>JAYESA010000005.1:15547247-16147247 GCA_036927795.1 Iris macrosiphon | reverse complement strand
TTGGTATAAGTAGCAAAAACAGTTGAAACATAAGTTAATTTTTAAGGTCAATGCTATGATTACAGAGGCTATATCTGTTGTCCGATTTTTTCTGTCCCTATTATGTCCCTCCACTGCTTTTAGATTTTTTTTATGATCGGCGGGATCCACATGCAATAGAGGGGGGACAGTAAATGGGAAAAAAATGAACAACTTATCCAGTCCCATGATTACAACCCCCATACAAACATTCCCTTACAACCGTCTAGGTGGCGGTTGTTAATTGGTTCCCATCTACCATGTTGTGTAGGGGAGGGGGGGGGGGGGGAAGGGATCCAGTTAACAACATTCACATAAACGGTTATATGTGGGTTGTAAACTTAGAGTATCTCCAACGCTAATGTGAGTTTGGAAAAAAGTTTTTGCCACATAGGAATACCAAGTTTTATTGAAAAAGTCGTTCTCTAATGCAAATGTGAAATAAATTATGAATGTGACATGGCATGACATGGCAAAGACATTGTCAATTTGGTTGTCTTATTCTAGACAATGCACTTCACAATGACTTTACCTCCACATCATCAATTATGAATAAAAATATTTATAAAAAAAATGAAGAACATGAAAAGTTGTCTTGGAAGTTGAAAAGTACTTTTTTATTGTCTTCTCAATACTTTTGTATTGGAGAACACTTTTCTATCTCATTGTCTTGTGTGAATACAAAAATGATACTTTGCCCGCGTTGTTGCTCGTGCACTGCTCGTGCGCGAGCGACGTCTGGCAATGCGGGCCCATCCCCCAACCCTCGCCCCTCCTGCTCCGCATCAGCAGCCCAGCCTCAACGTCCGCCTGTGTGTTGGCCCCACCCTTTCCCCTAGCCCCTCATATCCCCTCCTGCTTCGCGTCCGGCAGCCCAGCCTCCGCGTCCGCCCGCGTGTCGCCTCCCTCCCCTCCTGCTCGGCGTCCGGCCGTCGCGTCGCTGGTCAGACCGCCGCTTGCGAGCACTGCGCGTGCAACATCGCGAGCAGTGTAGCACGGTTGGTGTGAATATAATATTGCCACCTAGGAAAGACATTGTCTTGTCCCTCATGACAATATGAATCACAATACACAACAAGACAATAGGGTTGAAGATGATCTTAGCATTATTCTTTTTTTAAGTTGTTTGGTAACATGTCACTTTAAAAAAGAAAAAGAAAAAGAAAAGAAAAGAGTCACTTTGGAACAACTTTTGAAAGCAGAAAAAAGTAGCTTTCAAAATCTGTTTCTGTTTTGTTAAATTAAATAATTCCGGTTTCTCTTTCTTTCTTTCTTTGTTTCTTTCTGGTGTAGCAAAATTCCAAAAGTAACCCACATGAAAAGCCAAAAATATTTCCCTCCCTCACTAACTTCCCTCCAGTTCTTGACCCCAATCACACATTTAATATTGGCCTATTCACCAAAGATCTTAACGTGAGGTGTTTCTTATTTCCAAAGATTTCCGCGCCCCAGCCACCATCCCCTGCCAGCCCAGAATTCGCTAGCTTCAATCAGGTTCCTCCTCCCTCTTCTTCTTTTTTTCATTCTCTACTCATCTCCATTCCTCCTTTTTTTTTCCTGCCATTTTTTTTGTTTTCTAAAGATTTTTTTTTCTTAATTTGTTGATTACTGTGCTACAATTCCACACCTCCCCCCTCCCCCCCCCCCCCAATTTATGATAGGTTAGTCACCAACATCAAAAATGAAAGGAAAATAAACAAGGCACTCCGTGAAAAAATTGGCCCAAGTTATCACAGACCTATGTGCGGAACAACATAAAGCCTTAGGCCTCCCCAGCCATGTCCGGTTCAAGAATTCTCGAGGCCTACGGCGGGATTTGAAAGTGAGGCATCTTGGTTTTTTCTAAATGAATCTTATGTATTTTTTCTCTCTCTCGGATATCAATTTTATCAATCAATTTAACAAGTGAATTCTTATAAGGGTCTGCTTGGCAATTAGCAATTGCTGGAGTAGCGGTTATGAGGTATTTTTTGTTAGTCCCGAAGCCAAATCAAAGTAGAGGGGGTCCACAAAGTAGAGACTCACTCAAGAGTTCGTCTTCTACAAAAGTTGGTGCACTGTGAGTCACTCGAGAGCGCCTCTACAGTGACACACAACTCCACAGCAACACTAAACCACGAACATGTTACAAACTGACGACCCAAAGAAAATACAAATACAACAAAAATCAGAAAACCGTTCTTCTCTTTACGTTTGCAGACGCTACAACGAGAAGGAGCGGAAACAAGAAAAAAAAACAAAGAATGAAACTCTTTGTTGGGGTGATCAAAACCACCGGAGCTCAAGGCAAGGTTCGCGCTATACAACGAACTGTCTCCAGGATCCAGCAAGTCCACGTGAGAACTTCTGGAACGCTCTTGGTCACCTTCGAATCACTCAGAAACACTTTGTGGAAGGGTGCTCACTGCTGCCGCATAACGATCCGGTGCTCTCAATTTTTCTTTTTAAAGAAAGAAAGAGAAACTCCTCTATATATAGAGGAGAACATCACCTATGCGGCCTGAGAAAGTTCAAGGCCGCATATGCGCTATCCGACACCATGCCGCATGCGTAGCCGTAGTCGCATGCGTCATCGGAGCCGCATGCGTCGTCGCCGCCGCCAGTCACACTGCACAGGACAACGCCGTCAAACGTCGCCAAGTGACGAAAGCAACAACCACTGTGCACAAACACCCTCGCGCCGCATACGCCGCATAATCTGCATGGCACGAATAACCATGCGCCGCCAACAGCTGACCCTGTCCCCTCCACATGCGACTCGCTAATACAAGCTCGCTGTCACACCCCGATTTCCGTAAAATCGATGGTCGTCCCCCGGACGTGATGCCGTGCGTGTCTAGGTTGCGCAACGCACAATGCTAAGGTATTTTTATATAACGAGCACATATTCAGAGTACGCAGATAATTGAACACAATATTGAAACATGGAAAAATTCTGTTTATTGATAATGAACATCTTTACAAACTCTTGAACGAGTCAGATGTTTGCCCACGGACTTACAAAAGTGGACGCAAAATGAGATGGCCATCCGGCACATTACATCCTTTTACTAAAACTTCAAAGCTACAGACACCTTCGGTCGAAGCTATCGCCTTTCCACGGAGCTACATAAGGAATGTGCACGAGCTCCTGGAACTTCAAAACGTCTCTTCGAAGGCACGATCAGGACGTGCCAGTAGGTGGGCGGGATTGGGAAGTTGCTTTAGCTTCTTGTAGGACCTCCTTGGCGCGAGAAACCTGTTGCAACGAGGGTCAGTACATCGAAATGCACAGTACATCGAAATGTACTGGTGAAGGCGAGCTAACCCAACTATACCAATCAACATGTTGTTTATATGAAGCATGCAAGTTATTATGTGGTCTTTCTATCTTGTCTTAGTTCAATTTACAAGCAAGCAATAGATATGAAAATTTACTAAAATAAACATGCCACTGATCGGTGACTTTTACCTGTCCGTCTGAACCACCTGCACAATACTTACCATGACCTTCCCTGCCACGAAGACATAGTTAGCTTGCACAATTTAAATATACGAGGGGATCACTGGCATGATGCCATAATGGACGAGTTATAGTCTCGAGACGAGAATGATATACAACACAGGTGGCGAGCCCCGCTACATCCATTCCGTCCATAACAGACGACTATACAGATCGTTCCGTCCGGATCGAATCGGTCCCAGTGCCCCAGCGACCGTCCGCAGGAACCAGAAACCTTTTGCACAAGTTGTCCGTGACCAAACGACGTCTAATACTAAGTTATCAAACGGTGCAGTTTAAGGCAACACAAGTAACGTGGCATGATCTGTTTTGCATAGTCTACCTGATCAGTTTATTGCATAGCAATGTGTGTTCTATACATAGCACAATTATAGAAGAAGTATATATTCTAACTAGAATTGAAGCACGATGAAAGAACATTATAAGCGAACTAGCATGCAACAAGGTAACCGTTCACAAGTTGATTGACAAGCATAAGGTAATCCAAGTATATTCTATTTTATCTTGACATCTTTTAGTTATTATGGTATCGTTTGATCGGAACAATCAAGAGGGCAAGATTTTAGATGTGAAGACTTGGAAGAAGGGTCAACTAATCGAATTATAGCCACTCGCAAGTTGGTGGGGAGAGGAAAGGAAAGGTGCTTCAAGGCTCCGCTCGCACGACGTCTACTGCACAATCACCTGCATTGTGACAAACAAATGATCAATACCTCTTCTACTCTTTCCAAGCTCGAAATAAAAATATAGTTCAACGAACGAAAGCAATGAAATCTATCGAAATCGTTCAAGAAAACGCAAATCCGAAAACCAACTCAAAAGTACGAAAGCAACAAGGCGACATCGAAAACTAGGCAAGAAAACTTGTAGAGGAGAGGTCCCTCTTGACTCTGCCGCTAAGTCCATCCTTGGGACACGGTCCACTGAATATAGGAATCGATTCCGAAGAAGCAAATTCATAACGAAAAAATATCTTGATTCAATCTATCCCGATCGAACGATACCGAAAGTATTTCTTAGCCGCGCTCCCCGAAAAGGGGGAACAAGACACCACACTCGCTGGCTGTATAGCGCCTAACCGCATAGCTCCAGGACGCATAGCACCTGACTGCATAGCTCCAGGCCGCATAGCACCTGGACGCATAGCGCCTCGGTCGCATAGTGCCACGAAGTATGCGTCCGAGGAAGCAACTGTGCATGGAACTCGCGCATAAAATGAACGTATGAGCGTTAAGTGACGATACTAACGTGCTAAGTGCAAAGTGCGCAAAAAAAAGTGCCACTTTGCGCCCCTGAGTCCGATTCGCTAAGCCCCTTCGGGGCTTAGCTCATAAGGAAAACTTTCCAAATGTGGTGACAAAATTAAGATTGCCATAAAGGGGTTCACACTAAATCCCTCTAGGGAAAGTCAACCCACACGGGCCACCACCTCATGTGCATATACCAATACTAAGCAAAGCTATATATTGAGATATACACATTGGTGGTTTCCGATGTGGGACTAAAACTCCCAAAGCAAAGTGAAAAGCACCAACAATCTTCCACATATATCTCAATATATGGTCGAGCGTTCCTCACAATGACTGTCCATCATGCATTAGGATAGATGTCGCATACGACTTGAATCTTCCCGCATGGGTCAAACAACAGTATGATACAAGAATGGACTACGCCTTGAATCCTGAACCATAGTTGTTGTTCTTCCCACTCGCACAATGACATCAGTTGTGCCTCCGGTCGAAAATTAAAGGTCATGTGCTGACCTGGTTTCGGTGTATGTATCTTGGGTGTCTACACGTTTACCCTCAAGAGACGGCCTATATCTCTGTCTATACACTTAGGTGAGTTCCTTTTAAGAGAGTTTAACATTTTCTAGCATGAAATCTTGCGCTTCTGTGCGGTGCTACGCCGCTGTGACATGGCTCGCAGCCAAGGCTAACTACCTCTTGTGGTGTCACCCACTGTAGCATGAGGTCACTAGCCTCTTAGTAGTGTTGTACTACATCCCAACATGAAGCCTTGTGCTTCTATGCGGTGCTACGCCGCTGTGACATGGCTCGCAGCCGAGGTTAACTATCTCATGTGGTCTCACCAACTGTAGCATCTCTCTATCTTTTGAGCATTAGGCTACCTGCCTATTTGCGGTGCTACTGCCGCTGTGACATGGCTCGCAGCCGAGAATTTACATCTTTTACCTCATCGTGGTGTCACACCACTGTAGCATGGGATACAAGTCCCTTGTAGTGTTGAACTACACGTGCTTCCTGCAGTGCACGCCAGACATTCACTCTGCCCGAGAACTCATTAAGGTGTCGAAGTCACCCTTACACATGATTTGTTCTATATATAAATATAAAGAACAAGTAGTAGACCACAATGGTTCTGGGTACGTATCCCATCCTGTCCCGAAAGACTACCCACTGTACCTGATATTTTTTCAGTCAATGATCCTCCCTTGAACCAAAAGCTAGATGCCTAGTAGATTTCACTTTGAACTAATAGCATAAAACTTAATGGTAGGATTACAAAAACACAATATCAGAGGCCCTTCAAGCCCAATTTACCTGCTGTGTCTTCGACTAGCTGGCGCTTGAGGCCTTTAGTGACAGATCCGCCAGGTTCTCCTGACTCCGAATATCCACCACTGCAATGACACCAGTCTTGATGAGATTGTTTAGTGCTTTGGGCCGAAGCCGCACAGTTCTCTTCTTTCCATTAAAAAGATTATTAGATGCCACTGTTGCAGCTACCTGGTTGTCGTAGTATATCGGTACAGCCGGAATCTGCGCACCAACCATTGAAATATCGTACATGAGCTCCCGAAGCCACTCTGCTTCATCTGCTGCAGCCGCAAGTGCATAGAACTCAGACTCCAGTAATGAGTGTGAGAGCATAGTCTGCTTCTTCGACTTCCACGATATAGCAGCTCCACCAATTGAGAAAATATATTCTCCTGTGGATCTCTCGCTCTCTTCTTCTGAGCACCAACTAGCATCACTGAAGCCTTCTACCACTGCTGTATCTCCGCTGTAGTAAAGTGCAAACTTCTGAGTTTTCTTGAGGTATCTCATCACCCTCTTTACAGCTTTTCAGTGTTCAACACATGGGTTACTCGTGAATCTACTCAGCATCCCCACAGCAAAAGCAATGTCAGACCTAGTGGCATTTGTAGCATACATCAAGCTCTCGATGACACTAGAATACTCCAACTGTCTGGCGTTTTTTCTTGGGTTAGGCTTTAGTTTCTTGTCACACATATCCGGAGTATCGATCCCTGGAAGATCCTGATATCTATAGCGTGTGAGCATCTTCTCCACGTAGTGAGCTTGTGATAGAGCAAGTCCAACTTCCGTCCAGATTATCTTAATTCCAAGGATGACATATGCATCTCCCATGTCCTTCATACTGAATTTAGACGAGAGAAACATCTTTGTTCTAGTGATACATTCTTCATCCGTGTCTAGGATTAGTATGTCGTCCACATAAAGACAAACGATGACACCTCTATTACCAGCGAATTTCGTGTACATACACTTATCAGTTTCGCTGACCTTGTGGCCATTTGATCTGATAACTTTATCAAACTTCTCGTGCCACAATTTGGGAGCTTGCTTCAGACCATACAGAGATTTTACCACTTTGCATACTTTGTCTTCAAGACCTTTGACGACAAACCCTTCTGGCTGCTGCATGTAAATCTCCTCAGTCAGCTCACTATTCATAAATGATGTCTTGACGTCCATCTGATAAATCACCATTCTGTGAATAGCACCTAGAGCAATCAGCATCCTAATAGTAGTCATCCGTGCAACGGGAGCATAGGTGTCGAAGTAATCAATCCCCTGTATCCGAGAAAACCCCTTGGCAGCTAGCATGGTCTTGAACTTGTCAACAATTTCGTCTGCTTTCATTTTCTTCTTAAAGATCCACTTGCATCCGATGGGTTTAGCTCCTTCAGGTAGATCGACTAACTTCTATGTATTATTAGAAGTTATCGAGTCAAACTTGTCATGGACAACCTCTTTCCAGAAAATAGCATCTCTGGTCTTCATTGCCACATCATAGGTAAGCGGATCAGCTTCCACATGATAGGTAACAAAGTCTTCTCCGAAGTCCTTCGACCTCCTCACTGGCTTTGCTCTCGGCTCAGCGGGTTCTGGTTCAAATGTTGTCTCATCAACGACAACTTCTTCTTGTACTACTTCTCTTTGAGAGGTACTTGCCTTGTCTGTGTTAGCAGCATTCTCCGGGACATCCGTGAGAACAACATTCTTGTGCCTTGCAAACTTGTTTTCAAAGAATTTTGCTTGCGAGATTCTATGATATGATTAGATTCGTTATCAAGGAATCTTCGAGCATCACTCTTATCAGCATAGCCCAGAAATATTGTCTTCGTAGTTCTCGTTCGCAGCTTTTGAATCTCGAGGTCTGGAAGATTCACATACGCCAGACACCCCCACACTCGAACGTCATTCAAGTTGGGTCTGACCTTGAACCAGAGTTCATGAGGAGTAATGTCAAATGTTGTGAACGGTACTCTATTCAGAATAAACGTATCCGTAAGCGCTACTTCTCTCCAGAAGCACTTTGGAAGTCCTGCTGTCAGCAACATGGAGTTCATTAGCTCTCTCTGTCAGCGTCATGTTCTTCCTTTATGCTACACCATTAGATTGGGAAGAATACGGAGCAGTTGTTTCGTTGACAATTTCATGTTCTTTGCAGAACGATGCGAATTCCAAGGAACGATATTCTCCGCCTCGATCGCTTCTGAGTCTTTTGAGTTGTTGACCGGTTTGACGTTCTGCTTCAGCCTTGAAGTCCTTGAACTTCTCGAACGCGTCATCTTTCGACTTGAGAAGATATACGAATGCGTACTTCGAGAAATCGTCAATAAAAGATATAAAATACCGCATTCCGAGCTTGAAGTAACAGATACCTGAGTGTACAAACTCCAGAAGATCTGTGTTTCGGTTCAACCTTCTGAACGACTTCCTGACGATCTTCGTCTGCGTACAGACTTCACATTTCTCCACCTCCTTACCCCCGCATTTGGAGATAAGGACTAGACTAGGTATCTTGTTAATGCGTTTACAATGCACATATCCTAGTTTATTATGCCACAGCTCAAGAGAATAACCAGAAGTAGAGACTGCACTGATACAAACAGAAGGAGTTACAAGCTGCAGTTTAAACATCCCTTTGGTACATAAAGCTTTTCCGAAGTATGTTCCTTTGTAGGATATCACCATCTGACCGGCATTGATATCTATCCTCAGCCCCGCCTTGCACAACAGACTTCCAGAAACCAGATTCTTGGCGATCATTGGAACGTGCTTCACATTCTCCAGTGTAAGTAACTTTCCAGAAGTCATCTTCAGTACTACCGTCCCGATCCCCAGTATTACAACTTGAGACTTATCCGCCATCGAGACTTTCTCAGAGGTAGGCTCGTACTTGGCGAACAACTCCCTCTTAGAGCAGATGTGGCAAGATGTACCAGTGTCCACCCACCAGTCAGTGTCCATGCCATGTGACTCAACCTGCGCAATCATAGCAACTAGGTTAAGCTCACATTGCTCTTTCGGTTTAGGCTTCGACATGCAGTCGCTTTTGTAGTGACCCTTCTTGCCACAGTTGTAGCACGTCACATCAGTCTTCGGCTTCGGCTTGAACTGAGCCGACTTTACCTTCAGCTGGTTGAAGTCCTTCTTCTTCTTCTTGTAGAATTTTTTTGCTTCCCTTTAGAGTCACTAGCATGTACCATGTTGGCCTTAGCCAACTGCTTGGACAAGGAGTCCAACTTAAGTTGCCCTCTGGCTTCATCTTCAATGTGAATTCAGTGAAGAAGATCTTCGAGCTGGATCTCCATCTTCTTATGGTACATGTCAGTCTTGAACTTGATCCATCCTGGAGGAAGTTTGGTGACGATAGTCCCCACGATAAATTTGTCTTCCTCCTTCATGCCCTCTTCCTCCAGTTTCTGCTGCATCTTCAGAAGTTCCTTAACTTATGGTAACATCACCTTCTCGTCCTCAAAATGCAAAGTGAAGAACTTCTCGACGAGATGGATTTTGGACATTTTCTCGTCAGTTTTGTAGTGCTTCTCAAGAGATTCCCAAACATCTCTTGCCTTCTTCTTCTTGCTGTAGGACTTTGCCATCGAGTCGTCCATAGCATTGAGAATCAACAACCTGCAGAGGTCGTTGTCTTTCTTCCACTTGGAGTGCGCGTCCTGCGCCACACCAACTGCAAGCTCTCCTCCATCTTCGTGAATGGTAGGTTCAGGAGCAACCAACACATAAGCAACTTTGACAAGACGAAGATTCAAAGGGATCTTCCTCTTCTAAATGTTGTAGTGTTCGCCATCAAACTTCTCATGCTTGTGAAAGCTAGTATCGAGAAGGTTTGAGCGGTTGTCCATTCTAACTCGGATCTTGCCTTGAGATTGTTAGTCCCGAAGCCAAATCAAAGTAGAGGAGGTCCACAAAGTAGAGACTCACTCAAGAGTTAGTCTTCTACAAAATTTGGTGCAATGTGAGTGACTCGAGAGCGCCTCTACAGTGACACACAACTCCACAACAGCACTAAACCACGAACATGTTACAAATTGACGATCCAAAGAAAATACAAATACAACAAGAATCAGAAAACCGTTGTTCTCTTTGCGTTCGCAGATGCTGCAACGAGAAGGAACGGGAACAAGAAAAGAAAAACAAAGAATGAAACTCCTTGCTGGGGTGATCAAAACCACCGGAGCTCAAGGCATGATTCGTGCTATACAATGAACTGCCCCCAGGATCCAGCAAGTACATACGAGAACTTCTGGAACGCTCTTGGTCACCTCGGATCACTCAGAAAAATTTGTGGAAGGGTGCTCACTGCTGCAGCATAACGCTCCGGTGCTCTCGGTTTTTATTTTTTAAAGAAAGAAAGATAAGCTCCTCTATATAGAGAGAAGAACAACACATATGCGGCCTGAAAAAGCTCAAAGCCACATATGCGCTATCCGACACCATGTCGTATGCGTAGCTGTAGCCGCATGCGTCGCCGGAGCCGCATGCAACCCCGCCACCGCCGGTCACACTGCACAGGATAGCGTCGTCAAACGCCGCCAAGCGCCGAAAGCAGCAACCACTGTGCACAGACACCCTCGCGCCGCATACGTCGCATAATCCGGATGTCACGGATAACCATGCGCCGCCAACAACTGACCCTGTCCCCTCCACATGCGACTCGCTCATACAAGCTCGCTGGTCGCATAGCACCTGGCCGCATAGCGCCACGAAGTATGCGCCCGAGCAAGCAGCCGTGCATGCAACTCGCGCATAAAATGAGCGTATGAGCCCATGTGACGATGCTGGCATGTTAAGTGCAAAGTGCGCCAACAAAGCGTCACTTTGCGCCCTTGAGCCCGAGTCTGAGTCTTCGGGGCTTAGCTCCTAAGGGAAACTTTCCAAAAGTGGTGACAAAATTAAGATTGTCATAAAGGAGTTCACACTTAATCCCTCTAGAAAAGTCAACCCACATGGGCCACCACTGTGCTTATACCAATACTAAGCAACGCTATATATTGAGATATACACATTGACGGTTTTCCGATGTTGGACTAAAACTCCCAAAGCAAAGTGAAAAGCACCAACATTTTTAGAGTACCGATTATGAACGGTTACGAGGGGTCCGATTTTGAGTGATTTTAAGTAGCGGCTTTTAAGTCAATCCAATCCATGCTTGGTAACGAGTGGTTCTGAATTTTTTTTACGAGAATAAAGAAAATAAAACAATAAAATCTCTCAAAATCCACCGATTTAGGGTGTTTAGAAAGCCACCCAAAATTACATTACACTGATTTTAGGGGATTTTTGAGCCAACCAAAACCAGTGCCTCATAAAAATTACCAAACAGAGGTTTTCATAAACGGTCGGTTCAAAAATGTCCCAAAGCCGGTAAAAACACCGTTACCAAGCAGACCTTAAGGCAATTTTAAGGGTAGCGGTTATGAGGTGTTTTTAGAGTACCGGTTGTGAGAGGTTATGAGGGGTCCAATTTTGGGTGGTTTTAAGTAGCGGCTTTAAACCAGTCCAACACACCCTTGGCAATTTATTACGAGCGGTTTTGAAAGTTTTTACATGAATAAAATTACATACATGTCCATGTATAAACAAAAGCAGATGCAGTCAAATTCACGCCTTGATCCGGAAATGTCACCTAGTCCACGCCTTGATCGGGAGTTAGAAGTCCATATTTGATCAAAATAATAGAAACACATGAAATAATAGAAACACCTGAATGAAAATAGGTGATAAAGATTTTAAAAACTTACCGAGAAAAGTAGTTGTAGTTTGGAAGAAGTAGACGAGAAATATAAATGAGAAAGACAAAAATAGGTACGATATTATAGTTATAATTATATATCTTTGGTGAGGATATGAATGGAATAAAATGATAAAACCGCTCTAAACCTACCGTTTTGGGGTGTTTATAAAGACACTCAAAATTACATTACATCGGTTTGGAGGATTTTTGGGCCGGCCAAAACAGTGCCTCAAAAAAATTAACAAGCAGGGATTTTCATAAACGGTCAGTTCAAAAATACCACAAAACTGGAGAAAACACCGTTACCAAACAGACCCTAAAAGAAATTTAATAAATAAAAAATGTCATTAAAAAGTAACTTAATTTTACCGAGTTTTTTGGCAAATTAAAAAGAACATTTGGAGGTAAAAGGAAAAAGGAGAAAGTAAGTGTTAGAATAATAAAAGTTATATGGAAAAAATAACAAGTAAATAGTTAGTACGGCGGTAATGGCTCTCTCAATGCATTTCTTGATCTATGGTTTGAACTATGTGATTGCAATTTTGGTTAATTGTTAGGTTCTTGACCTAACGGTTCCGCCATTAGAGGAGCTCGGAGAAGATTTGCCATCGATGAGAAGAAATTGACAGTAAAGAAGAAGTTGTAGACAAGGAACGGGAATGTAATTCTAGGGTTTTCTTATTGAAATGGAAATTGGGAGAAAAGAAGAGTATAATGTAATCTAGAAAACAATAATGAACTGAAACTAAACGGCAATACAATTATCTGATACTGATCTCCCTCTCTCCCTTCCCTTATATAGCTAGGAAGTTATTCTATTAGGGATGCTAATTTGGTTATTTAAGACTAACTAAATCTACTTGCTAACTAACTGCTTGCTGAGCTGGCTAGTAGATGTCGATTTGGTAGTTGCTGACTTGGAGTGACATGTCATCTTATACTGATACTAACATCATCCAGTAATATGGAAGGGAAACAAAGAAGAGATTGATTTACTGCTCTGATATCAGTTAACACTCTAACTATTGCTCTGGCTCTGATACTCTTTACTTCTGATACTTCAGTATAGAATTTCACCTGCACTGCACTGAACTGAACTGGAGTAAAGACTGAGACTGAGCATCTCTCTCTCTCTCTCTCTCTCTCTCTCTCTCTCTCTCTCTCTCTCTCCTGCACACTGTACTAACTGCACCGAAGAGCTACTGAAGATAGGTTCCTATCAATCCCTGCCCCTTAAATTGACCTTGTCTCAAGGTCAAGGTAGGAAAAAGAAAACAGGATATGCCAATGTTCTAGCTGTCAGATTGTAAAAGCAAGAACCGGGAGAATAGGTATTGCTGTAGGTCGAGAAGATACCTAGATCCCATACCATCGTGTAGAAAAAGGAGAGCATTCGGAAGAAGTTCAATCTATGACCCAACCTACAGACATCCCTGCTCAGAACCTGTTCACCATTGCCACTAGCAACCTTGGCTTCAAACATTGCTATCTGATTTAGTCCAACATCGCCCCTTTCCCACGTTGATGTACTTGTGGTGGGTGACATTGCCTCCACGCAATGTACAATTGAAGCCACTGAATATGCCTTCACTGATATTGATCATCCTTAATGCCTTGCTGACACCACCACGGCTCAAAAACCAAATCTGATCAAACACATCATGATGGCCATAATGCATACGGACTTTTAGAGGGATTACAAAAACACGCTGCCCAAGGGTGACAAAGCTCGTCTCCTGTGCAGACATGAACCAAGCAAACGAGGAGACTGAACCTGTCACTGCAACAACCTCACTATCTGTTGCTTATGCTTTGGCTCGGCCCTAGGGAAGAGAAGCCCACCCTTTTGCCTTAATAAAGTCTTCTTATCAAGAAGAGACATGGAATCTTTTCTTGTGAGGCTCTTTCTGCTTATATCCTCTTCAGGTGTAAAAACACTTATCTCATGACGTATTGCTTCGGTTGTTTCTTTGTTACCTACTGGATCCCACACATGGCTAGTCTTGTTGCTCGGACTAGTAACAAGTGCCAACTCCCATGATCCCATCCTGAACCACTTCCAAGCAAATCACTAGTTGTTGATGGCATTGGTTCATCTCTAGGTTGGGTGATAGCTAGAGCCAATGCGTTACTTTGCTCGATTTCAGTAGCTACAGGATTAATTGCTTCATCCAGACCTAATAGGTCTACATTAGTAGTAGTAGGTGCAAGTTCAACCTCACTGATAAGTTCTTGTGGTTCTTCAGCTTTTGGAGAAGGTTGACTCTCTTATTCTTCTGAGCCGGTTCTTTGTTCTTTGGAGGATCTTCTTCTTTTTCCTCTTTGTCCATCAACACGTTCTTCTCTTCATACATTTAATCGAACACAAGGACCTCACTCCTAGGACCTCTATGGGCTTCTTTTTCTCACAAACATTTCATCAAACACTCCTCTCTCACTGCAAGGAAAAAGAAGAGCAGCTTGGTACTGTCGCTGTTGTTGTTGCAGATGCGACGGTAAAGGGATCTGCGACGTCGATTGGGTCGTGTATTGCTGGTAATTCTACATCGACAACGGGGATTGGCCCGTGTACTGTGGATTGGAAAACTGCGGCGTTATCGACAACCACTGCTCTGACGACGACGGGTAATGATGTGGGGAATAATAGTATGATTCAGGCATCGCCGTAGGTTTTGGTGGAGGAAAGTGAGAATGACGAGGAAAAAGCGGAGAACATGTAGTAGGGTTCACGTGCTGGCAGTGGTGATAATGGAGTGGTGCCATGGTCGGAGTATTTTGGGGAAAATTAAACCCCCCTTTTGACCTAACCACTCCTCCAACAATTGATCTAATTTATCCAATTTGTTCTTGGGATGAGAGCCATACCTTCTAAAGTTTGAAATCGCCTCTCCTTCGCTGAGATCGACGACAATGATGGCGAATCCGATGGAGCTTTTTGTCGAGATCAGTTCTTCATATGCTCCACGAATGGTATCGAAATTGCTCTGATACCAATTATTAGGTTCTCGACCTAACGGTTCCGCCATTAGAGGAGCTCGAAAAAGATGTGCCATAAATGAGAAGAGATTGACAGTAAAGAAGAAGATGTAGACAAGGAATGGGAATGTAATTCTTAGGTTTTCTTATTGAAATGGAAATTTGGGGAAAAGAAGAGTACAATGTAATCTAGAAAACAAGAATGGACTGAAACTAAATGGCAATACATTTCTCTGATATTGATCTCCCTCTCTCCTTTCCCTTATATAACTAGGAAGTTACAATATTAGGGATGCTAATCCGGTTATTTAAGACTGACTAATCTACTTGCTAACTAACTGCTTGCTGAGCTGGCTAGTAGCTGTCGATTCAATTTGGTAGTGCTGACCTGGAGTGACATGTCAGCTTATTCGGATACTAACATTATCCAGTAATAAGGAAGGGAAACAAAGAAGAGATTGATTTACTGATCCAGTTATATAGCTCTGATATCAGTTAACACTCTTAACTGTTGCTCTGGCTCTGAGACTCTTCAGTACTGATACCTTAGTATAGAATTTCACATGCACTGTACTGCACTGAGTGAAGACTGAGACTGAGCAGCTTTCTCTCTCTCCTGCACACTGTATTAACTGCAATGAAGATTGAGCTACTGAAGATATGCTCCTATCATTACTAAAACTTACTATGTATAAATGGGTGTAGGCCCTCTATGGGCCGCCTTCCTACTAAAGTTATTACTACGGAATACTACTTAAGTGGGTGTAGAGCCTGTTTGGACCTTCCTATTGCAAGAGCTTGTTGGACTAGTAAGTAACCTTGGGCTTTGTTTGAGGGATTTGCCTATTGAGGGGCCTAGGGCGGTCGCCCAGCTTGCCCACCCTCTGGGCCGACTCTGCTTCCAGCTTAGAAGTCCAATTGACGGATAGACAAACTTTTTTTTTTTCACGCTTTAGTTTTTTTTTTTCCTAACAAGATGAAAATGTATGATCCATCTTATCATAACCATGTTGTCATAACGTGTAGTCGTGTACTCCGTATAGCTATAAGCGGTGTCTCTTGGCTAGACCACCACACTTCTGCACTTTTTGAGTCTTTTGCGTATCTTTCTATATATGCATACAGAGAGGTTATCATTTTAGATGTATAACATAAGCTCAAGGTTATTAAGGCAGTGCAAGGAGGTGAAGACCAAAAGGTCTACGGAAAAGGAAGGTATAAAGAGATAGAAGGACCAAGATAGAGAGGAATACTGGAGCCTGGCAGCAGATTTCAAGGTTCGGAGATGGAGGTGAAATTTTGATGGGTTAAGATCAAACACAAAACATAGACATCTGAAAAGCATAGGCAGGATGCCTTTATCAACTAATTACCACTTTGGCTATTGTTCCTGCAACATAGAATGATAGATGCTTCCCTGGTTAGGAGGAGCAATAGGATACTGATCAAAGGTTCAATCTGCTAGAACTAGGGATAGGCCTAAACAAACTTGGGTTGGGTACGCAACAAAGAATGTGGGTTTTGCTAATGTTACAGGTAGTTCCAACATGATACTATACATAGCTGAATGGGAGAAACGGAATAAAATAACCGACCCAAAAATTTCGTCATACTGAACAGTGTAGTGATTTTCTCATGATTGCCATTTTCTTTACAGAAACCTTAGGCAGCACCTTTGGACCGAAGCTTATCTCTCTGCAATGACTGGGAATGAATTGCGTGACGGAGTAGCCTTTAAGGTGGAAACGATAATAAACCACTCTCAGGTGAGTTGTTGGTGTGGCTCAAGGAGTTTGGACTCCCTGGTGTAGGAATATTATGATCTATCTTCTCGTGCTTTATTTCATTGCAGAAACTGGAGGAGGACATAAAGAAAGTTGGATTAAAAGTCAAACATCACGAGGACAACCTGGAATTTCTCAAGAGGCAAATCAAGAGTGTCGATCGGTGCATTCACGATACAAAAGGTTAGCTACTTATCGCTTGTGTACCTGCTTATGTGAGTCATCTTATATCAAGGCGTGCACTGCACAACAATAGATATTCCAGGTGACTGGCAATAGATGTATGTTTATATGTAATACACTTGTAGATATTAGGTAATGTCTCAAGAAGCATACAATATTAGCTTTATCGGGCAAGTAGGCAACATAGTCAAGTGATCTTTTGATATGGAGGTGAACTAGAAAGAGTACTTATTGCTGGAATCTTGAACTTTTGATATTGGTTAGCAATTGGATACCACATATTTAAGAAAATCAGTTTGAGTACTAGTTCATGTATTTGTTTTAGTTATGCTTGGAACATATCACAATCCGAGTGTAGCAGTGGAGGAAAACAACAAAATTTCTCTCAAAAACAGTGAGGAGCAGACAGTTGAGCATATTTTAGCCTTGGAAACTTCAGCAGCTGGCATTATATGCCAGATGAAAGTTCGTCATGCTCTGCAAGCATCAAAGATACCATTGACCAAGGACGTGGTCGGTGTTGTAGCCACACTTGGGAAAGTAAATGATGATAAACTTAGCCGGTTAGTCCATTCTCCGGATTTCACCTCTTTTTTTTCCCGTGAACATTCAATATGGAATTAGACGGACCAACTCTAAGTTAAGGTTCCTTTGTGATGGTTAATCAGGGCCATTTCAGAATTCTTGGGTTTAGAAACTATGTTGGCTATTGTCTGCAAGTCATATGATGGTGTTAAAGCTCTCGAGAAGTATGACTCTGAAGGCATGATTGATCGGAGTGCCGGTTTGCATGGACTTGGGCCATCTATTGGGAGGCTCTTGGATGGGAGATTTCTTGTCTTCTGTCTAGAAAATTTAAGGTACATATTATATTACGTCTTTTACTCTGTGGATTTTGATGAACATACTATATTTCTGACAAGATTATCCTTTTCATTTAGCATGGAATATATGAACATTGTATGTGTTAGATATGATTGTAGTATTCATATTGGCACTGTTTGCAAGTCTCTAAACCATATTTTTAAAATTGTTCTCCTTCGCAGACCATATACTGGAGAATTTATACCTGAAGATCCTCAAAAGAGACTTGTTCTACTGAATCCCAGATTACCTAATGGAGAATCTCCACCAGGTTTCCTTGGCTTTGCCGTAAATATGATCAATGTGGACCGTGCACATATATCCTGTCTCACAACTGGTGGTCATGGCCTTAGGGAGACTTTATTTTATAACTTGTTCTCCCGTTTGCAAGTATATGAAACTAGAGGACAAATGCAGTCCGCTTTGCCTTGTATAAGTGATGGTGCCATCTCTTTAGATGGAGGAATGATGAGAACTAATGGTTTATTTTCCCTTGGTGACAGGTAAGCCTTACATTTATCTTCAACTCTCTCCTTTTGATTCAATTCTAGGGTTTCTAGAAATCAAGTTACTCAAATCTGAAACAATTTCAGCAAATATGCACCCTCAGCTTTATGCTAGTAGATTCATATAGATGTCGACCTCTGATTACCAACTAGTCAACACACTTTTAACTTTCACAGCAAATTGGAAAATTCACCATATACATCATCATCAAGGAATCTACAAAGCATCAGGTTTTCATACGTCTAAAACGGTCAAAGAAAGTATAGAGAATCAAGACTGCTCTACAAGAGTACAAGAGAGCTCATTTTGATTAGGATTGTTGGAAGGGATGAAGGGAATGAGGCAAGAAGTCTAAGCTTCACACGAGACATTTAAAACGATCAAAGAGTATTTGATTTACTTTACGATTGCCATCCTTCTCTGAGTTCCAACACCAAAAAAGGATAAGTAAATTAGGAAAGGAGGAGGACTAAAAGGTGACGGGAATAGGAATGAAGGTAGAAATAAGAGGAAGAAAACATGAAAAGAGAAATGAACTAGGTGGCACCTAGTTTTTGTAGGACTTTCAATTATCATGTCTCCAAACAGTGGATAGCTTTCCGTAAATGTCTGCTTAATCATAGTTGATAGTTGTCTATTTCCATGTAGTCCAGATTAGTGTACGACACAGCCAAGGGAGTCCACCAGTTTTTTGTCAGTAAACTTGGCCAAGTTAGTCAAAGTGTCAAACCCTATGTTGCATGGACATTAATATGACACATATCGGACACAACGACACGGACATGTCATGATGTATATTGAAATGTTTGTCCTGTCTGATACATGTCCAATACGATGTGATATGCATAAGACACTAATTTTTGGAGTGTAGGTGCTTCCTAGGTTCAAACCCAGGCTATACGGTGCAGGACAATCAATATAGCTATACTATAAACATGCATCCCGATCAGATTGGAACTTTCCGAATGGGTCCAAGAATCAATCATAAAGCTGTCCTGTATGTCAGGTCTTAGTTCTAACTTGTAACTCCTAGACTCTTAGGTTGATCACACAGTGTAACTACAAGAAGCCTACCGGGTAAATAGTTTGGACATCCCCCATAACTAGGTTTAGAATAATGTGCGAGAGAAAAAAGGGTCATCTCATTGCCAGACTGCTCTTGCTAATGCTAATGCAGGGTTTAGGGAGTTCAAGATGTACAAACTCACCCTCACTATACGGAGAGGTTGCTTTTATTATTCAAACCTACGTTCTCCAGGACACAAGCACCAAGACTAATGTCGTGCTAAAGACTTTTGATAACTTCCCAATCGACCAGCATGATCCTTCTTTCTAATGCTTTCGTATGATTATAGACTTCTGTTAGGTTGATTTACAGTGAGCTGCTTAGTTTTTTTTTTTTTTTTTGATGTAATTTATTGTCTATTTTATTTACTATTACTATTGCAAATTTTGATAAGACTTTTACGTGATTTAGGAACAATGTTGAGGTTAAATTTCCAGTAAGCTCCAGTATATCAAATACGCCAACTGAGGTCATTGAAATGGAAGAGAAAGTCAAGCTTATGAACTGGAAGAAGGAAAGGCTTGTTGAAGATTTGTTGAGAGAACAGGCATTGCTAAACGAAGTTAAGAACTTGTTCAATACGAAAAGCCAAGAATTGTCCAAATTACTAGACTGTGTCAAGAGTGCCAAAACTCATCTGGGCCAGATAGCACCTTAAATGCATTCTTGATTGAACCTCTAGATCTGCTAGGAATGGTCCATCCAGTGTTATGTGGTGTTTTGTCTGTATGGATGGGGCACGAGAACATTGCAACTGAGCATTTGTGATACTAATGAATTGGTTAGTGATACAATCTCCTCTCTTTATTTCTTCCTTTTATATCAGTCAATATCAGCAAGGTTAAATCTTATTGTAGAAGAGCAAATGAGAATCTTTGCCCTTATGGCTTATTTGTTATTTACCCAAGTTGAGAAAGTCTGAATACCTGTCTAAACTTACTATACATTAACAACATGTTATCATGTGCTATGAGAAATCTATGTGGACAAAGTAATGGTATTGTTTCTTGATAACCTTCTCTTTCTTTACTTCCATTTTTTTCTTCTATGGCCAGAGGAAGAGCACTTCTGCGTGGCATTACCAAGAACTCCAAGTTGGCAGTCCTCCCGGATTTGGCAAGATATTTAGTCATCGGAAGCATCTGCCGATAGAAGCTCTTTTGCAGTGAATGGTAATTGTTAGTGGTAGGTTACTGATGCTCATCTGTAAGAATGATAGATCTTATAACCTAGAGTGATCGGCAGACTTGGTTTTCTTACAGTGGATGATGACTACCATGCTTATTAAATGTTCACTGATCTGTAAATGCTCGTTTGACCTGATGTACTTTAGATTAATTGAATTGAACTCAACAAATGCAGAGTTTCTACCACATCACTGTGAATTGTGAAGAAAGTCAAATTTTCAGTGGATTGATCCCTGTTATATTCATGTCAATGCATACCTCTTCTCAATCTTTAATACCTCTGTGATGGTGTCAACTGGTAACTCCTGTCTTCTAATGTCTTCCTGTATCATCATTTGTCAATCCGGGTTTGAAGTAAATATCTCTGTTTTGGAGTTAGCATGTCAGTACTTGCATCTGACATTCTAACTTGGTTATAACATGTTTAACTTCCGTGTTAAAAAAAGCTTTTTGTACGCGTTGTTTCTAGAAGAGAAGTTCAATGGAATTCGCGATTTTTCTTCTTCTTCTTAAGATCTTCATATAGACTTCATTACGTTTCCCTGTGCTTTATATGTGAGTGTACAAGGCCTTTCTTTCTTCATGCTTCTTTTATGAATTCCTAACTTGGTTTTTTGATAGGATGGTCAGGCTCTACTAACTCCAGCTCATACTAAGTATTGAGACGGTGAAAGCAACACCGCTCTCCAGCATATAGCAGCTATTTGCGATCTTTGTGCCAGGTGAGCACAGGGCCGGCCTAGAGTATGGACGAGCTGGGTGACCACCCCACGACCCTCAATAGGTAAGGTCCCCAAATATGGTGCAATGTTATTTACTATTCCAGCTAGACCTTGCAATGGAAATGTCCAAATAGGCTCTAGACCCACTTAAGTAGTACTCTGTAGTAATAACTTTAGTAGGAATACGTTGCCCCAAAGAGGGTCTGCTCCCACTGAAGCTTTAGTAACCAGAATGATAATAACAAGATTCGAACCATAAATAAAAAATGCACTAAGAGAATCATTACCACGAGATCAACTAATTTACTTGTTTTTTTTTTTTTTCCTTTCAAATATCTTTTATTATTCTAATAGTTACTTTGTCCTTGTCTCCAAAATTTTTTGTTTTTATTTGTCTTGTTTGATTGTTAGAAAAATATAGTAAGATTACTCAACTAGTTATCATTTTTTTATTTGTGAAATTTTCATTTATTCGTTAAATTGGCTCACTTTTAAATTCAGTTCTAGGCACCGAAAATTCTCCAGACTTGCAACTTGAAGAAAATCTTATATTAGCAAGAATGTCCAAATTTTGCTTACGATGTTTATCCCATTAATTAGGGTGATGGTCATCTTTCCAACCAAAAGCTGAAATATGTTGCGTCCACCCAATCAATACTGAATAAAATTTATGATCAAGTCTTTATCGTCACGTAGAAATGTAGTCCGTCAATATACTGAAAGTCCAGGGATGCACAAATGACTCTTGTTCGGGAGCCGACTTTCATTCCTTGTACTTCCTCTCGTACCGTCATATGTTATGCTTTCCCAATCGCACATCCACACTACAATCGTATAGCTATATATAAATTATATAAATTTTGTTATTGCTAGATATGTAAAAAATATATATAATTGTTTAACTAACACAAATAAAATGTAGAAAAATAAATACGAAACTTACAAAATTGTTTGAGAGTAACTTAAAATGCAAATAATTGGTTCTCTTAGATCTTCTCTCAACTTCCACGAGTTATGTGTTTGTGTGCACAGCGTATAGGAGATGGGTTGTCATAGGATCCACATTTGCCTTTTTATTTATTTTATTGTGAGAGCATCATTAGTAAAGCCATCTGTCACGTCCCAGTCCCAAATGTCGAGGGACTGAGCACGTGAGCAATGGCCAGCAGCACGCACCGATGGACAACCCAATTTAATGGATCCATCAGGACATGCTTAAGCTGTAGTCTAGCCGTAATGTGTTACAAGTCTCAGGTATTTCTAATCTCATCCACAGAATAAACACAGATTAATTGCCAGAAATATTGTAATGAAAATAATTAAGCAGTATCAAATAAGATTATCTCGGGAAACAATCCGAGAATTAGTCTGTTACATTTAAGGAAAAGACAGGAAATAAAATGCTGAAAAATGGAAATACTGAGTAGATGAAGCCGGTGCTCAGGAGAAATCTTCTGCCACTATCTCGTCCTCTGTTCCTGGTTCTGCTCCAAGGAGTACTCCTGTACCGTACACCTCGGGGTAGTTCTCTTCAGCTATACCTGGGGACATAGTCCATTCCAGGTCCTCAGGGGACATAACAAGGTACAGAAAATACAAGCCAAAATATATGGAGTGCAGCGATAAATGAAACAACAGGGTAAACTATATAACCAGCTAAGTGATATGCAATATGAGAGCAGCACTAGAACTCAGGCTGAAGCCACTACAAGCTCTGTGTCGGGGAGCCGGTAGCGGCAATAACTATGAACTATACTATGTTATATACTATGTTTTATATATATAATATCAGCCTGTAGTCTGTGTGTCTCTCCTCACCCAATGTAATCCCACGTCTCATGTCCACGATGCCTCATGTCCATGTCACGCACGATTATAACTAATGCAGCAAGTCTGATAGCTATGAATCAAATGTCTAAGAATGTAAAGTCTATGTCATAAAACATGCATCCTATACAGAATCACCTTGAATGTCTCAGGAAGACTCTGTCTCATGAAATAGTGTCAAGTGTCCTGGGTTCTGGTGTACTTGATAGGACAAGTACGAGAATTATCGGGTCTCGATAACCATGTCTATGTGACGTTACACAACCCCGCGTACGGAGTTGGCACCCGACTATGATCGGACACTAAGCACGTCACCCGTTTCCTAGGTTAAGCAGTTAAAACAAGTTTACATTTAATTCCACCAGAAATCAAGTAAAATACTATGTCAAGAATTACTGAGTTTTGGCAAGCTTTACTTGCCCACTAATGCATAATTAAGTCCAAAAAAATAATTAGCAAGCTGCAGGGTTTGGCAAGGTACACTTGCCTGTGGTTCCGGCTCTGATTTCGGCTCTGACTTCAGTTGGATTTGCAGGCGGTACTCCGGTTGTTGAAACAAACATCACCATCAGATCCAGAAAATATCAATCAGCTAGAAACGCCTGTCCTTGGGTCCAATTTGGAGACAAGGGCAAAAAGACAGTTTTGGGTCAAAACGGGGTCCACATGCGGGCCCGCTTTGCACCGAAAAACGTGTCCGGGTCAAAGGCCTCCAAATTCACCAAACTTAGTGTCAATAGGTCAGGAACGATGATACGAACCCTACGGAACTTCCAGAATTGGATTCCGATGAGCCGATCACAAAATCGCCCGTCGAGCGGGGCCTGTGGGGCCCACGACACGCGATTTCGTCAACGTTCTCAGAATCGAACCAAAGTTGACCCACAGGACCAGCGTATTGCTACGAGTCCGATGGCGCAAGTTTCGTCTCGATCCGACGTGTGTACACAAAGTTAGGACGCGTTCCAGAAAGTACGGATACGGGACGATGTCCGCGGATACGCGTTGATCCCGGTGTGCAGGCACACCCGAATCAGCTTCTGCGAAATCCCACACGTCCGTATCAACGACGCGCACGTATCTGTGAAGACCGCACGCGACCAAGTCGTCCCGTTTGGCGGGGCGTACTCGGTTCCGGGGTGAAACAGGGTCTGGTTTTTCCTGTTTTTGGATCGCGGTGTGCGATCACCACAGGACGCGATGCCCCGAACGGTTTGTCCGGGCACCGAGAGGGTCATACAGGCTTGGCAACGCAATTCACGGAATCGAAATTCGAGCTACGAGCAAGAAGATACACGCACCTGAACATGGGTCAAAAATCGGGACAAAATCGTGTCCGACACGACACAGGACACGTGTCCTGTGTCCGACACGCGGGGGGGGGGGGGGGGGAACTAGGGTTAGGGTTTGGGGATTCCTCGCCGGAGCTGGGCGGCGCTGAGACGGGGAGCGGCTGGCCGGGGCTAGGGCGGAGCCGGCCGGAGGCGCTGCGGCGAGGCGGCGGCGTGTCTGGGCTCGGCTGCTGCGGGCCGGAGAAGAGGAGGGGAGGAAGAGCTCGGGCGGGGACGGAGCGGCGGCGAGGTGAGGCGGCGTGGCTGGGGCGCAGGCGGCTGGGGACGGCGCTGCGGGGTGCTGGCCTGAAGGGGGAGGCCGGAGGCGACAGCGGTGGGGGATGCGGTGGAGCTGGAGGCGGAGGGTGAGTGACCGGAGGGGGTTTTATAAGGGGATGGGAGCGGTGACCGGCCGGGAATGGCGGAGGACGGGGTCGTCGTGGGCCGGGTAGCGCGGAGGGGAGGCCGGGAGACGCGGGCGGGTCAGGCGCGGGCTCCGGCGACGTGGCCGGAGCCGCCGGCGGAGAATGCGGGGTCGTGCAGAGCGGGGGAGGGAGACGGGTTCCCGGGTCGAGTGCGGGTGCGGGTGGACCCGACCCGACCCGTTAGCAAACGGGCTGGGCTGGGCCTGGCTAAGGGTTGGGCCGGGCTAGGCCGGGGTTAAATAATAAAAAAAATAAACAAATAATTACTTAAATTATTAAATAATTAATAAATAAATAAATAATTTCAAATAATAGTTTTCAGGTGTTTTAAAATAGGTCCGGGGCCCAATAAATTCCAGAAAAATTGCCCAAAGCCCAGTTTTTCTTTTTACACCCAAAAATATTATTTTTATAATATTTTAATATTATTTATTATCATTTAAAAATTATTTAATAATTAAAACCATGTTTTTAATTACAGAAAAATCCCAGAAAATTCCAGAAAATTGTGAAAAATCCAGTTTTAAAATTTTTAAAAAATCAGGGGGTTTACACCATCCCACATTCTAAATTCTAGATTTAAAATGTAGGAGCTCATTTTATAGAATAATAAGTCTCATTCCTAGTTTCAATTTCTAGATTTTGAATTCTATCCCATCCATGGAAGTTATAGGTTGGGCCTCCCAATTCTAGATTCTAGAGTGTAGGAGCCCATTTTGTAGAATCAATAATGCTTAAGTTTACTACCAAATGCTTACAACCTTTTTACAACCTTCTCACCCCCTTGCTATGTGGGCCACCCCCGGCCCCATATCTTCCCCAATGAACGATCGCCACGTGGCATTCCGGCCACGTGGCGACCACCCGGGCAGCCACCAGATCCCACCTCTCCCTCCTCCTCCAATGGTTGGCCGCCACGTGGACGCCAAGTGGGCGCCACGTGGCGGTTGTAAGAAGATTGTAAGCATAAGGTTGTAGGCATATCACCACCCTTTGTAGAATAGTATGTCCCAATTTGGAGTCCAATTTTCTAGATTCTAGATTTTACATTTTTTTTTACATCAATTTTTGACCACACAATCTTTGGGACCAGAGCGCACTTTATCATTTCCTACTATTCTCGTACAAACCCAACCCATTCTACATTTTTTTTTTAATTTTGGACCCCAAATTGTATTGGAGAGTCCCAACTACTAATGATGCTCTAAGCAAGATTAACAAAAAGTAACACAGTATTTTTGCTTAAAAATATTTCAGCTTTATGACCAATTTTATACTAAAGCTGTTGCAAGATATTACATGTTTACCTTATTTTGGAATAGAAATCATTCTAAAAATATGGGAAGAGCATGTTTGGATCTAAACAATGTCAGCCCAACTCTAGTGACCCTTGTGGTTACCGGAAAGATATATAAGATCCTGACTGGAGCATCTTATTCCTTCCATTTATTTGGTAGGAGTTGAGAGCAGTGGGTCCAAAAGACATGCAACGTAGCGTGTACAAAGTTCCGAGCGTTACATCGGACATCTTAATTTTTTTTTAAACAATGTCAAAATTATCGCGTTGAAAAGTATTTAAAATTTGTTTGGTAATAACTTGCAAAAATAGTTGAAACATAAGTTAAAATTTAAAAGTTGTTTGGTAAACCGAACTCGAGTGACCCTTCTGGTTATCGAAAAAATGTATAAGACTGTGGCTGGATGGCGAAAGATTGATGTATCGAACCACGAGAGCATATTATTTCTTCTATTTATTTAATAGGAGTTACGTTGGATATCTCAAAAAAAAAGTCGTTTGTTAACATATAACTTAACAAAATAATAGTCACTTTGGAATAACTTTTGAAAGCAGCTTAACAAAATAATAGTCACTTTGGAATAACTTTAGAAAGCAGAAAAAAAGTTGCTTTCAGAAGCTGTGTGCCTTTTGAAAGTTAATAATTCCGGATTTCTCTTTCCTTCGGGCGTTTCAAAATCCAAGAAGTACCACAGATGAAAATCCAAAAAAAAAATCCCTCTTCCCCTCCGGTTCTTGACCCCAAACAGACATTTGTTGTTGGACTATTCACCAAAAGATGCTCACGTGAGGCGTTTCTTATTTCCGATTTCCGTAGATTTTCACGCCCGGACATTCAACTAAAGCTAAAATTAGGTTCCTCCTCCCTCTTTTTTCTTTCCATTCCTTTTCTATTCATCTCGATTCCTGCTTTTGCCTGCCAATTTTCTGTTTTCTAATGATTTTTTTTTTCTTGATTTGTTGATTACTCTGCTACAATTTATTTGTAGCCACCAAAAACCTAAATAAAAACAGCCTATCCCAAATCAAAACCGGTCAAAGAAAAAAAAAACAATGGGCTGTTTTTCTCGGTAATGAAACGCCCCTAGCAAGGGCGTTTTCATTTTTTTTTATAAAAAAAATTTGCTGTTGATGGGGAGTAAAGGCAGTTGGTGGAGGGTGGATGGGGTTCTTGTCTATTGTAGGGAATGGTAAAAAAAAATTTACAAGAGAGAGAGGGAGGAAGGAGAGAGTAAGAGGAAGAGGAAGAAGAAGAAGAAGAAGCAACGAAGGGGAGCAACAGGAGGGAGAACAAAGGTATTTTAGTATTTATTTTATTTTGATTAGTGTTTTATTGTTATAAATAATTATATTCTTCATTATTTACCATTATTAATTAAGTAGTTTTTTATTTTTTTTCTTGCAAAAAAATAAAAATTTTGAGTAGTTTTTTATGGCTAAAAATAATTATGTGTTTCACTAGTAATTATATAAATTAGTCTCCTAAAACCAAATCCTAATCCTAACACCAAAATCCTAACACTAATAGTTACATGTTTCACTAAAATTAATTTCATAATTAATTAGTATTTTATTGTTTTAGATAATCATATCCTAACCCAAACCTTAACACCAAACCACAAACCTCAACACTGAAACACAAATCATAACCAAATTTTGAAAACACTAATCTTAATCCTCAAACCCTAACCTTAAACCCTAAGACCCAAACACTAATCATAATGCTAATCCTAACCATAAAACCCTAATCACCCCAAACCCCAACCATAGCCATAACCATAACCCAACTCCAACCCACAAAATTTAAAAATACTTGGAAATGATCATTTTACAACTGTCATTTTACAGATGGCCGTTCAAAATGATGGACGGATTCCAGGTGGACCCACTACTCCAGCTATTGTCCAACAACGCGAGTCACATATATCTAGCTTGATATTTTCTGGACAGGTAATCCTAAGTTTTAATTAATCAATATCAGTTTGTATTTATTATATATTAATAATTTAATATATTTTTATATATTTTATATAGTTACATGATTATGACGATATAAAATTGCGAGAGCATGGTGATTGGCGATCCGGATGGGAGCTGACTAGTGCCCAAAAGGACTTGGTGCAGTCTTTCGGGTTTCATCATGTTGACAGGATACGATTTCTGCGTCACGATAGGGATTTGATCTTGAGCCTCATTGAGCGTTGGTGGCCCCAACGCAACACATTTCATTTGTCAGTTGGAGAGATGACGATCACATTATCAGATGTGGCACATATTTTAGGGTTACCTATTATAGGTGACCCTATATATTATGATGATGATATATCTTCTGATGAGCTGATTAGGACATACCTTGGTGTGGAGCCGCCATCAGATTTAGGATCAAATTATGGTGTCAAGCTCACTTGGCTCCGTTCTACCTTCATGGATACAAATCTTATCGGTGATACAACAGATGATTCACGGGTATCTATGTTTTTTCCAATAATTAATGTTAATGCTTATTTAATTTAGCTGATATAAATTCTTAATGGATAATTTCAGGTAATATGTTGCACAAGGGCATACTTACTTTGCCTATGTAGTTCATTTCTATTTCCTGACGGAACGGGAAATAAGATCAACGTCCATCTACTACCATTTCTAGCAGATTTGGGTGTACCTACGCGTCATGCATGGGGTGCAGCTACGTTGGCCTACTTATATCATTGTATGGCAAATTTTGTGAAATGTACCCCAGGAGGCAAATTTCCAAAAAGTGTGTGTGGTTGCGTAACATTGATACAGGTATAAACAAGCAAATTTATTTGTCATATACAGTTTACTAATTAAATTTACACCATGTTATTTGTGTTTCCCTTTGTAGATTTGGTCTTACGAGCATTTCGGTATTGGAAGGCCGGTATGCCAATTTGCTAAAGAGGAGCGAGTATTTCCTGCTGCTTGTCGGTGGATGAGCGAGAACGTAGATCAAAATCACATTGCGTACAGGGTTGCATCGATTTATCGAGCCTCATTCGACGCAATAACCTATATAGATGTAAATCAAGTTAATTATTGCTTAATGAATTTTTAATTTCTTTAACTAGACGGATATTCATGCATATTATTTATTATTATTTTGAACATCAAATAGGTTCAATGGCAGCCTTGTAGTGTCCCAAATGAGATATTGACCACGTCGCGCCAGGAGAGTCTCCATAGGTATTATATCATATATAATGGACACATTATGTTTCATCCAGCTGATCGTGTTATGCGACAGTTGGGGTTGAAGCAGATGATACCCCAAGAGCCTTTATCTTTTGGTCATACTAGAGCCAATATATCTGTACGAGTCCATTCTGTGCTTTCTGGTTGGACTTCCAGATTTGTGACGCATAGCGTGGAACACATGTCTCAAATGATGACAGGCTTGGAAGATTGTAAGTCAATTATGTTATTAAATATCTAATTTATATTTAATTATGTTATGCTCATTTTTTTTTGATTTTGCAGTGATGGGTTCCAACGAATATAGGGTTTGGTACGGGTCTCCACGTATTCAAAATAGAGTATACGCATTTCCTGAGGCTCGATTCCAACATCGGACTGTAGACGATTACAGCTTGCGTGAGACGAATGCACGTGTAAATGAAGTGGTATGTGTTCTTGATTTTTTTTATCAATAATATTTACATGTATGTATTTGGTACTATCAATACGCAACATTTGAAATTGGTGTCACTCTTTTTTGATGCGGGCCATAGTTTGTAACATTATTGGACAATATTCTGTCGAAAATTTTTCAGCATTTTGTCAATTTTTGTCATGAAGCGTTATAATTTTTTGCTCTAATTACATCAAGAATGTTTTTATTGGTTTGTCACATAATGTTTTAATCCAGCTATTAAAACTTTCAGCAAAGTTTAAAATGTTGGTATCTAATCTTGAACATGGAGCATAAAACTGTTATCCATCCAATGTTGAAATACGATTTTTATCATTTGTACAAACAATCCAATTGAAATTGTATAACCCATGTTATCTTAACGTATACTCCGTATAAGCGGCGTCTCTTAGCTGGACCATCACACTTCTACACTTTTTGAGTCTTTTGTGTTTTTGTGTTTTTGTCTTGGTTATCATTTTAGATGTATAACATAAGCTCAAGTTTATTAAGGCCGAGGAGGTGAACCAAAAGGTCTATGGAAAAGGAAGATATAAAGAGAGACCAAGATAGAGAGGAATACTGGTGCCTGGCAGTATATGTCAGGGTTCGGAAATGGAGGTGAAATTTTGATGGGTTAGATCAAACTCAAAACATGGACATCTGAAAAGCCTAGGGAGGGTGCCTTTATCAACTAATTATTTCTTTTGCTATGTTTCTGCAACATAGAATGATAGATGCATCCCTCGTTAGGAGGAGCAATAGAATACTGATCAAAGGATCGATGTGCTTGAACTAGGGGTAGGCCTAAACAACTTGGGTTGGGTACGCAACAAAGAATATGGGTTTTGCTAATGTTACAGGTAGTTCCAAGTTCCAACATGATCCTATACATAGCTGAATGGGAGAAATGGATTCAAATAGTCGGCCCGAAAATTTTATCATACTGAACAATATATTGATTCTCATGTTTGTCATTTTCTTTACAGAAACTTAACCTTGGGCACCACCCTCGGACCGAAACTTCTCTCTCTGCAGTGTCTGGGAATGAACTGCGTGACGGAGTAGCCTTTAAAGTGGAAACGATAATAAACGACTCTCAGGTGAGTTGTGGGTGTGGCTCAAGGAGTTTGTACTCCCTGGTGTAGGAATGTTATGATCTACCTTCTTGCGCTTTATTTCATTGCAGAAACTGGAGGAAGACATAAAGAAAGTTGGATTAAAAGTCAAAAATCACGAGGACAACCTGGAATTTCTCAAGACGCAAATCAAGAGTGTCGATCGGTGCATTCTCGATACACAAGGTTAGCTACTTATCGCTGAGTATCTGCTTATGTGATTCATCTTATATCAAGGTGTGCACTGCATAACAATAGATATTCCAGGTGGCTGGCAATAGATGTATGTTTGTGTAATACACTTGTAGATATTAGGTAATAGTCTCAAGAAACATACAATATTAGCTTTATCAGGCAAGTAGGCAACATAGTCAAGTGATCTTTTGATATGGAGGTGAACTAGAAAGCATGTACTTATTGCTGGAATCTTGAACTTTTGATATTGGTTAGCAATTAGATGCCACATGTAAGAAAAACAGTTTGAGTACTAGTTCATGTATTTATTTTAGTTAAGCTTGGAACATATCACAATCCGAGTGTAGCAGTGGAGGAAAACAACAATATTTCTCTCAAAAACAGTGAGGAGCAGACAGTCGAGCATATATTGGCCTTGGAAACTTCAGCTGCTGGCATTATATGCCAGATGAAAGTTCGTCATGGTCTGCAAGCATCAAAGCTACCATTGACCAAGGACGTGGTCGGTGTTGTAGCCACACTTGGGAAAGTAAATGATGACAAACTTAGCCGGTTAGTCCATTCTCCGGATTTTACCTTTTTCTACATGTGAACATTCAATAGGGAATTAGACGGACCAACTCAAGTTAAGCTCCTTTGTGATGGTTGATCAGGGCCATTTCAGAATTCTTGGGTTTAGAAACTATGTTGGCTATTGTCTGCAAGTCATATGAAGGTGTTAAAGCTCTTGAGAAGTATGACTCTGAAGGCATGATTGATCGGAGTTCCGGTTTGCACGGACTTGGGCCATCTATTGGGAGGCTCTTGGATGGAAGATTTCTTGTTTTCTGTCTAGAAAATTTAAGGTACATATATATTATGTCTTTTACTCTGTGGATTTTGATGAATATACTATATTTCTGACAAGATTATCCTTTTAATTTAGCAAGGAATATATGAACATTATATGTGTTAGCTAGGATTGTAGTCTTCATATTGGCACTGTTTGCAAGTCTCTAAACCATATTTTTTAAATTGTTCTCCTTCGCAGACCATATATTGGAGAATTTATACCTGAAGATCCTCAAAAGAGACTTTCTCTACTGAAGCCCAGGTTACCTAATGGAGAATCTCCACCAGGTTTCCTTGGCTTTGCCGTAAATATGATCAATGTGGACCGTGCACATATATCCTGTCTCACAACTGGTGGTCATGGCCTCAGGGAGACTTTATTTTATAACTTGTTCTCCCGTTTGCAAGTATATGAAACTAGAGGACAAATGCAGTCCGCTTTGCCTTGTATAAGTGATGGTGCCATATCTTTAGATGGAGGAATAATGAGAATTAATGGTCTATTTTCCCTTGGTGACAGGTAAGCAGTACATTTCTCTTCAACTGTGTTTCCTTTTCATTCAATTCTAGGGTTTCTAGGAATCAAGTTACTTAAATCTGAAATAACAAATTCAGCAAATATGCACCCTTAGCTGTGCTAGTAAATTCATATAGATGTCGACCTCTGATTACCAACTAGTTAACACTCTTTTAACTTTCACAGCAAATTGGAAAATTCACCATATACATCATCATCAAGGAATCCACAAAGCATCAGGTTTTGATACATTTAAAACGGTCAAAGAAAGTATCGAGAATCGAGACTACTCTACAAGAGAGTTTATCTTGATTAGGATTGTTGGAAGGGATGAAGGGAATGCGGCTAGAAGTCTAAGCTTCACACATGACATTTAGAACGATCAAAGAAAATATTTGATTTACGATTGCCATCCTTCTCCGAGTTCCAAAACCAAAAAAGGATAACTAAATTAGGAAAGATGGAGGGCAAAAAGGTGATGGGAATAGGAATGAAGGTAGAAATAAGAGGGGAAAAAACAATGAAAAGAGGAATGAACTAGGTGGCACATAGTTTCTGTAGGACTTTCAATTATCATATCTCCAAACAGTGTATAGCTTTCCGTAAATGTCTGCTAAATCATAGTTGATAGTTGTCTATTTCCATGTAGTCCAAATTAGTATATGACACAGCCAAGGGAGTCCACGAGTTGCATGGACATTAATATGACACATATCGGACACAACGACATGGACATGTCATGATGTATATTGAAATGTTTGTCCTGTCTGATACATGTCCGACACGATGTGACATGCATAAGACACCAATTTTTGGAGTGTATGTGCTTCCTAGGTCAAACCCAGGCTAGACGGTGCAGGACAATCAATATAGCTGTTCTAATATAAACATGCATCCCGATCAGATTGGAACTTTCAGTATGGGTCCAAGAATCAATCGTAAAGTCATCTTGTATAAATCAGGTCTAACTTGTAACTCCTAGACTCTTAGGATGATCGCACATTGTAACTACAGAAGCCTAATGGGTAGTAAATAGTTTGGACATCCCCCATAACTAAGTTGAGAATAATGTGCAAGAGAAAAAAAGGCCATCTCATTGCCAGACTGCTCCCGCTAATGCTAATGCAGGGTTTAGGGAGTTCAAGATGTACAAACTCACCCTCACTATACGTAGAGGTTGCTTTTATTATTCGAACCTACGTTCTCGAGGACATAAGCACCAAGACTAATGTCGTGCTAAAGACTTTTGATATTCGACCGACATGATCCTTCTTTCTAATGCTTTCATATGATTATGGACTTCCATGAGGATGATTTACAGTGAGCTGCTTAGTTTTTTTTTTTTTTTTTTGGATGTACTTTATTGTCTATTTTATTTACTATTACTATTGCAAATTTTGATAAGACTTTTACATGATTTAGGAACAATGTTGAGGTTAAATTTCCAGTAAGCTCCGGTATATCAAATACGCCAACCGAGGTCATTGAAATGGAGGAGGAAATCAAGTTTATGAACTGGAAGAAGGAAAGGCTTGTTGAAGATATGTCGAGAGAACAGGCATTGCTAAACGAAGTTAAGAACTTGTTCAATATGAAAAGCCAAGAATTGTCCAAATTACTAGACTCCGTCAAGAGTGCCAAAACTCATCTGGGCCAGACAGCACCTTAAATGCATTCTTGATTGAACCTCTACATCTGCTAGGAATTGTCCATCCAGTGTTATGTGGTGTTTTGTCTGTATGGATGGGGCACGAGAACATTGCAACCGAGCATTTTTGATACTAATGAATTGGTTAGTGATACAATCTCCTCTCTTTTTATTTCCTCCTTTTATATCAGTTAATATCAGCACGGTTAAATCTTATTGTAGAAGAGCAAATGAGAATATTTTCCCTTATGGCTTATTTGTTATTTACCCAAGTTGAGAAAGTCTGATTACCTGTCGAAACTCATTTTATACATTAACAACATGTTATCATGTGCTATGAGAAATCTATGTGGACAAACTAATGGTATTGTTTCTTGATAACCTTCCCTTTCTTTCTTCTATGGCCAGAGGAAGAGCACTTCTGCGTGGCATTACCAAGAAAAAAGTTGACAGTCCTCCCGGATTTGGCAAGATATTTAGGCATCCGAAGCATCTGTCAATAGAAGCCCTTTTGCAGTGAATGGTAATTGTTAGTGGTAGGTTGCTGATGCTCGTCTGTAAGAATGATAGATCTTATGACCTAGAGTGATCGGCAGACTTGGTTTACTTACCTTGGATGATGAATTATACATGTTATACTACCAAGCTTATCAAATGTTCACTGATCTGTAAATGCTCGTTCGACCTCATGCACTTTAGATTAAATGAAATGAAATGAACTGAACAAATGTAGAGTTTCTGATACTTCACTTTGAATTGTGGAGAAAGTCAAATTCTCAATGCATTGATACTGTAGTGACTTCGGAGCGCTGGCAAGACACAAAGTAGAAGAAATTGAAGGAATAATGGAGAAAGTCAAATTCTCAATGCATTGATTCAGTAGTGACTTCGGAGCGCTGGCAAGACACAAAGTAGAAGAAATTGAAGGATTTATGTTGCTAAAGCTTCAAGCATCTCAACTGGTTGGTCTGTTGCTTGTAGTATTGTGCATGCAATTGATATCAGTTTAGTGTGTGGATGGTGAATTTACCAATCTGATGCTTGTGGAAGTGAGGCTTTTGTAATCTCATTGTGACTAAAGTCAGACATGTACATATGCTATTGTTAGCTATTGCTGCCGATAAGCTGCTGTTTGCTAAATGGTTGAATGGTGTGTACCAAAACTTGAATTCCTTCTGAGAATGTCTGATGTAGTAGCAGATAACGGTTACAGAACTGAAATGTGACTTGGAAGAAACCAAAGAATGCAGAATACTTTCCATCTTGTTTTGCAACCCCGATTAACTCGAAACATTCGATTATTTTACATTACATTTCACTCCTAATCCTATTTGTAGCCTTTGGAATGAATATTGCAAGCTTGATTTTAGCGCAGAAGAACTAGCAACCGAAGCTACAGAGAAGGGACGTCTCAAATTATAGTAGGCTATTTTTTCGTGTCCAGGTCTTATATCAGGGCGCTCTTATGTTCATAGTCTCAGCTAGCTAGTGCCTTCTTTCTGAGTTAAAAAAAAAATAAATTTGCTCCCTCTCGGAATCCCCTGTTATATTCATGTCAATGCATACCTCTGCTCAATCTTTAATTCCTCAGTGATGGTGTCAAGTTTAAATTTCCATGGTGGTGAGATTAAAATAGGGGTGATTACATAAGCTGCTGAATCAGTCTTGGCCAAAGTCACTATCCATCTCAAGGTGTATCCATCTCAAGGTGTGTATTGGGCCAGTCTGGGCCGGCATGGGCCCATTTTGCCCCAGTTAGGGCCGGACTGGCTAGTTAGACTAGGAGTCCGCGCCGGACTTTAGAATCAAAATTCCAAATCCAGCACGGACCGAGACCGGGCTAAATCCGGGCTGGGCTTAGGCAGGGCTGCGGGTTGTTCAGGTAAAAAAAAACACATTAAAGGTTAGTATATATACTATATTTATACATTAATGTGGATACAGTGGTTAGGTGTGGAAGCTAGCTTTCATGAGGTTTTGTGTTCAAATCCCCTTTACTTAATTTTTTTTTTGTTTATTTATATTTATGTATGAACCAGATTCTTATCGGACCTGTAAATGGGTCGGGCCTGAAGGAAAAAACCCGCCTTGGACCAATTGGGGAGGCGGCTTGGGCCGGTCCGGTCCGAGCCTTCGTGCCTAGGAAACAAACCCGATATAGGAGTTGGCTTGGCATGGGCCGACCCAACACAAGTTTTGTCCTGATCTGGAGTGGGTTTCGGGCCGTCCAACCCAATACACATTACTTGTGGTATGACTGGTTTTGACCATAGATCCCCAACACCTGCAGAAGTACACCAATTTTCAAACAATAAGTATTTGTTTATCTCATCAGCCACTGAAACCTGCAGAAGTACATTTAATACCCATGAACAAGATCTCCTGTATTGTACCCATACTTAACTAGACAAACCTCTATGTCACCTAAGCTTACAGCTGAGCAGTCTTCTTCTAGCAAAAGCTTGGTGTCTTCCTGTATTGATATCAATTGTCAATCTGATCACTTTGAAGTAAGCATCTCTGTGTTTTGGAGTTAGCATGCCAGTTGCATCTAACATTCTGACTTGGTTATAACTTGTTTAATTTCCATGTTAAAAAAGGTTTTTCGTAAATGGTTGCTAGAAGAGAAGTTCAAAGGAATTCGCGATTTCCATTTTCTTCTTCTTCTTAAAATCATCATATAGACTTAAATCATTATGTTTCCCTATGCTTTATAGAATGAGTGAGGTGAGTGTGTAAGGCCTTTCTTCTTACTCATACATGTTTCTTTCATGTGCTTTACTAATTCCTGACCTGTTAGTATTTATAATCAGTACTGCAGGCAGTCTAACATTGTTGATCTCAACTCGGTTTCTGACATTCTAAAGACCTTTCTAAAGACCTTGTACAAACCGAAATGATAGAAATGATAAATGGACCGATGCGAGGTTTGCGGGCTGGCTCGTGTGCGGGCAACCTAGCCCGACCCTTGTACAAATACGAACTCTTTTTTTTTTTCCTCTCTAAAAAATACTCTTTTTTGGGCATTCTAAGACAATATAACTGTAGTTTCTGAAAAATATGGAAGCATAAATCTAAAAATGGAGATTTCATATTAAGTAATATATACAAAGGTTAAAATTTTAGAGGTTTCTGATTTTTGGGACACTGTACGATCGTACAGCTTGTACATGCTCAAAAACGGAGTGCTTGTGAGCATCTCCATCTCCCATCGGCCTAACAATCTCGGCAGCTCGTTTGTTGATCGGTTCATCTCAGCATCTGCACTCTGCAGCAGAGACTATCATTGGGGTTCTAAGCAAATTAGATGAGAATATCTTCCCATATATAGCAGCATTAAAGTCTCCCTTCACATATAGTATAATTAACTTGTCTAGAAGATTTTTACACAATTAGTAATTTTTGGGACACCTAAATTTAAGTATGGAAAATCGAAGGAATCTATCTCTACTTCTCTACCTGCAAAACGGTTTGTAAATCCTCAACCATTTATTTAAAATAATTAATATTACGTAAAAAAAAATTTTGAAAAAAAATTAGATTTGTTATAAATAACGTTATCGGAAATCGAACTTGACCAACAAAGAGAATGCCTCACACTTAGAGCATCTCCGACACTATTGTCTTATTTTGTGTTGTGATTCCTATGTGGCAAGAGGCACAAGACAATGTCTTTCCTATGTGGCAAAATTATATTCACACAAGATAATGAGATAGAAATGTAAACTCCCAGTTTTTTTTCAGAATTTAAAAATGAATTTTTGGGAATTTTTTAGAATTTTTAACTAATTAAAATAAATAATTTCTAGTGTTAAATTAATTGTGTGATTCTATTAAATATTAAAATATTATAAAAATAATATTTTTGAGTGTAAAATAAATAACTAGACTTAGTCAATTTTTCTGAAATTTATTGGGCCCATAAACTGTTTTTAAAGACCTAAAAATAAAGTTTTTAAATAAACCTAAATAAATCAACTTAAACCGAACCAAACCGGATTAAACCACCCTAAATAAACCCGGTTGAACCCAAACCCAACTAAACCTAAACCAACCCTTATCGGGTCAGATCCATTATCGACCCGTACCCGCTAACCCGACCCGACCCATTAACCCAAATAACTCAGAGAACCCAATCGCCTCCCTCGCCGTCCGTTCTCGCCGCAGCCGCCGCCGCTTCGCCTTCCCGCCCGCACTACTTCCCCACCGGCCGGCCCTATCCCTTCTCCTCCCCGCCAACAGCCGTCGCTCGTCTCCCTGAAACCGCTGTCGAGCTCCTATTTAAACCCCTCTCCGCCACTCTCGGCCGCCACAGACCTCTCCTCCAGCCCCCGAGGAACCCCGTCACCTTCAACCTCCACCATCCGCCGTGGACCCTCGACCCGAGCCGCCATCACCAACCATCACTTCATCACCGCCATCCACCTGACTCCGGCGAACCGATCTCCGCCACGACCAACCCGCTACCATCACCACTTCACCGAGCCCCTCCGTCGATAACCCCTCCGCCAAGTCTCCAGCACCGACGACCTATCCGGCGAAGACCCCGGCGACCTCGACCCAGCCGACCCGGCCACACCCTGCTGTCGAGGAGCACCGTCAACCCGCAGTCGCAGTGTCGTGCCACCTCGCGTGTACGCGACGAATAGTCGTTACCGACCCCCTGTTCAGGTAAGATTTTCTCTCTCCTCGTCGTCTCATTTTTCGAACTGTCTGCTGTGACGCGTAGACTGTGTGACCCTCTCGAAACCTGTGCAATTCGTTCAGGGTATCGCGTTTTGTGTCGGTCGCAAATCGTGACGCAAAAACAGGAAAATAAATCCCCTATTTCTGAAAATCAGAAATTAGTCCCGAACTTCCCAGTTCACGACCGTTTTGCATGCAACCTGTTAATTATTTCTAAAAATTACTTCAACAGTAATTTAGACCATTTGACCAAGTTTTAAAACCCTATTTTAGCTCAATTTATTGAGCTGTAATTTGCATGTTATTTGAGGGTGAAAATGACCAAAATATTGGTTATTTAAAACCCTAATTTTTTTCGGAACTGGGTGCGCCCCGCTAAACGAGGCGACTTGGTCATGTGCGAACTTAACTGAAAGGTGCGCACCGTCAATACGGACGTGTGGAATTTCGCGGAAGTTGATTTGGATGTGCGTGCACACCGGAATCAACGTGTATCCGTCGACAACACCTCGTATCGGCCATGTTCTGAAACTCGTTGTAACTTCGTGTGCGCTAGTCGTTTCAAAACGAAACTTACGCCATCGGACTCGTAACAATACGCTGGTCCTGTGACACAAGTTTGGTTCGATTCTGAGAACGTTGACAAAATCTCGTATCGTGGGCCCCACGGCTCCACTTGACGGGCGATTTTGTGATCGGCTCATCGGAATCCAGTTTTGGACATTCCGTTGGGTTCATATCATCGTTTTGAACTTGTAGATATTATGTTTGACGAATTTGAATAACTTTGTCTCTGACACATTTTTCGGTGCGAAGCGGGCAACATGTGTACCCCGCTTTGACCAGAAACTGTCACTTTTTGCCCCTGTGGCCAAATTAGATTTATGGACAGGCAATTCTAGTTATTTGATATCTTCTGAACATGATGGTAATGATTATTTCAGCAACCGAAGGAGTACCTGCAGATCCCGCGGATACCAGAGCAGTAGTTGGAAATCAAATCCCAAGCAAGTGTACATTACCAATTTTGCAGTACTTGCTACATAATATTCTCTTGATTTATTTACATGATGTATTTGTTCAACCTAGGACCGTGTGACATTACTTAACGTCCGAACAAGATTCGGGTGTCAACGCCGTACGCGGAGTTGTGTAACGTCACCTAGAGATTGATATCGCGACCCTATATATATTCGTGCTTGCATTATCAAGTACGTCATACCATAGGACACTTGACACTGTTCATGAGACAGAATATTCCTGAGATATTCATGGTGATTCTGTATAGGATACATGATTCGTGACAAAGACTTTATATATATGCTTAACTATCATTATGACTTGCTGTATTAGATATGATCTTGCGTGTCATGGACATGAGACGTGTGATTACATTGGGTGGGGGAGAGACACACATGCTACAGGCTAATTATATAATTATTTATTACGGTGCCGTAGGCCCACTACATAGTATAACTACATAGTAAAACTACATAGTATAACTGCTACCGGCTCCCCGACACCGAGCTTGTAGTAGTCTCAACCTGAGTTCTAGTGATGCTCTCATTTTGCATATCACTTAGCTGGTTATATAGTTTGCCTATTGATTTATTTCATTTCATATACTTCACTTATTTGGCTTGAGTTATTCTTGTACCTTGCTATGTCCCTTGAGGACCTGTAATCCGGATTATGTCCCCAGGTTTAGCAGAGGAGATCTACCCCGAGGTGTACGGGACATGAGCAATCATTGGAGCAGTACCAGGACCCGAGGACGAGGTGATCGCTGAGGATTTCTCCTGAGTATCTGCTTTATCTATACTCAGTCTTTGTTGTTGTTATACTCTTTATTTCTTGTCTATTGACTGTTGTATCAGACTTATTATCAAGTTGTTCCCGAGATATGTTTTATTGAGACTTGATGTTGATTTATATTTCATATTGACTGTATTTATTTATGTGGATGAGATTAGTAGCATAGACCTTTATTGTTATTTTACAGCTTAAGTACACCCTGATGGGTCCATTAAATTGGATTTGCCCATCGGTGTGTACTGTTGGCCATTGCCACGTGACTAGTCCCTCGGTATTTTGGGACTGGGCGTGACAAGAAAAGTGTTCTCCAATACAAAACTATTGAGAAGACAATAAAAATTATTTTTTTTCCAACTTCCAAGATAATATTTCCACTTCTTCCTTTTTTTATAAATATTTTTAATCATAATTGATGATGTGGAAGTAAAATATTGTGAAGTCCATTGTCTAGATCTTGACAGCCAACTTCACATTGTCTTTGACATGTCATTGCTATGTCAACTTCACAATTTATTTCACATTTGCATTGGGAGAAGGAATTTTGAAATAAGAAGTTGTGATTCCTATATGGTAACCATTTTTTTCCAAACTCACAACAAGGTTGGAGATGCTCTTAACCACATGAGTGTGAAAAGTGTTTGTCTATAGTTGAAGTTAGTTAAAATATTTTTTTTAATTTTTAATTACGTGAAAATATACGTATAGCTTATGTAAACACCCTGATTTTTCTAAAAATTTTAAAACAATTTTTCCCAATTTTTCTGTAATTTTTGGGAATTAAAACTAAGATATTTTGTGATTAAAAAATTTCTAAATGATGTTAATTAATATTAAAATATTATGAAAATAATATTTTATGGTGTGAAATGGAAAACTGGACATAGGGTAATTTTCTGTGAATTTATTGGACTCCGGAGGCATTTTTAAAGACCTAAAAACCAATGTAGAATTAAACCTAATTAAACCCTGACTGAACCCGGTTTAATTGAAATTAAACCAAACCAAACCGACTCAAACCGAACCAGACCAACCAAGACTTAACGGGTCGGGTCGGGTCGGGTCGGTTCGGATCCGAATCGAACCCGACCCGGACCCGAAACCCTAACCGAACCCTAAATCGGATTCCCCCCGGATTCACTGTTCAGGCCTATATAGCCTCGACTTCTGTGCCCCGCCGCCGCCGCAAACCCTCTCACATCTCCTCCGCCGTCGCAGCACCCCCTAGCCGGAACCCTAACTTCTCCGTTGTCTTCTTCGACCAGATCTCCCCCATCTCCGCCGATCACCGACTCCACAGACTTCCTCCGCCGAACCATCGCCTGTCACCGCCTCCACAACTCTCCTCCGCCCAGCCCCGCTCGACCCCCTCGCCTCGTCGACCTCTCCCGACTTCCACCCGATCACCGCCCTAACCCGAGCACCCCGCTCGACTATCGACCACCACTCCCCTCTCCGCCGCTGCACCGAGCACCCCGCTCGACCATCACCACCTCTCCGCCGACTCCACCGGCGTCGACCACCAACCAGAACACCCTAGCCCGGCCGCCGACCAAAACAACCACTCCCAGCCGACCAGCGTACCCCTAGCAGCGGACACGGACACAGCAACATCCCGGACACGGTGACCAGGACACGAACAGTCACCCAGACACGAGGTATTCTCGTTTCACGGAGCCCTGTTCAGGTAACCCGTTCTCTCTTCTCGTTATTCCATTTTTTGTTCCGTCAGTTGTGTCGCGTAGACTGTGTAACCCTCTCGATGCCCGTGCAACTCGCTCGGTGCATCGCGCCCTGTGGTGATCGCAAACCGCGATCCAAAAACAGAAAAACCAACGTCCTGTTTCACCCCGGAACTGAGTGCGCCTCGTCAAACGGGACGACTTGGTCGTACACGGTCTTTACCGAAATGTGCGCGCCGTTGATACGGACGTGCGAGATTTCGCAGAAGTTGATTTGGATGTGCGTGCACACCGGAATCAACGCGTATCCGCCGACAACGCCCCGTATCCGTCTGTTCTGGAACACGTCGTATCTTCGTGTACACACATCGGATCGAAACGAAACTTACATCATCGGACTCGTAGCAATACGCTGGTCCTGTGACCCAAGTTTGGTTCGATTCTGAGAACGTTGACAAAATCACGTATCGTGGGCCCCGCGGCTCCACTTGACGGGCGATTTTGTGATCGGCTCATCGGAATTCAATTCTGGAAGTTCCGTTGGGTTCGTATCATCGTTCTTGACTTGTTGACATTAAGTTGACGAATTTGGAGACCTTTGACCCTGACACATTTTTTGGTGTAAAGTGGTCCACATGTGGACCCCGCTTTGACCCGGAACTGTCATTTTTGCCCCTGTGTCCAAATTGGACTTAAGGACAGGCATTTCTAGCTATTTGATATTTTTTGAGACTATTGGTGATGTTTATTTTAGCATTTGGAGGAGTACCTGCAGGATCCACTGATACAGAGACCACTGTTGGTATTCAAACCCCAGGCAAGTGTACCTTGCCAAACTTTGCAGTCTTGTTACATATTTTCCTTGATTCATTTATATTGTTTTGCATGCTTAACCTAGGACCATGTGACTTACTTAGCGTCCGATTATCAGTCGGGTACCAACACCGTACGCGGTGTTGTGTATTGTCATCTAGAGATGGACATTCGTGACCCTTTACATTCTTGTACTTGTCTTATCAAGTACACTATAACCCAGGACACTTGACACTATTCATGAGACAGGATCTTCCTGAGATATTCATGGTGATTCTGTATAGGATACATGTTATGACATAGACATTATATTCATGGATACTATATGACTTGCTGCATTAGCTATGATCTTGCGTGACATGTACATGAGACGTTGTGGACATGAGACGTGTGGTTACATTGGGTGGGGAGAGACACACAGGCTACAGGCTGATCATATATATATAACCCCTATTATTGTGAGGCGTAAGACTCTAAACCCGAGCTTGGCCCATTACTCATTATTACTGCTACCGGCTCCCCGACACAGAGCTTGTAGTGGCTCAGCCTGAGTACTAGTGATGCTCTCACTTGCATTTCACATAGATGGTTACATACTTACCCTATTTATTTCATTATTTGCTGCACTACATTTATTTTGGCTTATATTATCTTGTACCTTGCTATGTCCCCTGAGGACCTGGATCAGGATTATGTCCCCAGGATTTGCAGACGAGACCTATCCCGAGATATACGGGACAGCAGCAGGAGCTGATACAGGAGCTGTACCGACACCCGAGGATGAGGTGTTAGCTGAAGACTTTTTCTGAGCATCTATCTTTCATGCTCAGTATTTACTTTATTCAGTCATTTATATTTTGGTCTGTTGAACCATTGTATCAGATTTTATCGGGTTGTTCCCCGAAGCACTTTGTTGAGACTGATTGATGATTTACATTTCTTATATTTGTGGATCATATTTTATCTTGTGTGGATGAGATTAGTTGTGCCATGTTGTCGTAGACTTTATTTTACAGCTTAAGTACGCTCTGATGGATCCATTAAATTGGGTTTGTCCATTAGTGTGTGCTGCTGGCCATTGCCACGTGTCTAGTTCCTCGGTATTTTGGGACTGGGGCGTGACAGCTTAGACGGCTAGTTTTTAAGATTTTTTTATAAAAAGTAGAGATATATCCATAACAAATATAATTAAAATATATTTAAACTATTTTACAATAATATTAGAAAGAAATAAAAAATTACGTTGCAACGCACATGCATTTACTAGTACCTATACTATAATATGAATATGAATAGTTGAGGCTTCATAGTTAAGTTTTTTTTTTAACTTTTTTTTACCTATATTTACTAATTAAAATTATATATTAAAATTATATATTAAATCTAATATTAATATTTAGATAATTACATACATAAATAAGAATAAAAATATTATTTGTTTTTTCAAATAATACAAGATAAATGTAACACACGATGATATATATTAGTATAAAAAAACAAGTCAAATCAACTAGGGACGGTGGGACGAATTCATCATACGACAGTAGTGAGCTTTGAGTAGACAATAGTGAGTTTTAAGTTCCTTCCAATAGTATCATAACGCATCACTAAAATTAGATTTTTTTTATAAAGGCACTACACCTTTTGATGAAGGCTAGTCCAGTATTGGTGCTAGCCTAGTTTGAAAGAACTTTTACTAAGATCGATCCAAAATTTACTAGAGGTTGCCCACTGTCACGTCCCAGTCCCAAAATACGTAGGACCAGAAATACGTAACATGCAAGCATAACACATACGTACGTTGTAATCTGAATATCAATTCACAAGTGGTTTATATCTAAATATCATAAGTCACAGTCACACTAAATCTCATCCACAGACGCAAGTAAATAAATAGAAAAATAAACTAAACTAAAATGGTAGACCTGAATAATCCAAAATGATAGTCGGGTGGAGACAAATCCACTACCAATGACTATATCAAACTAAAATGAGAGAGAAAAAATGAACTCCAAAATAAAGTAAAGTGGTCAGAAAATAATGTATCAACTAAGATGTCAATCACTAAGAGAGAATTAGATGAGCTCGGAGGGCAAGACCTCCTCGAAAGAAAATGAAGAATCAGGCCCTTGTCCGTACTCCCGCGGATAGTCCTGATCGTCTACACCTGCAAAGGGATCATGTCCTCAGAGGGAAGCAACAAGATACATAAAATAACATATCAATTGAATAAAGTAAAACATGATAAAGAATAGATATAAAATATACAAGTACGCTGTACTAGTCAATCTATATAAAAATACATAATGAGGACAACTTTTTAACATATGGGCAAGTGTAGGATACTCTTATAGACACAATATCTCATACACAAACGTACATGTGCTTTAAATCGACATACCTCGAGGATAGCGACCATCGTAACACCAAATCAACATACCTCGAGGGTAGCGACCATCGCGACACAAATATCGTAGTGCGTCCAATTACTACGGTTTACCAAAGTGGGTAGTTCATACGCTTACTGACTGTCCTCCCCTCCCATGAGACTATGTGTCAAGTGTGTGTCAATATATTTAATATATAACTATGACTGAGAGAAAAGCATATATAATGAATATATGAAAATATGTTAAGCATGTGTAAACACCCTAAATTTTCAGATTTTTTTAAAATCAATTTTTGGGAATTTTCTGCAATTATTCAGGAGTTTACATAAGTCCTGTGGTGAATTTAACTTTTTTAATTGCTAATAACCAATATTAAAATGTAATAAAAATATGATTTTATGGTGCAAAATAGAAAATCGGACTTAGGATAATTTTCTGGGATTTTATTGGGCCTCAGACCTATTTTTAAGAGCCTAAAAACTATTTTTCTAATTAATTAATTAAATTATTATTATTATTATTATTATTATTACTGTGTTTTTTTTTTGGGGGGCCCGGCCCGGCCCTGTGGGCCGAGCCCAACCGCCCAGCCCAGCGCCCTAGCGGGTCGGGCGGGTCGGCCACAACCGCCGCCCGAACCCGACCCGGCTCCTCTCCCCTGTCACCCGCACCCCACGACCCCCACTCGCCCGCATCCTTCGTCGCCCGCCGCGATTTTCGGCCGCCACGACCCGCCTCCTCTCCGCCAGTCCCGCCCACGTCGCCCCCGACCTCGGTCGTGCCTTCCCCTATAAAAAGCCCCTCTCCCCCGTCCTTCCTCCTCCCTCATCTCCCTAGCCCTAACTCTACCCCGACTCCGGCGACCCAGAACTCCGGCCATCCCCCTCCCCTAGCCCCGCTGCCCTCCGCCAAGAGCTGCCCCGGCCAGCCCTTCCTCCCTCCTTCCCTCTTCTCCTCCGACCCAACGCCGACCTTCCCGAGCCATCCCCTCTCCGATCTGCCACCAGAGCCCCCGCCTAGCCGCTCCGGCTCCGGCCGACTCAGCTGCACGCCGCTCTGCCTCCCCGAGACCTCGCCGGCCCCTCACTGCCCTGAGCCGCCTTCGCCGTGTCCGCCAACAGAAGACACGGACACGGGAACCCTAGCCCTTTGAAACTGAACCGTGGACACGGCTAGACACGTATCGGGCACAGTGTCAAATTGACACGAGGACACGAGAAAACCAGTTTGCAAAGCCCTGTTCAGGTACTCCTAATTTCTTGCTCGTAGCTCTGATTTCGATTCTGTAAATTGCGTTGCGAAGCCTGTATGACCCTCTCGGTGCCCGGATAAACCGCTCGGGGCATCGCGTCCTGTGGTAATCGCACACCGCGATCCAAAAACAGGAAAAATCAGACCCTGTTTCACCCCGGAACTGAGTACGCTCCGCCAAACGGGACGACTTAGTCGCGTGCGGTCTTCACAGATACGTGCGCGTCGTTGATACGGACGTGTGAGATTTTGCGAAAGCTGATTCGGGTGTGCGTGCACACCGGAATCAACGCGTATCCGCGGACATCGTCCCGTATCCGACTTTTCTGCAATTTATCCTAACTTCGTGCACACACGTCAGATCGAGACAAAACTTGCACCATTGGACTCGTAGCGATACGTTGGTCCTGTGGGTCAAGTTTGGTTCGATTCTGAGAACGTTGACGAAATCGCGTGTCGTGGGCCCCACAGGCCCCGCTCGACGGGCGATTTTGTGATCGGCTCATCGGAATTCAAATCTGAAAGTTCCTTTGGGTTCGTATCAGCGTTCCTGACCTGTTAACACTAAGTTTGGTGAATTTGGAGACTGTTGACCCTGACACATTTTTTGGTGCAAAGTGGGCCCACCGGTGGACCCCGTTTGGGCCCGAAATTACCGTTTTTGCCCTTGTCTCCAAATTGGACCCAAGGACAGGCATTCTTAGCTATTTGACACATTTTGAGCGTGATGGTACTGTTCATTTCAGCTTTCGGAGACATCTCTGGAAATTTCCGAAACCAGGACCTAAGTGGAATTCAAACATCAGGCAAGTGCACCTTGCCAAACTTGCAGTCTTTATTTTCATATTTTCTGTAATAATACTTTGCTGGATGTCTTGTGTAAATTCATATAAACTTGTTTAAACTGCTTAACCTAGGAAACACGTGACGTACCTAGTGTCCGATCATAGTCGGGTGCCAACACCGTACGCGGTGTTAGGTTCGTCATTTAGAGATGGATTTACGATCCCCTTACTTTTGTACTTGACCTATCAAGTACCCTACAACCCAGGACACTTGACACTATACATGGACAGAATCTTCCTGAGATATTCGTGGTAATTCTGTATAGGATACAGGACTGGACAGAGATATTTTATTTATAGACATTATGACTTGTTGCATTAGTTATAATCCCGCTGACATGGACATGAGACGTTATGATCATGGCTTGCGTGATTACATTGGGTAGGGAGAGACACACAGGCTACAGGCTGTTCTATCTATATATCTACTATTATTGTGAGGTTGTAGACTCTCCAGCAGAGCTAGACCCTTTACGTGTTATTACTGCTACCGGCTCCCCGACACAGAGCTTGTAGCGGTCTCAGCCTGAGTACTAGTGTTGCTCTCATTTGCATATCACCTAGATGGTTACTTAGTTTACCCTGCTGTTCATTTATTTATTGCACTGCTTATTCATTTGGCTTGTATTATTTTGTGCCTTGCTATGTCCACTGAGGACCTGGAATGGATTATGTCCCCAGGTTTAGCTGAGGAGCAGTACCCCGAGATATACGGGACCGGAGCTGAAGCTATTGCTGGAGCAGAACCAAACACTGAAGACGAGGTGACTGTCGAAGACTTCTCCTGAGTGCCTGTTCCAGTACTCAGTATTTATTTTAAGTTTATCTCTTGTTCCTGGCCTATAGAGCCAGTTTATTCAGACATAAGTCGGATTGTTTCTCCGACTGGCTTGCTGTGATTGTTGTTGCAACTTATTTCCATTTCATTATGCAGTCTATTCTTTATCTTTATGGATGAGATTAATGTGACTTATGGTAGTAGACCTTATTTACAGCTTAAGTATGCCCTGATGGTTCCATTAAATTGGGTTATCCATCGGTGCGTACTGCTGGCCATTGCCACGCATCTCCAGTCCCTCGGCACTTTGGGACTGGGGCGTGACATGGTTTTTGTGGTGGCCCATGCAGGTCCTTAACTAAATTGTTCGGTTTTAACTTAGGGACCGAACAGGCCTGCAATAAGATAGGATAAGTTATAGGATCTCATCCATTGATTGAATCATTTTTGAACTCTATGTCGAATTCAATTAAATTGCTTGAACTGCATCCTGTTTTGATTCCTCTGTGCGTTCTCATTGTTTCCTTTTGATGCAGAGAAATGGATCCCAGAAGTGGTGACGAGACCCCCTTGGGTACACCGCCTGAAGCGGGGGTTACCTGTGAAGCTGGAACGACGCCAGATACCAGAGGACAATCCTCTCAGAGCAATCAAACTGGTCAGCCAAGTTCCAGGTTCAGGCGTGATGACATCCCGCCTCCTCCCCAGTTCCATCCTACGATGCCTGTCTTTCCTCCAGGATAGGCAATGGACGGCCAGCAAATATTCCAGATGTTCTACGCCATGATGCAGGCACAACAACAGATTCAACAGGAGGCCCAACGTCATGAGGCCGAGAACCTAAGGAACAGCCTAGTCGCAGCATTGGAACATGCAAATCCACCAAATAGGCAGCCAGCGACGGGATCTATCACAGATTTCTGCCAACTCAAGCCCCGTACCTTCTCGGACAAGGAAGGACCAACTGAAGTGCATGAATGGCTTACGAACATGCAGCATCAGTTGGAGGCCGCTGAACTACCAAGGGACAAATGGATGACTGCCGTCAGGATGCAACTGACGGACAACGCGCATCATTGGTGGCTGTCCGAAGAAAGAAGGCTCGGACATGATCAGGTTACCTGGGAGGAGTTCTCCAGACTCTTCCAGAAAATGTACATCCCTGCTGTGGCTCGGTCAGAACTCCGAGACAGATTCAACCGCCTGATCCAGGGTAACATGACGGTGGAGGAATATAACGCCGAATTCATTCGCCTGAGCCGCTTCGCCCCTTCGCTAATTCCTACTGAAGAGGAGAAGGCGGAGAAGTTCTTTGATGGGCTCAGGTTCGAGCTTCAGAAGTTAATCGGATATGTTGCACCCACCTCTTACTCCGACGTCCTAGCTGCAGCACGTCGGCTGGAGCGCGTTACTCGGAGGGAATCAAGCCTGAAACGTCCCTTCTCCTCAGCACCGTCCAAGTCATCACCAGGGGAATCTGCTAAACGGCCCCAGAAGAGCCCGCCTCCAAGAGCAGCAACTAAGAACCTGCCTACTTGCCATTACTGCGGCAAGGTAGGACATATTGAAAAGGAATATAGACGCAAGCTGGGGCTCTGCCTGGTTTGCGGATCTGGACAACACTTCTCAAAGGACTGCTCGGAACGTCGAAAGGGAGTTCCGAATCGACCAGCTCCACCTGCAGCTCTTCCAGCTGGGGGAGCAACACAGACAGGGCCTGGAGGAGCCAGGCCACCTCTACCACCTCAGGCAGCATTGTTCCAGCAAGCTCGTCAGCAAAGGGGTCCCGCTCAGGGACGAGGTCAGGCATATGCACTAGCAGTCACTGAAGAAGCTACTGCAGGCAAAGTGATAGCAGGTACCATATTAGTAGCTTCAATTCCTGCTGTAGCATTATTTGATTCTGGAGCCTCGCATTCATTTATTGCTGCTAGCTTCGTAGCCACACATAGAATAGCTACCGCACCTCTCTCGAAGATGAAGAGAATTCTAACGGGAGGTGGAATTATCCCGGTTAGTGATACTTGTAGATCATGTTCGGTAGTAGTCTGTGGCCGAGAGATGCGAGCCCAATTCCTGATCTTTTTTATGCCTGACTACGATGTTGTACTTGGCATGGACCGGTTAAGTCAGTACCATACGACACTGGATTGCCGACTTGGAAAAGTGATATTTAGACCCCCTAGCCTTCCTGAGTTTGAATTTCATCGAGGAACTGTAGAACAAGGGGTCCAGCCAACTCTTAGGGTATTGACTGTAGAAGAAGATTCAAGTTACCCAAGAGTCATAACGGAATTTGTGGATGTATTTCCCGACGATCTTCCAGGTTTACCACCTGATCGGGAGATAGAATTCACAATAGACCTAACTCCAGGAGCCGAACCTATCACTTCATCGGTATATCGGCTAGCACCTAAGGAGTTAGTGGAGTTGAAAGCACAAGTTGACGACCTTCTGGAGAAAGGATTTATCCGGCCCAGTGTTTCACCTTGGGGAGCACCTATACTTTTTGTACCCAAGAAGGACGGAACTGTACGGTTGTGCATTGATTACAGAGCCCTTAATGCTGTAACTATTAAGAACCGGTACCCATTACCACGCATTGATGATTTGTTTGACCAATTAAGTGGTGCTAAGGTATTCTCAAAGATTGACCTTAGATCCGGTTATCACCAGATTAGGGTGAAGAAGGAAGATATCCCAAAGACGGCCTTCAGAACTAAGTATGGACATTATGAGTTCCTAGTAATGCCGTTTGGTTTAACCAACGCACCCGCCGTATTTATGAATTTGATGAACGGGATCTTCCATCAGTACTTGGATAAGTTCGTGGTGGTATTCATTGATGATATCCTAGTCTACTCTAAGAACCACGAAGAGCACGAGGAACACCTCATAGTTGTGCTAGAAACTTTGAGAAGGGAGAAGCTGTATGCCAAACTCAGCAAATATGAGTTCTGTATGGACAAGGTGCCATTCTTAGGACATATTATCTCAGGTGAAGGACTGTCTGTGGACCCAGAGAAGGTCACTGCTATAGAAACCTGGCCTACCCCTACCTCTGTTGCGAAAGTGAGAAGTTTTCTTGGACTGGCTGGGTATTATCGGCGGTTCGTAAAAAAATTTTCAAGGATCGCAGAGCCGATGACTAAGCTGACACGGAAGGATCAGGAGTTCATATGGACGGAAGAATGCCAGAATGCCTTTGAAGAATTAAAGAGGCGTCTAACAACAGCACCAGTCTTGACTCTTCCCTCAGGGCCAGGAGGTTTTGTTGTTTATAGTGATGCGTCTGGTAGTGGACTAGGTTGTGTCTTGATACAACATGGCAAGGTTATCGCTTATGCATCGAGGCAGTTGAAGGTCCACGAGAAGAATTACCCAACGCATGACCTGGAGCTAGCTGCAGTAATCTTTGCATTGAAGATCTGGAGACATTACCTGTATGGAGAGAAGGTCGAAATATTCACTGATCATAAGAGCTTGAAGTATGTTTATACACAGAAGGAGCTCAACATGAGGCAAAGGCGTTGGCTTGAGTTGATGGTGGACTTTGACATTGATCTGCAGTACCACCCGGGGAAAGCAAATGTTGTAGCCGACGCCCTCAGCAGAAAACCCTCGGCTTATTTCTTAACAGAGCAGCCTCAGCTATTACAAGACTTGCAAGATCTTCAGATAGAGGTTGTTCTACCTGGACAAAATGGTTTGCTGGCTAACCTCGAAGTGAAGTCATCGCTGGTGGAGAGGATCAAAGAAGCTTTGCCTAATGATGCCAGATTCTGAAGGCTGAAAGAGAGAACCGAAGCAGGCCTGCAGACGGGACTTCGCATCCACGAGGACGGGACATTAAGGTGCGAAAATCGCCTATATGTTCCGAATGGAGAATTAAGGCAGGAGTTGATGACAGAAGCACATAGCTCCATATACTCTGTTCATCCAGGAGGAACCAAGATGTACCGGGACCTAAGACAATATTACTGGTGGCATGGAATGAAAAGGGAGATTGCCCGATTTGTGGCAAAATGCTTAGTCTGCCAGCAGGTGAAGGCCGAGCACCAAAGGACTGCAGGTATGTTGCAGCCACTTCCCATCCCTGAATGGAAGTGGAAGCATATTACCATGGACTTCGTCACTGGATTTCCAAGAAGCCCTAGTGGAAAGGATACAGTATGGGTCATCGTGGATCGGCTCACTAAGTCGGCTCACTTCTTGCCGTTCAGAGTCGGACAATCCACGGAAGTACTAGCCGACATGTATATGCGACAGATCGTAAAATTACATGGAGTGCCGGTTAGTATTGTATCAGATCGAGACTCGAGATTTACATCTCACTTTTGGCGAAGCATGCAAGAGAGTCTCGGCACCAGGCTCAAATTTAGTACTGCCTATCATCCCCAGACAGATGGCCAATCAGAGCGCATAATTCAGATCTTGGAAGATATGCTGCGATCATGTATACTGGACTTTGGAGGATCTTGGGAAGATCATCTACACTTAGTGGAGTTCTCTTACAACAACAGCTATCAGGCAAGCATTCAGATGGCACCTTTTGAGGCGTTGTACGGAAGGAAGTGCAGATCGCCGATATGCTGGAGTGACGTTGGCGAACGTCAAATGCTGGGTCCAGAGTTGGTAACAGAGACAATGGAGAAAGTAAAGCAGATTCAGAACCATCTCCATGCAGCCCAGGATAGACAGAAGCATTGTACCGATGCGCACAGACGTCCCCTGGAGTTCAAGAAAGGAGAGCATGTATTTTTGAGGATCTCGCCCACTAGAGGTACTATCAGATTCGGCAGTAGAGGCAAGTTAAGCCCAAGGTACATTGGGCCATTTGATATATTGGAGCACATTGGTGAGGTGGCTTACCGTCTTGCATTACCTCCATCCTTAGAGGGAGTGCATGATGTATTCCACGTCTCACAACTGAGAAGATACGTGACGGACCCAAGTCATATAGTTGATCATTCTGAGATTTCGGTGGGACCTAGCCTGAGATACGAGGAGCAGCCAGTGGGTATACTCGACACCAGTGAGAAGACACTGCGAGGGCAGACAATCAGACTGGTTCGGGTAGCTTGGAAACAACACTCTCCTGGCGAATCGACCTGGGAACGAGAAGATGTTATGCGCCAGCGTTATCCACACTTATTTGCTGATGCAGGTAAAACCTGAGCATTCTTTAATTTTGTAAATCTTGCCTTATAGTTTACCCTTCGATTGCGAGGACGCAATCCTCTTAAGGGGGATAGATTGTAAACACCCTAAATTTTTAGATTTTTTTAAATCAATTTTTCGGAATTTTCTGCAATTATTCAGGAGTTTACATAAGTCCTGTGGTGAATTTAACTTTTTTAATTGCTAATAACCAATATTAAAATGTAATGAAAATATGATTTTATGGTTCAAAATAGAAAACCGGACTTAGGGTAATTTTCTGGGATTTTATTGGGCCTCAGACCTATTTTTAAGAGCCTAAAAACTATTTTTCTAATTAATTAATTAAATTATTATTATTATTATTATTACTGTATTTTTTTTTTGGGGCCCGGCCCGGCCCAGTGGGCCGAGCCCAACTGCCCTGCACAGCCCAGCGCCCTAGCGGGTCGGGCGGGTCAGCCACAACCGCCGCCCGAACCCGACCCGGCTCCTCTCCCCTGTCACCCGCACCCCACGACCCCCACTCGCCCGCATCCTCTGTCGCCCGCCGCGATTTCCGGCCGCCACGACCCGCCTCCTCTTCGCCAGTCCCGCCCACGTCGCCCCCGACCTCGGCCGCGCCTTCCCCTTTAAAAAGCCCCTCTCCCCCGTCCTTCCTCCTCCCTCATCTCCCTAGCCCTAACTCTACCCCGACTCCGGCGACCCAGAACTCCGGCCATCCCCCTCCCCTAGCCCCGCTGCCCTCCGCCAAGAGCCGCCCCGGCCAGCCCTTCCTCCCTCCTTCCCTCTTCTCCTCCGACCCAACGCCGACCTTCCCGAGCCATCCCCTCTCCGATCTGCCACCAGAGCCCCCGCCTAGCCGCTCCGGCTCCGGCCGACTCAGCTGCACGCCGCTCTGCCTCCCCGAGACCTCGCCGACCCCTCACCGCCCTGAGCCACCTTCGCCGTGTCCGCCAACAGAAGACACGGACACGGAACCCTAGCCCTTTGAAACTGAACCGTGGACACGGCTAGACACGTGTCGGGCACAGTGTCAAATTGACACGAGGACACGAGAAAACCAGTTTGCAAAGCCCTGTTCAGGTACTCCTAATTTCTTGCTCGTAGCTCTGATTTCGATTCTGTAAATTGCGTTGCGAAGCCTGTATGACCCTCTCGGTGCCCGGACAAACCGCTCGGGGCATCGCGTCCTGTGGTGATCGCACACCGCGATCCAAAAACAGAAAAAACCAGACCCTGTTTCACCCCGGAACTGAGTACGCCCCACCAAACGGGATGACTTGGTCGCATGCGGTCTTCACAGATACGTGCGCGTCGTTGATACGGACGTGTGAGATTTTGCGGAAGCTGATTCGGGTATGCGTGCACACCGGAATCAACGCGTATCCGCGGACATCGCCCCGTATCCGACTTTTCTGCAATTTACCCTAACTTCGTGCACACACGTCAGATCGAGATGAAACTTGCACCATTGGACTCGTAGCGATACGCTGGTCCTGTGGGTCAAGTTTGGTTCGATTCTGAGAACATTGACGAAATCGCGTGTCGTGGGCCCCATAGGTCCCGCTCGACGGGCGATTTTGTGATCGGCTCATCGGAATTCAAATCTTAAAGTTCCATTGGGTTCGTATCAGCGTTCCTGACCTGTTGACACTAAGTTTGGTGAATTTGGAGATCGTTGACCCTGACACGTTTTTCGGTGCAAAGCGGGCCCACCGGTGGACCCCGTTTGGGCCCGAAATTGTCGTTTTTGTCCTTGTCTCCAAATTGGACCCAAGGACAGACATTCCTAGCTATTTGACACCTTCTGAGCGTGATGGTACTGTTCATTTCAGCTTTTGGAGACATCTCTGAAAATTTCCGAAACCAGGACCTAAGTGGAATTCAAACATCAGGCAAGTGCACCTTGCCAAACTTGCAGTCTTTATTTTCATATTTCCTGTAATAATACTTTGCTAGATGTCTTGTGTAAATTCATATAAACTTGTTTAAACTGCTTAACCTAGGAAACGCGTGACGTACCTAATGTCCGATCATAGTCGGGTCCCAACACCGTACACGGTGTTGGGTTCGTCATTTAGAGATGGATTTACGATCCCCTTACTTTTGTACTTGACCTATCAAGTACCCTACAACCCAGGACACTTGACACTATACATGGACAGAATCTTCCTGAGATATTCGTGGTAATTCTCTATAGGATACAGGACTGGACAGAGATATTTTATTTATAGACATTATGACTTGTTGCATTAGTTATAATCCCGCTGACATGGACATGAGACGTTATGGTTATGGCTTACGTGATTACATTGGGTGGGGAGAGACACACAGGCTACAGGCTGTTCTATCTATATATCTACTATTATTGTGAGGTTGTAGACTTTCCAGCAGAGCTAGACCCTTTACGTGTTATTACTGCTACCGGCTCCCCGACACAGAGCTTGTAGCGGTCTCAGCCTGAGTACTAGTGTTGCTCTCATTTGCATATCACCTAGATGGTTACTTAGTTTACCCTGCTGTTCATTTATTTATTGCACTGCTTATTCATTTGGCTTGTATTATTTTGTGCCTTGCTATGTCCACTGAGGACCTGGAATGGATTATGTCCCCAGGTTTAGTTGAGGAGCAGTACCCCGAGATATACGGGACTGGAGCTGAAGCTATTGCTGGAGCAGAACCAAATACTGAAGACGAGGTGACTGCCGAAGACTTCTCCTGAGTGCCTGTTCCAGTACTCAGTATTTATTTCATGTTTATCTCTTGTTCCTGGCCTATAGAGCCAGTTTATTCAGACATAAGTCGGATTGTTTCTCCGACTGGCTTGCTGTGATTGTTGTTGCAACTTATTTCCATTTCATTATGCAGTCTATTCTTTATCTTTATGGATGAGATTAGTGTGACTTGTGGTAGTAGACCTTATTTACAGCTTAAGTATGCCCTGATGGTTCCATTAAATTGGGTTATCCATCGGTGCATACTGCTGGCCATTGCCACGTATCTCCAGTCCCTCGGCACTTTGGGACTGGGGCATGACAGCATGTAAAAAAACTGTAAGCAATTTGGCAAGGTATACTTGCCTGGTGTCCGAGCCGAGTTTAGACAATATCCTAGAAATGACACGTCAAGTCAACCGTAGCACAAAGAAAGGAAGGTGTAAAAACGTCTTTAGATGCTGAAATAATATCACCATCATTCACGGAATAAGCAAGATAGTTAGAAAATACTATCCTTTCGTCCAATTTGGACACAAGGGCAAAACAATAATTTTGAATCGAAGGGCGTCCACATGTGGACCATTTTTGCACCAAAAAATGTGTCAAAATCAAAGTTCTCTAAATATGACAATTTATAGGTCAAACAAATCATAATCGACGATATGGACTCAATGGTATGTCCAATTTTGGATTCCGGTGAGCTGATCACAAAATCGCCCGTCAAGTTGAATCGTGGGGCCTGCAAAATGGCGATTCGTTGACTGACTCAAAATCGAACGAAACTCGGGTCACATGATGGGTCAGACGATGTGAGTCCAATGGCGCAAGTTTTATTGCGATATGATGAACGTACACAAACTAATTGAAAAACTTGCAAAACACTGATAAGAGGGACTTCTTACGGATACGAGTTGATTCCGGCGTGCACACACGGTCCAAATCAACTTTCGCGAAAGTTCATACATCAGGATATACCATACGCGTATTTTTGTATAATTGGTACGCGACGAGGTGGTCCCGTTTGACGGAGCACACTCCTTATCTCCAAATTTGGGTTTTAAAAAAAATATTTTTTTGTCGTTTTAGAAACAGAATAATTTGACAAATAATACAAACTAATAAAAACTAAAAGAATAGAAGTAATCTTGGATATGTTGTCAATAAGTCCCTTTAAATATATTTTAAAAATATTAAACGAGTTGGTAGAAAACTGGACATGAACATAAGTACTTGGACTGATTTTCTAAATTATTTTGGAACAGTTTTTGTCCAACTTTGAATCTATTTTTCTTCCAAACCAGGAAACCAAAAAGCATACTACTTGAAGGGAATCCTAGAAGGTCATGTTGTGGGCGTGTATGAAGAAACGACTCATAAAAATAACGAGATATGGGGAAGATACATTACCGCAAAAAGAAAAAATTCGGGGTCGCTGCTGCTGTCGTATGGGGTGTTCCAGGCGGTCGGTCGCCGGTGTGCGGCGGTCAGGGGGCTCAGGCGGCGGTCGGGAGGGTCGTAGTCGTGGAGAGCTAGGATTAGGGTTACATGGGATAGAAAGTTATATATATAGAGAGAGAAACGAGAGGGCCAGGTATAAGGGGGTCGCGGGCCGTGGGTGAGTCTGTTGTTTAGTTGTTAGGTTAGTTAAGGTTGGTTTGTTGCGGTGATTCCAGTTTTTTTCTAATAAATGATTTTTTATAAATATATAAGAAAACACATAAATATATATAGTGACGGAATATTGTATTAAATTATTACAATAACTATTACACCAAATAATTTCAACCACATATTTATTTCAATCTTGTGGTTATAAATCATCACATAAAGTAGGTGTCACGTCAACATGCTTTTATAATCACACATTTCAAAAAAATGTGTGGCTGAGATTACTTGGTACAATAATTGTTATAATAACCCTTGATGCAATATCCCATATATATATATATATATTGTATATAATAAATTTTAAGAGAAAATATATTACCTTGACAATTGATTTGTAAAAAAAATAGTTTTGTGAAATACATTTAAATAAATATCTACATAAATAATACATCAAAGAATTTACTTCCAAATTAACCAAAAATAAACTAAAAAAAATAAACAGTTAAATAAATAAAAATACATAAAAAAATTTAAATTCAAAATAAGAGGGTTTACGCCTACCTACCCTCTTCTCCTCCTCTCGCTCCCCTCAGCCCTACATCAAAAAATTTACTTCCAAATTAACCAAAAATAATCTAAAAATATTAAACAGTTAAATAAATAAATAAATAAAATACATAAAAATTTAAAATTCAGAATTAGAGGGTTTACACACACCCACCCTCTCGCTCCCCTCAAACCCCCCTCCTTCTCGGCCCCGCTCCTACTCCCCTCCGGCCTCCTCCTCCTCCTCTCCGGCACCCTCCTCCCGCTCCTCCGCCCCCTCCGGCCTCCTCCTCCCACTCCTCCCCCCAACCCTCCGGCTCCCTCCTCCTCTTTCTGCTCCCCCCTCCCTCCCTCCACACACACACAATTTAGACTGTCAAAAGATTTGACAGTCTTGACAACTGCTAGGACTGTTAAATTTTTTAACAATCATAATAAAACATGTTCAACATAATGTTCTTTACAGCTGTCAAAAATTTTGACAGTACTTCCAATTAGTAGGACTGTCAAAATTTTTGACAGTTTTAACTGTAGAAAAAAAAATATTAGGAGTGGACAGTCCTCTAAGTAATTTTTTGGAGTAAAAAAATTGTAAAAAAAAAATTGATTGGACTGTCCTGAGTAAAATGTTAAGATGTATAATGGGTCAACTTGGCCCGGTTCGAGGTCCGGTTTGACCGGGTTCGGGTCGGTCTAGGCCCAACTCGGTGCAGAGAGCAGACCGGACCGGGCAGGCCCGGTCGAATTGGCAGCCGACCCATCCCAGAACCGTGACCCGGTCCACGATGGACCGGGTGGAACCAGTCTAGGTCCGGGCCGGTTCACGGTCGGGCTGGGCCATTTTTTACATTTATTTATATATATTTTATATATAATCTATATGATATAACTTATATGTTAATAAATTCAAGTTAAAATTTATAGGTTTTTTGTTACTAAGTTAATTTTGTATAATTTAAAATAAGTAAGAAAGTTATTTCATATATATATTTTATATTTTATATGATATAATTTGATATAGGTTTATATATATATTATATATAATCTATATGATATAAGTTATTTGTTAGAATATTTTTTTTTTGTATAATTTATGTAATATAAACATTAAGCAAGAAAATTTTATTTAATTTCTTTATATCAATATTTATATAACTTTAAGTTTAAATTTAAATCTAAATATTTATAAGTTAAAATAACTTGTTATTAGTTATATAAATTTAAATGGAAAATTATTCTTTCGATAATAAACAAATTTAAATGTAAACATCACTGACTAGTCTAAAAAACAAAGTTAACACTTAACTGGAAAAAAAAAAATTATTGAAGATAATTTTTAATATATATTATTTGAGAAATTTTTAGTTACCCTCTATTTTATTTACCCATATTCAATGTGCACCCTACGATATTTCTATAATGTACAAGTCCTCCCACTTTTGACGGAATTCGTCTATAATTGACGGTCAACCCATTTGATCGAGAATTTTGGACGAAAATATCCATCTCTTCTCTTCTGTACTTGATCCCTCGCCCCTGAGCTCGACCCCGCTGTCACCCTCACATTTTCATCCAAGGGTAGTTTGGTAATTGTCTATGGATATTATTTATTTTAGGATTTTTAGATTTAATATTTGTGCATGCATAATTTAATTATTTATTATATTATTAATATTTGCTAGTTGTAGATTTGTGTTGGACTTGTGTAGTAAATCTAACTCAATTATTAGAATGCATGAAACAAACTTTTAGATGAGTTAGATTTGAGCCAATGAATTAGGCCCATGGATTAGGAGATTTGATTAATTAGTGAAACCATTAGACTAGAACCTTCCCTTCCTAATTATTTCTTCATGAGAGGCCCCAAGGGGTATTTGGAACATTATACATTGCTTGGAGAGGGATTTATGACCAGCCATAATTAGGAGGAGAGAGAGTGCTCTCATTTTATTTCTTCCCCAAATTTCTAGATCTACATTTTCCTCTTCCAAATCCCCTCCAATTCCTCATCAATTCTTCACAAATCTCCTCACAAATTCATCATTGAGGCCTCTACATCAAGGATCTACAAGCAAGGAGCAAGGAACAAGGAGGAGGAGGCCAAGATCTACAAAGAGATGAGCTACTTGGCAATTGGGGATTTTTTTTATTGCGAATCAATCTCCCAATAGGTACAATTCAGTTTTTCCCCTTCTATTAGACTCTAGATTTGATATTTTACCATGAGAAACCAACCCACATGCATAGGCTACCCATAGGATTTGATTTTGGGTCAATCGGAGACCTACGGTGGAAGTTATGACCAAATTAGTGTCAATTTTGGGGAAATTCCGAGATTGACACATATAGTGCTTGTCATTAGATCTAATAGATCTAATTGACGCTTGATTGCTTGTTTATAACTAGTGTCGTATCCACAATTGGATACATGTAGGCCGTATCTCGTCAATTTGGCGAAACGGATTATTTTTGGGGATTTTTCTCCGACACGGGGCCTTGTGCATATCACATTGTCACATGGACACGTAGACACACTAACTACTACTAGTATATATGCACATGCGTTGCACGTATTTCATATTACTTTAAAAAAAATTTATTAAAAGAACAAACGACAATTTCTTAATTTTATTATAGGTGGAAATATAATAGACATGAGCTTGAAAGTTGGGAGAAATTAAATGACGGGAAGAGGAAAGATTTCTCTTATCTCTTGGACCCATGTGTCTACTTTGCATGCATGCTTTATTAACTTTTGCTTTATTCTCCAAACTACCTACTTTGTATGCATGCATATCTTTGTTTTATTAACTATCATTCTCCAAGTTGCCTCCTTTGCATGCATGCATGCATACATACATTTAATACGTATTTAATTACTGTTTTTAATTACTTAGATATCCTTATCAACGTTAATACATATTGAAATGTAGTGAAGGGTATTTTTAGAACGAAAAACTTTCACGGTGAAGCCTAGTTTTGGCATTATATAGTAGAATAGATACGTATTATTCATAATTTAGGTATTAGACTTGTTTGTGTCCTCCGGGATACGTTTGGTTGTGTCTTGGAGCCGTATCGCAAGCGTATCATAGAGAAAGTGTGATACGGGTGCGATGCGCTCCATGTGTGTAGAAGCATGAAAAATATGCCGGATGGCTATACGCAGCATATTAGTGCAAAGCAGCGTAAGCAGAGGCCTTCAAAGCCATCAAGCGTGCAACAGAGCTTTTTCCGCTAAACACAGCGTGAAATATTAAAAGCTCAAAAGGCCATCCGCGTAAGGCAGTACGTCCAAACCACTTCAGCGTAAACGGGGTGCTTCATCGCCTCCTGGGCGTAAAACTCATCCTCTTTCAGACGCGACATTGAGGTGTACAAGAGACGCTTCGTATTCTCCGAAGTGAACCTGTCAGACCCTGCAATGAAGATCTTGCAATGAACCTGACGTCTGGACTTCTGACAAAGGGATACGACTCGACTACCCAGACGACGGCTAAAATGATGGCACAGCACTGCGACCCAGGCTGTCATTTACCGCCACCCCCTTTGCGTAAACTGCTTTTACAAAGTACGAAGGGATACGCTGCCCTATTTTACACAGGCAGACATGAGCTGTTTACGTTCTGCAGTAGACAACCCGCCTGCCACATCAAAAGCTGCACTCCGTACGGGGTTCTAGGCACGTCTCTGCGTCCAATACACAGAGCGATGACAGTTGCTCGAGGCACGTCTCTACGTCTAATGCACAGAGCGGTGACAGTTTCTCAAGGCACGTCTCTGCGACTGATGCGCAGAAGGGATTGCAGACCTTCAAAAACACGCCTCCATATTTAATGCACAGGATGGTGGCAAATCTCGGCATTTAATGCAAGAGATTTGATTATATCTTCAAAAGCCATAATTTCGGCTAAAACGTCCACATCAGCACTCTGGCACGGTACGCAGCGGCTTCTACGCCCATCCAGCTCTTGTGCTTACTCGGCCTCTATGACCGCTCGGCTTCAACGCCTATTCGGCTTCTACGCCTGCTCGGCCTCTATGACCACTCGGCTTCTACGCCTGCTCGGCCTCTATGACCACTCGGCTTCTACAACTATTCGGCTTCTACGCCGATTCGACTTCTACGCCGATTCGGCTTCTATGCCGGTTTGATAACTATTTGGCTTCTATGCCATGGTGACAGACATTTGGCTCCTATGCCAACCTCTTCTACACAATGGATACCTACCTACGTGGCTTCTACGCCGTGATCTTCGTAGCGATTATACGTGTTTTGTCCCTTAGTTGGACCCGCGTCACACGCTCATTCAAAGGATCATCTATACGCAGCCATTGGTTACTTTAATCGTTGTGTAAAAGGGTGCTGTACTTTCTACTCCTCGGTTTCTATACCGACGGAGTTGTCACTGTCACTAAAACTCTATAAATAGAGACCTCTATCAATGAGGAAAAGATGAGAGGAGAAAAATTTGGAAGATCGAACCAGAGGTCAAGAGAGAGAGAGAAAGAGAGAGAGAAGAATCCGGAGCCCAGGCAAAGAGTAGGGATCGACGACTTTGGCATCGTGCATCCACCCTCTTCTGCAACCTTCGAAGCTACTTCCTGTCTTCTACGGCACTTCTTCAACATCGTGTGGTCCAAGGGCTAAAGTGATCGACTGCAAATCAGACACCTATAGCAATATTTACCCAGATTAAATAAATTGTATTCCTATATCCTCGTATAGGATCAAATTGTACAAGTTTGTTTGTAAACCAAAGAAGGCGGGTCTCGTATAAACCCTATCCTGAATACATTTTTATTCTTTCGTTTAATACCACAAACAAGATGACGACTTTGCTGGGGACATCTTTCTCTTCTGACGAGAAAGCGATTGCTCAACACGATGCGGTATCTATAAGAACCGTGAAGAAGACACTAGTCGTCCAATTCGACCAGTCTGCCTACGAAGACATACTTCGAACCGGGGGTAGCTCTCACCCTCTCTCCGTCCAAGACAACAGGAAGTTGCACAAAGTCTGGATGCCCAAGACATCCTCTACCATTCCTGTGGACTCTCTGATCTCTCCGATCTCTTCGACCTCTCCGACCAATGAGGTTGTAGTCCGTGCCCTGCACGTAAAATTCAGTCTCCCGCTATGCGCGGTACAGACGAAACTTCGGGCAAAGCCTCAGCGCTAACCCAGAAGTATCCACTGCGCTCTACGCATAGAAACCAGTCTCCCGCTACGCACGGTACAGACAAAACTTTGGGCAAAGCCTCAGCGCTAACCCAGAAGTTTCCACTGCGCTCTACGCGTAGAAACCAGTCTCCCGCTATACGCGGTACAGACCAAACTTCTGATGATGCCTCAGTGCCAAATCGGAAGTATAAATTACGCTCCGTGCGTAAGACAATATCTGACCTCTACGGGGAACCAGATGAGCGCTGTGATTTCCGCAAGGGAAAGCAAGCGGCAGAGTACTCAACTTCTCGGCCTTTACGCCAGCGAGGGAGCAATCTGCCTATCCTCCGGATTACGCGGGAAGTCGACGGCCGACTGAGGACCTCTTCAGCTTTACGTCAGTCTGAGCAAATCTCCAAATTATGCCAGGCGAAGCCCCACGGCGTAAAGCAAGCTCAGGTTGCGGAAAGACACTCTCCCCAGGGATTATCTGCCACCCAAATGGCCAATCTGTTGTACACAGGTGGTACAGGGAAAACCATGGTGCCCAATCTCTGCCTGCCCACTGATGGGAACAGAAGGAACAAACCGTCGTCTTCTTCCTCTACTCCTCCTGACTTGCGCAAATATCTAATCCAGAAGCGTAAGGAGAGGGGACCTTCCAACATGTCTATTACGCCCCCTGGCGAGCAATGTTATAATAGTCATAAAATTGTGATTGACTGCTGCTGTTCTAAAGCAAAATGGTCGGTTTTTGACCGATTGAGCTACTCTCAGTCTTTTTAGGAAGAAGAGCCCGTGCATGCATCCGTGAACATGTCTTCACACATACCTAGAGGAGGGTCGAGCTCAAGACGTCATCCCTCTAGGCCTCCGAGCCGAAGGAGATTCGAAGACCTCCTCAGGAACACTGAAGCTGGGGTGTTCCAAAATACCGTACAAGGTCACAGCAACCAGCTTCGTACTCGTCTGATTCCGACGCTGGGGGTCGCCAATCTCCCGGATCAGATGCTGAGAGTATAGAGTCGACTTCTGCGATGACCTATACTAATCCTTCGATGATGTCCAGGGAAATGGGAGTTTACACCATTGAAGATGAATGCGAGGAAGCTTCGCCATCAGGAAACGCGGAACAACGCATCACTGTACTGGAGACATCTCTGAAACAAATACAATCCATAAGGGAGAACATGCACCAGATGATGCTAACTCAGCACGCAACTGCCATGGCTCAAGCGTCGGCCCCGCCAACTCAGATACGTGTGAGGGTGGACTTACCACCATCCAACCCGAGCCAAGATCCTGCTCTAGATCACGAGTCAGCAGTTCCTCCGCTTCCTCACTCGGAGAATATATTACCCCCCGTTGGAGTCACGATACAACCAACTCCGTACTACACCGTAGTCCCGCCTCCAACTGAAAATCTGATGCAGGCAGTACGGGAGTTGAAAGCCCAGTTTGATGCCTTGAAGCACAAAGATCAGCTCAAGAAACTGGGAATCAACCAGCCTTACCCAGCTATCTGGGAAGAGGTCCCTTTCCCTCCAAGGTACAAACCTCAGACTATGGCTCTGTTCGAGGGAAAAATATCACCAAGTCAGTACATGAACTATTTCAGTATGATGACGGTGTTGCTATAAGGGAACGACGCCCTCCTCACTCGGGTGTTCAAAGGCTGCCTCTCAGGAGTAGCCTATCAGTGGTACCGTAGCTTGGCGGACAACTGCATTACTTCCTTCGAGGACTTCAAAGCTTTATTCTTCACGCGATTTTACGAGGGAGGAATGGACATGTCTATGTCCTCTCTCATCGAAGTCAAGCAGAGGGAAAAGGAGGACGTTCGCACCTTCATCGAACGTTTTTGTCAGGCCACCTTACAGATGCCTCCAGGAGTTCCAGACTCTGCATTAGTAGACATTTGCAGGAAGAACCTCCTTCCCGTAGTCTCGGTGTTTACATGACCATATCAGTTCCATGATTGGCCCTCGTTCATTATCTCGGCAGCGGCCGCCGAAGACAACAGTCGCAAGGCGCGCGACAATGTCATTATGATCTCCGCCTCTGACAGAGGCAAAAGGTCATCTCCCAGCGGCGACCATCCTTGCTGCTCCAAGGGAAAAGAAGCTCTGGCGATCAATACGTCCAGACAAAAGACTGTGGCAACCACACAGACGAGACCCGGGACTTCCAGGCCCGTCGAAGTCTACTCTTTTGACGACGACGATATCCCAAGTATATTCGAGTGTCTCATCAAGAGTGGCAAGATCACCCTTCCGGAGCTAAGGCGGCCCCAAGAAGTCGGCAATACTGACGACCCCAAATACTGCATCTTCCACAAATACGTACACCACCCAACAAAGGCGTGTTACATACTGAAAAGGAAGATCCAGGGGTTAATCGATGCTAAGCCATCACTCTGCACAACACCGAGAAGACGGTCACGGCCAACATGATCTCTCTGCGGTTTGGCAATCTGCCTTCCTAAAAAGTCTCGGACGGTGTCACACCCATTTCCCGGACCATGATGAACATCATCAATCTTCCTCCAGCTAGGGGTCAAAATCATGACCTGGTACCCCTAACCACCCGGCAGGGCAAGATTATGTGGGTTCATCCGAATTTGGTGTCAGAGCTCGAGGAGGATACTAAGGCTACGTCTAGAAAGAGCTCCAAATACAAACCATGCCATATGGTCGCAACTTCTTCGCCATCAGACGAAGACGAGGTATTTGCTGCAACCCGTTCAGGGAAAGCCTACCTCAACGACTACGGAGCAAGTCAGGAAGAGGCACCGGTGGACGCTTCAGCTGCCAAACCTTCAGGACCAGACCCTGTTGTACCAGATGCCGGTCCTTCAAAACCAACTCCGGCGGACAAGGGGAAGCAAAGAGAAGTGGCTTTGATAAACCTGTGAAAAATATTCCAAACAAAGGTTTAGAGAAGCCATACAACTTCGACATACTGGCCCAACTGGCTAATACACCAGCCAGGCTGTCCATCTTCGAGCTACTCAGGCTCTCCCAAGACACTCGTCTAGCCCTGAGTGAAGCATTGATGCAGGCGGAGGCATGCTTGACCCAGCTCAAGTCCTCCGACGAAGAACCAGTGGCGTGTCCTCAATGCCACAGTATAATGGAAGTGGTCCCAAATATTACTTTCACTCAAGACGACATGTTGTTAAAACATAACAGGCATGACAGGCCCCTCTATTACACCGGGTACGTCAGTTCCATGGAGGTCGATCGAATTCACATAGATCCGGGATCGTCGATCAGCATCATCCCTCACAGTCTGCTCAGGCCGCTGAGGATTCCTACCAGCGAATTGGCTTACACCTCCACTACAATCGTGGCTTTCAACGCCGGAAGAAGTAAGCCGTTGGAGAAAATTCGCCTGAGGATCCAGATTGGCAACCTTAGATCGGTGGCCACGTGTTACGTCATCGATTCAGAGGTGTCCTACAACATTTTGCTGGTAAGACCGTGGATCCACGACCACAACATCGTTCCTTCAACTCTACATCAATGTCTCAAATATGTAGACCCCCAAGGAACGGTACAAACAGAGGTTGCTGACCTAAACCCATTTAAAGGAGTAAAATCCTACTATTCTGATGCCGTATTATACTCTCAAGACCACATAGAAGAAGTGTCAGGCGAGGCAGGGAAGGAATCCCACCGGGAGCCAGAAGAACCCTCTACCGCACTACCGCTGTCAATCAGAGTGAAAGGACGAACCACTCGTCCGAAAGCCATGGAGCCTATAGCTATTCACCTGGAAAAGACCAGGTCAGGAAAAGGGAGTGATCCTCTAGTGATCACTTTGAACCAGAAGCCTTCACCCCTGGTCATCAAGCTTCGGCGCAACAGGCAGTCGACCGATGTAAATGCAACCAGGAACGGAGTTCCAGATGATAATAAACATCCTCTTTTCTAGTATATTGGCGCTCAAAATCCAAATCTGGAATCCACGCCCCGTGACAAGGTAGAACCCATAGCACAAAAATTCTTGGAAGTTATGAACTCCTACCGTCCGTATGTCTGGGAAGTAGCGTCATCATCCAACGTCGTCACGACGTATGGACCGTATGAGGATTCTATCTTCATTGTCCCGCCTACATGCAGCAGCCAGCGATCAATAGTCTTCGGCCGCATGCACAATCAACCGGCTATCCAGGAAGATCCTTTCGATGACGATACTGGAAAAATACAGGTTCACCGATACAGCCCGCAAGCGTTGAGGATCATGCAAAACATGGACTATAACTTGGAGCGGAAGCCAGGCCTCAACTACGGAAGAGGCAGACGAACGCCGCTGCACGGCGACCCCCGCTATCAGCAAACTCGTTTCGGGTTAGGGTATGCCACCTCCCTTACGACTTCTAAGTCAGACGAGGATATCTTTTCCTCCTCCCAGAACGGCTCGTCGCCCTTCGACTCACCTGATGCTCTCGAACAAACACTATCAGTGAATATGGTAGTGGCAGATCCCTTTGAAGCAGATGAACAGGATCCTGAGCCGTTTGAGAATGACTCTTGGGCCCAACAAATGGATACAGAGTGGGAATTCTGCTTCGAGCAAAGAGAACCTCCCACCAAATACGAAGTTATCCAGGTTGATGTTGGGGGTGAACTTTCGCCAAAGTCGATATTCATTAGTAACAATCTTTCCCCAGCTGAAAGGGAAGAAGTTATCCAGCTGATAAAAGAATATATCGACGTCTTTGCGTGGAATTATGAGGACATGCCGGGCCTTGACCCGAAGGTGGCTACTCATAAACTCAATATATTGACCGACTCGAAGCCTATGAAGTAGCACCAACGCCGGTTCTGCCCGGATATGATGGACGCCATCGAAGATGAAGTCAAGAAGTTGATAGCCTGCGGTTTCATCCGGGAAGAACAACATCCCGACTGGGTCGCCAACGTTGTCCCAGTCATGAAGAAAAATGAGAAAATACGTATCTGCATCGATTACCGAGATCTGAATGCAGCCTGCCCCAAGGATGAGTTTCCTCTTTCCATCACGGACATCATGATCGACAATACCTGCGGTTTTGAACACATGTCTTTCATGGACGGATTCTCAGGATACAATCAGATCAAGATGCATCCTGGAGACGAGAAGCACACTGCCTTCCAGACCCCGTTGGGAGTATATTGCTATACGGTCATGCCCTTCGGATTGAAGAACGCCGGGGCTACATACCAACGAGCTATGAGTAACATATTCCATGAGCATTTACGCAAAACAGTATAATGTTACGTGGACGACATAGCCATTAAGAGCTGTCTCAAAGATGATCATATTCAAGACTTGAGGACGGTATTCGGGTTAATGCGCCAACATCAACTCAAGATGAACCCTACGAAGTCCTTTCTGGGTGTATCTAGTGGCAAATTCCTGGGATTTGTCTGTCACAACCCGCACCCGATTTAGGGGCACGAGTGCGTGGGTACGTCCAGCCTACGCCGCAGCATCGGCGGTAGAACGCTGTCTAGGTATTGCTACTCTCTAACTAATGTCACGCAAATATCCAATCTCCATTAGGAGGCACGGATGACACAATTAGATGAACATATACTCAATCACAGGATTACAGCACGATAAGATTTCGAATAATAAAACTAAAATTAAACACAACACAAGTCCACAAGAAATAACTTAACTTAACAATATCCAAGAATCATCAAACTGCCGGAGACAAATCCGGTACCAAATAGCCTAATTAAATCACTAACTAAAAATAGTAACTTCCGACTAGACCTTCCAGAATCACAACTACCAAGTCTGCAGCTACTCACCATAGTCCATAAAGTGTCGGACAGCGGTCATCTAAGGCATAGTCTGGAAAAATTGTTTCCAGTCAGGAAGGAGCAAAGCACAATCTCAAATAACAGTTCCATTAATTGATAATGTCTATAATACAATAAAACATGTCATGCTAGCTACTGAGAAGAAAATGGAATAAATGTAATGACAGTTTAAGAGAGACAGGCAATGTAAAGAGACAGGCAATAGGCAATATGATACAGTCAGTGCATGCATGAAAATGAAAAGAAAAAGGAACAGTATCATATACGGGTGATGTAGTATATGATCTAAAATAGAGAACTGTAACCATTCTAAGTGTTTGAAATTGTAGTTTCAAAATGTGATCGGCTTGGGACATGTACAATTGCTACAGTCTGGCTAATCATGCGTGAGGCGAATGATTAACACCAATAATATAAACTTGTACGATAGGTATTTGATCACATTTCTCACTAGCAATTTCCCCGCCCCCAACTAGTACTGTGGATCCAACCATGACACGTCACGATACACGAGCAAGTCAAGTCTATCATGTACGATGTCTAAATATACATGTCGTGTACAATGTCAATACGATAATAATTGTAACATCTCATGACTGTAAATCCAAGCTATACTAGTCCGTGTAACACAGTGTCAAAGATTCAGTTGTAACATTTCAAGATCATTGAACTTATAGCAATTATCAAGAATTGGAAATTATCAGAGAATGTACTTGCCTTGGTCCTTAGCTGGTATTTATGGATGTCCTGTTCCAGAGTATCCCCTGGTAAACCAACAGTATAAACACATCACAATATGACATGTGTATCAGAAGCTATCCTAACACACAATAGAAATACATTGGTCTTAGGGCTACGCTAGGCAGGGCACTAGTCAACTAGGGTCATCTAGTAGGGATATATAAATATAAACATCTCATTAACTAGTATATATAATTTCCATCCATTACAATTACAGATATATGTATAAATATATATATATACTTTAAAATAAATGATTCTTGTATGTATATATAAACATAATAATTTATACTTACAATATTTTATACATGCACCAATTTAAATGTATCTACAATATATATACATATATATTCCTTTTAAAATTATGTATTTGATTTATACTAGTGTATACTCACATATATGCCAAAAATACATTATAGATATATTATTAAATTCTAAAACACATTTTTAATACATGTTTAACTTTTAATGAAAATAAAATATACATGTATAATACACAAAAGAATATATATATGTATACTAGTTATATATGCTAATTTACAATTACCAACATATACTGAAATATATATACTATGCTAATACAATTGATTTCTAATAATTAAATAATATACAATTTACATATTTATACATTTTTACCAAAAATACTACATATACCAAAATATTATTTAATATGTATACGTTAAATACCTACACATTAAATAATATATACTAATACATATACTACTAACATTAAATTAAATACGTATTTATACCATTTATTAAAATACATAAAATACCTTACATTTATTATATATATACATTTACAAATTAATTACACTAATTATACATATGCTAATTTCACATTAACTAAATATAAATACCTTACATTTTATATACAAATTAATGAAATACATATACTAATTCCCACATTAATTAAATATAAATACTTTATATTAATTATACATACAAATTTAATTAAAAGCATATACTAATTTCATGCTAATTTAAATATATAAACAAACATTTATATATATACATTATATATATATATACATTAATCAATATACACAATACATATACTAGGTATTTATATATATACCATACTAATATATATATTAAACATAAATTTTAAATACATTTTTATACTATTTAAATACATACAATACCTTATATTGATTATATATACATATACTAATTTTTCACATATATATATACATAAACATTTGATATATATATATATATATATATACATATATATATATATATATATATATATATATATATATATATAAAGAGGGAAGGAGAGAGAGAGGGGCTTACAGAGGGGGTCGCCGGACTTCGCCGAGGGGTCGCCGGAGTTCTGAGGAGCAGCGGGGTCGGGGTGCTCGCCGGCCGGAGACAGGACGGGTGCGCAGGGGGCGTCGGTTTGCCGGCCGGGGGCTCGAGATCAGTGGACTGCCGGAGACGCACACAGGGGAGGAGCAGCAGTGCCGCCGGCTGGAGGAGCAGCGGCCGCGGTTCAAAGGGGGCTCCGGAGTTCTGGGGCCGCCGGACGCCGAGGGGAGGGCCGTCGGTCGGTTTGCACAGCAAGTGCGGCAGCGGCAGCCAGCGGGAAATGGCCGCCGGAATCGGGCTCAGCCACCGGAACAGATGTAGTGCCGGGGTGCACAGTAAGGGGGGGTTGAACAGTGTTCCCCCCTTATATGAAGATTTAAAAATTCAAAAGGATGAAGAAATCAATAAAGAAGAAGGTAGGAAGAAGAAGAAAAGAAGAAGAAGAAAATAGAAGAAGAAAGGGAGAGGTTCCAACGTAGGAGAGAGGATGTGGGGGCTTGGGGAATTTTGGAGGCTTGTGAGGTGGTGTTTTCTAGGTTACTTGGGATTAGGGTTGAGGATGGGACAATACATTAAATAGGATGAGGGTTTATGAATCCAATGGTGAGGATGCACCCAATTAAATGGGTGGTCCAGATTTGTCAAGAGAAAATAATTCATGGGGGATTTGAGGGTGAGAGTTTAATTAAAATATTGGATTCCCTCATTGATTAAAATAATTGGGTGTTGGTACAAAATGCCAATTTGCAATTTAACCCCCTTAAATTTGGGAAATTGCACAAACACATGAAATGACGAAAATTGGGCGGGCGATTCGGGGTCCGATATTTTGTATGGTCAGGGGACGCTGTAAGACTGGTACGGGCTGAATTTGCAGGGCACTGGAATTAATTAGGATTTTAAAATCAGATAAAATGGTATCCTCAATTTAAATAGAAATAAAATACAAGTTGGGTTCAACAATTAATTTGGAGTACTTGGGATCAAAATCAGGTCAAGTCATCAATACCAATATTGAAGAAGACTCAGAACAGAATATTACCCTAATTTGGGCCGCACGAAAAATAGGTCAAGATGGCCTCCAATTTTCAATTGGAACGCACAACGATACAAAAATAGGAAATTTAAAATAACGTCCGCGACGATTTTTGTGCGGCCAGAAACAATGCACAAGGAGCAAAATTATGAGTTATAAAAATAGCAGAATGGAAGGCGGGCATGTCTAGAGCAAGATTGTGAAATTTGTTGGAAGACAAAAGTCTGGATAGTGCTCCAAATATCGAAGCAAGGCAATGCGCAAAATATTAAATAAAATACAGTAATTAATTGCAATCTCTAAATATTAAATTCTAAATAAAATAATAAAATCCAGAATTCTATAATTCGGACAGGGGTTCGTCTACTGGGCTTCTAGGTCTAGTCTGCTAGCTAAAATAAATAATAACTCTGCACATCACACATAATAATTATTTAAATCAATATACTATTATGCAATTAATTAATTATAAATAACAGTAATATTAAATATTAAAAAAATTCGAAATTACCCCTGTTTTCAGAATGTGGTAGTGACAAGTCTACCCACCTTAAAAGAATTTCGTCCTCGAAATTTAAAATCCTCATACTAGTGTTTAAATCATACACACTATTATTCCCTCAATTAAATTCATCAGCCCCGACTAATCCACAAGGTCTTTTCACAATTTCAAAAGTCTGAAATTATTGTATAACCTGAAAATCCTCAAAGTAAATCAAAGCCCCTTTTTATCAAAAATTTCCTGAAAGTTTTGAGTTATAATTCAATACCCGGAATTTTAATATCCACTCCTCAAAATACTCAATAATATGATATTTAAGGATTCTCCAATTGTTACATCCAATTATAAAGTTCAAAAATTCATAACTTGCAATTAAATAAATACATTGATGAATCTCCCAAATTTTCCAAATTGACCAACTTAACCATGTCAAAATCTTTCCTGGAATTAATTAAACCACCAATTATGCCATGTTAATTTCTTAACCATTTGTTTAAATCAATAATTATCCTCAAATTTTAATCATCTTGTTCCTCTTGTCAAGTCATAACTCCTTCATGAATCTTCACTACAGTCAACACCAATAATCACGGTCTAAGAAAATTCTACCTATAGTCATACCACATACAATCTAGGGGGAACATACATGGTTATAGTCTCATTTGTTATGGTGTTGCAGTCTATGTATCAGGGTGTACTACTAACATTATAACAAAGAAAATCATGCATGCAAGCTACGGTACTAAGGTATCAATCAATCAATAGATAGGAACAGAATGAAGGAAAGAACAGAAACTGCTAACACATTACCTGCAATATCGGTCCCTCGACCGTTACCGTAAATGCCCGCCCTGCTGGGGTGGTTCCCTTTGCGGGTGCTGAGCAATATACGGTTCCACAGGTATCCTAACTGGATCTCTATAATCTGAAGTTGAGCGCTGGCCGGGAAGATAAGAGGTTAGAAGACAATCCCTTACTCAATGTCCCGCAGCGCCACAGTGCAAACAAAGTCCCAGCCTCGTTCTACAGCTCTCCCAAAGGTGACCTGGCTTCTTACAGAAGTGACAAGTTCGTTGATCCTGCTGTACAGGAACTGGTGCCGGGTACTGCTGTTGATACTGAAATGCCCAGGGCTGTCGCTGGATAGGAACTGGTGCTAGGTACTGCGGTGGATGCTGAAAAGTCCATGGTTGTTGCTGACTATGAAATGGTACTTGGTACTCTTGTTGGTGCTGAATACGGGGATGCTTGGCCGGTCCTGCGCTATCATTCGTATCTCCAAAGGTATCGTGACTCCTCTTAGGCCTGAGATCCAGATCCTCTTCTGCAATCTGAGCATCCATCAAGATAGCCTCATAGGTAGCGGTACGACGACCAGAAGTGCGCGATCTAATCTCTCTCGTCAGTCCCTTCCTAAATTTTCGGGCTCGATCTCCAGGGTCTCGAATCATGGACGATGCAAAATGGCTCAATCTACAGAATTCTGCAGCGTACTCGTCGACCGACATGTTCCCTTGAACTAAGTCATGAAACTGACTTTCCAAGGTTTCCAATGCCACGTCGGGAAAGAACTTCTCCTTGAAGAGTTCCTTGAAGGTCTCCCAAGTAAGTCCTTGTGCAGTAATTCTCGGTTCTGTGCGATACCACGTGAGTGCGATATCGAACATCTGACTGCCAGCGGCTTCTATCTTCAAGTTCTCCGGAATCTGGGTCAATCGCAGGCTTCTCTCTATATCTTCTAACCAGTCGTCAGCGTAGAGTATTCCTTCGGTGCCTTTAAATTCTCGAGGCATCATCCTTTTGAAATCCACTATAGTGCCTGATCTCTGCTGTTGCTGGCCAGTAAACTGCTGGTACTGTGCTACTCTCTCCAAAGCTTGGAGAGTCACTTGATGAGCATTCTCCATGTTTTCTTTCATCAGCTCGGTTTGTGCCTGGTACGCTTCTGCTTGCATCATCTGAGCCTCATCTTGAACTCGCTGAGCGTCTGCCGTCACTCATTGGGCATCTACCATGCCCTGGATCAAGGTAAACATCTGCGTTCCGTCAATGGGCAAACCTCCTGGAATCGGAGTTGATGGAGGAGGAAGGTGGTCCGTCACAGCTGCGGCAATCTTCTGAACAGGTGGAGAAGGAAGATCACCTACGTGCATCGGAGATGTAGGAGGAACTACGGATGTCTGTCCATCAGGTGGAGAGGTGGCAGACCCCTCTAAAGCTGATGTTCCCGCTCTCATTGACCTTGTCTGCGGCGACATCCTGAAGACAGATCCTAAAGAATCAATTTAGGCAAAAATGCGATATCATCAAGGAAGGACAGTACAGATCTAAAGAAGCAACATTCAAGATAAAAGATAGATTGGAAAAATAAATCCTAGTTGTGATTGCACGGGTCAAAGATGCATCCATGGTCTGATACCTCTATCCCCTAGGTATCACAGTTCTATCACACACACACTCACTGCTAGCTTCCTTACCTACATGCAACAGTTGATGCTAGTTATCCTTATCACTCAAGTGCATAACAGTTGCAACACATCATACTAACTACTGCACCTTCTAATACAACCCTTGATGATCACCCAAGTCAGTTTGCAGTGAATCTTAATCATGCTCAAGCCAACAAATCCTTACACATGCATCTCACCTACTTATATTATAATATATCTCCCACTATAAAATCTTACCCTCAAATAAATTTTCCTCAAAAATAACTCCTCGAATAAAATTTAAAGTAAAATGTATACACTTTCCTCAAGGTTAATTATTTAAATACTAAAATGAAACTTAATCACACAAAATTCTTACAGACTTGTCTAGGTTCATTGAATTGAATCTGAATTCCTCAAAATAAAATTTTAATAACCATATTTCACTCCTCAATTTCAAAGTTTTTTTTTTTTTTTTTTTTTGCAATTCATTGAAATCTTCAAAATAAGATTTTAACAACATAATATCTCATCCTCTCAAAATTCTTAAAATTTGAAATTTATTTTCAATCCTCAAATTTAAAATTTAAATCCACCTTTTGTAGTCCAATAACCCTAATGTTAATCATTTTTACTGTCCTCATCGACATGTGTTATCAGATAATACCATAATTAAATCTGCAAATTCTATAAAATCAACCCTACAATGAAACGCAAAATCCTAACTTAATACCTTAATTAACAACAATCAATCAACATCAATAGTGAGAATGGACAGAACAAGGGAATGATTGTAAATTGGAAGTTTTAACAAGATTCTCAGGGGTCATCCCAGGAATCTCTCAAGGAATTGTGATTGAGTACTTGCTCTCGTCCTAGTATCCTAGGTCCTAGATTCTATAGCAGGCACGCAGTAGTATAACAAGGATGCCACACTACTACGACATCGCTCTAATTGCGAAGTCAGACCTGCATGGGCCACCACTAAAAACGTGTCACGACCCGCACCCGGTTTAGGGGCACGAGTGCGTGGGTACGTCCAGCCTACGCCGCAGCATCGGCGGTAGAACGCTGTCTAGGTATTGCTACTCTCTAACTAATGTCACGCAAATATCCAATCTCCATTAGGAGGCACGGATGACACAATTAGATGAACATATACTCAATCACAGGATTACAGCACGATAAGATTTCGAATAATAAAACTAAAATTAAACACAACACAAGTCCACAAGAAATAACTTAACTTAACAATATCCAAGAATCATCAAACTGCCGGAGACAAATCTGGTACCAAATAGCCTAATTAAATCACTAACTAAAAATAGTAACTTCCGACTAGACCTTCCAGAATCACAACTACCAAGTCTGCAGCTACTCACCATAGTCCATAAAGTGTCGGACAGCGGTCATCTAAGGCATAGTCTGGAAAAATTGTTTCCAGTCAGGAAGGAGCAAAGCACAATCTCAAATAACAGTTCCATTAATTGATAATGTCTATAATACAATAAAACATGTCATGCTAGCTACTGAGAAGAAAATGGAATAAATGTAATGACAGTTTAAGAGAGACAGGCAATGTAAAGAGACAGGCAATAGGCAATATGATACAGTCAGTGCATGCATGAAAATGAAAAGAAAAAGGAACAGTATCATATACGGGTGATGTAGTATATGATCTAAAATAGAGAACTGTAACCATTCTAAGTGTTTGAAATTGTAGTTTCAAAATGTGATCGGCTTGGGACATGTACAATTGCTACAGTCTGGCTAATCATGCGTGAGGCGAATGATTAACACCAATAATATAAACTTGTACGATAGGTATTTGATCACATTTCTCACTAGCAATTTCCCCGCCCCCAACTAGTACTGTGGATCCAACCATGACACGTCACGATACACGAGCAAGTCAAGTCTATCATGTACGATGTCTAAATATACATGTCGTGTACAATGTCAATACGATAATAATTGTAACATCTCATGACTGTAAATCCAAGCTATACTAGTCCGTGTAACACAGTGTCAAAGATTCAGTTGTAACATTTCAAGATCATTGAACTTATAGCAATTATCAAGAATTGGAAATTATCAGAGAATGTACTTGCCTTGGTCCTTAGCTGGTATTTATGGATGTCCTGTTCCAGAGTATCCCCTGGTAAACCAACAGTATAAACACATCACAATATGACATGTGTATCAGAAGCTATCCTAACACACAATAGAAATACATTGGTCTTAGGGCTACGCTAGGCAGGGCACTAGTCAACTAGGGTCATCTAGTAGGGATATATAAATATAAACATCTCATTAACTAGTATATATAATTTCCATCCATTACAATTACAGATATATGTATAAATATATATATATACTTTAAAATAAATGATTCTTGTATGTATATATAAACATAATAATTTATACTTACAATATTTTATACATGCACCAATTTAAATGTATCTACAATATATATACATATATATTCCTTTTAAAATTACGTATTTGATTTATACTAGTGTATACTCACATATATGCCAAAAATACATTATAGATATATTATTAAATTCTAAAACACATTTTTAATACATGTTTAACTTTTAATGAAAATAAAATATACATGTATAATACACAAAAGAATATATATATGTATACTAGTTATATATGCTAATTTACAATTACCAACATATACTGAAATATATATACTATGCTAATACAATTGATTTCTAATAATTAAATAATATACAATTTACATATTTATACATTTTTACCAAAAATACTACATATACCAAAATATTATTTAATATGTATACGTTAAATACCTACACATTAAATAATATATACTAATACATATACTACTAACATTAAATTAAATACGTATTTATACCATTTATTGAAATACATAAAATACCTTACATTTATTATATATATACATTTACAAATTAATTACACTAATTATACATATGCTAATTTCACATTAACTAAATATAAATACCTTACATTTTATATACAAATTAATGAAATACATATACTAATTCCCACATTAATTAAATATAAATACTTTATATTAATTATACATACAAATTTAATTAAAAGCATATACTAATTTCATGCTAATTTAAATATATAAACAAACATTTATATATATACATTATATATATATATATACATTAATCAATATACACAATACATATACTAGGTATTTATATATATACCATACTAATATATATATTAAACATAAATTTTAAATACATTTTTATACTATTTAAATACATACAATACCTTATATTGATTATATATACATATACTAATTTTTCACATATATATATACATAAACATTTGATATATATATATATATATATATACATATATATATATATATATATATATATATAGATATATATATAAAGAGGGAAGGAGAGAGAGAGGGGCTTACAGAGGGGGTCGCCGGACTTCGCCGAGGGGTCGCCGGAGTTCTGAGGAGCAGCGGGGTCGGGGTGCTCGCCGGCCGGAGACAGGACGGGTGCGCAGGGGGCGTCGGTTTACCGGCCGGGGGCTCGAGATCAGTGGACTGCCGGAGACGCACACAGGGGAGGAGCAGCAGTGCCGCCGGCTGGAGGAGCAGCGGCCGCGGTTCAAAGGGGGCTCCGGAGTTCTGGGGCCGCCGGACGCCGAGGGGAGGGCCGCCGGTCGGTTTGCACAGCAAGTGCGGCAGCGGCAGCCAGCGGGAAATGGCCGCCGGAACCGGGCTCAGCCACCGGAACAGATGTAGTGCCGGGGTGCACAGTAAGGGGGGGTTGAACAGTGTTCCCCCCTTATATGAAGATTTAAAAATTCAAAAGGATGAAGAAATCAATAAAGAAGAAGGTAGGAAGAAGAAGAAAAAAAGAAGAAGAAAATAGAAGAAGAAAGGGAGAGGTTCCAACGTAGGAGAGAGGATGTGGGGGCTTGGGGAATTTTGGAGGCTTGTGAGGTGGTGTTTTCTAGGTTACTTGGGATTAGGGTTGAGGATGGGACAATACATTAAATAGGATGAGGGTTTATGAATCCAATGGTGAGGATGCACCCAATTAAATGGGTGGTCCAGATTTGTCAAGAGAAAATAATTCATGGGGGATTTGAGGGTGAGAGTTTAATTAAAATATTGGATTCCCTCATTGATTAAAATAATTGGGTGTTGGTACAAAATGCCAATTTGCAATTTAACCCCCTTAAATTTGGGAAATTGCACAAACACATGAAATGACGAAAATTGGGCGGGCGATTCGGGGTCCGATATTTTGTATGGTCAGGGGACGCTGTAAGACTGGTACGGGCTGAATTTGCAGGGCACTGGAATTAATTAGGATTTTAAAATCAGATAAAATGGTATCCTCAATTTAAATAGAAATAAAATACAAGTTGGGTTCAACAATTAATTTGGAGTACTTGGGATCAAAATCAGGTCAAGTCATCAATACCAATATTGAAGAAGACTCAGAACAGAATATTACCCTAATTTGGGCCGCACGAAAAATAGGTCAAGATGGCCTCCAATTTTCAATTGGAACGCACAACGATACAAAAATAGGAAATTTAAAATAACGTCCGCGACGATTTTTGTGCGGCCAGAAACAATGCACAAGGAGCAAAATTATGAGTTGTAAAAATAGCAGAATGGAAGGCGGGCATGTCTAGAGCAAGATTGTGAAATTTGTTGGAAGACAAAAGTCTGGATAGTGCTCCAAATATCGAAGCAAGGCAATGCGCAAAATATTAAATAAAATACAGTAATTAATTGCAATCTCTAAATATTAAATTCTAAATAAAATAATAAAATCCAGAATTCTATAATTCGGACAGGGGTTCGTCTACTGGGCTTCTAGGTCTAGTCTGCTAGCTAAAATAAATAATAACTCTGCACATCACACATAATAATTATTTAAATCAATATACTATTATGCAATTAATTAATTATAAATAACAGTAATATTAAATATTGAAAAAATTCAAAATTACCCCTGTTTTCAGAATGTGGTAGTGACAGTCATCACCGCCAAAAGCATCCAAGTGGACCCTGACAAAGTCCAGGCCATCGTAGAAATGCGACCGCCCCGTAATCTGAGGGAACTTCGCGGATTTCAAGGCCGTCTGGCTTATATCCGGAGGTTCATATCCAACCTCTCGGGAAGATGTCAGCCCTTTTCGCATCTCATGAAGAAAGGTGTATCCTTCGTATGGGATGAAACCTGTCAACAAGCGTTCGGAGATATCAAGCACTATCTCACCAGTCCGCCAGTTCTGGTGCCTCCCGTCATGGGAAGACCATTCTTGTTGTACGTCCGAGCAATGGATCATTCGCTAGGAGCTTTTCTCGCACAGAAGAACGATATGGGTCATGAACAGGCTATCTACTACCTCAGCAGGATGATGGTCGGAGCCGAACACCGGTACAACCCAGTGGAGAAAGAATGCTTGGCTCTGATGTTCGCTATCCAGAAGACGCGGCACTATGTCGCCGGCCAAACCATTCATATCATCTCCAGGATCAACCCTCTTCGAGTACTGATGAGCAAGCCAAGTGCTCTTAATTCCCGACTCGCGACTTGGGCGATGCTGTTAACACCATATGACATGGTATACGTCCCGCATAAGTCCATCAAAGGCCAAGCGCTGGCTGACTTCCTAGCTGCTTATCCGATCCCGGAGGCCTCCAAATTATACGAGGACATTCCCGACGAAGTTGCAGAATGTAATTCCGTAATGGAAAGTGACGCATGGCAACTGTTCTTCGACGGCGCCTCCAGGACTGGTCCCCAGGAAAACGTGGTTTCAGGGGTAGGAATCGTCCTGGTCACTCCTGATAAACTCGTCATCTACCGAGCATATTCTCTTAGCGAGCCATGCTCCAACAATGTGGCAGAGTACAACGCTCTGCTAATCGGGCTCCAAGTCGCCAAAGAGCTGGGGGTCGTCTCCCTGGAAGCTTTCGGTGATTCTCTGCTTATCGTCAATCAAGTCAGAGGAATATATGAAGTCCGGAATCTAGACCTCATCCCCTATCACCAAGCAACGGTCGAGATAGCCATGACATTTAAAGGGTTCTTCCTAGAGCATGTACCTCGATCTCGGAATCTGGAAGCTGATGCCCTAGCCAGTCTAGCTGCGGATCTAGCCACTCCTATAAAAAGGCAGGATTCGGTAATCTTTCTTAACAGAGATTTATTCTGTGTGAAGAACAACTTTCACATAGAACGCAGCTACGCTGTGAACACAGATCCCCCTAGAAGAGACTGGAGAAGTCCCTTCATAGATTTCGTCACATACGGAATCTTGTCGGAGGACCCCAAAGAAGCAGTATCCGTCAAAAGACGATCATTACGCTTCTACCTCGATGCATCTTCACAATGCCTATATCGCCGGACCTACGACGGACTACTATTGAGATGTCTCTCTAACGACGAAGCACAGCAGATTATCCGGGAAGCTCACGACGGCGTATGCGGAGCACAACAGCCCGGTCCTAAGCTATAGGATCGTATCAGGAGAATGGGCTATTACTGGCCCACTTTGATCACGGACGCGATCAACTATGCAAAACAATGCAGAGCCTGTCAGGTTCATGCAGACTTCATACACCAACCGTCTGAATATCTACATCCTACGGTGGCGTCCTGGCCTTTCGAAGCATGGGGTATGGATATCATTGGTCCTATTCACCCGTCTTCTTTCAGAGGTCACCGGTTCATACTGGCCATCACGGATTACTTCTCCAAATGGGCAGAGGCGATCCCTCTTGCTGAGGTGAAGGCATATAATGTAATCAGCTTCGTCAAGCATCACGTCATTTATCGCTTTGGGATTCCCCGAAGGATAATCCATGACAATGGACCTCAGTTCATCAGCCAAGCGTTTCATCGATTTTGCGATAAAAATCGGATACATAATATTGCCTCTACGGCATATTATCCGGCTGCTAATGGTTTGGCGGAAGCTTTCAACAAAACCATTATCAAACTCTTGAAGAAGTTCGTCTCTTCAAACAAAAGAGATTGGGATGAGAAGCTGGGCGAATGTCTCTGGGCGTACCGCACAACGATACGAACACTAACAGGTTATACCCCATTTTTACTGGTCTACGGGAGCGAAGCAGTTCTCTCCATTAAAATCCAGATTCTGTCATTCAGGATAGCCGTGACTAATGAGCTGACTCAAGAAAAGAATGACATGTTAAGGCTTCAAGAGCTAGAGGGATTAGACGAGAAACGCCTCCAAGGTCAACAGCGCATCGCGCTCTACCAAGTACGTATTTCCAGAGCTTTCAATCATAAAGTAAAGGAAAGAGTGTTCAAAGTCGGCGAGCTAGTTTTAGCCGTAAGAAGGCCGATGATTCTTACTCACAGGAGTAAAGGAAAATTTCAGCCCAAGTGGGAATGCCCTTATGTGATCGAGACAACGTTCTCGAACGGCGCTTACAGGTTAGCCCAGCCTAATGGAGACCTGTTCATGACTCCTATCAACGGTAAATTCCTGAAGAGGTACTATGCTTAAACCTCCTCTACTCAAGTGGAATATAGCGAGAATCTCAATTCTTACAAAATTACTTCCAAAACGAAACTAGTTAGGTCATATTCTATCATGTCCGTATGACCTCTGAATAGGTATATCCTGCTAGAAGTTTATCGAGAGTCTATCACGTCCATACTACCTCTGATATCACTCTCGCCCAAACCTGTCATTTACATTCCGAAATGATGGGTCCACAAAGTCAGAAAAGATTCGCTTTATTTATTCCCGGAAAGAGCAGAATTACATTGGGGAAGCAAAAAAAAAGAAAAAAGGGTACATCATTGTGGGGGAGCGGTCAGATCGCGAATCAGCTTTGCCAGTGCAGCTACCCTCTCGTCCCTAAAAACCAAGGCATCAGCGCGGGCCTGTTCCAGCCGTGCCTCGGGATTGTTCATAAAGGACAGTTCGACCCTTGCCCGAAGGGAGCCAGCTCGGGCAGCTTCTGCACCCTCCAGATCCCGTCGTGTTGTGCTCAGTCGACCAGTCGCTACATCTAGACCTGCCAACGACTGGGAAGCCCACTCCTCTGCCAGAGCGAGTTTTTCCTTCAACTTGCGGGCCCTCGCTATATTTCCTTCATGCTCGGATTGGCACTTCGTCTAAAGAGCAAGAGCCTCCTCCACGACAGCTTTTCTTTCATCCATCTCCAGCTTATGTGCTTTGATGGAGTTGTCTAGGCTTTCCAGCTGTTTAGTAAGCCGCGTAGTCATGAGGTCGTATCTGGCCTGGACCTCAGCTTCAAGACTGCCCTAAGCCAGCTGCAAATATTCGTTAATAGGTTGCTCCAACCCATTAACCATCGCCTCCAGGGCATCAGCCATCCCAGAATCGCCGAACTCCCTGACCGCCCCAATCGAAAACTGGGAAGCCTTCTTCAGACGCTCAAAATCCAGATTCTTCGCCAACACCATTGATATCAGCGTTTTTAAACTGGTGTAAAAGAGGCTGGTATACAGCTCGGTCAGCGCAACCAGATCTGGTTGAACGCCAGGAGTGGCCCCGATATTGGCGAGTTTCCCTCCAGGAATAATTGCAGACGAAGTGGCCACAGCCGCCGCCTCGACGTATAGTGCGACCGAAGAAGGTGCGACAACGACGGTCGAAGTCATCGGTATACTCGCAAGAGGCGAGGTCACGATAACGGGTTCGTTCTCCTCTTAAGGTGACGAAACTACTCCGGGCGAGCTGGCCCCCGAAGGTATTTCCTCCTCGAAGTCAAACGCCTCCGTATCATCGCCGGGAGCCCGAGCAGAGCCAGAAGGCGCTTCAACGCTATACTTTCCGTGGATGCCGTCCCCTGAGAGGAGGACAAGAAAGTTGATATCAATATGATAGTAATCTTTCTAAGAGGAGACATAAAAGATGACCTTTACCCGTAGCCAACGGTATATATGCCGCGTCTGCAGCCGATGTAGCTATATCACACCTTAATGACGCAAAACGAACTGTCATACCTGGAGAAGGAGGTGGGCCAACCGATATCGCCAGGAGCTCTACCAAGCCTTCACCAAGACGCAATCGAGGTTCGTCAGCTGGAATCTCGCTAGTCATGCTCACGGACGCGGCAGGAGTTTCATCCGTTGCTGGTCTAGGGAAAGATTCTCCCATTTGCCTCGGCCACGCAGGCGATTTCATTCCACTACCGGAGGCAGTGGCAGCAACGGCAGCCTCAAGAAAGAGTTCTCCGGCACCACCAGCCGAAACTGAGGGTCCCTCTCCAAAAGGCGGGGAACCTCCAATTAAAGAGACATCCCCAACAGGAGAAACAACAGGTTCCTCTCTAGGAGCCTCAATGCCAGGAATCCGGAGAGAACGATTAACCGTCTTCTTCTTCCTCTTGCGAGGGGAAGTCTGCTTCGAGGCAGGAGCCCTTCGCTTCCCAGAGACTGCCAAAGCCCCCTCAGGCGGAGGCACTTTACACCTCGGCACCGACACCAGAGGCTCATCCAGAGTGACGGACTCCTCACCCTCGTCAGACAAAACCGAGGGGACTTTGACTCTTCTCCCAGGCTTGGGAGAAGGTACCCTAAAGCTTCCACGCATGTCAAAATTGCGATGGAAGGTGTTGATCGCCACGTAGAACTGGGCATACGAATGGAGGATGCGCAGCTCCGTGGAGAGTGTGACAACCGGCACGGTAAAGATTGCTCCCGTGCAACCCATGATAAAATAACGCCATCCTCTGGCTCCATCAATGAGTCCGCCCCTGGACCTGAAGCTGGTGACGGCATTGCCCACATGCAGTTGATCGTACCCAAACTGCCTGGCGAACCGACTGGGCAAGTAAGGCTCGAAGAAGCAATGATCTTCGCTTCTGTACAGCAAATGGGAGGGTCTGATGCAGACCAACCAATTAAAAGCTTCCGGAGAAAGATTGGTCTTCTCTCCACCTAAATCCTCAAGCCTAATCCGTGACTGATTACGATGCACAGAGGGGACAGAGCAGAGGAGCTTCCAGCAATGACCGAGGCTCAGCACCAGCCGACAGTCTAAGACTGTATTCACGTTCCAGAGGGAGTCCTTGTAGTTCAGCAAGAAACTACTCCCCGAACTACTGCCAGGGCCGGGAGACATCACCCGGGGGTTGTGGAGAATTAACCATCCCATCAAGTACAGGTATGGTAACTCTACCCTGGGAAAGCTATCGTGTCGAGCTTCATCAACGAGCAGTCCATCAGTCATGGCTCTCAAACCAGCCTGTATACGGCACACCATGGCAGGGAGCAAGTCCAGTCTTGCCCCGAACACCAGACGAACGGCAGGCCACATGATGTTCCGGTGAATGCGGTCCGCGTACGCGATACCAAGCACCACTACTCGACACAACCATATGGATAGGAAACCAGCCAGTCAGGCTTCCTCAGACAAAGGCCTGCGGCAGCGCCTCAAGTAACTATAGGCCTTAGTGCCTTCAGGGTACTTTCCTACCCCGTCATTGAGAATCTGATCTGGAGCTTTAGCCTCCTCCATAAGATCCTCGATGACCTAGGCACTGAGCACGCTCAAACAGTTCACGGGCTCATTCTTGCCCCCCGAAACTTTCTCCGACTTGACGGCCCTGGCCCGGTGGAAGAAGAGGTAGGACATCCACTTAGTGATGTGAGCCAAATCAGAAGGCTTATTATAAAAAGCAGTGCATGCGAAGTAGTGGCACATCAGCTCCTGATACACCTCTACAACCCGAGGGTCCGAGTCCTCCAACTCCCGGTTGGTGGAAACATACTCTTTATATGGGGTGTCCCCTATCGGCAGTCTCGAGATCACTGCCATCTCATGGAAGGCCAACCCCAACTCCCCCAGTGGAGTGGCGAAGGTCCCGGTGAGCAAAATATATCGCTCCATCAGTGCCAGAAATAGGTTAGGGTTGGGAGGCAACCCAACACTCGTCGCACTCACAGCAGCATACAGTTCGATGACCTCCAGCTCTCTCCGAAAATGTTTCAAGGCCCAGTCAACTAGGCAAGTCCATCGGAGGTTTGTTGGGGTAATGTCACGCCCCAGTCCCAAAACGTAGGACTAGGAACACGTAAGCATGCCAGACGCATGGATATGGCAACTCCAATATATGGAAACCATAACCCATACGTACGCTGTAATATGAATATAAACTCACATGTGGTATAATGTCACAAGTCACCGATATGCTAATCTCATCCACACAATAAGTCATTGAAAAGAAATACTAACTAGAATAAGGAGTCTGAAATATCTAAAATGATAGTCGGGTGGAGACAAATCCACTACCAAAGACTATATCCAAAACTAAAATGAGAGAGGAGTATAAAATCTCCAATATAAAATAATATGAAGACAGAAGTGTATCAGCTAAAAGAATCTATCGCTCGATAATCAACGATGCTCAGAAGGTAAGACCTCCTCGACAGAAAGGAATGCGTCAGGTCCAGGCCCGTACTCCTGTAAATACTCAAGAGCAGATATACCTGGCAGAGGACCAGGTCCTCAGAGGAACGTAACAAGATATAGAAAATACGAGCCAACTTGAATACAGTAAACATGCAAATAATTTAAAAATAAATAAGTACGCTGTACAAGACAATCTATATGAATGCAAGTGAGGACAACTTTTTGACGTATGGGCAAGGGTAGGCTACTCGATCTACCTCACAACTCACACACACGTCAATGGACATCAGAAATCGACATACCGCGGGGGTAGCGACCAGCGAGACTCCAGAAATCGACATACCGCGGGGGTAGCGACCAGCACGACACACGCCCGTAGTGCGAGCTATATACTACGGTTTACCAGAGTGGTTAAAAGCCCATACGCCTAATGTTTGTCCTCTATGATACTAGGTGCCATGTGTGTGTCAACATATCTAATACATAGTAATGACTGGAGAAAAAACTACACATGCAAGAACTATACAGGAATGAAATAAATAAACAGAAATATAAATAGCATGCAAAGTACTGTAAACAATTTGGTAAGGTATCTTGCCTGGTAAGAAAGCTGCAAGGTGTACTGTCCAGAAGTCAAGTGCACAGGATCAAAAGCTATGGCCACAGAACAAATATCTCTGGATGCTGAAATAAATATCATCAACGTTTCTAGAATGAGCAAAATAGCTAAAAAGTACTTTCCTTTCATCCAATTTGGACACATGGGCAAAATGGTAATTTCGGGCAAAAGTGGGGTCAACGTGTGGGCCACTTTGCACCGAAAAGCGTGCCGAGGGTAACAGTCTCTAAATGGGACAAACTATGGGTCAAACAACTTTAAATATCAATACGAACCCAACGGTATGTCCAAATGTGGATTCCGATGAGTCGAACACAATTTTGTCCAAAAAGTCAACTGTGGGACCCGCCAATTGGCGATCTGGTCAACCGTCTCAGAAATGCGTAAAAATTGGGTCACAGGACCAGCGCGTTACCACGAGTCCAGTGGCGCAAGTTTCGTCGAAATCTGACAAGCGTGCACAAAATACGTGCGAGTTTCACAAAAGTTGCGACACGAAATGTGTCCGCGGATACGGCCTGATTTCGGCGCGCACACGCGTCCGAATCAGTCTCCACAAATTTTCACATGTCCGGTTATGCTGCGTGCACTATTCGGTACACTTGGCACACGGCGGGGCGGTCCCGTTTGGCGGGGTGCGCTCCGTTTTCCAACTTTTAGAAAACTGGAAAAAGTGGGTGCGCGCAGTTTTGTGACGAATGTAATTATGTCCACAGCAACTAATAGCATAGGATTATTTAACAAAAAATAAACTAGGTCAAGTATTCTACAGGTATCAAAAAGAATCACCGAATTCGGATCTCTGTGGTGGGAGATACGAATTCGGCAATATGGGTGGTCATTCTAAAATTCTGCGATTTCAGAATTCTGTCTGCTCGCACCGACTTGGGCGCTATTTTTCACCTAGGGGCACACGTTTTTCGAGGTTGGCTACAAAACAAATATTGGAGAGGGTTAATGGATGATCATACCTATGAAGACGGAACAGCGTTTGGTCGAGCGAGTCGACGGAAAATTACGCTGGAGCGAAGGTGCTTCGAATGGGATTCTGCAGTTCGCGAGGTCGGCATCGACGGGATGGTTGGATGGCTTGGTGGGGCTTCTCTGGCTGCGGTGACGGCTCTAGATGGGAAGAGGAGGTCTGGAGCTTTAGGTTAGGGTTTTGGGAGAGAAATATATATATATATATATATATATATATATATATATATATATATATATATATATAAAATAGGGCGAGAGAGAGGGTGGATGGAGCGGCCAAAGGGTCGGGTCAATTGGAAGCAAGCAAGTTGCTGCTTGCTAAAGTAGTGGGCGGGTGGACTTTCTATCAGCAAGTTGGCTGAAGGCTAATGCAAATAAGGGGCGGGCTGGGCTAGCAAACAAGTTTGCTAGGATGGAGTGGCAAATTTGCTTGTATGGGAAAGTTGCAGCAAGTTAGCTGCTGAAGGGTTGTTATTATTATTATTATTATTATTATTATTATTATTATTATTATTAGTATTAGTATTAGTATTAGTATTAGTATTAGGCGGGCTTCTCTGGAAGGAGTTTGCAAGTTGCTGGATGGAAAAGTGGCTGCTAAGCAATTGGAAATTTGCTTGGAATAGTAGTAAAGTTAGTAGTAATAAATTACTTATTAATTATTATTATACTTAGTTAATGCTTTTTTTTTAATAATTCTTTTTCTTTCTTTTCTTTTCCTTTCTAAATATATATATACATATATCTATATTTGTGTATACATATATTATATATATATATATATACTCCTAAGAAAATTCATGGATTAGAATAATGCACACCATTAGGTTATCAACTGCTCAAGGGGTCTCCTACATGGAATAAATTCCGAAAAATTTCTGATGGTCCCATAAGTCATCTAAGTGCCCGAACACCTAACATAAAAATTATTAAAAATCTATTTCTCCTATTTAGCCCTAATTACTATAATTTAATTAATAATTAATAATTAAAGGGTATATACGATTTTCTAGGAAGGGGATTTTACAGGTAATCCACCCATTGCACCGAGGATTCTCCTTGGGGTATACCCCCCCTCGCACCATGAAGTCGTTGCAGAAAGTCGGCAATTGGACCGGCTGGATCACTGAACTGTCTTCACTCGGGACGCTGCCCGGGCACAGTCTCCTGAACAACGTCACGACGCCAGAAGGACGGCTGACAAACGACCCCTGGTCAGCTCCTTTCAGATGAAAGATCTTCCCCGGCTTTCCGTGAAGATCGGGAGTCAGCGTCCACGACATCCTCCTAGAATGTGTGGCATGGAAGAAAGCCGAGATGGGATAATCTTTCGGCATCGTGGGCAGATACAAGACCACACTCTCGGCGGGGAAAACCCAGGGTTCTCTCTTGGGCTTCGTCTGGGATTGTTTGTCAATCATGTCCCCAAAGAGAAAGGCCGGCTTGATGTACTGGTCCCCGTCTATGTACGTCAGGGGCTCTCCGTTAATCATGTTCAGCAATGTCCGCTCGCCCTGAGCCGATATCAAGATCCCTCGTCCTTCGGGATACTGGGGTCCGGAGATAGGAAATGTCACGTGCGACAGATCCTCCAGATAGTTCGAGTGCAGCATCCCGGCAGCGGAACCCATCACCTCGGCCAGTGGAGACTCATGCAAGTTAACTGCGAAAGTGCAAGGAAAATACGTCATTACAAATCTTGCAACATAAAGACCAAGAAATGACAGTCTGTACTTTACGCCAAGACAGTACAAAATTTGGTCATTTTACGCCGGAAGTCACATCCTGAAGCGTAATTAGCGGTATACTGTCCGTGCTTTACGTCAGACTGCCAAAATTCTAGTTACTACGTCGGAGGTCCCATCCACAAGCGTAAAACTAAAATTTTACAATATACACCAAGTTTTCGGCAGTCAAAGCTTTTAAGCTCAAAACTGCGAAAACATGGAGTTTCTACGCTGGCACATTAGAAATGTGGGCGTAAAAGATGAAAACGTCTCCGTGCGTCATCTTCCTCAAAGAGGCTATTAGCACAGAAGACGACCTAGCGCGGTCACGTTCAACGTGTGCGAAGGATTTTTCGTCGTTCTTTGTCATCCCAAAGGCTATACCTCTAAGGCCGGGTGCGCTACTCGTCGGCAGGATGCTTCGCTCAGAAGGAAGTTCACCTTGTCCGACCGAAGACTCTCTCGCCGGGGCAGAAGAACGAGAAGAAGAGCCTGTGCTCTTTTCCTTGGTGGAGGGGGTTTGTTTCGGCGCCATTTCTGAAAACTCGGAGTGCTCGGAGAAAGAACGAGGGGAAAAACTCAAACAATCGAAGGCTCTCTTTCGCAGAAGACGGATAAAAAGTTTTTCTCTCAAAAGTTTGGGATATATATAGAGTTCGGATCGACTCCTCGAACCCTCGGACGGGCTCCTCGAAACCCCAACCAAATCTCACAAATTAAATATTTGGTTATGATTGGGTACTACGTCAGTCCACTACTCTCGAAAGACGGACAGTCAGCAAATTCGAAGAGTTTTTCGTGCAAAAGCAGGTCAGCGGTTCCTATGCTAAGGAGCTTTCTACGCTCGACAGCAACAGATCTACGGTTTTACGCTCGCAAGCTATAAGTCTATGGTTTTATGCCCGGATGCCTTTGTGCTCGGTAGCTTTTATGCTCGAGAGGCTACAAACCTACGACTTTACGCTCAGCAGATACCAAATCAATTATCTCACGCTCGGTAGCGTTTAGTTTACGCTCGGAGGCAACAGATCCGCAACCTTACGCTCGGAAGATTTCTTTTATTCACAGGCTACAAATCTACAGTTCTACGCTAAGGAGCTTCCTCCGCTCGACAGCAACAGATCTACGGTTTTACGCTCGCAAGCTATCAGTCTATGGTTTTATGTCCGGATGCCTTTGTGCTCAGTAGCTTTTACGCTCGAGAGGCTACAAACCTACGACTTCACGCTCAGCAGCTACGAATCTACGATCTCACGCTCGGTGGCTTTCTACGCTCAATAGACTACGAACTCAGGATTTTCAGCTCATCTACACTACGGATCTCTGACTTTTCGTATATCCGAACAGTTCTCAAGACGGTTGATTACAGGAGTTCACACAGAAGATACTCCTTCTCGACCTCAAGATATTCCAAGTACCCGAAACATACAGAGTTCAAACATTGAGAAATTACTCTTCTCGGGTCAAATGGAGGTTCATCCAGGCCCCAGTCTGAATATCTCGTCTATCAAGATGGCAAACTCAGCTCGACAGCCATTCCTCGACCCTGTTCCAAGGGATTTTTCGAGAAATCATTCTTGAAGACGAAGTCTGAACAAAAATTCTGTTCATCAGAAGTAAAAAACTCTACGCGGTTCCTCAGTCTTAGCAACAGAACAGTTCTTCTAAATGTTCAAAATGCTCAACAATGTTCTATGGACTATTCGCTACGCGCAAAAGACTGGACCTAGCACTCTTTCTATACAGAGTCGGCGTAAAGAATCAGACGTGTCGAAGCTACACATATTCAGACTTCACAGCAACGTATGGCAAAACGATCATATGCAGAGAAGAAAGATAATTTTATTAAAATCAAGATCATGATTACATATAAGGGAAATCCTGCCTACAAGGGGTTTTTTCTTCATTTTTCATGGTTACCATATGAGGGAAATCCCGTCTACAAAGGATTTCCTCGTCTTCATTGGAAGGTCGCCCTAGAATCTGTTCTACCGGGTTCTCGTATCGGTGCAGGTCTTCCTCTTCTTCCATGGCAGTTCATCGACCACCACAGTCATGAACAAGAAGATCGATGGCGGGAGGATACAGAACTGGGCCTGCATAAATGATGCAGATCCCATGCTCCGTACGCCATGACCGATCCAGTTGAGGCTTCTTTAAAACCCAACTCGATCGAGGACAGCAGTTACAGTTTGTCTGCTCTTGTCCGCGGAGGTCTCATGGGAAAATATACAGCTTGCAAGCTGTGTGGTCAAATACGACCCTTTCCCTCTCCCGAAGAACAGCCATATAAAGTTGCTGATTATCCCGAGCAAGGGAGGCTAAGATATCCTTCCACGATCCATCGTTGCAGTGGACACTTGCTCGAAGACGCCGTCTTTTTCGGCTCCTTACATGCTGGAAGAACATGATCTCCTTCTTCCTCAGATCGACCCGACGAACTCCGGCGATCATCTCTGCGTGGTGATGGAAATGTGGGGAGAATGTGTTAACTCCCCCAGCCTTTTTATAGGCGAAAGAGGTCACACTGGTCCCCAATAAATTCGCCATAAAGTCAGCATCGACCGTTTCAACGCTCCATTCAGAAATATTTTGAGTTACGAGGAGCGGTTCATGCTTCATTCAAAGTGTAATCCCCTGATTTTTAAAATTTGATAAATTTGGATTTTTCTGAATTTTCTGGAATTTTCTTGGATTTGTCTGTAATTTAAATCAGGTGTTTTAATTATTAAAGGATTTTTAAATGTTAATAAATTATATTAAAATAGCATGAAAATAATAATTTATGGTGTAAAATGAAAAACTGGACATAGGGTATTTTTCCGGGAATTTATTGGACCCCGGATGGATTTTTAGAGCTTTAAAACTAATTAATTATTAATTTTAAATTAAACCAATTAATTAGACTCGACCCGGTTTAATGGACCGAACCGGCCGGTCCAGCTAAACCAACCCGAGCCCAACTCTTAGCGGGTCGGATCCGGGTCAGACCCGACCCGCCAGGACCCGACCCGGACCCATTAGCCCTTCCCTTCCCTGGGAAACCAACCGTTCGAATCCCAGCCGACTCCGGCCGTTACGCCGCCGGCGGCCCTTCTCCTCCCTGCGCCGCCTCCGCTCCCGAACGCCCGGCTCCTCCTCTCCCCTCCCGTAACCGGCGTCGGCCGACTGGCCACCTCCTCTCTCCCCTATATAAAGCCCTAGCCGCCTCCCCCTATTCCTCCCCCTCCGTCGTCTTCTCTGGCAGCCTGTTCCCCGCCCTCAACCCACAGCTCCGCCGCCAGTGCGGCCGCCCTAGGCCCAGACTCCTCTCCTCCGGCATCGGCCGACCCACCTCAGGCGTCGAGCGAGCCCGACCCCACTCCCCAGCCCAGCGGCCGGCCTCCCTCGAGCAGAACCCGCCTCCGCCACGGTCTCCCCAGCCCACCTCCGGCGACGCCGACCGTAGCGCCTCAACTGGCCGTCCAGCCCAGCGACCCTCCAGCGGGCACAGCCGACTCCGGCGAGCCTCAGACTCGACACAGGACACAGGGACCCTAAACCCTAACCCTAGGCAACCTGGACACGATACAGGACACGGCTCGAGACACAAGGCGGACACGAGGGAGACGCTATTTTCAAGCCCAGTTCAGGTATTCATAACTTCCTGCTCGTAACCCCGTTTTCGATTCCGTAAATTGTATCGCATAGCCTGTATGACCCTCTCGGTGCCCGGACAAACCGCTCGGGGCATCGCGTCCTGTGGTGATCGCACACCTCGATCCAAAAATAGGAAAACTAATGCCTTGTTTCACCCCGGAACTGAGTGCGCCCCGCCAAACGGGATGACTTGGTCGCGTGCGGTCTTCACAGATACGTACGCGTCATTGATACTGACGTGTGGGATTTCGCAGAAGCTGATTCGGATGTGCGTGCATACCGAAATTAGTGCGTATCCGCGGACACCGCCCCGTATCTGACCATTCTGATTCTCGCTGTAACTTAGTGTATACACGTCGGATCGAGACAAAACTTGCGCCATCGGACTCGTAGCAATACGCTGGTCCTGTGAGCCAAGTTTGGTTCGATTCTGAGAACGTTGACAAAATCGTGTGTCGTGGGCCCCACAGGCTCCACCCGACGGGCGATTTTGAGAACGGCTCATCGGAATACAATTCTGAAAGTTCCGTTGGGTTCGTATCATCGTTCCTGACCTGTTGACACTAAGTTGGACTATTTTGGAGACCTTTGACCCTGACGCATTTTTTGGTGCAAAGCGGCCCACAACTGGACCCCGCCTTGACCCGAAAATAACGTTTTTTGCCCTTGTCTCCAAATTGGACTCAAGGACAGGCATTTCTAGCTGATTAATATGTTCTGGATATGATGTTGATATTTTTTTCAGTAACCGGAGTACTGCCTGCAATCCCAGCTGAAGCCCGAGCGACAAATGGAGACAGAACCCAGGCAAGTATACCTTGCCAAATCCTGCAGTTTTGATACATGTCTCCTGGTTTTACTGTTCATTATCGTGCAAGATACTTGTATAATATTTGCATGTTTTTCAGTGGTTACTTTCCTGTCATATAAAGTTCTTGATGTGCTTTGACTTATTCCTGCTGCTCTAGACATATTTTCTCGTTTTGCGTGCATTACTTGCTCTTTCCTTGGATCACTACTTGTTCCATAGACATATTGTGATGGTATATGTTTACTCTACATTCCTGGAGTTGACTTGACTGATTTCTTAGTTCCTAGATGGTTGTTATTGGACATGGACTACACTTGAGCAATCTCGATTGTGAGTACCCATTGTACTACAATAGAGACTTGTTCATTTGACTACCTCCTTCGTGAGCTCCCGTTGAGCTGCGAAAGAGCCATACTATAGACTGTGAGTCCCCGTTGGACTACTCTCTATAGGATCGTGATCTCCCATTGAGATGCGGTTACCTCGATTGCTTGTAGTCATGTTTGATAGCATCACTGGCATGCCACAGTCTTAGATATAGCAATTTCATATGTTTTATCTGCTTGTGTTTAATTCCTTCTCTATCTTGCATGTCATTTACTGTACTTTGGCTCGTATTCTTTTGTATCTTGCTATGTTCCCTGAGGACCTGGTTTGTTCTCCAGATTTAGCAGACGAGGAGTACCGCAGCATACGGACCAACACCAGACAAGAGTTTGATTGCAGATGATGGCCCTGCTTCTTAGTTACTTTCTAGCATGTCTTAGTTATATCTTTCTTGTCTTTATTTTCTTGTTATCGGTAGTGGATTTGTCTCCACCCGACTTAGTATTAATTCTTGCTGGATATTCGACAGTGACTTTACTTTCAGCATTTAATTCAGTTTTGTTTTAGTTCATGCTGTTTTGTTGATGAGAGTAGTAAACCTGATTAATATAATACAGCTTAAGTATGCTCCGATGGAACCATTAAATTGGGTTTGTTCATCGGTGTGTGCTGTTGGCCATTGTCACGTGTCCAGTCCCTCGATATTTTGGGACTGGGGTGTGACACAAAGCGTTCCAAATTTCGACGAATTTGAAAGCTTTGAAGGGGGTCTTGTAGAATCATGAAAATATGTCGGATGGCTATACGCAGCATATTGGTGCAAAGCAGCGTAAGCAGAGGCCTTCAAAGCCATCAAGCGTGCAACATAGCTTTTTTTGCTTAACACAGCGTAAAATATTAAAAGCTCAAAAGGCCATCCGCGTAAGGCAGTACATCCAAACCACTTCAGCGTAAACGGGGTGCTTCATCGCCTCCAGGGCATAAAACTCATCCTCTTTCAGACGCGACATTGAGGTGTACAAGAGACGCTTCGTATTCTCCGAAGTGAACCTGTCAGACCCTGCAATGAAGATCCTGTAATGAACCTGACGTCTGGACTTCTGACAAAGGGATACGGCTCGACTACCCAGACGACAGCTAAAATGATGGCACAACACTGTGACCCAGGCTGTCATTTACCGCCATCCCCTTTGCGTAAACTGCTTTTATAAAGCACGAAGGGATACGCTGCCCTATTTTACACAGGCAGACACGAGCTGTTTACGTTCTGCAGTAGACAAACTGCCTGCCACATCAAAAGCTGTACTCCGTACGGGGTTCGAGGCACGTCTCTGCGTCCAATGCACAGAGCGATGACAGTTGCTCGAGGCACGTCTCTACGTCTAATGCACAGAGCGGTGACAGTTTCTCAAGGCACGTCTCTGCGACTGATGCGCAGAAGGAGTTGCAGACCTTCAAAAACATGCCTCCATATTTAATGCGCAGGATGGTGGCAAATCTCGGCATTTAATGCAAGAGATTTGATTATATCTTCAAAAGCCATAATTTTGGCTAAAACATCCACATCAGCACTCTGGCACGGTACGCAGCGGCTTCTACGCCCATCCAGCTCCTGTGCTTACTCGGCCTCTATGACCGCTCGGCTTCAACGCCTATTCGGCTTCTACGCCTGCTCGGCCTCTATGACCACTCGGCTTCTACGCCTATTCGGCTTCTACGCCGATTCGGCTTCTATACCGGTTTGATAACTATTTGGCTTCTATGCCATGGTGACAGACATTTGGCTTCTATGCCAACCTCTTCTACACAATGGATACCTACCTACGTGGCTTCTACACCGTGATCTTCTTAGCGATTATACGCGTTTTGTCCCTTAGTTGGACCCGCGTCACACGCTTATTCAAATGATCATCTATACGCAGGCATTGGTTACTTTAACCGTTGTGTAAAAGGGTGCTGTACTTTCCACTCCTCGGTTTCTACACCGACGGAGTGGTCACTGTCACTAAAACTTTATAAATAGAGACCTCTATCAATGAGGAAAAGAGGAGAGGAGAAAAATTGGTCAAGAAACCAATATCAGATACAAGGTCGACAAATTGGAAGATCGAACCAGAGGTTAAGAGAGAGAGAGAGAAAGAGAGAGAGAAGAATCCGGAGCCCAGGCAAAGAGTAGGGATCGACGACTTTGGCATCATGCATCCACACTCTTCTGCAACATTCGAAGCTGCTTCCTGTCTTCTACGGCACTTCTTCAACATCGTGTGGTCCAAGGGCTAAAGTGATCGACTGCAGATCAGACACCTATAGCAATATTTACCCAGATTAAATAAATTGTACTCCCATATCCTCGTATAGGATCAAATTGTACAAGTTTGTTTGTAAACCAAAGAAGGCGGGTCTCGTATAAACCCTATCCTGAATACATTTTCATTCTTTCGTTTAATACCACAAACAAGATGGCGACTCTGCTGGGGACATCTTTCTCTTCTGACGAGGAAGCGATTACTCAACACGATACAGTATCTATAGGAACCGTGAAGAAGATACTGGTCGTCCAATTCGACCAGTCTGCCTACGAAGACATGCTTCGAACCGGGGGTAGTTCTCACCCTCTCTCCGTCCAAGACAACAGAAAGCTGCGCAAAGTCTGGATGCCCAAGACATCCTCTACCATTCCTGTGGACTCTCTGATCTCTCCGATCTCTTCGACCTCTCCGACCAATGAGGTTGTAGCATTGCTCCCTCCGTGCCCTGCACGTAAAATTCAGTCTCCCGCTACGCGCGGTACAGACAAAACTTTGGGCAAAGCCTTAGCGCTAACCCAGAAGTATCCACTGCGCTCTACGCGTAGAAACCAGTCTCCCGCTACGCGCGGTACAGACAAAACTTCGAGCAAAGCCTCAGCGCTAACCCAGAAGTATCCACTGCGCTCTACGCGTAGAAACTAGTCTCCCGCTACGCGCGGTACAGACCAAACTTCTTATGATGCCTCAGCGCCAAATCGGAAGTACAAATCACGCTCCGTGCGCAAGACAATATCTGACCTCTACGGGGAACCAGATGAGCGCTGTGATTTCCGCAAGGAAAAGTAAGCGGCAGAGTACTCAACTTCTCGGCCTTTACGCCAGCGAGGGAGCAATCTGCCTACCCTCCGGATTATGCGGGAAGCCGACGGCCGACTGAGGACCTCTTCATCTTTACTTCAATCTGAGAAAATCTCTAAATTACGCCAGGCGAAGCCCCACGGCGTAAAGCAAGCTCAGGTTGCGGAAAGACACTCTCCCCGGGGATTATCCGCCACCCAAATAGCCAATTTGTTGTACACAGGTGGCACAGGGAAAACCATGGTGCCCAATCTCCGCCTGCCCACTGATGGGAACAGAAGGAACAAACCATCGTCTTCTTCCTCTACTCCTCCTGACTTGCGCAAATATCTAATCCAGAAGCATAAGGAGAGGGGACCTTCCAACATATCTATTACGCCCCCTGGCGAGCAATGTTGTAATAGTCATAAAATTGTGATTGACTGCTGCTGTTCTAAAGCAAAACGGTCGGTTTTCGACCGATTGAGCTACTCTCAGTCTTTCCAGGAAGAAGAGCCCGCGCATGCATCCGTGAACATGGCTTCACACATACCTAGAGGAGGGTCGAGCTCAAGACGTTATCCCTCTAGGCCTCCGAGCCGAAGGAGATTCGAAGACCTCCTCAGGAACACTGAAGCTGGGGTATTCTAAAACACCCGTGCAAGGTCACAGCAACCAGCTTCGTACTCGTCTGATTCCGACGCTGGGGGTCGCCAATCTCCCGGATCAGATGCTAAGAGTATAGAGTCGACTTCTGCGGCGACCTATACTAACCCTTCGATGACGTCCAGGGAAATGAGAGTTTACGCCATTGAAGATGAACACGAGGAAGCTTCGCCATCAGGAAACGCGGAACAACACATCACTGTACTGGAGACATCTCTGAAACAAATGCAATCCATAATGGAGAACATGCACCAGATGATGCTAACTCAGCACGCAACTGCCATGGCTCAAGCGTCGGCCCCGCCAACTCAGATACGTGTGGGGGTGGACTTACCACCATCCAACCCGAGCCAAGAGCCTGCTCTAGATCAAGAGTCAGCAGTTCCTCCGCTTCCTCACTCGGAGAATATATTACCACCCGTTGGAGTCACGATACAACCAACTCCGTACTACACCGTAGTCCCGCCTCCAACTGAAAATCTGATACAGGCAGTACGGGAGTTGAAAGCCCAGTTTGACGCCTTGAAGCACAAAGATCAGCTCAAGAAACTGAGAATCAACCAGCCTTACCCAGCTATCTGGGAAGAGGTCCCTTTCCCTCCAAGGTACAAACCTCAGTCTATGGCTCTGTTCGAGGGAAAAATATCACCAAGTCAGTACATGAACTATTTTAGTATGATGACGGTGTTGCTACAAGGGAACGACGCCCTCCTCACTCGGGTGTTCAAAGGCTGCCTCTCAGGAGTAGCCTATCAGTGGTACCGTAGCTTGGCGGACAACTGCATTACTTCCTTCGAGGACTTCAAAGCTTTATTCTTCACGCGATTTTACGAGGGAGGAATGGACATGTCTATGTCCTCTCTCATCGAAGTCAAGCAGAGGAAAAAGGAGAACGTTCGCACCTTCATCGAACGTTTTTGTCAGGCCACCTTACAGATGCCTCCGGGAGTTCCAGACTCTGCGTTAGTAGACATTTGCAGGAAGAACCTCCTTTCCGTAGTCTCGGTGTTTACAAGACCATATCAGTTCCATGATTGGCCCTCGTTCATTATCTCGGCAGCGGCCGCCGAAGACAACAGTCGCAAGGCGCACGACAATGACATTATGATCTCCGCCTCTGACAGATCATATATCGTGAGATGGGTTTATAGATGCATGGATGTGTAATAGGTGTGGATATATATTTTTAGCATAGAATGCTACGTATCTATGTGTTATATGTGTATATGTGTGCTTGAGAGAGGTCACAGTGCAGTGAACCAGTGCACTAGAAACTGTGAGCAGTGAGGCTCAGTTCAACTCGTGCACACAGAGGGGGAGGCTCGGGCATGGTTGAGTTATGTGCAGGAGTTGCAGTTCAACTGCAGAGCACCAAACTCACAGAATTGGAGTATTGAAGAGAGAGCAGCAGCAGTGAAGTTTTACTGCACAAGTGCAATATCACCCTGTATCCTTGAGCAGTAGCCTACTCAGCAGATTCGAGTAGTTCACTGTGCAATTTTTACTGCACAGTGTCAATGCAGGTAGTTCTTTGTGCTGAGAGAAGCACAACAGCAGTTCCCGAACAACTTCAGGCAGTTCACTGTGCAGTGAAGTGAGGGCAATGGCAGATTTCATGTGCAGTTCACTGTGCAGATACCCGAGCATAGTACCAGTGGGTGATTGCACTGTTCAGGTATTAGTCCCTGCAAATTCAGTTGGTATAGAGGTGGATTTCAGTTTACTATTCGGTGCCCGAACACTTTCAGTGTCTGAAATTCACTGAGAAGCATCGGGGTTTTGGGTAGTAGTTTAGTATGGTTAGCACCTACATAACTAGTGTGCTAGTGATTAAATTAGTTAAAAAGTACCAGGTGTATTAGTTTAGAGTATAGTTGGAAATAGTAGTTAATTAGTTAGATTGTATTAGTTAGGACCTATATTGTCAGTGTAGATATATACCCTATTAGTTAGTTAAGTAACTATTAGTAACTAACTAGGTTAGCTTGATATATATATATATATATATATATATATATATATATATATATATAGTGTTAGTTTATAGAGTTAGTGTTAGTTGGAGATATATATATTGAATTAGTTACACTAAGTGTTGGGTTACCTCGGAATACCAAGGTATTGGGTCGATACCCAAGGTATTGACTTTGAGTATCGAGATAGGTGCGATACGTATTGGTGCAACGCCAAGATATCATATTCAACTATTTTGATATAATATTGTAATACTTGAATTGTATATATATCTAAAACCCTATTTTTATATTCGAAACTTGCGTATCTTGGGATACGACTCTTTGAGTGCCTTATTTATTCTTAGTTTAGCTAGTATAGCATAGCTTCATAGTGTATTGACTTAGTGACTTAGCATTTGACTCTTGCAACCTAGATCTCATCGGTTTGACTTAGAAATGACGTATCGACCTAGAATTGTATCAACTTCAGTTATTTTCATTATCAAACCTTGTATTGATACAACCTACCATATATAGGTTGTGAGACACCGGCTTGGGCATCGAGAGACACACCTTACTCAGGACGTCAGGCGAGTACATTTCTCTGATTGTTTTTAATTCATAATATTGTATATATGCATGCTCTAGAATTGTATACATTGATCCCGACAAAGTGATTTCACGGACTGGTACTATATGGATCCCGTCATGAGATGTTATCCCCTACCGTGTTCAGCGGGTACTCGTGTACATTGTATCTCATCGTGTATACTGGGTATTGATGTTACTTCATGTTCACACACTGCTCGTGTTCAGTGTGCTTATTCGTGTACACCCACCGCTCGTGTTCGGTGGTTATGATATTCGTGTACACCCACTGCTCGTGATAGTGGTTATATTTTCGTGTTCGTAGCGTGTCGCGACTGGATCCATCGGTATTAGTTGGGGGTGGGAGAGTAGGAGTTAATTATGTGATCAAAGCCATTGTTATAAATCGTGTACATTCTGATTACATACTTCACTTGTAATTCGTCTTATCTGATCATGTTCACCCAACCCGATTACATAATGAACTCGTATTCTGAGGCACATTTAGCTAGTTTAGATTGCAGTTTACTTCATCATATTGCTGATATTCATATTATTGATCTATATATTCTCGTATATTATCTGTATACATCTTGTTCATCATTCATATGCTTGTGATCTTGTATTTCATTTCTATATATGTTTATATGCTTGTCACGCCCCAGTCCCAAAATACTGAGGGACCGGACGCGTGATAATGGCCAGCAGCACACACCGATGGATAAACCCAATTTAATGGATCCATCGGGGCATACTTAAGCTGTAATACAACAATAAGTAGGTCCAATGAATGCAGTGCAGTAGAGAATAAAATAAATAGGGTAAGCTATATAACCATCTATGTGAAAATGCAAGTGAGAGCATCACGAGTACTCAGGCTGAGCCACTACAAGCTCTGTGTCGGAGAGCCGGTAGCAGTAATATCCGGTAATGGGCCAAGCTCGGGCTTCAGAGTCTTGTGCCTCACAATAATAGGGGGTTTATATATATAATCAGTCTGTAGCCTGTGTGTCTCTCCCCACGCAATATAATCACACGTCTCATGTCCATGATGCATCATGTCCATGTCACGCACAATCATATCTAATGCAGCAAGTTATAGAGTATCTAGGAATATAATGTCTCTGTCAGAAGTCTGTATCCTATACAGAATCACCATGAATATCTTAGAAAGATCCTGCCTCATGAATAGTGTCAAGTGTCCTGGGTTATAGTGTACTTGATAAGACAAGTATGAGAATGCAAAGGGTTACGAATGTCCATCTCTAGATGACATACACAACATCGCGTACGGTGTTGGCACCCGATAAATAATCGGACGCTAAGTATGTCACACGGTCCTAGGTCAAGCATGCACAGCAATATAAATAAAGCAAGAAAATATGCAACAAGAACTGCATAGTTGGCAAGGCATACTTGCACAACGATGTATAAATAAGTCAAGAAAATAAGTAGCAAAACTGCAGGATTTGGCAAGGTACACTTGCCTGGGGTTTTGGCTCCAACTGTAGCTCTGGTCTCAGTGCGATCTGCAGGTACTACTCTGGTTGCTGAAATAAATATCACCATTAGATTCAAAAAATATCAAATAGCTAGAAACGCCTGTCCTTAAATCCAATTTGGACACAGGGGGCAAAAATGATATTTTTGGGTCAAAACGGGGTCTACATGTGAGCCGCTTCGTACCGAAAAGCGTGTCAGGGTCAAAGGTCTCCAAATTCGTCAAACTTAGTGTCAACAAGTCAGGAACGATGATACGAACCCAACGGAACTTCCAGAATTAGATTCCGATGAGCCGATCACAAAATCGCCCGTCAAGTGGAGCCGGTGGGGCCCACGATACACGATTTTGTCAACGTTCTCAGAATTGAACCAAACTTGGGTCACAGGACCAGCGTATTGCTACGAGTCCGATGGCGCAAGTTTTGTCTCGATCCGACGTGTGTACACAAAGTTACAGCGTATTCCAGAATAGGCGGATACGGGGCGTTGTCGGCGGATACGCGTTGATTCTGGTGTGCACGCACATCCAAATCAACTTCTGCAAAATTCTACATGTCCGTATCGACGGCGCGCACGTTTCGGTAAAGACCGCGTGCGACCAAGTCGTCCTGTTTGGCGGGGCGCACTCAGTTCTGGGGTGAAACATGGCATTATTTTTCCTGTTTTCGGATCGCGGTTTGCGATCACCACAGGACGCGGCGCACCGAGCGAGTTGCACGGGCATCGAGGGGGTTATGCGGTCTACGCGTCACAACTGACAGAACAGAAAATGGGGCAACGAGGAGAGAGAAAACGTTACCTGTATAGGGCTCCGTGAAGACTGATTTCTCGTGTCCGTGAAGAGATGCGACACAACTCTGATCGTGTCCGGGCTGTGTCCAGGTCCTGTGTCTGTTTCTGCCGTGGTTAGGGTTTCTGCTCGATGTCGGGGTCGTCGGTCAGCGGGGCGGCCGGAGATCGGAGACGGCCGAGGAGGGGGTGCTCGGCACGGCGGTGTTCTTCGAGGGTTTTGGAGATGGTCAACGACTGGGGGGAGCGGAGAGGGGGAGATGGCTGGAGATGATGGAGATGGGGCTCGGGTGTGGTGGATGAAGGCGGCGGTTAGGGCTGGACCGGCGGCTCGAGGCTGTATCCGGCGCTGGAGAGCTCTGGCCGGAGGCTGTGAGGGGACGGCGAGGCAGCAACGCGGAGAAGAAGGAGGAGGAGGTAGCCAGCGAGGGCTCGGGAGGTTCAGGGTGGCTAGGGCCGACCGTGGCGGTGGCTAGGTCTCAGGCGGCGAGGTGAGTCGATGTGGTGGAGGAAAAAGGAGGAGGCGGCTGTGCTGGCTCAAGCGGAGGAACGTTGTTGCGGGCGGCGGAGCGGGAGTCTGTGGGTTTAGCGGCGGCGGCGGTTACACGAACATCGAGGGTATTTAAGGGTCGCTACAGTAATCCCGATGAGAATTGGGATTATGGTTCAGGCATGGGTTTGGGTTCGGGTCCGCGGGTCGGGTTCGACGTGAATCCAGCCCGACCCGCTTAGTATTTAGGTGCGGGTTTGGGTCGGCGGGTTTTGGGTCGGGTTTAGATCCGACCCGACCCGCTAAGGGCTGGGTTTGGTTCAGTAAACCAGTCCGGGTTGGTTTGAGTTGGTTTGGTTCAATTGAACCGGGTTTATATTAGGGGTTTAATTAGGGTTTATTTATTTAATAGTTTTTAGGGCTTTAAAACTGCTTCCGGAGTCCAATAAATTCGCAGAAAATTACCCTATGTCCGGTTTTTCATTTTACACCATAAAATATTATTTTCATAATATTTTAATATTAATTAATAGCAATTAAAATTCATCTAATTATCAAATGCCTAGATTTTAATTACAGAAAAATCCCAGAAAACATCAGAAAAATTCCTAAAAACTAAATTAGAAATTCATGAAAATCAGGGGGCTTACAATCTACCAAACTTATAAAAATTTCGTCCTCAAAATTAAAATATGGTAGGGTTCTCTCTATCCAATCTCGCTTGATTACAGTCTAAAGGATTCCTCTCAAGTAAATATTGCGGTCTCTCCCCAACTTAGAATTTACCCATCTATCATCTAAGGCTATACATCTAATAAAGCTATGCCCCAACTTATTTAATCATGTTATTGAATCCTCAAGTCTTTAGCACCAAACATATTACCTATGATATTCCCTTAATCATAAATAAAAGGGTCATCAACAATGCGACCGGCCTATGGGGTATATCTAGTACTGTCTATATATCAAACTTATACCAAGCACGAGGTTTCGTCTTTCCAAAATAAGGGAAGACGAAGATCAATAATAAAGAGTTCAAGGGTGAGGTAATAGAATAGAAGTATCAGGATCAAGGCGTTTAACAAATTCAAATAGGATTTGTCAAGACAATTGTGGATTAAAATCCTATTCTGGTAATCCTTTGTTCGCATGCTCGTATTAGTACAGTTATGTAACTGATACGATATGCGCAGACATATCTAGAGGGCAAGTATACTAGTCAACTATATATCTCAATCCATGTCACGACCCGCACCCGGATATTCGGGCACGAGTGCGTGGGCACGTCCAGCCTACGCCGCAGTGTCGGCGGTAGTACGCTGTCTAGGGCATAATCACAGGTAATATAAAGTCTACCTCATCCACAAAAGCAAAATAGACAAGGAAAATAACAGGAAAGAGGAATGCTGAGATTTCATAATATTTAATCTGTGACAACCAATCCACAGTTAATACAAGCCAGAAGATAAATCGGGGACAAACCTGAGTATATGCTGAAAGGAAGTAAATGAGTAGCTACTGCTAACTAATCCACAGAAGTAGCCTCCTAGGGGAAACTGGCTCCTCGTGTGTGTTACCTGCTAACTCATAGTGGCCATAATAGGTGGGGGCAAGGTTCTCATCATCGCCTAAACAACAGATCCAGTCAGGAAAGGAGCAAAATACACAGTGCACAACAAGATTAAACTAAATATTTTATGACAATTAAATATTGGATATCATGTTGAGAAACAGCATTAGCAGAACATTATTATCTCAGAGTTAGCTGTAAACAGGAATATGAGAAACAGAAATAAATGGAACAGGTAATGAACTACAATAGCCAGCAAGAAATATAACCTGACCAGAACTATCTGTGTGAACTTGTGTTTGTTTTTAGAATACTTAGTTGGCATGTAGGGGTTTATAAGGCTAATCCGGCCGTCATAAACAGCTATTAGACAATACAATCGAGATCCGGCTGATGGACAGTCGTGTACCAACAGCTATTAGACAATCCAGGGGAAAGGGTAAACTACATGCCTCCTTAGTATTCTCCCACCCGACATGAAAAACAAGACAGGAACTACCAATATTCAAGACATGAAATTCAACATTTCTAACACTAGGTGTAAACATCAAGGGTACATATATAGCAGGGAATTAATTATCACAATATATAAAGATTAACTTGAAGTGCAGGTACTTGCCTGTTGTTTGGATCTGATTAGTTAGATTCTTGGGGGAAAAGTCCAGAGATGAGTCCAAAAGCTAAAATAGACATTACCATCATGCTCAGAAGATGTCAAATAGCTAGAAACGCCTGTCCTTGGGTCCAATTTGGAGACAAGGGCAAAAACGGCAGTTTCGGGTCAAAACGGGGTCCGCCGTTGGGCCCGCTTTGCACCGAAAAACGTGTCCGGGTCAAGGGTCTCCAAATTCACCAAACTTAGTGTCAAAAGGTCAGGAACGCTGATACAAATCCAACGGAACTTCCAGATTTGGATTCCGATGAGCCGAACACAAAATCGCCCGTCGAGCGGGGCCTGTGGGGCCCACGACACGCGATTTCGTCAACGTTCTCAGAATCGAACCAAACTTGACCCACAGGACCAGCGTATCGCTACGAGTCCGATGGCGCAAGTTTCGTCTCGATCCGACGTGTGTACAAGAAGTTAGGGCGAATTGCCGAAAAGGCGGATACGGGGCGATGTCCGCGGATACGCGTTGATTCCGGTGTGCACGCACACCCGAATCAGCTTCCACGAAATCTCACACGTCCGTATCGACGATGCGCACGTATCTGTGAAGACCGCACGCGACCAAGTCGTCCCGTTTGGCGGGGCGGACTCAGTTCCGGGGTGAAACAGGGTCTGGTTTTTCCTGTTTTTGGATCGCGGTGTGCGATCACCACAAGACGCGATGTCCCGAACAGTTTGTCCGGACACCGAGAGGGTCATACAGGCTTCACAACGCAATTTGCGGAATTGGAAACGGAGCTACGAGGCGAAAGTTACGCGTACCTGAAGGGGACCCAAAAACCGGGGTCGATTCGTGTCCGACTCGTGTCGGACACAGAAATCGAACTAGGGTTAGGGTTAGGGTTTGGGCTCAGCCCTGCGGCGGGGATCCGGCGGAGGGGGCCGGCCGGAGGCTAGGCGGTGTCGGCGAGGGCGGAGGCTGGTCGGCGGCGAGCGGCAGGCGCCGGAGAGCGACGGCCGAGGCTGGCCGCTGCTACTGGCTGCTGTTCGACCGGAGGAGGGAGGAGGAGAGGGGAGGAGGTGCTGGTGGCGTCGACGACGGCTAGGGCCGAGGGAGGCGACGCGGCGGGCGGCGTCAGGTGGGCGAGCGAGGTGGCTGGGGTGGCTGACGGTGGAGGCTCGTCGGCCGGGGGGGGTTTTATAAGGAGGAGAGAGGGAGAGGGCTGCCGATCGGGGCGGAGGGGAGAGGGGGGGTCGTGGCGGCCGGTGCGGGGGTCGAGCGGTGGGGCGGAGCTGGCGGAGCGGCGTGGCGGCCGGAGGATGCGGCGGCTCCGCCGGAAGACTCGGGCGGTTGGGGTGAACGGGGGAGACGGGTTCGCGGGCGGCTCGCGGGTCGGGTCTGACCCGACCCGACCCGGTAAGTCGGCTGGGCCGGGTTGGTTCGTTTGGGACTGGGCCGGGCCGGCCCAATGGGCCGTGGGCTGGATAAAATAATAAAAATAATAATAATAATAATAATAATAATAGTAATAATTTCAGAAAAACAGTAATTAATTAATTAATTAATAAAAATAGATTTTTGGTGTTTTAAAAATAGGTCCGGAGCCCAATAAATTCCAGAAAAATTACCCTAAGTCCAGTTTTTCTATTTTACACCCAAAAATATTATTTTTATAATATTTTAATGTTATTTATTATCAATTAAAAATCTTGTAATAATTTAAAACCCTGATTTTAATTTTAGAAAATTCCCAGAAAATTCCAGAAATTTGTTGAAAATCCTAATTTTAATATTTTTTGAAAAATCAGGGGCTTACAATCCACGTGAAGTAGTCGTGCGAAGAGCGAACCAAAAATGCACTAAGGTTGATCAGACCGTAATACACTGATTCTGAATAGACAATTGTATTAGTGTGTCGACCCAATAATACATATGTCATGAACAAGCTCGATAAAAGGATAAGCTTGCAAAACCAGGCTATATTAGTAGCATAAGTCAAGGTAGTACAACAAATATAAGTATGCTAGATGATGATGAAAGGAGGTACAACTTAATTCAAGTTCACAAAACAACACAAAATAAGCACAATAACAAAAGACTCTATAATCTCTACAGTTATCAATTATAAGCAAGTTCAAAATTACATAGGTTAAGGCTGAGGTCACGAACCAATAGGCACGAGATAAAATAAATCTATAAACAGATAACTACGAAAAATTACGCGCATTAGCTACTCCATGGGTCTGTGCGTCTTCCAAAGTTATCGCTGGAGCCTGTTTACGTTCTTGCAGTTGATTCCTCTGCTGCTGTTGAGCCTGCTGGAAGAGTGTTGCTTGTGGTGCCAAGGGTGGCCTCGGCTGATTCCCTCCTGGGGCTGGTGGTCTGACTCCTTCAACTCTCGTTTACGGTGCTTCCAATGCTGGAAAGGCTGGCCTTGGTGCTGGTAATGCTCTTTCTCGACGTTCGGGGCATTCTTTTAATAAATGCTGACTGGATCCGCAAGCTAAACAGAGTTTTCTTTTGCGTCTGCACTCGTTCTCTATATGACCTCGCTTGCGATAATACGGACAGACAGGTAGTACTTGCGGAGATGCTTCTGGTGGCTGGTGCATGTGAGACTTCTTTGCAACTTCTTCCTGTGGTGCTCCGGCTGGTGCTGATGTGGCTGGTTGATGGTTCATCAATGCTTTCTCTTGATGCTGAGAACAGTCCTTAGCTAAGTGTTGATTGGTTCCGCAAATCAAGCATAATCCTAACTTGCGTCTGCACTCCTTCTCAATATGGCCTACCTTGCCACAATAGTAACAAGTAGGAAGGAATGAGGCTCTGGGTGCTGCTCTCGGTGGTGGATTCATCTGTGGTCACTTTGCAACTCTTTCTTGTTGTGCTTGGTTTGGTGCTGATCCATACGGCCGCTTCTGGCTGGACTCTATCCTTGTGTTGCACTCCATGGGTCGTGATGTAGTAAGGACATCCTCTTCTAAGGTAGTTGCATTTGAACTGATTAACTTCCGTAATTTCGAGCTAAATCTGTCGATAAACTTCTCCGCTTGGTTTTGCTGAGCTTCTTCTTGAACCTTCTGATGGGCTTTCATCATCGCGTAGAACATTCGAAACATTTGTTGTTCGTCCATAGCCTGCCCTTGTGTAACGGTAGGCATCGGTGGAGCAAACTGCGTCGATGGTGGAACGTCATCTTCCTGGATTCTCGAGGCATGCTGACTTGCTTGCTGTGATGATGGACCTTCACTAACTGGTGTCACTTCATCTCCGTTGGTTATCACAGCACCTTATGGTGTTTCTGGATGAGTCTCGTCGCGTGCTTGTGAATCCATTGCTCTGCATCAAAATAAACTATAAGAGGCGTACAGGAATCAAGGTAGGATGCAAGTCAAAAATTTAATTCGAATCCGATATAGATGTCAAGAACGATTCAAGTAAGTGGATGAGATCCTTAAACTTATCCTATTCTTATTGCAGGCTTGCTCGGTCCCTAAGTTAAAACCGAACAATTTAGTCGTTGACCTGCATGGGCCACCACAAAAATATGTCACGCCCCAGTCCCAAAATACCGAGGGACCAGACGCGTGATAATGGCCAGCAGCACACACCGATGGACAAACCCAATTTAATGGATCCATCGGGACATACTTAAGCTGTAATACAATAATACGTAGGTACAATGATATAAGTCACAGTCTAATCTAATCTCATCCACAACAGATAATCACAGATCCAATACCAGAATAAATGAGTATAAAAGAAACTAACAAATCTCAATAAAAGTGTCTCGGAGAACAATTCGAGAATAAGTCTGATACATCAATGCAATAGGCTGGAAATAAAATAACTAGAATCAGGAATAAATGAGTATCTCACGCCAATACTCAGGAGAAGTCCTCTGGCACAATCTCGTCATCGGGTGTCGGTACAGCTCCTGTATCAGCTCCTGCTGTGGTCCCGTATACCTCGGGATAGATCTCGTCTGCAAATCCTGGGAACATAATCCGGATCCAGGTCCTCAGGGGACATAGCAAGGTACAGAAAATACAAGCCAAAATAAATGCAGTGTAGCAGAGAATGAAATAAATAGGGTAAGCTATATAACCATCTATGTGAAAATGCAAGTGAGAGCATCACGAGTACTCAGGCTGAGCCACTACAAGCTCTGTGTCGGGGAGCCGGTAGCAGTAATATTCGGTAATGGGCCAAGCTCGGGCTTCAGAGTCTTGTGCCACACAATAATAGGGGGTTTATATATATAATCAGCCTGTAGCCTGTGTGTCTCTCCCTACCCAATGTAATTACATGTCTCATGTCCATGATACATCATGTCCATGTCACGCACTATCATATCTAATGCAGCAAGTCATAGAGTATCTAGGAATATAATGTCTCTGTCAGAAGTCTGTATCCTATACAGAACACCATGAATATCTCAAAAAGATCATGCCTCATGAATAGTGTCAAGTTTTCTGGGTTATAGTGTACTTGATAAGACAAGTACGAGAATGCAAAGGGTCACGAATGTCTATCTCTAGATGACATACACAACATCGCGTACGGTGTTGGCACCCGATTAATAATCGGACGCTAAGTACGTCATACGGTCCTAGGTCAAGCATGCACAGCAATATAAATAAAGCAAGAAAATATGCAACAAGAACTGCAAAGTTGGCAAGGTATACTTGCACAACGATGTATAAATAAGTCAAGGAAATAAGTAGCAAAACTGCAGGATTTGGCAAGGTACACTTGCCTGGGGTTCTGGCTCCAACTGTAGCTCTGGTCTCAGTGCGATCTGCAGGTACTACTCCGGTTGCTGAAATAAACATCACCATTAGATTCAGAAAATATCAAATAGCTAGAAATGCCTGTCCTTAAGTCCGATTTGGATACAGGGGCAAAAATAACATTTCCGGGTCAAAGCGGGGTCCACATGTGAGCCGCTGCGTACCGAAAAGTGTGTCAGGGTCAAAGGTCTCCAAATTCGTCAAACTTAGTGTCAACAAGTCAGGAACGATGATACGAACCCAACGGAACTTCCAGAATTGGATTCCGATGAGCTGATCACAAAATCGCCCGTTAAGTGGAGCCGGTGGGGCCCACGATACACGATTTTGTCAACATTCTCAAAATCGAACCAAACTTGGGTCACAGGACCAGCGTATTGCTACGAGTCCGATGGCGCAAGTTTCGTCTCGATCCGACGTATGTACACAAAGTTACAGCGTATTCCAGAATAGACGGATACGGGGCGTTGTCGGCGGATACGCGTTGATTCCGGTGTGCACGCACATCCAAATCAATTTCTGCGAAATCCCACACGTCCGTATCGACGGCGCGCATGTTTCGGTAAAGACCGCATGTGACCAAGTCGTTCTGTTTGGCGGGGCACACTCAGTTCTGGGGTAAAACATGGCATTGTTTTTCCTGTTTTTGGATCGCGGTTTGCGATCACCACAGGACGCGACACACCGAGCGAGTTGCACGGGCATCGAGGGGGTCATGCGGTCTACGCGTCACAACTGACGGAACAGAAAATGGGGCAACGAGGAGAGAGGAAACGTTACCTATACAGGGCTCCGTGAAGACTGATTTCTCGTGTCCGTGAAGAGATGCGACACAACTCTGATCGTGTCCGGGCTGTGTCCAGGTCCTGTGTCTGTGTCTGCCGTAGATAGGGTTTCTGTTCGATGTCGGGGTCGTCGGTCAGCGGGGCGGCCGAAGATCGGAGACGGCCGGGGAGGGGGTGCTCAGCACGGCGGTGTTCTTCGAGGGTTTGGGAGATGGTCGACGACTGGGGGGAGCGGAGAGGGGGAGATGGCTGGAGATGATGGAGATGGGGCTCGGGTGTGGTGGATGAAGGTGGCGGTTAGGGCTGGATCGGCGGCTCGAGGCTGTGTCCGGCGCTGGAGAGCTCTGGCCGGAGGCTGAAGGCTGTGACGGGACGGCGAGGCAGCGGCGCGAGGAAGAAGGAGAAGGAGGTAGCCGACGAGGGCTCGGGAGGTTCAGGGTGGCTAGGGCCGACCGTGGCGGTGGCTAGGTCTCAGGCGGCGAGGTGAGTCGATGTGGTGGAGGAAGAAGGAGGAGGCGGCTGCGCTGGCTCAGGCGGAGGAACGTTGCTGCGGGCGGCGGAGCGGGAGTCTGTGGGTTTAGCGGCGGCGCCGGTTACACGAACATCGAGGGTATTTAAGGGCCGCTACAGTAATCTCGATGAGAATTGGGATTAGGGTTCAGGCATGGGTTTGGGTTCGGGTCCGTGGGTCGGGTTCGACGTGAATCCGGCTCGACCCGCTTAGTATTTAGGCGCGGGTTTGGGTCTGCGAGTTTCGGGTCGGGTTTAGATCCGACCCGACCCACTAAGGGCTGGATTTGGTTCAGTAAACCGGTCCGGGTTGGTTTGAGTTGGTTTGGTTCAATTGAACCGGGTTTATATTAGGGGTTTAATTAGGGTTTATTTATTTAATAGTTTTTAGGGCTTTAAAACTGCTTCCGGAGTCCAATAAATTCGCAGAAAATTACCCTATGTTTGGTTTTTCATTTTACACCATAAAATATTATTTCTATAATATTTTAATATTAATTAATAGCAATTAAAATTCATCTAATTACCAAATGCCTAAGTTTTAATTACAGAAAAATTCAGAAAACATCAGAAAAATTCCTAAAAACCAAATTGGAAATTCATTAAAATCAGGGGGCTTACAATGCTCGATTATGCTATTGAAACTGCTTTCAGAGGTATGTACTTCGCTCCAATCACGACTAGATATATTTTTCCAGACGACTGGCTTCTAGAGCAGTGTCCTACTTACTACGGCCCGCAGGACGGCGTACCTATAGAGGACACTCTTATTGACCAGGGAGACTTAGTTGCAGAGCCCGAGGAGGTTTAGACTATTTTGTATCTAGGATTATATTAGACTATTTCTTTTAGTGGTTTCACATCTTGCATATTATTCGGATTGTGGATTGTATCTTATTCTTCCTTCGTTATTCCAGTCGTGCATATTTTCCGCCTTAGTTTGATTTGTGATTGAGATTAGTTATTTATGTGAGATACCATATTGCTCCTCCGTTTGGAGTTGAGATGATTGACAGGTACCATATTATATTGTTGATATGTTAGATAGTTAGAAATGACCCAGACAGCGTTCTACTGCCGATTCTGCGGCGTAGGCTGGGCATAACCACGTACTCATGCCCGAATATCCGGGTGCGGGTCCTGACACCCGCCCTCCTTTTCCATCACTGCGCTCGCCCCCCTACCCCCCACCGCTGTCGTCCTCCCTCCCCATCCCGCCCCCTCCCTGCCACCACTGTTGCCCCCGCCGCCCCCCTCATCCCTCTCCTCCTCCCCCCCTCCCCACCACCGCCATCGCCCCCCGTCCCCAACCCTTCCCCTCCTCCCCGACACAGCCGCCGCCCCCCACCCCCACCCCCGCCCTCCTCTCCAGTGCGATTGCTACTGCTGCTCGCACGCTACGGCAGCAATCGCAGTGGCGGGGAGGAGGGGGGCGACGACGATGTCGGGGAGGGGGTCTGTGTTGGGGACGGGAGGAGACTACGGTGGCGAGGAGGGGGGGAGGAGAGGGATGAAAGGAAAGAGGGAGGGGGCAGCTGTCACGCCCCGGCCCTGAAGGCCTCCCGATCACCGTTCCCCCGTCGGACCGGACACGAATCACCGTGCCTCGGCGCTCCTACGGGACGCGTATGGCCGTTTGATACTGGGACGTGATGGCGTGCGAGCCTGGGGTTGCATCCCCACAAGGCAATATCGTTAAAGTTTGTTGGCTATCATCATATCAATCGAGTAAGTAGTGGAGGGACATTGTTGCATATCATTTATGCATCTGAGTATTTGGGGCAAATTGAGGGACTGGTTTTTCTGTTTACAAAGGCATCGTTTCATACATTATGCCCCTCTATACGAAAGAATGCTCGAGGCAATCGAAACTAGATTTTCGGGTCTTGGGGATGAGGCACGTCTATCGCTCCCTCCGACGATCCAGTACCTGCAAGCAAGTAAATTGTTGGTGGGTCAGCATTTTTATATGTACTCATGAGTATAAACAACTGAACAGAAGCAAACATTCACTAAAACCAACACTAAGTAATAATGTTATAAAATATTATATTACTAGTGATCTTTTTAGGTTTACCTATGTTCGTTACATGCAATAGAAGAACGGAGTCATATTACTTTGGTTTGGAAACATCTTTAAAAACAGAGTTTCATATTCGATATAAGCAAGACAAGCCGATTGATCTGTTTCAGGGTGTGCGCATCGTGTCTCGTGAGCTATACTCAAGGACTCTAGGGACAAATGTACATCTAGACACAAATGCACATCTAGGGGCAGTCCTATATCAAGCCAACACAATGAACTCTCTTATATGCAGTGCGGTCCCATAGTAACCCAGGATCGACATCGGTTGATCCAGCTAACCAATGACTCATTTATCTGATGCTATTGGCAGCTGTGACACATGGTTGCTTTCCACTATCTCTGTAGCAGCCGTAACACATGGTTCAGCTCTCCACCAATAGCCATTGTTCGACCGATGCGAATGCATGAAACACTATCAAATAAACTCTATGATTCAGCCGAGACGAACCATCAGACCATATATCTTTGTTGAGGGGCAAGCCGCCTTATCTTTGAACATATTCAAGCACACTATATGGTTCTCTCGGAGCACAGGCAATAGTGGAACATGTTCATGCAAACTCTTAGTCTTAGACAAGTGTTTCAGGATCTCTTAGTTAAGAAGACAAGTTCGTTTCAAAGATAAGCTAGGTGAGTTCTCTTATTAGAATGCAAGGCAAGTTCCATCATTCTCTTATGAAAACAAACAGTCCAAAAACTCAGATTCATTATTAAGGCGTCCAAGAATCAGAGAACGAAGTTCTGCCCACTCACCTTGATACATAATGCCGACGCGGAGCGGGGCATTACAGTAGCGGCGGTGGTAGGGAGGGGGGCGGGGTGGGGAGGGAGGGCGGCGACGGTAGGGGGAGGGGGGGAGGGGGGAGGCGGCAGGGGGGGGGCGGCGGCGGCGGCGGTGGCGGGGAGGAGGGAGTGAGAGGGAAGAGGAAGAAGAAAATAAAGGAGGGATATTTTTGTCAAAAAATTTGGTCAAATGGGTTGACCGTCAATTCTTGACGGATTCCGTCAAAAGTGTAGTGTCTTGTACATTATGGAAACAATGTAGGGTGCACCCTGAATATGGGTAAATAAAGTGGGGGGTAACTCAAAATTTCTCATATTATTTTTGTTACATAAGTCATGCAACATATATTTGTGTTTCAGTTTTTCAGCCTCTCTTCAAAATTTATTTGTAATATTGTAAATAAAGTTTGTATAGAGACTGAAAGCTAAAACTTAAACATAAGTTGTAATTAGGTTTAAATATACCTATGACTTATGTAACAATAATAAAATATTTTAAAATCGATACTTTTTTTTAAGAAAATATAATATTACTAGATATCCATACACATTTTCAGATATATGCATAGCTTTCTTGTACCACAGTTATGGTCTCATTTGAATCATTTTCTACAATGCAAGCATTCAACAAGAACTCTATTCGAAGATCTTCTTTTCTTATCGCGCTCATTGTAAACTCCGCTAAAATGATGTCAAATTTCTGATTCAAACTCTATTTTGCAGTGCCGGTTGAGGTTGCGGTGCGGATTGAAGTTGTTGATCTTCCAGTTGCTGTGGTGGGTGCTCATTTTTCATGATAGTATATAGTCTCTTTACATTAGAATGTTTCTAAATTTTGTAAGAGAGAGGAAAAAAAATTTAAATTTTATTAGGTTAGCTCTATTTATAGGATTTTTGGGATGCAACATGATCCCATATGTCCTCAAAATATAGTTGTTATAAGGGTATTTTGGTCATTTTCAGCAAAAATGACCAAAATACTCCTCAATCGTTCAAAAAACTGCCACAAAATCGGAAGTATTTTGGTAAAAATATCTCACAACGGTTATATAAAATAATAATAATAACAATAATTTTTCGACCGAACAAGGCCGGGCTGACCGGGCCAACCCGAATAGGTCCCGAACCGAACGACGTTGGGAGTAGGTCGAACCGGACTTGCGGGTCGGATCCTCCGACCAAGTCCGGACCCGTGGGGATGGTGGGCCGGTTCGAACTGATCGGTTGAACGGCTTCAGGCCGGCCCAGACCGGAGTTGATCGGACCGGAGTCGGATCGATTTTTGGACCGTCCGGCCCATTATATAACTTGAGTAAATGTATAGTACCTTCATAAAATATATAAAATTAAATTTAAAAAAAAAACGAAAAAATAGTACGTCATAACACTATTGGGGGACCTTAGGATCACCAGCCACTGAATAATTTCTCGTGGCGGTGGGATTTCTTTTCGTCGCTTCAACAAAAAAGAAGAACTCCATAGAGAGAGAGAGATGGAGCAGGAGAGAGAAGAGGCGATGACGGGACCGACCGTGACCCGTCGGCTGATCGAGAGGGCGACCGACTCGGCCGCGCAGGAGGTGGATCCGCGGCTCCTGAGGGCCATCAAGTCCGCCGTCCGCTCCTCCGACGAGGAGCTCCGGTCGGCCGTCGGTTCCCTCATGGACCACCTGAAGAAGAACCACTCCCAGGTCCGATTCCAATCCCAAAGTCCCCCTATCTTCTTTTTTTTCTTCGTCGATTGAATCGATTACAAATTGGCACCCGTACGAAAAACTTATATAGGAGTCGATTTTATTCTTAATTTTTTGTTGCGGGTCTTTAGGAGTTCATAGTTTCACCAAGTGGGCATCGATAAAGATGCCTCCTTTTTCTTCTGACCGCGAAGATTTTGGAGTTTTGATAGGATCCAAATTGAGATCGATCTGAAATCACAATTGCTAGAAGCTAGGGTTCAAGAAAATTGCAGTAAAAGCAAATTGGGAAAGAAGACTTTATTCAAATTGAAAGAAGCAGAAAAGAGTCGGTTACAAAGCAAGAAATTAACCAAATGATCATCCATAGCCCTCTACTCTCCTGGAGAGATCTATTTATACATGTTTGCTTTATTACAAAATGACCATTGTGTCCTTGGTACTAAAGACCTAAATGTCCTTTGTCTAAATGCTCTTGGTCTGGATTGAGTATCTGCTTCACTGTGGCTTGGGGTCTGCTCTGCTATACTATTGCCATGCTACTGAGTTCTACTATACTCTGTTAACTGATACTGCACTCACTCACTGAATTTGGGAATGTATCAAGTTTTACAATGGAGTTTGAGAAAAACGGGAGTTTCTTGAGCTTGGAGCGGTACTATTATACAGTGAAAAAACGCCCAAGCGGCCCAAGTTTGGTTTTTTTTTTCCAAGGATTTTGTTAAGGATAATTAATACATAATGTTTTGCTATGAAAATTGTCATCTATACCCAATAAACATTAAAAGAGTAACTTTTTGCTTTGAAAAGTGTCAATAAGATCTAATAACATTAAGGGTTTTAGGGCACATGTTAAGGGTAATTAATACATAGCTTTTTACTTTGAAAATTGTTATCAACATTCAATAAACATTAAAAAGTAATTTTTTGCATTGGAAAGTGTCATAAAGACCCAATAAAATAATTTTTCAATGCCAAAAGTTTTTGCATTAATTCTTGATAACATTTTTCAATGCAAAATTTAATTTTTTTTTTAATGTTTATTGAATGTTGATAACAATTTTCAAAGTAAAAAGTTATGTATTAATATCCTTAACATGTGTCCTTAGGATACATGTTAACAAAATCCGAACATTAAAAAGAGTAATTTTTTGCTTTGGAAAGTGTCGACAAGATTCAATAAAATAATTTTCAAAACAAAAACCCTACAGGAACTCATGAGTTCTTAATTTTTTAAACTCATGTCATCTACAAGCGTTGGATTACATCCAACTTACCCTTTGATGTTTTTTAAGGGCCTAAATGCAAAAATACAAGAGAGTAAATTGAAAAAAAATGTCCACATGTCATATTCTTATTGCAAGTTTATGTTTTTAGTTCATATTTGAGTTTCTGTAGTGGATCTGTTTTCAAAATAATCTCTTGAATAATTTATTGTTTATTGGATGTAGATAACAATTTTCAAAGCAAAAACTTGATTTGGAAAGTGTCAACAAGATTCAATAAAATAATTTTCAAAATAATCTCTTGAATAATTTATTGTTTATTGGGTGTAGATAACAATTTTCTAAACAAAAAAAAGTTATGTATTAATTGTCCTTAACATGTGCCCTAGTAAAACCCTTTTTTCAAAACATGATAAATTTTTTTTTTGAATTGGTTAATCTGGTTAATGGTAGGTTGTTGGTATTCCCCAATGTTTAGTATGAATCTTTATTTGGTCTTTGTTCTCATTGTGTATGCATTTTTTTATTTGAAGTATGGGAAGTTGAGAATTGGTCATGGAACAGTAAGATCAGAGATTTGCGAGGTTCGGACACTTATCAGATAGTTTTAGAAGGAAGTAATTATCTTCAGATTACTATGTCAGCTTGTTTAAACATAAACTTTGGTTTTAGTGTTTGCAACGGTAACGAAAACTAGAAGTTCATCAACAGATTGTAACTCATGAAAAAAGAGGTAAATTGAGATGTCTTTGCATGATAGAATGGATAAATAGTTTAGCTTCCATGACTGTTTCTTTCTTTTTCTTCCCTTTGTTTTGATCTGAAAGCTATGTTGCACGGACACGGAAAAGTGGTGTGCATATCTGTATTGTGTCCATACTTGTATACGTGTTCATACTCGTGCAACATAGGTGACTATATTTTATATATCTGAAAATGTCAGTATCCCATATATATTATTGTTTCGTTATCCGTGTCTGTATTCTTGCAACATAGTCTGGAAGTAATTGTTTCCTATCAGTGCCCTTTTTGTTCCCTTCATTTCCCTTGTGAGTGAATTTTCATCTGTCTTGGACAAAATAATTTATTTTTATAACCAACTTTTTATCAGTTGTTAAGCAAGAGAAACATGTTTTCTTGCAGGTGCGTTACCTTGCCATACTTATAACCGATGAACTGTTCATGCGTTCGAAGCTCTTCAGGTCGCTCCTCGTTGTCAAATTTGATCAGTTTCTGAGCTTAAGTGTCGGTTTCAGGAGGAACATGCCCCTTCCTCCTCCCTCTACCATTGCCTCAGTCTTGCGCTCGAAGAGCATAGAGCTATTGGAGAAATGGAATGCTTCTTTTGGAATCCACTACCGGCAGCTCAGGTTGGGTTTTGATTACCTTAAGAACACTCTTAGATACCAGTTTCCTAACCGATTAGAGAATGCAGCTCGACTGCAACAGGAGAGAAGGGATAGGGAGAACAGGTCGAAGCAGATTTTACTCGATAAGTTTGAAAATCTGAAGGAGATCTATTCTTCTGTGAAAGCTGAGATTCAGTTGACTATCGATGAGATTGAACAGTGTCTAAAAATAGTTAGCATCAAAGAAGAAGATGATCTTACATGTAACTTTTCCACTGAGGATGATTGGGTGGTGGAGTTCAAGTCTCTTATGTTGCAGCAAATTCGCCTTGACTCTTTGAAGGAAGGCGAGAAGGTCCAAGAAAGTGATAACAAAGCTACCTTTGATGCACTCAGGGATCTGCACAAGCTTCTTGTCTCAAAGCATTTGTTGACAGTGCAAGATTGGATATCTGTCCTTATTAGGGTTGACCTCACTGATAACATGTTTAGAGATAGTGCCCTAAAAGAGTTCATTGATCTCCATAATGTTATTAAGTCAGTTAAGGAGAGGTGCAGCCAATTAGGTTGGGCTCTTGATGTCAAGCCCACTCCAGAAGAAGGTAAGATCGAAATTTATGCTCCTGAGAGTTCTGTGCATCTAAAAGTTTAGGTAATGGTTCCGAAGATGCTTCAAGTACCAGAAAGGGTAAGGGTGTTGCTACCATTGACAGAAGTAAGCCCTCCGATAATAAGAGCTCATTATCTAATGCATCTAAAAGTTCAGGCAATGGTTGCAAGGATGCTCCAAGTACGAGAAAGGGTAAGGGTGTTGTTACTCATGACAGGAGTAAGCCCCCCGATAATAAGAGCTCAACGTTGCCAAGGACAAGACTTATGGCTGAAGCTCTGTTGTGACATGGGGACCATTCTTGGACAACTGGGGTTCAAACTGAGATGCTTTGGTTAACCAGAGGGGATTGGAGCTCGACGGACAATGGGGTAGAGATGATCCTGATGCAGTAATTCCTGCAGAATTGAATATCCATTGCACAGTATATAAAGAAGAGCCCGTTGCTATCCAGCCATGCAATGCTCCTAAGAAGAAAGGTGGTGGTCTCTGTCAAGAAGGGATTTGAGGGTTTGTCCTTTTCATGGACCTATCATACTGCGAGAGACTGAGGGAAAGCCACTAGAAAGAAGCCCGCAGAGTGGAGGAGAAAGTGACATGAAAGTTTCTGTGGAGGAAAGCTCCCAAGCACATGATTCAACCAATATGGAGAGCTTTCTAGATATGGATGACAAAGTTGTTGAGAAACTGGCCAACCAGGCAGTGAAGAATGTATAAGGGAAAGAGAGAGAGGTGGGGTCACAGAAGCGAGCAAAACTAGCAAAAGTTAATAGAGCACAATGAGGCAGTTTTACTGGAAGCAGCACTTGTTTCAACTTCGTACTCAGAGCGTGTTGTAGAAAACAACGCAGAAGCATTGGTTCAGAATGGAAGAGATGTTAAGGGAAAGAAGGTGACATTGGCATCAATGTTAAAGAATAAAGTGACTGTGAAGGAACACTAGGGATAACTCAAGCAGGCAAGTTGGGCAAGGGGAGCATTCAAAATATAGAGAAGCATTTGCAAAGCAGTGGTAGATGGATTCGTTTAATATTCTCCAAATAACATTCATAGGTTGGTGAAACTCTTGCACTATAAGGTTTTGTTATTTATTCTTTTAGCTGATTTTTGTTAACATTCCTTGAAAGAAAAGTTTCTTCCGTGCATAGTTGTGCTTGTTTGACCCAATTTGGAAGCTACTTGGAGTGATTTTTTCATCTCTTTTTCCTGCACTGGTATGTGTATAATTCTTGGATAGTTGGATTCACAGACACTTCATAGTAGGTGCCGTGTTCACATCTCAAACACAAATCAGACACTTAGAAATCCTAAGACACCCCAAAATATGTGCCATATTTGTTTCCCATCACTATATTGTTTCTTAATTGTGACCATGTAACATAGATGTGGTGTAATGTCTATTTGATCCTGCGCAGTGACACTATTCCTCTTACATATTGCAGGTTTATAGTATTTTATAGAACATCACTTTGTAGACATAACATTCATAAGCTATACGATAGATATTTTCCTCTTTTTATTTAGGGCTAATTAGCATTTAGACCCTCGATTTTATACCAGCTTAGAGTTTAAGCCCCGATATGTCCAATTGGAAAGTTTGGGTCGTGGATTTTTATTTTTGGTTTCCATTTTCCCATTATACCATGAACATGAGTATAAGGGCAATACAACCAGCACAGCCTAGAAAAGAGGGTATAATGGAAAAAATGAAACCAAAAATAAAAAAATCCAGGGTCCAAACTTTCCAATTGGACATGTTAGGACTTAAACTCTTAAGCCAGTATAAAATCCAGGATCTAAACACTAATTAACCCTTTAATTTACTCTTTTTATCCCCCTATTAATAGTGTAAGATGAGAGGACCTCTGTCCACCTCGTAATATGTCCTCTTACTACTTCAATGAAGCATCCCATTACTCTCTCTCTCAAGATAAGTCAAATACAATCAGGGTATCTGGAGTAAAATTCTCTTCTTTTGAATGTAATAGAAAGAGAAGATTATTGTTAGGTGCTTGATGCATATACCAATCAGTGTAGTTATTGTAGTATGTGGGGATAAATGTTCCACACATTTCTGCAACAACAAACATTTTGCAATTTGCATGGACATTGGCTTATTCTTTATGAAGTCGGTGTCCCGTTATTCTATTTTAAGATGGGTCCTCATGTCAGCAGTTTATTCAGAGGGGAGAGACTGTTCCCTTGGAATGTTTATCAATAGAAGTTAAAATTGGGTTAGTATAGTTATTGTGCATACCCTCTTTCTTAAGAAAGAGAATTCTGTAAGAGTTCCCTGGAAAATTTTAAAATATGGTGGAAATCCCTCTGATTTCTTTGCTACTGTGAAAGTCCCTGATATTACATACTAGTGTGGTTTAGTCCTTGTATTCAGCCTTTTCTTTTATGCGAGTCTGGGCGTGACTGACTGAATGTTTTTTGCCTACACTTTGTTCCTTACGGTGCACAAACCCGTGCAAGCCTTCGTTTATGCTAAGAATTTGAAAGATTTTACTATATAGAAAGAAGTTTACAAGATTTGATTGTGAAGAACAGACGAGACTTTTCCTATTTTATAGAGCCTCGAAGATCTTACAAAAAAAACTTTTAGGTCTAAGATATTTACATGGGAATATTCTAGAACTTCTAGAAAGTTGGAAAAGTCTCATGAGAGCTCAAGAGAACTCTACCATATTCTGACGAATTCTAAAGCCCTCGAGCTAAATCACATATACTTCCCTTTTTCTGAGATAGCAGAGAAGAGAGACAGGCAGAGGAAGGAGGAAGCTTTTAGAAGATGCCAGATGTGACCAAATGGTCTGATCATTGTGTAGTAAGCCATCATTTGCATGAAACCAGAAGATAGTAGACTGTTTCCAAGTACTATAGTTGAAATTCTTAAATACTTGCCCCAGCATGAGACTTTGCCTCCATCTGGTTTGTACAATTTTTAAGCCATGCCTATTTGTAAAGATCTCCACTATAATATTTTAGGTAGGTAGGTGGTTGGCAGCATTTTTGGACGGAAAATTTGGCAGCACTCCTACATCCACTTGTCTTCCGACTTTGTTCAACTTGTTCGTGTTCCACTTGGGATTTCTGTAAGTTATAGGCTATTATCATGATCTTCTTCGAGGTTTGGATGGCGGCTATTATTAAATTGGTGGCATACCGAAGAGGACCCCAAGATGCACCAGTCTATTATGGATGAACCAAGATTTGGTCAAACTTGACCAGTCGACATAATGAAATACTCGAGCCCAATTCTTTTTATATCAATACATTTTTTTTAACAATTTTAAAGTGTTATTGTTCTGCTACTATGGAGATCGGAACGAATATGGTTTCAATCAAATGATGAACCAAGATTTGATCAAACATGATCGGTTTGATGGCAACTGTCCTGGGATTGTTCTACATCCCTGCTATGCCGTGGCCACATTATGAATGCTCTCAAAGATCGCATGTATGACTATTAGAAAAAAGATGAAGACGCTACTAGAAATTTGGAATGCCCTTCAAAATAAAATATAAGGTACAAGAAGAAGGTATGAACAAATTTCTGATGCTGAATATTTTGATTTTCAAATGGAAGATGGAAAATCAATACTTAGGTGCATGAACTACAAGGTATTGTGCATAAAATTAGTATTCTTGACATTAAGCTTCATGAGTTATTCCTAGTTGGTTCTATCATTGCAAAATAATTTTCATCTAGGAGTAACTATAGGGAGAGGTTTTTCCTGAAACACATGATTTTAATTTAGAACAAATTCAAAAGCATCTTCGCATTGAAGAATATTCTTGCAATCGTGAGAACAGAAATTTTGTCCAAAATTGATGTCCAAATAGTGGTGAAGAAAAACAAGAAACGCAAATTCAATGGAAATGCTCCCTCCTTCAACAAAAAGAAGAAGAAAACTGACAAGTGCTACAATTGTGACAATAACGACCATTATGTAAGAAAGTGTCGTGCTCCAAAGTTGGCTGCCGACATAGCTGAAGAGGATCTTGTGGCTATGGTGATTGAGATTAATATGGTAGACACCTCTATGGGTGGTTTTGAAGCAATTGTCCATGTCTGCAAGGATAAGTCGTCGTTTATGTCACGTCCCAGTCCAAAAAATGTAGGACTAGGAATATGTAACATGTCAGCTACGCATTCGACCAGACTCTGGTCCGATTCGAATACGTATAAGTTGTACTAGAATGGTCACTATCTTTATAATCAAGTAAATATAAATATCTATGCCTCAATCCACAATGAACGGAATATACAAGAATGAACTAAATGCGCTAAAGTCGGCCGCCAGTAACACATACGCTCGAATAGACTCGAGAAAAGAATACGAGTCTATAAAACTAGGCTATATCAGCAGATGAATAAATAATATGAATAATAACCAACTCCAGAAGAAATGATATAAGTACCTGGCACCAATTCCTGCAAGACAAAGCAACACACATCAGCAACTCCAGGCAGGCTCCACAACGGTCTATGCTGCAAAACTGGCAAGGGACCAGGTCCTCAGAGGGACGTAACAAGGTACAAGAAATAACATGCCAAAATAAATGCAGTATATAAAAATAAATATCCACCGGGCAAACTATGTAACCAGCTATGTGATATGCAAGTGAGAGCATCACTACTCAGGCTGAGACCACTACAAGCTCTGTGTCGGGGAGCCGGTAGCAGTGATATCATGTAGTGGGCCTAGCTCTGTAGTGGCTACGGTACTGTAATAATAAATATATATATAATCAGCATGTAGTCTGTGTGTCTCTCTCCACCCAATGTAATCACATGTCTCATGTCCACGACGTCTCATGTCCATAACACGCAAGATCATGACCTCTAACTAATGCAGCGAGTCATAATGATAGCTATGCATTGTAGAAGCATGAAAAATACGCTGCAAAGTTATACGCAGTATGTATAAAACCCACGTAAAGCAGAGTTTCAGTGTTGTGTAACGTAAGACATGACTTCAGAGCCATCGGCGTACAGCAGAGCTTCAACGCTAGTTCAGCGTAAAATATAGCTCCAGAACAACCCGCGTAATGTAGTATTTCCAGACTGCTTCAACGTAAAAAGGTTGTTACATCGCCCCTTCGGCGTAAAACCAACTCGCTTTTAATGCAGTGGGGAGTAGTACGAGGAACTCTTCGTATTCCTCGAACGAACCTGTCAGATCATGCAGTGAACCTGACTCCTAACAAAGAGTACTGCACAACTATCCAGACGACGGCTGTAATGATGATTCGGCACAGAGACCCAGACCGTCGTTTAGTGACATTTCTTTGATACAAATTGCTTTTACGCATTCAAGGGAATACGTTGCCTAGTTTTATACAGGCAGATGTGAGCTTTTACGCTCAGCAGAAGACGAAACAAACCGCCACGTCAAAAGCTGCTCTTCGTACAGAGCTTGAGGCACGTCTCTGCAGTTAATGCGCGTGATGGGGGCATATCTCTGCATTTAATGCACGAGATTTGGTTCTACTATTCAAAGACTGGGTGAGCCATAATTATGACTAATTCGTCCACATCATCACCTCTGCACATTACGCCATCAGGCTATTTTCAGCTATAGGAGCACGCTGTACGCTATCTCCTTGAAATACGCCGACCTGGCTATTTTCAACTATAGGAGTACGCCGTATGCTATCTCCTCGGAATACGCCAACCCAGGCTATATTTGTATTGATGCGTGACAAGGCTATTTGGTCCAGAATATGCTCAAGACCTCAGTCAAGGAAGGAGGATCGGCTATCTTTTCGCTAGCTACCTATCCATGCAGCATCAGGCTTCTACGCCTACCTGGCTTCTACGCCAGTTTGACAGCTACTTGGTTTCTACGCCAACTTGACAACTATTTGGCTTCTACGCCATGGTGACAGTCATAGGCTTCTACGCCAACCTTTTCTACGCGAGGGGCAGTTACCTACGTGGCTTGCATGCCGTGATCTTCGCAGCAGTTATACGCGTTACCTCATAATGGGACACGCATCACACGCGGATTCAGAAGATCATTTATACATGGGTGGCCGTTATTATAACCGTCGCGTAAAAAGTGCCACACTCTCCACTGTTCGGCTCCTACACCGACTGGACGGTTACTGTCACTAAACTCTATAAATAGAGACCTCTGCCCACGGAGGTCGGGGGTCAAAGAGAGGTCGGAAATTTATTTTTGAGAGAGAAGAACCCAGAGCACAGATAGAGAGTAGTGATCGACGATTTTGGCATCGAGCATCCACTCCCTCTTGCAACCTCTGAAGCTATTCCTTCTTCAACAGCACTTCTTCATCATCGTGTGGTCCAAGGGACAAAGTGATCGACCGCAGATCAGACTCCTATAGCAATATTTACCCAGATTAAACTTTGTACTTAACATCCTCGTATAGGATTAATTGTACTTCTTGTTTGTAAACCAAATGAATGGTTTCGTATAAGCCTAGTTTCATTTTTTTCGTTTATTATCAAACACAAGATGGCGACTCTGCTGGGGACCTCTTTCTCATCTGACGAGAAAGCAATTGCTCAACACGATGCTGTATAAGTAGGATCAATGAAGAAGACCTTGGTCGTCCAATTCGACCAATCCGCCTACGAAGACATGCTTCGAGCAGGGGGTAGCTCTCACTCCCTCTCTGTCCAAGATAACAGGAAACTACGTAAGGTGTGGATGCCCCGGACATCCCCTACCATTCCTGCCGACTCTCTGGTTTCTCCGACCGACAAGGTTGTAGCTTCGCAACCTGCAAGCTCTGCGCGTAAAACTCTGTCTCCCGTCTGTGACGTGGCAGACAAAGCTTCTGGCCATGACTCAGTGCTACCCCAGAAGTCTACTGCGCGTCCCGCACGTAAAACTCAGTCTCCCATCTGTGACGTGGCAGACAAAGCTTCTGGTTATGCCTCAGTGTGTCACGCCCCAGTCCCAAATATCGAGGGACTGGACACGTGGCAATGGCCAGCAGCACGCACCGATGGACAACCCAATTTAATGGATCCATCAGGGCATGCTTAAGCTGTAGTCTAACAGAAAATAAAGTAAATGTTACAAGCCACAAACTATTCTAATCTCATCCACAACAGATAATCACAGATTAAATCCCAGAAAAATGCAAATAATATAAACTAACAATCTCAATAAAAGTGTCTCGGTGAACAATCCGAGAACAAGTCTGATACATCAAGCAAATAGACAGGAAATAAAGGAACTGAAAATAGAAACAGAAATAACTGACTATATACAGCCAATGCTCAGGAGAAGTCCTCTGGTGCGATCTCGTCCTCAGGTCCTGGTACAGCTCCTGGAAGTGCTCATGTACGGTGTATCTCTGGATGGATCTCTTCGGCTATACCTGGGGACATAGTCCATTCCAGGTCCTCAGGGGACATAACAAGGTACAGATAACACAAGCCAAAATAAATGCAGCGCAGAAAATAAATGAAACAATAGGGTAAACTATGTAACCAGCTAAGTGAAATGCAAGATAAGAGCAGCACTAGAACTCAGGCTGAAACTACTACAAGCTCTGTGTCGGGGAGCCGGTAGCAGTGATATCATGTGGTTGTCGATCTCGTAGTGAGACTAAGACGCCGGCATAATATATAAAAATCAACCTGTAGTCTGTGTGACTCTTCCCACCCAATGTAATCACGCGTATCATGACCATAACGTCTCATGTCCATGTCAAGCGGGATCATAGCTAATGCAACAAGTCATAGAATATCTAAGAATATAATATCTCTGTCAAGTCCTGTATCCTATACAGAATCACCATGAATGTCTCAGGAAGACTCTGTCTCATGAATAGTGTCAGGTGTCCTGGGTTATGAGGTACTTGGTAAGACAAGTACGAGAAATATCGGGTCTCGGTATCCATGTCTATGTGACGTTACACAACTCCGCGTACGGGGTTGGCACCCGACTGGTAATCGGACGCTAAGTAAAGCCACTCTGTAGCGCCCTGCTCCGCATCGACGCTACGTACAAAGTGAGATCGCCTTGCTTGCTCGAACGAAAGTCTTCTCGGAGAGTTCCCGGCCGATTAATCAATGTGAGTGGGCAGAACTGCATTCTCTGATTCTTGCACGACTTAATAATGAATCTGAGTTTTTGAATGCTTGTTGCTTAATAAGATTGTTTCATAAGAAAGATAGAACCGACTCAGTATGCTAATAAGAGAACTCACATAGCTTGTCATTAAAACGAATCTGCTTGCTTGCCTAATAAGAGAACTAAAATGCTTGTCTGAAACGAGATAGAACCTTGCCATGCTAATAACAAGAGTAAAAAGGATTGCTTGCACTTATATCGTATGCTAGACCGGAATACTAGAATGCTTGTCCACAAGAGATAGAATTTGCATGCTAGAGTTATAAGAACTGTTCTTGCTTGTTACTTGTTTAAGAGTTAGCTTGCTTGAATATGTGTTATAGTTGGCTTGTGAAAGACAAAACTTGGAGAATAGCGTGAACTTGTGAATCTAGACTAATAGTCCACCTCGAGGCTTAACAGGTGTGGCTATTAGGCAACGTGCATAAAGACAATGAGCTTCGGCTATCTGGACTTGAGCTTGAGAAATGAGAAAAGAGATAGACTTGTGTGCTTGGTTCATCAGTTGCATGATAGCATATTTTCTGATAGGGCTTGCATTCATGCATTTGGTCAGGACAACTTGTGCACAAGGTTATCTCTCGGGCGTGACATAATGGTATCAGAGCGACTCGATTCTTGCCCATTCCGTTGCCTCCGACTCTGAGTTGTGATTGTGTTGCAATAAACGTTCCATACAATAAGTCCATAAATATTCTCAAAGATGCGCGCAAAAAGTTTTCTGGATTTGTTTTCATTGCTTGAGATGTGATTTATGATTTCTGGATTTATTGAGTTTTGATTTGGGAAGGTGAGGGATGAGGACTATCGCTGCTCTGTGTTATCGTGAGTTTCTTCTTGAGTTTCGAGGACGAAACTCTTTGTTGGTGGGTAAGTATGTAGCGCCCTGCTCCGCATCGACGCTACGTACAAAGTGAGATCGCCTTGCTTGCTCGAACGGAAGTCTTCTCGGAGAGTTCCCGGCCGATTAATCAATGTGAGTGGGCAGAACTGCATTCTCTGATTCTTGCACGACTTAATAATGAATCTGAGTTTTTGAATGCTTGTTGCTTAATAAGATTGTTTCATAAGAAAGATAGAACCGACTCAGTATGCTAATAAGAGAACTCACATAGCTTGTCATTAAAACGAATCTGCTTGCTTGCCTAATAAGAGAACTAAAATGCTTGTCTGAAACGAGATAGAACCTTGCCATGCTAATAACAAGAGTAAAAAGGATTGCTTGCACTTATATCGTATGCTAAACCGGAATACTAGAATGCTTGTCCACAAGAGATAGAATTTGCATGCTAGAGTTATAAGAACTGTTCTTGCTTGTTACTTGTTTAAGAGTTAGCTTGCTTGAATATGTGTTATAGTTGGCTTGTGAAAGACAAAACTTGGAGAATAGCGTGAACTTGTGAATCTAGACTAATAGTCCACCTCGAGGCTTAACAGGTGTGGCTATTAGGCAACGTGCATAAAGACAATGAGCTTCGGCTATCTGGACTTGAGCTTGAGAAATGAGAAAAGAGATAGACTTGTGTGCTTGGTTCATCAGTTGCATGATAGCATATTTTCTGATAGGGCTTGCATTCATGCATTTGGTCAGGACAACTTGTGCACAAGGTTATCTCTCGGGCGTGACAACTCGGTCCTGGGTTGAGCAGTTAAACAAGTTTATATATGAATCTACAGGAAATCAAGTAAAATACTATGACAAGAATCACTGAGAGTTGACAAGCTCTACTTGCCCACTGATGCATAAATAAGTCCAGAAAAATAAGTAGCAAGCTGCAGGGTTTGGCAAGGTACACTTGCCTGTGGTTCCGGTTCCAATTGCGGCTCTGACTTCAGCTGGGATTGCAGGCGATACTCCGGTTGCTGAAATAAACATCACCATCAGATCCAGAAAATATCAATCAGCTAGAAACGCCTGTCCTTGAGTCCAATTTGGAGACAAGGGCAAAAACGGTAATTTTGGGTCAAAACGAAGTCCACATGTGGGCCCGCTTTGCACCGAAAAATGTGTCAGGGTCAAAGGTCTCCAAATTCACCAAACTTAGTGTCAACAGGTCAGGAACGATGATACGAACCCAACGGAACTTCCAGAATTGTATTCCGATGAGCCGATCACAAAATTGTCCGTCGAGCGGGGCCTGTGGGGCCTACGACACGCGATTTCGTCAACGTTCTCAGAATCGAACCAAACTTGGGTCACAGGACCAGCGTATCGCTACGAGTCCGATGGCGTAAGTTTCGTTTCGATCCGACATGTGTACACAAAGTTAGGGTAAAATGCAGAAAAGTCGGATACGGGACGATGTCCGCGGATACGCGTTGATTCCGGTGTGCACGCACACCCGAGTCGACTTCTGCGAAATCCCACACGTCCGTATCAACGACGCGCACGTATCTGTGAAAACCGCGCGCGACCAAGTCGTCCCGTTTGGCGGGGCGTACCCAGTTCCGGGGTGAATCGGGGTATTATTTTTCCTGTTTTTGGATCGCGGTGTGGGATCACCACAGGACGCGATGCCCCGAGCGGTTTGTCCGGGCACCGAGAGGGTCATACAGGCTTCGCAACGCAATTTACGGAATCGAAAACAGAGCTACGAGCAAGAAGATACACGCACTTGAACGGGGCCCAAAAATCGGGGTTAAAACCGTGTCCGACACGACACAGGACACGTGTCCTGTGTCCGACACGCGGGGGGGGGGGGGGACTTAGGGTTAGGGTTCACTAGCCGGCGGAGACGGCGGCGCTGAGGCGGGGAGCGGCTGGCCGGGCTGAGGCGGAGGGGCCGGGGGCTCTGCGGGGGTACGCGGCGGCGCAGGGGGAGGCGGCGGAGGCGGCTGCAGCTGTTGCTCGCTGCTGCTGCGGCTATGGCCTCGCCGGAGAAGAAGGGGAGGGGAGGAAGACGGGGGAGAGGGGCTGGGCTGGGCAGGGTGGCGGCGCTGGTGGTGGCAAATCCGGGCGGGGGCGGGCTGACGGTGGCGAGGGGCGGCTGGCGGTGGAGGTCGACGCAGGGGGGTTTTATAGGGAGGAGGAAGGCCGAGCTGGGCGGAGGTGAGGCGAGGAAGGCGGAGGTCATGGGGTGAGGTCGTGGGCGAGCGAGGCGGGCGGGCGGCCGGGCGGAGCGGCGCCGGAGAACGCGGGGGGGGGGGGTGACCGGGTCAGGGAGTGGGGTTAGCAGGTTGTGGGCGGGTCGGGTTCAGGTGGACCCGACCCGACCCGATAGGGGGAGCGGGCTGGGCCGGTTGGGGCTGGGCCTGGTGGGCTTGGGCCGGGCCGGTGGGCTTAGGGTTTGGGTTTTATTTATTAAAAATAAATAATTAAATTATTAATTAATTAATTAAATAATTATTTTTAGGTGTTTAAAAAATAGGTCCGGGGCCGAATAAATTCCAGAAAAATTATCCTAAGTCCAGTTTTTCATTTTACACCCAAAAATATTATTTTTATAATATTTTAATATCATTTATTATCTATTAAAAATTATTTAATATTTAAAATTCTGATTTTAATTACAGAAAAAACCCAGAAAATTCCAGAAAATTGTAAAAAATCCAAGTTTAAAAATTCTTGAAAATTCAGGGGGTTTACACAGTGCTAGTCCAGAAGTCTACTGTGCGCCCCGCGCGTAAAACTCAGTCTCCCGTCTGTGACGTGACAGACAAAATTTTTGATAATGTCTCAGCGCCAATTCAGAAATTCCAAACGCGCACCACGCATAAAAATCCATTTTCCCTCCGTGGAAAAGCAGATGGTGTCACGACCCAATTCCGTAGAATCAATTGAGGCGTCCCCCGAATCGTGACCGCCGTGCGGGCCTGGGGTTGCGCCCGCACAAGGCTTTAATGATTTGCATAGCAAGCACATATTCAGAGTACGCAGATAAATTGAAACACAGATTTGAAACATAGAAAAGTTCTCTTTATTGATAATGAACATCTATTACAAACTCTTGAACGAGTTAGCTAATATGCCGAACGGCTTACAAAAGGGATGACTCAAAATGAGATAGCAGTCATGTACATTACATCCCTTTATAAACTCTAAATGATAAAGACCTCCAGGCTGGAGGATAGCTTTGCCACGGAGCTGCATTTGTGTATGAAGAGTTGCAGCTTCGGACTTCAAAAGGCTTCGAGGGCGCGGTGAAGATGCGCCAACAGCTGGACTGGATCGGGAAGACGACTTCGGCTCCTCGCTCGGTTCGCCTTGGTGCGGAGAACCTGTTTCAACGAGGGTCAGCATATCGAAACATGCTGGTGAAGGCGAGCTAGCCGAACTATACCAATCAACATGTTGTTTAGTGAAGCATGCATATTTTGTGGGTTTCTATCTTGCCTTAGTTCATTTACAAGTAAGCAGCATATAGAATTTACTGAAATGAACGTGCCACCGTTAGGTGGATTTTACCTGACCGTCTGAATTACCTGCACAATACTTACCATGCCTTCCCTGCCACGAAGACACAAGTTAGTATGCAACAGGTTTAAATATACAATATGATCACTGGCTTGGTTGCCATTTTGGACGTAGCCGGGGACAAGGATAGCATGCTACGAGAGAACACGATTGCGCTGCAAGCTATCCGGTCCCGAACACGAAGACTACACACGAGTTCCGCCCGGATCGGATCGGTGCCAGTGCCCCAGCGACCGTCCGCAGAACCAATACCTTGTGCACAAGTTGTCCATGATCGAACACGATGAACAAGTTAACAAGTCATGCATTTGAGGCAACACGAGTGCAAGAACACGAGTACACGACAAGCAGTATTGCATGATTTATTTTGCATAGCCTCCCTGAACAATTATGCATATACAAGATGTGTTCTATACTTAGCACGTTTTATAGAACATTTGCACGAACAAGCATACGATAAGGCAACAGTTCACAGGTTTGATTGACAAGCATAATAACCAAGTCTATTGTCTTTTATCTTGGTTTCTTTTATTATTATTTGGTATCGTTTGATCGGGGCAAAGGAGTGAAGCTTGGAAGCAGGGCTAGCTAATCGGGTTGGTAGCCACACTTAGATTTTGGAAAGAAGAAGGAAAGAGGCGCTTCACGACTCCGATCGCAAGCCGCCTACTGCTCGTTCACCTGCACACGAACAACTCGATTAATACTTCTTCCTCTCTTTCCAATCTCGGAATAGAAGTGCAAGTCAATGAACGAAAACAATGAAAACCATCGAAACCGTTCAAGGAAAACAAGCAAATCCCAAAACCAACTCAAAGCACGAAAGCAACAAGCGACATCAAAAACCGAGGCAATAAAAGATAGCAGCGGAGAGGTCCCTCCTGACTCTGCCGCTAAGCCGATCCTTGGGGCGCAGTCCACTGAATATGGGAATCGATTCTGAAGAAACAAATCCATAACGAGGACGAGTTCTTAATTCAATCTATCCCGATCGAACGATACCGACTTGTGTTTCTTAGCCGCGCTCTCCGCATCGGGAGAACGGGACGCTACATCCTACCCAACTAATTGGAAGTTTCGTCCCGAAACTTAAGAATAGGACCTACCGTTAGGGATTATTGCGTTCGGGACGGCGATCAGGAAGGTTCGGGCAGGAATTAATAGCATGGCCTGATCGTCCACAAGCGAGGCATAATCCAAGTCTCAAGCGGCAGTCCTTCTTGTCGTGTCCAGTCTTTTTACAGAACCGACACGTAATGTTCCAATGCTTTATTTGTTGACTACCGTCGTTCCGACGCTTTGCAGCGTTGTTTCCTCTCTCGTCGCTTTGGCGTTTGTGAGTGTAGGTATGCACAGCGCCGGCAGGAACGTGAGGATAGAGTGGTTCAAGTGACAGGGCGTGATTCATGACTTCACGCATTGTACGATACTGATGAACGGCTACGTGCGAATGGATGGCAGGGCGTAGTCCACCTTCAAACCTTCTAGCTCGACTCGCTGCATCAGGTAAATAGGCCCTAGCGAATTTGGAGAGTCGGTTGAATTCGGCGGAGTACTCTTTAACTGTCATACTGCCTTGCCTCAGTTGCACGAACTCGTTTTCCATTTGACGTTGTACTGGAGGGGGTACAAACTCCTCTTCGAACGCGGCACGAAAAGTCGTCCACGAGATCGGCTCCTCTCCGTGATCAAATTGGAGAGATCGTCGATGCACGTCCCACCAATCGTGCGCGTTGAGGCGGAGCTGTAGCTGCGTGCAGGCGACGCGCTTTTCTTCGGGGACCTCTAGCAGAGCGAAGTGATCTTCAAGTTCGGCCAACCAATCTAGAGCTACGACTGGGTCCTCAGTCCCGTTGAATGGGGTGTTGCAGACTTTCTTGAAGTGGCCAAAGTCGAAGGCAGTCACGTCCCTCGCCCTTGGAATTGGCGGCGTCTCTACTTCAAGCACGGGCTGTTCCACCGGAGTCGCTGGCGTTGCCGCGGACTGGTTGGATGCCAAAGTCTGAACGATCTGCTGCAGGGTATCTTCCTGCTTCTGTTGGACTGAGAATCGTGCCTCTATATTGTCTTGAAACTTGAGCTGACTCTCTTCCGCCCGCTTCTCGGCCCGTTCATAGCGAGCCTCGTCCCTTTGTTGGTTTGCCTCCAACATCTGCAACATTCGTTGGACGGGATCGATGCTTGGCACGGCTCGCTGGCTCTCTGAACTTCCCGAAGTACCCGAACTACTTCCTTGGCCTTGCATTTTGTCCGGGGCTTGCGCTGCAGATTGCGCTGGAGCCATTCCTTCAAAAGAAGGTAAATTACATTAGAATCATAATGTATTATGGACTTATTGCATGAACGTATCTCATTTTCCCCTAGCGAGTTCAAGAGTTCGCACAGGAATTTGATCGTTAAAGGAACTTTTCCAGAACGAAGTCTAAGAAACTTTGAATCTGTGCTCTGATACCACTATGTCACGACCCAATTCCGTAGAATCAATTGAGGCGCCCCCCGAATCGTGACCGCCGTGCGGGCCTGGGGTTGCGCCCGCACAAGGCTTTAATGATTTGCATAGCAAGCACATATTCAGAGTACGCAGATAAATTGAAACACAGATTTGAAACATAGAAAAGTTCTCTTTATTGATAATGAACATCTATTACAAACTCTTGAACGAGTTAGCTAATATGCCAAACGGCTTACAAAAGGGATGACTCAAAATGAGATAGCAGTCATGTACATTACATCCCTTTATAAACTCTAAATGATAAAGACCTCCAGGCTGGAGGATAGCTTTGCCACGGAGCTGCATTTGTGTATGAAGAGTTGCAGCTTCGGACTTCAAAAGGCTTCGAGGGCGCGGTGAAGATGCGCCAACAGCTGGACTGGATCGGGAAGACGACTTCGGCTCCTCGCTCGGTTCGCCTTGGTGCGAAGAACCTGTTTCAACGAGGGTCAGCATATCAAAACATGCTGGTGAAGGCGAGCTAGCCGAACTATACCAATCAACACGTTGTTTAGTGAAGCATGCATATTTTGTGGGTTTCTATCTTGCCTTAGTTCATTTACAAGTAAGCAGCATATAGAATTTACTGAAATGAACGTGCCACCGTTAGGTGGATTTTACCTGACCGTCTGAATTACCTGCACAATACTTACCATGCCTTCCCTGCCACGAAGACACAAGTTAGTATGCAACAGGTTTAAATATACAATATGATCACTGGCTTGGTTGCCATTTTGGACGTAGCCGGGGACAAGGATAGCATGCTACGAGAGAACACGATTGCGCTGCAAGCTATCCGGTCCCGAACACGAAGACTACACACGAGTTCCGCCCGAATCGGATCGGTGCCAGTGCCCCAGCGACCGTCCGCAGAACCAATACATTGTGCACAAGTTGTCCATGATCGAACACGATGAACAAGTTAACAAGTCATGCATTTGAGGCAACACGAGTGCAAGAACACGAGTACACGACAAGCAGTATTGCATGATTTATTTTGCATAGCCTTCCTGAACAATTATGCATATACAAGATGTGTTCTATACTTAGCACGTTTTATAGAACATTTGCACGAACAAGCATACGATAAGGCAACAGTTCACAGGTTTGATTGACAAGCATAATAACCAAGTCTATTGTCTTTTATCTTGGTTTCTTTTATTATTATTTGGTATCGTTTGATCGGGGCAAAGGAGTGAAGCTTGGAAGCAGGGCTAGCTAATCGGGTTGGTAGCCACTCACTTAGATTTTGGAAAGAAGAAGGAAAGAGGCGCTTCACGACTCCGATCGCAAGCCGCCTACTGCTCGTTCACCTGCACACGAACAGCTCGATTAATACTTCTTCCTCTCTTTCCAATCTCGGAATAGAAGTGCAAGTCAATGAACGAAAACAATGAAAACCATCGAAACCGTTCAAGGAAAACAAGCAAATCCCAAAACTAACTCAAAGCACGAAAGCAACAAGCGACATCGAAAACCGAGGCAATAAAAGATAGCAGCGGAGAGGTCCCTCCTGACTCTGCCGCTAAGCCGATCCTTGGGACGCAGTCCACTGAATATGGGAATCGATTCCGAAGAAACAAATCCATAACAAGGACGAGTTCTTAATTCAATCTATCCCGATCGAACGATACCGACTTGTGTTTCTTAGCCGCGCTCTCCGCATCGGAAGAACGGGGCGCTACATCCTACCCAACTAATTGGAAGTTTCGTCCCGAAACTTAAGAATAGGACCTACCGTTAGGGATTATTGCGTTCGGGACGGCGATCAGGAAGGTTCGGGCAGGAATTAATAGCATGGCCTGATCGTCCACAAGCGAGGCATAATCCAAGTCTCAAGCGGCAGTCCTTCTTGTCGTGTCCAGTCTTTTTACAGAACCGACACGTAATGTTCCAATGCTTTATTTGTTGACTACCGTCGTTCCGACGCTTTGCAGCGTTGTTTCCTCTCTCGTCGCTTTGGCGTTTGTGAGTGTAGGTATGCACAGCGCCGGCAGGAACGTGAGGATAGAGTGGTTCAAGCGACAGGGCGTGATTCATGACTTCACGCATTGTACGATACTGATGAACGGCTACGTGCGAATGGATGGCAGGGCGTAGTCCACCTTCAAACCTTCTAGCTCGACTCGCTGCATCAGGTAAATAGGCCCTAGCGAATTTGGAGAGTCGGTTGAATTCGGCGGAGTACTCTTTAACTGTCATACTGCCTTGCCTCAATTGCACGAACTCGTTTTCCATTTGACGTTGTACTGGAGGGGGTACAAACTCCTCTTCGAACGCGGCACAAAAAGTCGTCCACGAGATCGGCTCCTCTCCGTGATCAAATTGGAGAGATCGTCGATGCACGTCCCACCAATCGTGCGCGTTGAGGCGGAGCTGTAGCTGCGTGCAGGCGACGCGCTTTTTTTCGGGGACCTCTAGCAGAGCGAAGTGATCTTCAAGTTCGGCCAACCAATCTAGAGCTACGACTGGGTCCTCAGTCCCGTTGAATGGGGTATTGCAGACTTTCTTGAAGTGGCCAAAGTCGAAGGCAGTCACGTCCCTCGCCCTTGGAATTGGCGGCGTCTCTACTTCAAGCACGGGCTGTTCCACCGGAGTCGCTGGCGTTGCCGCGGACTGGTTGGATGCCAAAGTCTGAACGATCTGCTGCAGGGTATCTACCTGCTTCTGTTGGACTGAGAATCGTGCCTCTATATTGTCTTGAAACTTGAGCTGACTCTCTTCCGCCCGCTTCTCGGCCCGTTCATAGCGAGCCTCGTCCCTTTGTTGGTTTGCCTCCAACATCTGCAACATTCGTTGGACGGGATCGATGCTTGGCACGGCTCGCTGGCTCTCTGAACTTCCCGAAGTACCCGAACTACTTCCTTGGCCTTGCATTTTGTCCGGGGCTTGCGCTGCAGATTGCGCTGGAGCCATTCCTTCAAAAGAAGGTAAATTACATTAGAATCATAATGTATTATGGACTTATTGCATGAACGTATCTCATTTTCCCCTAGCGAGTTCAAGAGTTCGCACATAAATTTGATCGTTAAAGGAACTTTTCCAGAACGAAGTCTAAGGAACTTTGAATCTGTGCTCTGATACCACTATGTCACGACCCAATTCCGTAGAATCAATTGAGGCGCCCCCCGAATCGTGACCGCCGTGCGGGCCTGGGGTTGCGCCCGCACAAGGCTTTAATGATTTGCATAGCAAGCACATATTCAGAGTACGCAGATAAATTGAAACACAGATTTGAAACATAGAAAAGTTCTCTTTATTGATAATGAACATCTATTACAAACTCTTGAACGAGTTAGCTAATATGCCAAACGGCTTACAAAAGGGATGACTCAAAATGAGATAGCAGTCATGTACATTACATCCCTTTATAAACTCTAAATGATAAAGACCTCCAGGCTGGAGGATAGCTTTGCCACGGAGCTGCATTTGTGTATGAAGAGTTGCAGCTTCGGACTTCAAAAGGCTTCGAGGGCGCGGTGAAGATGCGCCAACAGCTGGACTGGATCGGGAAGACGACTTCGGCTCCTCGCTCGGTTCGCCTTGGTGCGGAGAACCTGTTTCAACGAGGGTCAGCATATCGAAACATGCTGGTGAAGGTGAGCTAGCCGAACTATACCAATCAACACGTTGTTTAGTGAAGCATGCATATTTTGTGGGTTTCTATCTTGCCTTAGTTCATTTACAAGTAAGCAGCATATAGAATTTACTGAAATGAACGTGCCACCGTTAGGTGGATTTTACCTGACCGTCTGAATTACCTGCACAATACTTACCATGCCTTCCCTGCCACGAAGACACAAGTTAGTATGCAACAGGTTTAAATATACAATATGATCACTGGCTTGGTTGCCATTTTGGACGTAGCCGGGGACAAGGATAGCATGCTACGAGAGAACACGATTGCGCTGCAAGCTATCCGGTCCCGAACACGAAGACTACACACGAGTTCCGCCCGGATCGGATCGGTGCCAGTGCCCCAGCGACCGTCCGCAGAACCAATACCTTGTGCACAAGTTGTCCATGATCGAACACGATGAACAAGTTAACAAGTCATGCATTTGAGGCAACACGAGTGCAAGAACACGAGTACACGACAAGCAGTATTGCATGATTTATTTTGCATAGCCTCCCTGAACAATTATGCATATACAAGATGTGTTCTATACTTAGCACGTTTTATAGAACATTTGAACGAACAAGCATACGATAAGGCAACAGTTCACAGGTTTGATTGACAAGCATAATAACCAAGTCTATTGTCTTTTATCTTGGTTTCTTTTATTATTATTTGGTATCGTTTGATCGGGGCAAAGGAGTGAAGCTTGGAAGCAGGGCTAGCTAATCGGGTTGGTAGCCACTCACTTAGATTTTGGAAAGAAGAAGGAAAGAGGCGCTTCACGACTCCGATCGCAAGCCGCCTACTGCTCGTTCACCTGCACACGAACAGCTCGATTAATACTTCTTCCTCTCTTTCCAATCTCGGAATAGAAGTGCAAGTCAATGAACGAAAACAATGAAAACCATCGAAACCGTTCAAGGAAAACAAGCAAATCCCAAAACCAACTCAAAGCACGAAAGCAACAAGCGACATCGAAAACCGAGGCAATAAAAGATAGCAGCGGAGAGGTCCCTCCTGACTCTGCCGCTAAGCCGATCCTTGGGGCGCAGTCCACTGAATATGGGAATCGATTCCGAAGAAACAAATCCATAACGAGGACGAGTTCTTAATTCAATCTATCCCGATCGAACGATACCGACTTGTGTTTCTTAGCCGCGCTCTCCGCATCGGGAGAACGGGGCGCTACATCATACCCAACTAATTGGAAGTTTCGTCCCGAAACTTAAGAATAGGACCTACCGTTAGGGATTATTGCGTTCGGGACGGCGATCAGGAAGGTTCGGGCAGGAATTAATAGCATGGCCTGATCGTCCACAAGCGAGGCATAATCCAAGTCTCAAGCGGCAGTCCTTCTTGTCGTGTCCAGTCTTTTTACAGAACCGACACGTAATGTTCCAATGCTTTATTTGTTGACTACCGTCGTTCCGACGCTTTGCAGCGTTGTTTCCTCTCTCGTCGCTTTGGCGTTTGTGAGTGTAGGTATGCACAGCGCCGGCAGGAACGTGAGGATAGAGTGGTTCAAGCGACAGGGCGTGATTCATGACTTCACGCATTGTACGATACTGATGAACGGCTACGTGCGAATGGATGGCAGGGCGTAGTCCACCTTCAAACCTTCTAGCTCGACTCGCTGCATCAGGTAAATAGGCCCTTGCGAATTTGGAGAGTCGGTTGAATTCGGCGGAGTACTCTTTAACTGTCATACTGCCTTGCCTCAGTTGCACGAACTCGTTTTCCATTTGACGTTGTACTGGAGGGGGTACAAACTCCTCTTCGAACGCGGCACGAAAAGTCGTCCACGAGATCGGCTCCTCTCCGTGATCAAATTGGAGAGATCGTCGATGCACGTCCCACCAATCGTGCGCGTTGAGGCGGAGCTGTAGCTGCGTGCAGGCGACGCGCTTTTCTTCGGGGACCTCTAGCAGAGCAAAGTGATCTTCAAGTTCGGCCAACCAATCTAGAGCTACGACTGGGTCCTCAGTCCCGTTGAATGGGGTGTTGCAGACTTTCTTGAAGTGGCCAAAGTCGAAGGCAGTCACGTCCCTCGCCCTTGGAATTGGCGGCGTCTCTACTTCAAGCACGGGCTGTTCCACCGGAGTCGCTGGCGTTGCCGCGGACTGGTTGGATGCCAAAGTCTGAATGATCTGCTGCAGGGTATCTACCTGCTTCTGTTGGACTGAGAATCGTGCCTCTATATTGTCTTGAAACTTGAGCTGACTCTCTTCCGCCCGCTTCTCGGCCCGTTCATAGCGAGCCTCGTCCCTTTGTTGGTTTGCCTCCAACATCTGCAACATTCGTTGGACGGGATCGATGCTTGGCACGGCTCGCTGGCTCTCTGAACTTCCCGAAGTACCCGAACTACTTCCTTGGCCTTGCATTTTGTCCGGGACTTGCGCTGCAGATTGCGCTGGAGCCATTCCTTCAAAAGAAGGTAAATTACATTAGAATCATAATGTATTATGGACTTATTGCATGAACGTATCTCATTTTGACCTAGCGAGTTCAAGAGTTCGCACAGGAATTTGATCGTTAAAGGAACTTTTCCAGAACGAAGTCTAAGGAACTTTGAATCTGTGCTCTGATACCACTATGTCACGACCCAATTCCGTAGAATCAATTGAGGCGTCCCCCGAATCGTGACCGCCGTGCGGGCCTGGGGTTGCGCCCGCACAAGGCTTTAATGATTTGCATAGCAAGCACATATTCAGAGTACGCAGATAAATTGAAACACATATTTGAAACATAGAAAAGTTCTCTTTATTGATAATGAACATCTATTACAAACTCTTGAACGAGTTAGCTAATATGCCGAACGGCTTACAAAAGGGATGACTCAAAATGAGATAGCAGTTATGTACATTACATCCCTTTATAAACTCTAAATGATAAAGACCTCCAGGCTGGAGGATAGCTTTGCCACGGAGCTGCATTTGTGTATGAAGAGTTGCAGCTTCGGACTTCAAAAGGCTTCGAGGGCGCGGTGAAGATGCGCCAACAGCTGGACTGGATCGGGAAGACGACTTCGGCTCCTCGCTCGGTTTGCCTTGGTGCGGAGAACCTGTTTCAACGAGGGTCAGCATATCGAAACATGCTGGTGAAGGCGAGCTAGCCGAACTATACCAATCAACACGTTGTTTAGTGAAGCATGCATATTTTGTGGGTTTCTATCTTGCCTTAGTTCATTTACAAGTAAGCAGCATATAGAATTTACTGAAATGAACGTGCCACCGTTAGGTGGATTTTACCTGACCGTCTGAATTACCTGCACAATACTTACCATGCCTTCCCTGCCACGAAGACACAAGTTAGTATGCAACAGGTTTAAATATACAATATGATCACTGGCTTGGTTGCCATTTTGGACGTAGCCGGGGACAAGGATAGCATGCTACGAGAGAACACGATTGCGCTGCAAGCTATCCGGTCCCGAACACGAAGACTACACATGAGTTCCGCCCGGATCGGATCGGTGCTAGTGCCCCAGCGACCGTCCGCAGAACCAATACCTTGTGCACAAGTTGTCCATGATCGAACACGATGAACAAGTTAACAAGTCATGCATTTGAGGCAACACGAGTGCAAGAACACGAGTACACGACAAGCAGTATTGCATGATTTATTTTGCATAGCCTCCCTGAACAATTATGCATATACAAGATGTGTTCTATACTTAGCACGTTTTATAGAACATTTGCATGAACAAGCATACGATAAGGCAACAGTTCACAGGTTTGATTGACAAGCATAATAACCAAGTCTATTGTCTTTTATCTTGGTTTCTTTTATTATTATTTGGTATCGTTTGATCGGGGCAAAGGAGTGAAGCTTGGAAGCAGGGCTAGCTAATCGGGTTGGTAGCCACTCACTTAGATTTTGGAAAGAAGAAGGAAAGAGGCGCTTCACGACTCCGATCGCAAGCCGCCTACTGCTCGTTCACCTGCACACGAACAGCTCGATTAATACTTCTTTCTCTCTTTCCAATCTCGGAATAGAAGTGCAAGTCAATGAACGAAAACAATGAAAACCATCGAAACCGTTCAAGAAAAACAAGCAAATCCCAAAACCAACTCAAAGCACGAAAGCAACAAGCGACATCGAAAACCGAGGCAATAAAAGATAGCAGCGGAGAGGTCTCTCCTGACTCTGCCGCTAAGCCGATCCTTGGGGCGCAGTCCACTGAATATGGAAATCGATTCCGAAGAAACAAATCCATAACGAGGACGAGTTCTTAATTCAATCTATCCCGATCGAACGATACCGACTTGTGTTTCTTAGCCGCGCTCTCCGCATCGAGAGAACGGGGCGCTACAGATGGTCCCTGCAATCTACGCAAGGAAAAACAAGTGGCGGATTTCCCAACCTCTCGGCTTTTACGCCATCAGGAGAAGAATCTACCCGCTCTCCAGGTTACGCGAGAAGCTGATGGCCGATTGAGGGCTTCCTCAGTTTTACGCCAGTCTGAGCAAAATTTTAGACTGCGCCAGGTGAAGCCACTCAGCGTAAAGAAGGCCCAGTGTGCGGAGAGACACCCTCCTCGGGGATCATCTGCTACTCATATGGCTAACCTGTTGTATACGGGTGGCAGAGGGAGAGTTATGGTTCCCAATATCCGCATTCCAACTGATGTAAATAAGAGAAACAAGCCTTCTTCCTCTTCTTCTTCTGTTAATCCTCCTGACTTGCGTGAATTGCTGATCCAGAAGCGCAAAGATAGGGGATCTTCCAACATGTCTATTACGCCTCCTAGGGAGCATTGTTGTAATAGTCATAAAATTGTAGTTAATTATTGCTGTTCTGAAGCAAAACGGTCGGTCTTCGACCGGTTGAACTACTCTTTGTCTTTCCAGGAAGAAGAGCCTACATATGCATCAGTGAACATGGCTTCACACGTTCCTAGAGGAAGGTCGAATTCAAGACGTCATCCCTCTAGAACTCCAAACCAAAGGAGATTCGACAAACTCCTTGAGAACATTGAAGCTGGGGTGTTCCGAAACACCCGTTCGAAGTCACGACAACCGGCTTCGTATTCTTCTGATTCCGACACTGGGGGTCGCTAGTTTCCCGAATCGGATGCTGAAAGTATAGAGTCAATCTCTACAGAGACCTATACTAACCCTTCAATGACATCCAGAGAAATAGGAGTCTATGCCATTGAAGATGAACGCGAAGAGGCTTCCCCATCAGGAAGTACTGAGCAACGCATCGCTGTATTGGAGACATCTCTGAAAGAGATGCAGTCCATGATGGAGAATATGCACCAGATGATGCTGACTCAACACACAGCTGCTATAGCTCAAGCATCGGTCCCTCCGACTCAAATACGTGTGGGGGTGGACTTATCCCCATCCAATGCGAATCAGGAGCCTGCTCTAAATCAGGAGTCAGCAGCTCCTCCACTTCCTAATTCGGAGAATGTATTGCCTCATGTTGGAGTTACAATACAACCGATCTCTCACCACTCCTCGGTCCCTCTACCGGCTGAAGATCCGATGCAGGCAGTGCGGGAATTGAAAGCCCAATTTAATGCCCTAAAGCATAAGGATCAGCTCAAGAAATTGGGAATCAACCAGCCTTACCCAGCTATCTGGGATGAGATCCCTTTCCCCCATAAATACAAACCACAGGCCATGGCTTTGTTTGAGGGAAAGACATCACCGAGCCAGTACATGAACTACTTCAGTATGATGAAGGTGTTATTGCAAGGGAATGACGCCCTTCTCACTCGAGTGTTCAAAGGTTGTCTCTCGGGAGTGGCTTATCAGTGGTACCGTAGTCTTGCGGACAACTGCATTACCTCCTTTGAAGATTTCAAGACTCTGTTTTTCGTGCAATTCTATGAAGGAGGGATGGACATGTCTATGTCATCTCTCATCGAAGTAAAGCAGAAGGAAAAAGAGAACGTTCGTACTTCCATCGAACGTTTTCGTCAAGCCACTTTGCAAATGCCTCCCGGAGTTCCAGACTCGGCATTGGTGGACATTTGCAGGAAGAATATTCTTCCAGTGATCTCAGTGTTCACAGGACCATATCAGTTCCATGATTGGCCCTCGTTCATCATCTCAGCGGTGGCCGCTGAAGACAACAGTCGGAAGGCGCATGATAATGGAATTATGATATCTGCCTCTGATAGAGGCAAGAGGTCATCCTCCAACAGCGACCATCCTCGTGGTTCCAAAGGAAAAGAAGCTCTGGCGATCAATACATCCAGGCAAAAGACTGCGACAACCACACAGACGAAACCTGGGACTTTCAGGCCCATTGAAGTATACTCTTTTGACGACGACGATATTCCGATCATATTCGAGTGTCTAGTCAAAAGCGGCAAGATTACCCTTCCTGAGGTAAAGCGGCCTAATGAAGTCGGCAGTACCAATAACCCCAAGTACTGTATTTTTCATAGGTACATACATCACCCCACAAAGGCGTGTTATGTACTAAAGAGGAAAATCCAGGAGTTGATCGACGCTAAGGCCATCACTTTGCGCAATAGCGAAAAGACGGTCACCGCCAATATGATCTCTCTCCAATTTGGCAATCTGCCTCCTCAAGAAGTTCCGGATGGTATTATACCTATTTTTCGGACAATGATGAACATCGTTAATCTTCCTCCGGCCAGGGGTCAAAATCATGAGCTGGTACCCCTAACTACCCAGTGTGGCGAGATTATGTAGGTTCATCCTGATCTGGTGTCCGAGATCGAGGAAGAGACTCAAGCTGCTAAGGCTAAGTCTAAAAAGAACTCGAAGCACAGACTATGTCATATGGTTGCGACATCCTCTACATCAGAAGAAGAGGCTTTGGCTACCGGAACCCGTTCAGGGAAAGCCTACCTCAAGGACTACGGAGGAAATCAGGAAGAAGCAACGGCAGACACTTCAGCTGCCAAGCCTTCAGAATCGGAACCTGTCATACCAGAGGCCGGTCCTTCTAGACCAACTTCGGCGGACAAGGGGAAGCAAAAGGAAGTACGCTTTGATAAACCTTTGAAGAATATTCAAAACAAAGGTTTGGAGAAGCCGTATAACTTCGACATCCTGGCCCAATTGGCTAATACACCAGCTAGATTGTCCATTTTTGAACTACTCAGGCTCTCTACAGACACTCGTCAAGCCCTGAGTGAAGTATTAATACAGGAGGATGCATACTTGACCCAGCTCAAGTCCCCTGATGAAGAACTTGTGGCATGTCCTCAATGCCATAGTGTGATGGAGGTGGTCCCGAATATCACTTTCACCCAAGATGACATGCTGTTGAAACACAACAAGCATGACAGACCACTCTATTACACCGGATATGTCAGTTCTATGGAGGTTGACCGGATTCACATAGATCCGGGATCATCGATCAGTATCATTCCTCATAGTCTGCTCAGACCGCTGAGGATTCCTACCAGCGAATTGGCTTACACCACCACTACAATCGTGGGCTTCAACGCCAGGAAAAGTAAGCCGTTGGGGAAGATTCGTCTGAGGATCCAGATTGGCGACCTCAGATCAGTGGCTACATGCTATGTCATTGATTCAGAAGTGTCCTACAACATTCTGCTGGGCAACCATGGATCCATGATCACAACATCGTTCCTTCGACTCTACATCAATGCTTCAAATATGTAGATGTCCAAGGAACAGTACAAACGGAGTTTGCTGACCTTAACCCGTTTAAAGGAGTAGAATTCTACTACTCCGATGCCATGTTGTATGCCCAAGACTACATGGAGGAGGTATCAGGCAAGATAGAGGAGAAATCCCACTGGGAGCCAGAAGAACCCTCTGCCGAGCAACCCCTGTCAATCAAGGTGAAAGGGCGAACTACTCGTCCGAAAGTCATGGAACCCATGGCTATCCACTTGAACAAAACCAAGTCAGGACAAGGAGGTGATCCTCTAGTGATTACTTTGAACCAGAAACCTCCACCTCTGGTCATCAACCTTCGGCGTAACAAGCAGCCAACTGATGTAAATATAATCAGGAACGTGGTTTCTGACGATAATAAATATCCTCTTTTCCAGTACATTGACGCTCAAATTCCAAATCAGGAATCCTCTCCACATAACGATATAGAATCTATAGCACAAAAATTCTTGAAAGCTATAGATTTCTATCATCCGTATGTGTGGAAAGTAGCGTCACCATCTAATGTCATCACGACATATGGGCCACATGAGGACTCTATCTTTATTGTCCCGCCTACTTGCAGCAGTCAGCATCCAATAGTCTTCGATCGCATGCGCAATGAACCGACTGTACAAGAAGATTCTCCCAATAACGATGCTGGTAAAATGCAGGTTCACAGATACTGTCCGCAAGATTTGAAGATTATGCAAAGTATGTGTTATGACTTGAAGCTGGAACCAGGCCTCAACTACGGGAAAGGCAGGCGAATGTCGTTGCACGGTGATCCCCACTGTCAACAAACCCGTTTTGGGTTAGGGTATACCACCTCCCTTGCAACTTTTGAGTCAAATGAGGATATCTCTTCCTCTTCTCAAGATGGCTCGTCGTCCTCCGGCTCATATGATGATCTCGAACGAGCATTATCAGTAAATACGGTATTGTCACGCCCCAGCCCTAAAATGCCGAGGGACTGAGCACGTGGCAATGGCCAGCAGCACGCACCGATGGACAACCCAATTAGATGGATCCATCAGGGCATGCTTAAGCTGTAGTCTAGCAGTAAGATGTTACAAGTCTCAGGTATTTCTAATCTCATCCACAGAATAAACACAGATTAATGCCAGAAATAATGCAATAGAATAACTAAACAAATCTCAAATAAGATTATCTCAGGAACAATCCGAGAATCAGTCTGTTACATTAAGAAAATAGACAGGAAATAAAATACTGGAAATGGAAATACTGAGTAGATGAAGCCGGTGCTCAGGAGAAATCTTCGGCCACTATCTCGTCCTCGGTTTCGGGTTCTGCTCCAAGGAGTGCTCCTGTACCGTACACCTCGGGGTAGTTCTCTTCAGCTATACCTGGGGACATCATCCATTCCAGGTCCTCAGGGGACATAGCAAGGTACAGAAATAACTCAAGCCAAAATGCATGCAGTGCAGCAATAATGAAACAGCAGGGTAAATATGTAAACCAGCTAAGTGATATGCAAGTGAGAGTTTTAGTCATACTCAGGCTGAGACTACTACAGAATCAGTGTCGAAGAAACCATAGCAGTATTTTCTCGATAGGGCCAGTAAGGTACCAAAGCTCTGTATCAGAGTCTAAGGCACCGCCAGATAACAGTATTTATATTATATTATATTCAGCCTTGATATGATATTACTCTTCCCACCCCATGTAATCTCACGTCACAGTTCCAGAATATCACAGGTACAAGTCACGCAAGATCGAACTAATGCAATGAGTCAGGATAGAATCTACGCATGTAAACTGTATATGTCATGAATATGTATCCTATACGGAATCACCATGTATATCTCAGGGAATTCCGTCACATAAATAGTGTCAGGTGTCCTGGGTTGAGCAGTTAAACAAGATTATGCATTTACAAGAACTCAATTAAAATACTCTAACCGGAATTACTGAGAATTGGCAAGCTTTACTTGCCCACTAATGCAAAATTAAACCAAGAAATTATATAGCAAGCTGCAGGGTTTGGCAAGGTACACTTGCCCACTGATGTATAACTAAGTCAAGGAAATAGGTAGCAGAGCTGCAAGTTTTGGCGAGGTACACTTGCCTGTGGTTCCGGCTCTGATTGCGGCTCTGACTTCAGTTGGATTAGCAGGCGGTACTCCGGTTGCTGAAATAAACATCACCATCAGATCCAGAAAATATCAATCAGCTAGAAACGCCTGTCCTTGAGTCCAATTTGAAGACAATGGCAGAAACGGCAGTTTCGGGTCAAAACGGGGTCCACATGTGGGCCCGCTTTGCACCTAAAAACGTGTCAGGGTCAAAGGTCTCCAAATTCACCAAACTTAGTGTCAACAGGTCAGGAACGATGATACGAACCCAACAGAACTTTCAGAATTAGATTTTGATGAGCCGATCACAAAATCGTCCGTCGAGCGGGGCCTGTGGGGCCTACGACACGCGATTTCGTCAACGTTCTCAGAATTGAACCAAACTTGGCTCACAGGACCAGCGTATCGCTACGAGTCCGATGGCGCAAGTTTCGCTTTAATCCGACGTGTGTACACAAAGTTAGGGTAAAATACAAAAAAGTCGGATACGGGGCGATGTCCGCGGATACGCGTTGATTCCGGTGTGCACGCACACCCGAATCGACTTCTGCGAAATACTACATGTCCGTATCGACGATGCGCACGTATCTGTGAAGACCGCGCGCGACCAAGTCGTCCCGTTTGGCAGGGCGTACTCAGTTCCGGGGTGAAACAGGGTCTGGTTTTTCTTGTTTTTGGATCGCGGTGTGCGATCACCACAGGACGCGATGCCCCGAGCGGTTTGTCCGAGCACCGAGAGGGTCATACAGGCTTCGCAACGCAATTTACGGAATCGAAAACAGAGCTACGAGCAAGAAGATACACGCACCTGAACGGGGGTCGAAAACCGGGGCAAAATCGTGTCCGACACGACACAGGACACGTGTCCTGTGTCCGACACGCGGGGGGGGGGGGGGGAATTAGGGCTAGGGTTAGGGATTTCTCGCCGGACTCCGGCGGAGGGCGGCCGGGTTGAGGCGGAGGGGGCCGGGGGCAGCACGGCGAGGCGGCGCAGGGCTCGGGCGGAGGCGGAGGGGACGCGGGGGGCGGCCGGAGGCGGCTCGGGGAGCTGCCCGCTGCTGCTGTGCTGCTGCTGTGGCCGTCGACGGTGCTCGACGGTGGAGAGGACGGGGTGGCTGACGGAGGAGGAGGGCCGGCGCTGCAGCGGTGGCGGAGCAGGTGGCGTCGACGGGGAGGGGGAGCCGGTGGTGGCGGGGTAGCTTGGGAGGGCTGGCCGGAGAAGAGAACGGGGGGGGTTTTATAGGCGGGGGAGGCTGGGGATGGCCGGGAATGGCGGGGAGAGGGGGTGGTCGTGGGGAGGTGGCCGGGCGGAGGCGGCGGACGCGGCGCCGGACGCGGGGGAGGGAGGACGTGGTCAGGGACGGGTGAGGGAAAGCCGAGTCGGGTCGGGTGCGGGTCTGGCCGACCCGCCCGACCCGCTAGGCCAGGGTTTTGGGCCGGGTTGGGGCTGGGCCCGGTGGGCCGGGTCCAGTGGGCCGCGGGCTGGGTTTAGAAAAATAATAATAATAATAATAATAATAATAATAATAATAATAATAAATAATTTAATAAATAAATAAATAAATAGTTAAATAAATAGTTTTAGGTGTTTTAAAATATGTCCGGGGCCCAATAAAATCCAGAAAAACTACCCTAAGTCCAGTTTTTTATTTTACACCCAAAAATATTATTTTTATAATATTTTAATATTATTTAATATCAATTAAAAATCATTTAATATTTAAAATCTTGATTTTAATTACAGAAAAATCCCAGAAAATTCTAGAAAATTGTGAAAAGTCCAGTTTTGAAAATCTTGAAAAATCAGGGGGTTTACAATCTACCCCCCTTAAGAGGATTGCGTCCTCGCAATCAAAGAATAACCGGTCAACAGAGATGACACGGTTGCAAGTATCGTTCGAAACACAACACAAGATACTTAGGAAAATACCGTTTCCCTAAAAATGAAAGTTATGCACTTCCAGAGAAAAATCTAGTTAAAGCAAAAGATCTACAACTTTTATGAAAACCAGGTTGTTATTAACAAGTTACAATTTTACTAGGTTGGGGCTGAGGTCACGAACCAATAGGCACGAACTACGACAAGACTAGAAACGGATAACTACGAATCACTTACTCGCATCAGCGTCCTGCACAGCCATCGCGTAAGCTTGCCCTCGTCCTTGAGGTAGATTCCTCTGCTGCTGCTGAGCTTGCTGGTAGGGTGCTGCTCGAGGCGCTGGTGGAGTTTGCTGGTTCGCCCTTGGTGCTCCTTCTCTACGCTCAGGACAGTCTCTTACTGCATGTTGTCTGGATCCGCAGCCTAAGCATAGTCCGAGTTTACGTCTACACTCCTTCTCGACATGGCCTATCTTGCCGCAGTGGTAACAAGTAGGAAGGTAGAAGGCTTTTGGTGCTGCTCTTGGTGGCGGGCTTATTTGTTGACGCTTTGAAGACTCCTCTTGTGCTGCTCTGGTTGGTGCGGATGTGGAGGGCCGCTTCAGACTGGTCTCTCTCTTGGTGACGCGCTCCATGCGTCGAGCCGTCGCAAGTACGTCCGAGTATGATGTTGGTACGACGGACCCAATTAGTTTCTGCAGCTCAATGTTCAGTCCGTCGAAGAATTTCTCGGCCTTCTCTTCCTCTATCGGGATCAGGGTGGGGGCGAAGCGGCTCAGACGAATAAATTCTGCGTTGTATTCTTCCACCGTCATAGAGTCCTGAGTGAGGCGATTGAACCTGTCCCGCAGTTCGGATCGAGCGATAGCAGGAATGTACATCTCTTGGAAGAGTCTGGAGAACTCCTCCCAAGTGACTCGGTCTGGTCCGAGTCGCGTCTCTTCAGACAACCACCAGTGGTGCGCATTGCCTGTCAATTGCATTCGGACGGCAGTCATCTAACGTTCCCGTGGAAGCTCAGCTGCTTCAAGTTGATGCCGAATGTTGGTGAGCCACGCATGAACTTCTGTGGGCTCCTCTTTTCCAGAAAAAGTGCGGGGCTTCAGTTGGCGGAAGTCAGTAATTGAGCCTATAGATGGCCGTCGAGCTGGTAGGTTGGCCTGCTCCAGTGTAGTTACGATGCTGCTCCTCAAGAATTCAACCTCACGACGCTGAGCCTCGTGTTGGACTTGTTGCTGGGCTTGCATCATCGCGTAGATCAGTTGGAATATCTGTTGTCCGTCAATCGGCTGTCCTTGTGGGAATACGTGCGCTGGTGGAACGAACTGCGGCGGAGGTGGGATGTCATCGCGCCAAAATCTGGAGGTAGATTGGCCTGCCTGCTGGCTCTGTTGAGTTGATGGAACTCCTCCGACTGGTGTCACTTCGTCGTCATAGGTGACACTTGTAGCTTGTGGTGTTCCGGCGGGGGTCTCGTTGCATCTTTGTGGGTCCATTTCCCTGTATCCAAAATAAACAATAAGAGGCGCACAGGAATCAAGGCAGGATGCAAGTCAATAAATTAATTCGAATACGATACAGATATCAAAACGATTCAAGCAAGTGGATGAGATCCTAAAAACATATCCTATTCTTATTGCAGGCCTGTTCGGTCCCTAAGTTGAAACCGAACAATTTAGTCGTAGACCTGCATGGGCCACCACAAAAATCATGTCACGCCCCAGTCCCAAAATGCCTAGGGACTGAGCACGTGGCAATGGCCAGCAGCACGCACCGATGGACAACCCAATTAGATGGATCCATCAGGGCATGCTTAAGCTGTAGTCTAGCAGTAAGATGTTACAAGTCTCAGGTATTTCTAATCTCATCCACAGAATAAACACAGATTAATGCCAAAAATAATGCAATAGAATAACTAAACAAATCTCAAATAAGATTATCTCGGGAACAATCCGAGAATCAGTCTGTTACATTAAGGAAATAGACAGGAAATAAAATACTGGAAATGGAAATACTGAGTAGATGAAGCCGGTGCTCAGGAGAAATCTTCGGCCACTATCTCGTCCTCGGTTCCGGGTTCTGCTCCAAGGAGTGCTCCTGTACCATACACCTCGGGGTAGTTCTCTTCAGCTATACCTGGGGACATCATCCATTCCAGGTCCTCAGGAGACATAGCAAGGTACAGAAATAACTCAAGCCAAAATGCATGCAGTGCAGCAATAATGAAACAGCAGGGTAAATATGTAAACCAGCTAAGTGATATGCAAGTGAGAGTTTTAGTCATACTCAGGCTGAGACTACTACAGAATCAGTGTCGAAGAAACCATAGCAGTATTTTCTCGACAGGGCCAGTAAGGTACCAAAGCTCTGTATCAGAGTCTAAGGCACCGCCAGATAACATTATTTAGATTATATTATATTCAGCCTTGATATGATATTACTCTCCCCACCCCATGTAATCTCACGTCACAGTTCCAGAATATCACAGGTACAAGTCACGCAAGATCGAACTAATGCAATGAGTCAGGATAGAATCTACGCATGTAAACTGTATATGTCATGAATATGTATCCTATACGGAATCACCATATATATCTCAGGGAATTCCGTCACATGAATAGTGTCAGGTGTCCTGGGTTGAGCAGTTAAACAAGATTATGCATTTACAAGAACTCAATTAAAATACTCTAACCGGAATTACTGAGAATTGACAAGCTTTACTTGCCCACTAATGCAAAATTAAACCAAGAAATTATATAGCAAGCTGCAGGGTTTGGCAAGGTACACTTGCCCACTGATGTATAACTAAGTCAAGGAAATAGGTAGCAGAGCTGCAAGTTTTGGCGAGGTACACTTGCCTGTGGTTCCGGCTCTGATTGCGGCTCTGACTTCAGTTGGATTAGCAGGCGGTACTCCGGTTGCTGAAATAAACATCACCATCAGATCCAGAAAATATCAATCAGCTAGAAACGCCTGTCCTTGAGTCCAATTTGAAGACAATGGCAGAAACGGCAGTTTCGGGTCAAAACGGGGTCCACATGTGGGCCCGCTTTGCACCTAAAAACGTGTCAGGGTCAAAGGTCTCCAAATTCACCAAACTTAGTGTCAACAGGTCAGGAACGATGATACGAACCCAACGGAACTTCCAGAATTGGATTTTGATGAGCCGATCACAAAATCGCCCGTCGAACGGGACCTGTGGGGCCCACGACACGCGATTTCGTCAACTTTATCAGAATTGAACCAAACTTGGCTCACAGGACCAGCGTATCACTACGAGTCCGATGGTGCAAGTTTCGCTTTAATCCGACGTGTGTACACAAAGTTAGGATAAAATGCAGAAAAGTCGGATACGGGGCGATGTCCGGGGATACGCGTTGATTCCGGTGTGCACGAACACCCGAATCGACTTCTGCGAAATCCCACACGTCCGTATCGACGATGCGCACGTATCTGTGAAGACCGTGCGCGACCAAGTCGTCCCGTTTGGCGGGGCGTACTCAGTTCCTTGGTGAAACAGGGTCTGGTTTTTCTTGTTTTTGGATCACGGTGTGCGATCACCACAGGACGCGATGCCCCGAGCGGTTTGTCCGAGCACCGAGAGGGTCATACAGGCTTCGCAACGCAATTTACGGAATCGAAAACAGAGCTACGAGCAAGAAGATACACGCACCTGAACGGGGGTCGAAAACCGGGGCAAAATCGTGTCCGACACGACACAGGACACGTGTCCTGTGTCCGACACGCGGGGGGGGGGAATTAGGGCTAGGGTTAGGGATTTCTCGCCGGACTCCGGCGGAGGGCGGCCGGGTTGAGGCGGAGGGGGCCGGGGGGCAGCGCGGCGAGGCGGCGCAGGGCTCGGGCGGAGGCGGAAGGGACGCGGGGGGCGGCCGGAGGCGGCTCGGGGAGCTGCCCGCTGCTGCTGTGCTGCTGCTGTGGCCGTCGACGGTGCTCGAAGGTGGAGAGGACGGGGTGGCTGACGGAGGAGGAGGGCCGGCGCTGCAGCGGTGGCGGAGCAGGTGGCGTCGACAGGGAGGGGGAGCCGGTGGTGGCGGGGTAGCTTGGGAGGGCTGGCCGGAGAAGAGAACGGGGGGGTTTTATAGGCGGGGGAGGCTGGGGATGGCCGGGAATGGCGGGGAGAGGGGGTGGTCGTGGGGAGGTGGCCGGGCGGAGGCGGCGGACGCGGCGCCGGACGCGGGGGAGGGAGGACGTGGTCAGGGACGGGTGAGGGAAAGCCGAGTCGGGTCGGGTGCGGGTCTGGCCGACCCGCCCGACCCGCTAGGCCAGGGTTTTGGGCCGGGTTGGGGCTGGGCCCGGTGGGCCGAGTCCAGTGGGCCGCGGGCTCGCCGGAGAAGAGAACGGGGGGTTTTTATAGGCGGGGGAGGCTGGGGATGGCCGGAAATGACGGGGAGAGGGGGTGGTCGTGGGGAGGTGGCCGGGCGGAGCGGGCCGGAGGCGGCGGACGCGACGCCGGACGCGGGGGAGGGAGGACGTGGTCAGGGACGGGTGAGGGGAAGCCGGGTCGGGTCGGGTGCGGATCTGGCTGACCCGCCCGACCCGCTAGGCCATGGTTTTGGGCCGGGTTGGGGCAGGGCCCGGTGGGCCGGGTCCAGTGGGCCGCGGGCTGGGTTTAGAAAAATAATAATAATAATAATAATAATAATAAATAATTTAATAAATAAATAAATAGTTAAATAAATAGTTTTATGTGTTTTAAAATAGGTCAGGGGCCCAATAAAATCCAGAAAATTTATCCTAAGTCCAGTTTTTCATTTTACACCCAAAAATATTATTTTCATATTATTTTAATATTATTTAATATCAATTAAAAATTATTTAATATTTAAAACCTTGATTTTAATTACAGAAAAATTCCAGAAAATTCCAAAAAATTGTGAAAAGTCCAGTTTTGAAAATCTTGAAAAATCAGGGGGTTTACAGGTATTGACAGATTCCCTCGAAGCAGACGAACAAGAATCTGAACCATTTGAGAATGACTCTTGGGCTTAACAAATGGATACACAGTGGGAACTCAGGTTCGAGCAGAGAGAACCCCCCACTGAAGATAAAGTTATCCAAATTGACGTTGGGGATGAACTCTCGCCAAAGCCGATATTTATCAGTAACAATCTTTCCGAAGAAGAAAGGAAAGAAATAATCCAGCTGATAAAAGAATATATCGACGTCTTTGCGTGGAATTATAAGGATATGTCAGGTCTTGATCCAAAAGTGGTTACTCATAAACTCAATATACTGCCCAATTCGAAGCCTGTAAAGCAGCACCAACGCCGGTTCTGCCCGGATATGATGGACGTCATTGAAGCTGAAATCAAGAAGTTTATAGCATGTGACTTTATCCGGGAAGAACAATATCCTGACTGGGTCGCCAATATTGTCTCAGTCATGAAAAAAAGTGGGAAAGTACGTGTCTGCATCGATTACCGAGATCTGAATGCAGCCTAACAGGAGAAAATACAGCTTGCAAGCTGTGTGGTCGAATGTGACCCTTCCTCTCTCCTGGACGAATCGTCATATGAAATTGTTGATCATCCCGAGCAAAGGAAGCTATGATATCCTTCCATGATCCATCGTTGCAGAGGATATTTGCTCGAAGACGCCTTCTTTTTTGGCTCCTTATATGCTGGAAGAACATGATCTTCTTCTTCCTCAAGTCAGCAAGACGAACCTCGGCAACCATCTCTGTGTGGTGAAGGAAATGTGGGAGGAACAGGTTAACTCATCAGCCTTTATATAGGCAAAAGAGAATACACCGAATTCCAACAAACTCCCAAAAATTCGCCAAGAAATCAGCCTCGAGGAACGAGTCAGACTTGATCGTTTCATGCTTCATTCAAAGTATTTCAAATTACGAGGAATTTGAAAACTTTGAAGGGGGTCTTGTAGAAGCATGAAAAATATGCTGCAAAGTTATACGCAGTATGCATAAAACTCACGTAAAGCAGAGTTTCAGTGCTGTGTAGCGTAAGACATGACTTCAGAGCCATCGGCGTACAGCAGAGCTTCAACGCTAGTTCAGCGTAAAATATAGCTCCAGAACAACCCGCGTAATGTAGTATTTCCAGACTGCTTCGTCGTAAAAAGGTTGTTACATCGCCCCTTCGACGTAAAACCTACTCGCTTTTAATGCAGTGGGGAGTAGTACGAGGAACTCTTCGTATTCCTCGAACGAACCTGTCAGATCATGCAGTGAACCTGACTCCTGACAAAGAGTACTGCACAACTATCCAGACGACGACTGTAATAATGATTCGGCACAGAGACCCAGACCGACGTTTAGTGACATTTCCTTGATACAAATTGCTTTTACGCATTTAAGGGAATACGCTGCCTAGTTTTATACAGGCAGATGTGAGCTTTTATTCTCAGCAGAAGACGAAACAAACCGCCACGTCAAAAGCTGCTCTTCGTAGAGAGCTCGAGGCACGTCTCTGCAGTTAATGCGTGTGATGGGGCAGATCTCTGCATTTAATGCACGAGATTTGGTTCTACTATTCAAAGACTGGATGAGCCATAATTATGACTAATACGTCCACATCATCACCTCTACACATTACGCCATCAGGCTATTTTCAGCTATAGGAGCACGCTGTACGCTATCTCCTTGAAATACGCCGACCTGGCTATTTTCAACTATAGGAGTACGCCGTATGCTATCTCCTCGGAATACGCCAACCCAGGCTATATTTGTATTGATGCGTGACAAGGCTATTTGGTCCAGAATATGCTCAAGACCTCAGTCAAGGAAGGAGGATCGGCTATCGTTTTTGCTAGCTACCTATTCATGCAGCATCAGGCTTCTACGCCTACCTGGCTTCTACGCCAGTTTGACAGCTACTTGGCTTCTACGCCAACTTGACAACTATTTGGCTTCTACGCCATGGTGACAGTCATAGGCTTCTACGCCAACCTTTTCTACGCGAGGGGCAGTTACCTACGTGGCTTGCATGCCGTGATCTTCGCAGCAGTTATACGCGTCACCTCATAATGGGACACGCGTCACACGCGGATTCAGAAGATCATTTATACGTGGGTGACAGTTATTATAACCGTCGCGTAAAAAGTGCCATACTCTCCACTGTTCATCTCCTACGCCGACTGGACGGTTACTGTCACTAAACTCTATAAATAGAGACCTCCGCCCACGGAGGTCGGGGGTCGAAGAGAGGTCGAAAATTTATTTTTGAGAGAGAAGAACCCAGAGCACAGACAGAGAGTAGTGATCGACGATTTTGGCATCGAGCATCCACTCCCTCTTGCAACCTCTGAAGCTATTCCTTCTTCAACAACACTTCTTCATCATCGTGTGGTCCAAGGGACAAAGTGATCGACCGCAGATCAGACTCCTATAGCAATATTTACCCAGATTAAACTTTGTACTTAACATCCTCGTATAGGATTAATTGTACTTCTTTTTGTAAACCAAAGGAAGGGTTTCGTATAAGCCTAGTTTCATTTCTTTCGTTTATTATCAAACACATGCATATGTAAGATCTATGTCACGAATCCTGTAACCTATACAGAATCACCTTGAATAATTCAGGAAAGATTGTCTCATAAACAGTGTCAAGTGTCTTATGGTATGACGTACTTGATAAAACAAGCACAAAAATATAGGATCGTGGAATCAACTCTCTAAATGACGTTACACGACTCCGTGTACGGCGTCGACACCCAAAATTATTCGGACATTAAGCAACGTCCCACGGTCCTAGGTTGAACAGGTACATCTCAAGAGTATATATATATATAGAAAAAACTCAAGCAAATAATATAACATGACTACTGCAAGTTGGCAAGGTACACTTGCCTAGGGTTTGAATTCCTTCAGTTGCTCCGGTGTATGTGAAATCTCCAGGAACGCCTCCGGATGCTGAAACAAACATTATCATCACTCTCAGAAGATATGAAATAGCTAGGATTGCCTACCCATAAGTCCAATTTGGACACAGGGGCAGAAATGACAGTTTCTGGTCAAAGCGGAGTTTACATGTGACATATTTCGCACCGAAAAATATGTCCAAGACAAAGTTGTCCAAATTTGTCAAACTTAGTATTTACAAGTCCAGAACGATGATACGAACCCAACGGAAAGTCCAGAACTGGATTTCGATGAGCTGGTCACAAAATTGCCCGTCAAGTGGAGCCGTAGGGCCCACGATACCGGGTTTTGTCAACGTTCTCAAAATCGAACCAAACTTGGTTCACAGGACCAGCGTAATGCTACGAATTCAATAGCGCAATTTTCGTTACGAAACGACAAGCACACATGAAGTTATAACGAGTTTCAGAACAGGCCCGATATGGGATAATTTCGACGGATACGCGTTAATTTCGGTGTGCACGCACATCCAAATCAACTTCCGTAAAATTCCACACGTCTGCATTGACGATGCGCACCTTTCGGTGAACTTTGCATACGACCAAGTCGCCTCGTTTAGCGGAACGCACCCAGTTTCGGGAGAAATTTGGATTTTAAAGACCAAGTTTTTGGTCGATTTCACCCGCGAATAAAACACAACATGCAACGAATTAAAATAAACTAATTATAGGATTTAAAACTTGATTATATTTTCTAATTAACTGCTCAAACAGAAATCAAAATTATTAAACAGGTTGGGAGTAAATCGGCCATGAACTTGTGAGTTCGGGATGATTTCTGAATTACAAAAATTTGGGTTATTTTTTCTGTTTTTGCGTCGCGGTTTGAGACCGACACAGGACGCGATGTCCCGAACTAATTGTGCGGGGTTCGAGAGGGTCACGTGGTCTTCGCCTAGGATTCGACAGAACGAAATACGGATCAATACACAGGGAGATATGAGACTGGGAAGATAGGTACCTCGCTGATTCCGTGACAGAGGCAGTATATCGGCGACTTCGCGGGCGGCGTGCGGCGATTGCTGCGGCTGTTGGTGGTTGGCGGGGGTCGTCGGCGGGGGTCACAGGGGTCAGGTAGACGTCGTCGTCGTCGTCCGGGGCAAGGCAGCGGTCGGAGGCAGTGACGGTGGAGGTGGAGCGGTGATGGTGGTCGGGTTTGGCTCGCCGGGGGGGGTTAAATAGGGGGAGAGGGTCGTCGGGGGTTTCGGGGGTCGTGGGGTGGTCGTTGGCGGGGTCGAGCGGCCGAGTCGGGGGCGGGGTCGTGGCCGGAAACGAGTGGGGGTCGTGCGGCGGAGTCGGGGGCGGGGGGATCGTGGGGGAAGAGGGGTTTCTGTGTAAGGGTCAGGTCAAGTCGGGTCGGGTCGGGTAGGATCCGACCCGTTAGGACGGTTGGGTTGGTTCATTTTGGGTTGGGTTGGGTTCGGTTTATGTTGGTTTAATCTGGTTTAATTAAAAATAGGGTTTTTAACTAATTAAAAATAGTTTATGAGCCCAATAAATTTCAAAAAATTACACAACATCCAATAATTAATTATACACCAAAAAATATAATTTTTATAATATTATAATACTTAATTTAATACATAAAAATATTAATCCCTGAAGGACATTTATAATAATTAATTAAAAATTACAAAAAATTTCAGAAATTCAATTTTTTTTTAAAAACAGGTTTTTACAGTTTAAAACCTATAAGGTTATCAACGATGGTCAAGAGGTTCAAATAAGAGATCATAAGCGCGCTCAAGTTGCTAGAAAATGAAGTGATGTCCTGGATTTTACTTCTGAATTTTTTTACTCCTGTTAATGTTCTTCATGTTCCAAACATTAGAAAGAACATGGTTTATGTTGACCTTGTATGCAATAGAGGATTTTTATAATGTCTTTGAGTCTGATAAGGTTATTTAAACCAAGAATGGGATGTTTGTAGGAAAGGGACATGATTGTAATGGAATGCACAATCTTAGTATCAATAAAGTTGTTTCTACCTATATCGTTGAATCTTTTGATTTATGGCATGATAGGTTAGCACATATAAATTATATGTCGATTACAAACATGAGTAAACCTGATTTAATTAACCTTAAATGGATTGTTTGTGACAAATGTGAAATTTGTGCACACACCAAGATTATAAAGAGACCATTCCCTGGAGTTAAACCAAACTCTGAAAGTTTGGATTTGGTACATTATGATATATGTAAATTAATGGTATTTTGAACCTAGGTGGAAGAAGATACTTCATTACGTTCATCGATGATTTTTCAAAGTATACTTTTGTATATCTTAAGAGAAATAAGATGAAGCTTTTAGTAAATTTAAAATTAACAATGCAGAGGTCGAAAATCAATTAAATAAGAAAATTAAAGTTTTACGAAGCGATAGAGGCCTAGAATATTTTTTAAACGGCTTTGATGAATTATGTGAATTGCATGGAATCATATGTGATCGTTCTGCACCTTATACTCTAGCAAAATGGTTTCGAAAGAAAAAAAATGTACTTTAATGGAAATAGTAAATTGTATGCTTGTAAAGTCAATGTTACCTTTAAATTTATTGGGTGAAGCTTTAAATACATCATGTTATTTACACAATAGAATTGCGTCCAGAAAGACTAATATATATGTCCATATAAATTATGGAAAGTCAGAAAACCGAATTTGTCATATCTCAAAGTGTGTGTGTGTGGGGTGGGGGGGGGGGGTGTTTGACATATTATAGGGTCACTGACCCAAAGAGGACTAAATTAGGTCCTAGAGCGTTAAGAAGTGTCTTTGTTGGATATGCTGGACATAATAAAGCATATAGGGTTCTTGACTTGGATTCTAAAATTATTGAATCTCAAGTTGTTGAATTTTAAGAAAATAAATTATGTAAAGATTTGAAAGTCATAGAGAATCCTAGTGGAGACTATCACAATGTTGAGGTCCACTCTAAATTAGAAATGGAATCTCAAACTAAGAAACACTTGGATCCTTCTCCTAGTGAAGAACCTAAAACAATTAAATGACAAAGAAAAGATAAAAATCTGCACCGTGATTATATCTCTCAAGCTTTGGTTGTCTTAGTTGAGGGATAAGACAAATTGACAAATAAAATTCCAATAGTTTTAAACATTAAAGAGGATCCAAAGACTTATAATGATGCTATTAGTTCTAGAGATGCTACGTTCTAGAGGAAAGCAATAAAAGATTAGATGTATCCCATAATGTCTAATAAAACTTGGGGTTTGGTTGATTTATCTCCGGGATCAAAACATATTAGATGCAAATGGGATTTTCAAACGAAAATATGTCCATAATGTCACGCCCCAGTCCCAAAAATACTGAGGGACTAGACACGTGACAATGGCCAGCAGCACACACCGATGGACAAACCCAATTTAATGGACCCATCAGGGTGTACTTAAGCTGTAATACAACAATAAGGGTCTATGGTACTAATCTCATCCACAGAAATGAATACAATCAATATGAAATATAAAGCAACATCAAGTCTCAATAAAATATATCTCGGGGAACAACCCGATAATAAGTTTGATACATCAATTCAATAAACAGGAAATAACTGAGCATAGAATAAACAGATACTCAGCAGAAATCCTCGGCGATCACCTCGTCCTCGGGTTATGTTACTGCTCCAATGTATGCTCATGTCTCGTACACCTCGAGGTAGATCTCCTCTGCTAAACCTGGGAACATAATCCGGATCCAGGTCCTCAGGGGACATAGCAAGGTACAAGAATAACTCAAGCCAAAATAAATGCAGTATATGAAATAAATCAATAGGGTAAAATATGTAACCAGCTATGTGATATGCAAGTGAGAGCATTAATCATACTCAGGCTGAGACTACTATAGGCTCTGTGTCAGGGAAATCCATAACAACATTTTCTCGAAGGGCCAGTAAATGTGCCAAAGCTCTGTGTCAGAGTCTAAGGCACCTCCAGTAATATAATATATATATATATATAATCAGCCTTTAGTATGGTAAAACTCTTCCCACCTAATGTAATCACACGCCTCACGTCCATGACACGCAAGATCATATCTAATGCAGCAAGTCATATGATAGCTCTGGATATAAAAAGTCTATGTCTCGAATCCTGTAACCTATACAGAATCACAATGAATGACTCAGAAAGATTCTGTCTCATGAACAGTGTCAGGTGTCCTATGGTATGACGTACTTGATAATGCAAGCACGAAGATATATAGAGTCGCGATATCAATCTCTAGGTGACGTTACACAACTCCGCGTACGGCTTTGACAACCGAATCTTGTTCGGACGTTAAGTAATGTCACACGGTCCTAGGTTGAACAGATACATCATGTAAATAAATCAAGAGAATATTATGTAGCAAGTACTGCAAGATTGACAAGGTACACTTGCGTGAGGTTTGGTTTCCAACTACTGCTCTGATATCAGTGGGATCTGCAGGTACTCCTCCGGTTGCTGAAATAATCATTATCATCATGTTCAGAAGATATCAAATAGCTAGAATTGCCTGTCCATAAGTCCAATTTGGACACATGGACAAAATTGACCGTTTCTGGTCAAAGTGGGGTCCACATGTGGCCCACTTCGCATCGAAAAATGTGTCAGAGACAATGTTCTCCAAATTCGTCAAACTTAGTGTCTACAAGTCCAAAACGACGATACGAACCCAACAGAATGTCCAAAACTGGATTCCGATGAGCCGATCACAAAATCGCCCGTCAAGTAGAGCCGTGGGACCCACGATACGGGATTTTGTCAACGTTCTCAGAATCGAACCAAACTTGGGTCACAAGACCAGCGTATTTCTACGAGTCCGATGGCACAAGTTTCGTTTCGATACGACGAGCGTACACGAAGTTACAATGAGTTTCAGAATAGGGCCGATATTGAGTGTTGTCGACGGATACGCGTTGATTCCGGTGTGCATGCACATCCAAATCAACTTTCGCAAAATTCCATACATCCGTATTGACGGTGCGCACCTTTCGATAAAGTTCGCACACGACCAAGTCGCCTGTTTAGCGGGACCACTCAGTTCCACAAAAATCAGGATTTTAAATAACCAATATTTTGGTCATTTTCACCCTGGAATAACATGCAATTTACAGCTCAATAAATTGAACTAAAATAGGGTTTTAAAACTTGGTTATACGGTCTAAATTACTGTTCGATTAGATTTTGAAAATATTTAACAGGTTGGTCGCAAAACGGTCGTGAACTGGGGAGTACGGGCCAGATTCTGAATTTTCAGAAATTGGGAATTATTTTCCTAATTTGCATCGCAGTTTACGACCGACACAGGACGCAATATCCCGAACTATTTGTACGGGTTTTGAGAGAGTCACGAGGTCTACACGTAAGATTCGACAGAACAGAAAATGGATCGATGTACAGAGAGAAACGTAAGTCAGAAGAGGGATACCTCGCTGACTTTCTCGTGTCAGGGTGGCGCGTCGCGGCGACTGCGGGGCAGCGGGTTGTTGCTTGTCGGCGGTTGCTGACGTCGAGGGCACGACAGAGGGGAGCTCGGGGTGGCCGGGGCTATCGAAGTCGGAGGGAAGACGTGGCAGAGGCAGAGATTGTCGGAGGAGACAGGGAGCTAGGTGGATGGCTGTGGCGAAGTGGTGGTGGTCGAGAGGAGGGATGCCGGTGATGGTGGTGGGTGGGAGTGTTTAAATAGGGGGAGACGGTGGCGGTTGCAGGGAGGTGGAGCGGCGCGGGGAGGCGAGCGGACATCGGGGAGACGGCGGGGTCGAAACGGTCGGCGGCGGTGGCGGGTGTAACGGCCGGAGGGATCGTGGGCGGTTGGGAATTTAGGTTACTGTAGATTAGGAAACGGGTCGGGTCGGGTAGGCGGGTCGGGTCTTGGTTAACGGATCCGGATCCGACCTGTCACGTCCCAGTCCCAAAATATGTAGGACTAGGACACGTAAGCATGTCAGCCGCATGTATATGGCAACTCTAATATATGGAAACCATAATACATGCGTACGCTGTATAATGAACAATAATTTACAAGTGGTAAAACTCTCACAAGTCACAGGGTATAATCTAAATCTCATCCAAAGAAATCAAATATAAATGAATAACCAATAACCATGTAACTAGATCTCAATATAAAGTATCTAAAGAATGACAGTCGGATGGAAACAAATCTACTGCCGAATCAGAATATAAAATGAACAAGATAAATACCCTATAAGTACAACATCTGACAATCACGAGGCACGAAGAGAAGACCTCCTCGAAATATAAATAGCATGTCCGGATCTGTGCTCCTGCGAATACTCATGAACATCTACACCTGGAAAGGGACCAGGTCCTCAGAGGGACATAACAAGATACATAGAAATATGTTATAAAGTAAATACTGAATAAATAAAGGGGGTGTGCTAACCATCTAAGTGAATGCAATTTGAGAACAACTTAGTACGTATGGAAAAGTGTAGGCTAGACATATGCTGACGTAATTCACCAATCGTCGTGACTGACTAGTATATGCCACATATGCCCCCATTCGAGGGCACTCTGCAATAATAACTTCCATCTCCGAGGAGCATGGTATCTGAAATAGTATAACGTCCAACATTCTTTAGAGTGTAGTATCTGCAAAAATAACAAGTGGCGCCCAACACTCTAAGGAACGTGGTATCTGCAATATATATATATATATATATATATATATATATATATATATATATATATATATATATATATATATATATATATATATATATACGTCCGTATCACTCCGTCGAGTGCGGTATCTGTATAGAAGGAGTGGGTGTCCCATACGCCTACTAGTCGTCCTCCCCGCCCAATGTAGATATACAAGTCGTGAACACGACGTGGACATCTCGTACTATGATGCAAGTCTCTATAGAATAAACAACTAAGCTAAATACCGTTACACGTGTTGCTCACACTGATGGCCAGTCGCGCATGAGGCACGCGTCCCTACATGAAATCACTCTGTGACGTGTAATGATACGTGTCAAGGCCTGGGGAGTCATACCAATAACTCCACAACTTTAGGTGGGTCTACTAGATACTAGGTCAGACACAAGTCCTAACGTCAACGCCTTCGTTGACTACACCCGAGTCTCTCTCGGACGCGCACAGTTATATAATATTAAAATAAATAAACATGTAACTAAAAATAACTGAAGTTAAACAGTACAACAAGGTAAGGTATACTTGCCTGGCAAGAGAGCTGCAAAATGTAACGTCCAGATGTCAAATGCCAAAAGTCAGAAACTATGGTCTCAGAATGAACATCTCTGGATGCTGAAATAAATATCACCAACGTTCCCAGAATAAGTGAAATAGCTAAAAAATACTACCCTTTCGTCCAAATTAGACACAGGGGCAAAACGGTAATTTCAGGCCAAAATAGGATCCACATGTAGGCCACCTTACACCGAAAAGCGTACCAAGGATAAAAATCTCTAAAAAGGATAAATTATAGGTCAAACAAACTCTAAATGTCAGTACAAACTCAACGGTATGTCCAGATGTGAATTCCGATGAGCCGAACACAATTTTGCCCAAAAAGTCAACTGTGGGGCCCGCCAATTGGCGACTTGGTCAACTGTCTCAGAATTACGTGAAAATTGGGTCACAGGACCGGTGCGATACCACGAGTCCAATTGCGCAAGTTTCGTCGCATTATGACGAGCGTGCACAAAATGCGCACGACTTTTGTAAAAGTCGCGACACGGGAATTTGCTGCGGATACGGGCTGATACCGACGCGCACACGCGTCCAAATCAGTTTTCGCGAAATCTCACGCGTCCGGGTATACTGCGCGCACCTTTTGGTACACTTTGTACACAGCGGGGCGCGCTCCGTTTCATAATTTTTGGAATTTGAAAAAAAGTAAGTTTTCAGGTTTTTCTACCTAATTTATTTTAACATACAGCAACAAATAAAATATTGTATTTGACAGAAAATAAACTAAGTTAGGTAGTCTTCACATACCAACAAGAAAAATCTGATTCGGATCTCCGTGGTGGGAGATACGAATCCGAGAACAGGGGTGGTTGCAACAGATTTTTCTGAGATTTAAAAGTTATAGTGTTTCCTCGACTTGGAGTCAATTTTTACCTAGGGTTGCGCGTGGTTCGAGATGAACTAATATACAAATATGAAAGGGGGATAGGTGAGGATCATACCGGCGAAGACGGGGTCGAGTTTGGTCGAGCAGGGGCGCAGAAAATAGAGCAGAAATACAGGTTCATTGCAGTCAAATTCCTGTGTGGCGACGGTCGCGAGCGCGCGGCGTGCGACGGTCGTGGCGGCGGCTCCGGCTGTCGCTGGCTGGCGGCGGCGGCGCGGCTAGGTGGCTGGAGAGGTGGAGAGTAGAATTAGGGTTCGGGTTTATGGGTTTGAGTGAATTATATAGGGAGAGTGAGTCGGCGGGTGGGGGGGGTCACTGGTATTTGAAATACCACTGCTGCTGCCGCTGTTTCTTTTCTTACTTCTCTCTTTCTTTCCTTCCTTCTTTAGTCAATTTTGGTTTTGGTTTGGGCGGATTTGGGTTTGGCGGGTTTGGATTTGGATTCATTAAGGATCCAAACCCACTATCTTTTCTTTTCTTTTCTTTTCTTTTCTTTTCTTTTTCTTTTTCTTTTTCTTTTTCTAATTAACTAATATATATATATATATATATATATATATATATATATATATATATATATATATATATATATATATATATATATATATATATATATATACATACCATTAAGCTAGCAACTATCCACAGGGTCTCCTACATAAAATAAATTAGGGAAAATTTATAATGGCTCCAAAAACCTCCTAGATGCACAAACACCTCAAATAAAAATTAAATAAAATCTATTTTCTCTATTTAGCACATAATTACTATAAATAAAATAAATAAATAAATAAATAAACTAATATGATTTATTAAAATAATTGGGGTTTCACACGACCCGATAAGGGCTGGGTTGGGTTCAGTTAGCTTGGTCTGGTTCGGTTTAATAAACCGGTTGGGTTCAGCTCGGTTTATTTTGGTTTATTTTGAAATTTAGTTTTTAGGTCTTTAAAATAGTTCTGGGGTCCAATAAATTTCAAAAAAATTACAGTATGTCTAATATTTTATTTTACACCCAAAAATTACAGTATGTAATAGTACCTACATGCGTATTTATTTTAAATTTACAAAAGAATATGGTGTAATTGTCTCTCCCCAATCTCCAGCAAGCTCGATAGTCCCCGCTGAACGTGAATCACCACGTTTACAGCTCTCCCGCAGGACCATCGTTCTCATCGAGACGTGATGCCGTACGAGCCTGGAGTTACGCTCGTACAAGGCGATGTTGTCAAACACCAAATGTTATCATTGAAACAACCAAGTTGCAGCGGAAGTCAAGTATTGTGTACCAAGCACACAATCAGAGTAATACGCAGTGAAGCTCACGATAGGGTCAAATGAAATGCCTCATCGAAGACAAGGCCACGAAGGCGATGAAATACTCTTGCTCTTTTCTCTAGCCCACAAAGGTACTTACAGTTCATACATCATGTCCCGTATATCCAAGCAGCGCCACTACGCCTGCGTACCTGAAATAATGCCCACAAACGTGGGTCAGTACACAACCGTACTGGTGAGCGGGGTAACCCACTCGCCTAAGCCGACACTAAGTAAAAATAGTGAATGCAAACAGTTATATGGTGATCTTTCTAGTTGAATCCTATATTCATTTCATGGCATAGGGATGACATGTTAAGGAAAGCTGTAAAGCAGTTTAAGCATGCAAGCACTCAACTCAAACCAAACGACAAGCAAATATATAAGCAACTCGAGGGAAACTAGCATGCAAACCGTCCTGCTCAAGTCCAAGCAACACGATAACATGTCGAACCATCAACCAAGCCTCAATATCCATCCTCAACCAACACTTACAATCCAAATCTCACAGTGCACACTCTTGCCGAGGCAAGGTGGCCGCGCCTATACGAAAGCCAAACCAACAAAAGGAAAGCAAGCCAATACTATACTATATGAAGTCACTGGCCAAGCCATAAAGGACTTTGATCGGACTGATCAAATGCGGTTCTCCTCGAAACAGCGCTAAGTAGCTAACCCACCTGGATCGATTCCAACCACTGGCACCGCGCCCAAGACGCGTTACCCAAATTGTCTCCTCCATGGCCGAACGGTCCCGGTGCCCCGGAGTACCCGTTCGAGGAGACCAAACCCTGTGCAATACAGGTTGTCCGTGACATGCAGACACCAAGTAGGTATGACGAGAGGATCGAACATTCTCGCCCCACCAAGCGATCATAGACTCGTTCCGCCAATAATCCAACCAACACATCCATAACCATTCTTCCAACATATAGCCCAAGGCACCATTCACAAGTTATTCCCATAGGCACAATGCCTCTTCTCAACACAGTATTTCCAATGTTGCAACACCCATGCTCAAAGCTAACCCATGGCACAATACCGTTTCAGTGGCATAATGCCCCATTCGTGGCACGATGCCCCATCAAGCGGCACAACACCCTCGCCGATGCAGTTGTTCGGTTTTGAACCATAACTGCTCGCTTTGCAAGACAAAGCGACCAAGTGATACCCGTGCACGGATGCACGCTCGCTCGCCCAAATCTCAATATTCCCAATCTCTCAATGCATCATTCCAACTGTCCAAGCATAATCCCAATTATCCAACCAACTGCCTCAAATGTAATATTCCAACTCTAGCTCCAACTATCCAACGCACAAACCAAATCAAGCCACAATCCTACCAAGCCAATGGCGTACACTCTATGCACGCCTCAGTGTAGTGATTCCCAATGTTTCAGCCCAAGTGTTCAAGCCATTTACGTGTTTTCCATATTATTAGGCATGAAGGAGTAGAGGAGAAGGGAAAGAGCCCACTCACAATGTTTGATCCCGTTAAGCATCCTGTCCTGCCGATACGGCCAATCCCTTGAGCCCGTGGTCCGATGCAAGCGCAATCTACTCAACTGGTATGACCGTGCGAGCAGGCCGTGCTCTACAAATCATCCGACCGATCAGACTAAGGAAGATGGCATTATCATTCCAACTCAGCTATCTCAGTATTGCTCTGAACAAACACCTGATTTCCATCGAACCCGCTAGCCATCTGCACATGAAACAACTCAATCAATACTTCTTCCCAAAATCTAACAAATCAAATGGAACCAGCATTTGTTTCATTCAATCCGACTCAGCGTAACGCTCCGAGCGGTTGCGGGACGTTACATAATATACCACTTAGAATCAGGTTCGTCCACGAACCGTGCTGGTACTCATTCCTATCACATGCCACTATCCAATTCCATGGATCTGCTCTATGCAACTCACATATTCACGATTCTAACTCAACATCTCGCACTGCTGAATGCTCGTACAAATTCTATATTCCTACATCCTCCTTGCAGCTCAATACGAATTCTTCGTATCGCTTAGTTTTGGATCGATACACATATTTAAGGCGTCCCTAAAATATATGTATTTCAGCCGAGCTTTGCGATAGCAAATTTGAACAAGTTACAAGGGTATCTTTATGTCCGAGGCATCCATTAGCTTCACTCCCAAATCGAACCAATCCTGATTTCCATTCCAACATGTTCGCTTGAGCACTATTCTCAATATGATAATTTTTTACCGACTCAATCAGTTCTTGTTCCAACTCAATCCGAATCCGCACTAGCAACATCTCCAAATATATCTCATGCACCGAACGATCAACTCAACTGATACTACCCCAGCTAGGCGACTTACCCAAATATCAAACTTTGGTTAGATCAGCTCAACCAAACATCTCTTCCATCAAATCTCAATACCTCGCTGGGTGAACATCTATATTGAGGTTCGTGTGATTCACGAAGATCTCGCCGCCACGCCAAAGGGATAATGTTGCCACGATTTCAACGTGGACACACTCGCCACAATTCCTAGGTTGCGCATGGAATAGTTCTTCGCGCTGCTTCCACTGCCTCGAAGCATAGAATATCACCTTCGCCTTCCGAATGAGCACGCTTTCCAGACTAAGTTCCGATGCATCTTGTAAATCTGAGGCACATCTGTCCCTTCCAGTATTCGCAAAGATTTAATTTGAACGAGCCGCCACAGTCGTCCATTCATATAAATGCTATTCCCTTCCAGAGCACGATGAGTCAGAGGCGATGCCATCTACAAAAATCTGTGACTCTGAATCTCATCAGTTGACTTAGGCCAATCCCACCATCGCTTCGATCTTTCGGCTGCATCTTCAGCTGAAGGCTATCCCAAGGATCTCTCAAATCCAACTCTCAGTCAATAAGCCAAATCACATTGCTCACATCTGCCCTCGACGCATTCCCAAATATGCCACCTCAAGGGTCGTTCTATGGGTCAACCATATTCAATCTCTGATCTGCGGGCAAGTCACTAGGGTCAGCTGTCCCGAAGCTACGCTCGATAATTGTAATCATCACGATGGACAGTTACTATGAACCATGCTATATCTCATCTGCAAATCCGAATCAAAATCCAACCATTCCATCCGAGCGAACTTCCGAATCCGAGAACTCATGCACTACCTCTGCTGATCTGTCAACCAATGCCACTTAACCACCTAGAGTCTTGCTATCTATCCGAGCCACAATTCAAGAACTGTGCTCGTTTGAAACTGTCTTCCATCAATCCGCCGTTATGCCCTGAATCCATCAAATTTTCTGAACTGCCATGTTCGTCTTCTCGCACTACCACTGCAATGATTTCCGAAACTCAAGACTTGCTCCAATTCTTATCCCCTTGCCGCATTCTACAATGCACGTCCAACTTGCTCAAACCGCATAGTGATTTGCTCCGACGTTGCTCCCAAGTTTAGCTATCTTCAAAAGTCTGTCCGCCACAAATTCTTGCCTTTAGTTGTTGCCTCAATCCGTCCACGTCTTCCGGAGAATCCGTCTACCATTGTTGCACTAGCTTGCCTAAAATTCTACTTCCGCTAAACCTGAGTCAACTTCTCGAGCAGCAATATCCAAAATCCTTCCAGACCGTTCAAGTCCATCGCATTGTCCCTCCAAAATGTGTGATCATGCCTTTCCCAACTCAAGTCTGACACAAAACTCAGGCAATGCTTGAATTATCCAAATATTTCCATCAATCTTATTATGCAACTCGTGCTATGTTCCATTCTCAATGCTTGCAGCTATTCTCAAACCGTCTGATACATTCACAATACGAGCAACTCGTGCAACGATCTCTCTTCCAAGTGATCCAACCCAATACCCAACTGTCTCACACATTTGCCGTACGTGCAACTCGTGCAAACTATCCTGATATTTCCAAGCCAAACCCAAACATGCCCAACCGATGCGCCACAGCCGAAATTCTAACTTATATCCAACACAATCGCTACACGAGCGACTCGTGCAACGATTCATTCTCATCGAATATTTCTACGCAAAACATGCCGCATAACCAAATCTCGTTAGCCAACCAACTGATTCATTGAGGCAATCAGAATCTCCTGAACGACAAGCCAACCCAACGAAAGCCCACAACTTGTTGCAATGCAACAACGCTAACCAACTTGCTGCACGAATGCAACAACGCCTAACGAGGCTAAGCGATCCTACAAAAACCAACCAAGGCAACGCAACCAAGAATAAAATGCAGCCACAACCAGCAATAAGTAGACTTATTGCATGAAACATCCAATGCGGCATCGAGTAGAGCCAAGAGCTAAACGACACGCGGAAGCTATTTAGAGTTTGTGATGAAGCGAAGGACCAAGTCCGAAAAAAATAAACCAGGCGCTCTGATACCAATTTGTCACGCCCCAATCTCCCGCAAGCTCGATAGTCCCCGCTGAACGTGAATCACCACGTTTACAGCTCTTCCGCAGGACCATCGTTCTCATCGAGACGTGATGCCGTACGAGCCTGGAGTTGCGCTCGTACAAGGCGATGTTGTCAAACACCAAATGTTATCATTGAAACAACCAAGTTGCAGCGGAAGTCAAGTATTGTGTACCAAGCACACAATCAGAGTAATACGCAGTGAAGCTCACGATAGGGTCAAATGAAATGCCTCATCGAAGACAAGGCCACTAAGGCGATGAAATACTCTTGCTCTTTTCTCTAGCCCACAAAGGTACTTACAGTTCATACATCATGTCCCGTATATCCAAGCAGCGCCACTACGCCTGCGTACCTGAAATAATGCCCACAAACGTGGGTCAGTACACAACCGTACTGGTGAGCGGGGTAACCCACTCGCCTAAGCCGACACTAAGTAAAAATAGTGAATGCAAACAGTTATATGGTGATCTTTCTAGTTGAATCCTATATTCATTTCATGGCATAGGGATGACATGTTAAGGAAAGCTGTAAAGCAGTTTAAGCATGCAAGCACTCAACTCAAACCAAACGACAAGCAAATATATAAGCAACTCGAGGGAAACTAGCATGCAAACCGTCCTGCTCAAGTCCAAGCAACACGATAACATGTCGAACCATCAACCAAGCCTCAATATCCATCCTCAACCAACACTTACAATCCAAATCTCACAGTGCACACTCTTGCCGAGGCAAGGTGGCCGCGCCTATACGAAAGCCAAACCAACAAAAGGAAAGCAAGCCAACACTATACTATATGAAGTCACTGGCCAAGCCATAAAGGACTTTGATCGGACTGATCAAATGCGGTTCTCCTCGAAACAACGCTAAGTAGCTAACCCACCTGGATCAATTCCAACCGCTGGCACCGCGCCCAAGACGCGTTACCCAAATTGTCTCCTCCATGGCCGAACGGTCCCGGTGCCCCGGAGTACCCGTTCGAGGAGACCAAACCCTGTGCAATACAGGTTGTCCGTGACATGCAGACACCAAGTAGGTATGACGAGAGGATCGAACATTCTCGCCCTACCAAGCGATCCTAGACTCGTTCCGCCAATAATCCAACCAACACATCCATAACCATTCTTCCAACATATAGCCCAAGGCACCATTCACAAGTTATTCCCATAGGCACAATGCCTCTTCTCAACACAGTATTTCCAATGGTGCAACACCCATGCTCAAAGCTAACCCATGGCACAATGCCGTTTCAGTGGCACAATGTCCCATTCGTGGCACGATGCCCCATCAAGCGGCACAACACCCTCGCCGATGCAGTTGTTCGGTTTTGAACCATAACTGCTCGCTTTGCAAGACAAAGCGACCAAGTGATACCCGTGCACGGATGCACGCTCGCTCGCCCAAATCTCAATGTTCCCAATCTCTCAATGCATCATTCGAACTGTCCAAGCATAATCCCAATTATCCAACCAACTGCCTCAAATGTAATATTCCAACTCTAGCTCCAACTATCCAACGCACAAACCAAATCAAGCCACAATCCTACCAAGCCAATGGCGTACACTCTATGCACGCCTCAGTGTAGTGATTCCCAATATTTCAGCCCAAGTGTTCAAGCCATTTACGTGTTTTCTATATTATTAGGCATGAAGGAGTAGAGGAGAAGGGAAAGAGCCCACTCACAATGTTTGATCCCGTTAAGCATCATGTCCTGCCGATACGGCCAATCCCTTGAGCCCGTGGTCCGATGCAAGCGCAATCTACTCAACTGGTATGACCGTGCGAGCAGGCCGTGCTCTACAAATCATCCGACCGATCAGACTAAGGAAGATGGTATTATCATTCCAACTCAGCTATCTCAGTATTGCTCTGAACAAACACCTGATTTCCATCGAACCCGCTAGCCATCTGCACATGAAACAACTCAATCAATACTTCTTCCCAAAATCTAACAAATCAAATGGAACCAGCATTTATTTCATTCAATCCGACTCAGCGTAACGCTCCGAGCGGTTGCGGGACGTTACAGTAATAGTGTTATTGTATGTTGATGATATGCTTATTATGGATACAAATATGTTAGGCATTTTAGAAACTGAGAAGTATTTAGCTTCAGTCTTTAAAATGAAAGACTTGGGTGAAGTTGATACTATCTTAGGTATTGAAGTTAGAAAGCACAATTGAGGATATGCTTTAAGCCAAATGCATTATATTCGGGGGAAAAGTTGTCCGACTTTAAGCATCTTAATTTTAGAGAATTTAACACTCCTTTGATTCAAGTGTTAAATTGACAATAATTCGGAGAGAGAAATTGCTCAATTTGAATATGCTAGTGCAATTGCTAGTCTAATGTATCTTATGCATTGTACTAAACTCAATATAGCTTTCTATGTTTGCAAACTAAGTAGATTTCCTAGCAATTCAAGTAGAGAACATTGGAAGACCGTAAGTAGAGTGTTTGGTTATTTTAAGAAGACCATTGGACTTTGCCTATTTTATGATAATTTTTCAGCAACACTTGAAGGATATACGGATGTTAGTTGGATCATTGATACGGGAGATAATATGTCCATATCTGGTTGGATGTTTCTTCTTGGCGGGGTGTCCTTTCATAGGCATCCAAGAAGAAAACTTGTATATCTCATTCAACAACGGAATCAAAATTTATAGCATTGGCGACTATGGATAAGGAGACTGATTGAATTAGAATTTTTTTATTAGATACTAAATTATGGTCTAAACAATTGTTTCATATTTTCATCTATTGTGATAGTCGTGTTACTCTATCAAGGACATATAGTAGTTCTTACAATGGCAAGTCTAGACATATTAGTCTAAGACATGAGTTTGTGAGACAATTGATATTGGATGGAGTGATCCTAATAATGTATGTAAAGACTAGTAATAATTTGACCGATCTTTCTACTAAAGTCCTACCTAGATAAGTTGTAAAAGGAACATCGAAAGAAATAGTGATAAGAACCTCTTATAAAAATCATAAAAAATAGTAACCCAATATTGGGCTAATAAAAAAAAATAGTATAAGGTTTAATGGGTAAAAACAAGTTTCTTTTTAGAAGTGATTGAGATAAATTGATTAACAAATAAAGTTCCATTTGATAAATGATTGTGAAAGAATTAGTGTGACCACTACGGTAACGAGGGTAAAATTTCTCTTAACTCTCGTGAGAAGTGACATAGCTCTTACATTCATATAGGTGAAGTTAATTGAGTCATTAACGAAATTAGAAATTTAGCACATGGCCATAAAAGTGCTAAATCGATGTTTGAAACTGTTGAAGTTAGGATGTTGTAATGTGTATGATACCTCCGATTTTATTGTAAAGAGAAATTTGTTAAAAGCTAAGGCTACCAATAACTTTAGTAAATTTTTATGTATTTGTACTAATTGAAGGTTTAAGTTATAAACACCTTCATGTATTTATTATAATATCAATCTATATTTGGCATATTTAGTGATTATACAATCCAAACAGGGGGATGAAAATGAAAGTTTGATTGTACAATTAAAGTGGAGATTGTTGAGCATTTATGTTTGATTGTACAAACTATCTATTTCTACTCTCCTATTTCTTTTGTCCCACGTGGATTAGAGAAAAAAAAAAGGTTAGATGCTATATAAGTGAAAGTCCACTTTGATATTTGAAATGAAGTGGTGCTAGGTATGAGACTGCTTATAAATGTTTGTTCATGTGCGCGTGCGACGCGTGAGGACGCGTGGCACAATGTGGTACTTTCTTGGTGCATATCACTGGTGCACACCCGGGCGGTATATGGGACTTCATCTTACCCTTACTTCTTGAACATATTGATCCAATGATCCATATTTGATTAGTCACTTTTTAGTGACTATTTGGAAAAGTTGTGACTGTTGGAGGAGTTGTATATGTTCATGAAAAAACATAAGATTTTCTATAAATAAACCAAGTCTCTCATATTTATAGTACACAACAACAACATTACCACTAATCAACGGTTTATGAAAAAGAGATTAACATTTGTTGCTTACATTCTTTTGCTCAAGATTTTATTGTATCATGAAAAAAGTATTTGCTTGAACCCATCAACAAATTCTTCATGTGTGGGGGCAAATAACTTTATAAAGAAAATATCGACATATTGATACTCCTCAAAGCTAATTCTCTCTCTATATACATTTCCTTAACATATATTTATAGAACGAGCCTAAATTTTTAGATTTCATGTGCAATACATATATTTTTATATTTTTCTAGTAGAAAGTTTATCGAGACACTATTCTCCAAGTTTCGAACTTCATCAATAACAGACAAGACGATAGAGGACTGAAAATTTTGACAGTCCTAAAATTTTGATAGTGTTGGATATGCAAGAGAACTGCCAAAAATTTGGCGGTCATGTAATATATTAGGAATACAAAAATTTTGACAGTCCAAAAGTCAAAGTTCTCAGCCTATAAAACTGACAAAATTTTGACAGTTCTTGTGAAAAGCTGATAGCCTGAAGGCAGAAATTACTAACTTTAGAACCGCTAAAATTTAGTCAACCCATAATTTAGGATTATAAAACAAAACAAAAAAAATTTGGAAAGTAAAAAAGTTTGAAATATTTATGAACATAAAAATGTTGTGCTAATAATACTAAGCCTAAAATAAAACATTCTAGATTTTGAGTGGACACCAACGCATATCAACGGTCATATCAACGGTCATGACTCCATCCTGACCCAAGGGTCCAAACCAACCCCAGATATAGAAAACCCAAAATAAGGGGGAAAACTAACCCTAATCCTAAAATTAAAAAAAAACAAAAAAAAAAAAAAAACCCAAAGCCATTACCTTTCCTTTCCCTCTCCTCAATCCGCCATCACTAGCGCACAAAAAAAGGGAAAGAAAGGAAAGAGGAGGAGGAAATAAAAATCCAATCTTTCTTCCCCTCCGCCGATGGAATTGGACAACATCGAGTGCGTCTCCTCGTCGGACGGAATGGAGGAAGACGAGCTCATCACCACCCCCACCGCAAGCACCACCACCTCCTCCTCCGCCGCCGCCGGCTCCGTCCACCCCCTCCACTTCTCCAAGAACTCCGGCGTCCCCGCCGCCGCCGCGGCGGCGGCGGTCGCGGCAGCGAACGGGATCGCGCCGGCGACCAGCGTGCACGAGCTGCTCGAATGCCCCGTCTGCACCAACTCCATGTACCCACCCATCCACCAGGTCTGATCTTTATGTTTTAGATTCCGATCTGCGGATTTGGATCGATTTGAATGCGGGTTGAATGGTTGATTATTCAATTGTGTGGATTTTTTTTTTTTTTGATCGAAAATATTCTTTCTTTATGTCAATTTTACTCTTTTCTGTCTCCAAAAGAATATGTTTGGCATCCACCGCAAAAAAAAAAAAAATTGATGACAGGAAATGACCCAATAGAGTATGTTACGTTTTCAAGAATTAGGCTTTGTCCTTGTGATCAATTGGCTCTTGTTTTGATCTTTGGTCAAGAACGGTTCTGACATTCACCATAAAAACATATGGACATAATCCAAACAAGGTGTGAGGTGCACTCTTCGTGTGCTCCAGAATGATTTTGATCCACCATTCAGATGAATATAGACTGGTCGGAGGAGGACAAATCTTAGTAACACATCCATGTTCTAGGGGATTGGTGGATTGGCAGTCATCCAAGTCTTTGCAGACTGCATTACTTTTACCCCTTAGGAGTAGTTTGAATTGAGTTTCATTTCATCCCGTTTGCTCAAATATCCATTTCCAGAACGCTTATTGGGTTAGCGTTTCAGATATGCCCATTTGACCCCAAAATGAATGACATCTTTTTAAAAAATGCCTATCCGCAGTAGAAACTATTTTGTTCGTCTTTTTCATTTGGCACTAAATGGAGTCCGGATGAAACGTAACTGTAATCCAAACTTGCCCTTAGATTGTAGGAATACATTGTTAGTCTCGAGACGGATCAAAGATGGTAGAACGCGGGCCATAGCAGAGCTATTAGCGAGACTCGAAGGTCCGCTCTCTACTGGAATCCAAGTTGTCGTCGAGATCAGAGATTCACACAAGAGTTCCTAATCTGATATATCTCGATTCCAACGAAGCATGAATCAAGAACATGTTACAAACAAACTCTGAAGATAATGAAGATTACAACAAGCAACAAGAAAACGTTCTTCTCTTTACGTTCACAGACGCTACAATGAGAAAGAACGAAGCAAAGAAAAATGCTGAAGAAAAGCTCATTGCCGGGGTGGTCTAAACCACCGTTGCTCAAAGCAAGATTCGCCGTACAGACGATCTGCCTCCAGGAACCAACAAGTTCACAAATGAACTTGTGGAACGCTCAATGTTACCTTCGAAAAACACTCGAAAAACACCATGTGAGAGGGAGACTCTAGGCCGCATATGATCTGGTGTTCTCGATTTTTTCATCTGTTTTCTCTCTCCTCAATTGAAAGAGTAGGTCCTCTATATATATAGAGAAAAACAGTACCTATGCGGCCTGAGGAAACTCCAGGCCGCATATGCGCTGACCAACCAGATCCCCCAAAATCTGGGTTTCAGAGCCGTATGCGGCGTCCGCGCCGCATGCGCCGTCTCCTCCGTCTAACACACTGTACTGCACGAGGCAGACATCGCCGCCAAACGCAGAAAGCAGTTGCTCGCGTCGCATATTTCAGAAGGCACAGAAAATCATGCGCCGCCTAAAGTGGACCTTGTCCCCTCCACATGCAACTTGCTCATCCAAACTAGCGTTAGGCCGTATAGCCCCAGGCCGCATAGCACCTGTCCACAAAGACCCTGTCCGCATATCCCCTGGCCGCATAATCCCTGGACGCATAGCGCTTTGGCCGCATAGTGCCGGGACGCATAGCGCTTTGGCCGCATAGCGCCAGGTCGCATGCGCCACGAAGCATGCGCCCGAGCTAGCAACCGTGCATAAAGGAGCGCACGAGCGCCATGCGATGATGCTGACGTGCTAAGTGCAAAGTGCGCCAACAAAGGCCACTTTGCGCCCTTGAGTCCGTGCCCGAGGCCGAGTCAGGAAAACTTCCCAAAGGTTGTGACAACACAAAGATTGTCATAATGAACTTCATACTTAATCCCTCTAGGAAAGTCAACCCACATGGGCCTCCATCCCATGTGCATATACCAATACTAAGAATAGCTATATATTGAGGTATACACATTGGTGGTTTTCCAAAACAAAGATTGTCTCCACGCTTCCGCCACGCCAGCTAGTATGGTTGCGATAAACTCCAGGCTCCATAACCAAGGTAGACGATTACCTTTCTTACTGTTATCCAAATACGTTATCAAAATGTTCCTTGATATAGTTCATTAAATTCATCTCGATTCAAAAATTAAAGTCAACAACGAACATCAAGAATCAAATTCAACAACAAGTGAGAGTGAACGGAAACCAGAGGAAAAGACTCTAAAGTAGTATTTATAGTAAGATTCTCAGGGGGTCATCCCAGGAATCTCTTAAGAAGTCCTAATTTATGATTAAGTATTTCTCATCCTAATATCATATACATATATGCTATCGAAGGCTCGCAGTAGTACAACTAAGTCGTCTCACTACCACGACATCGCACAACTTGCGAAGCCTGACCTGCATGGGCTATCATAAAAACGTGTCACAACCCGTCCCCGAATAATCGAGTATGGGCCGTAGGTACGTCCAGCCTACGCCGCAGCATCGGCGGTAGAACGCTGTCTAGGTCTACTATACTAATGATTCACAATATATAGTGTCAATTCTATATCAATATGAATACTCAATCACAATAATTTAAAGGGAGAATGGATAAGAAGATAATCCAGATAACACTACACATGATCTGGAAAAGAAACACTAGCCTAGATCTCTACAAATGTCACCTCAAGTCCATAGTGTAAGAGCAGTAATGTCTACAACATCACTCTGAAATCCCGGAATGTAGAGCACAACAATCACTGAAAAATGTTATCCAGTCAGGATTGAAGCGAAGTACACCTCTAACAGTAGTTCCAATAAATGATAAAGACTATGTAGTAGTAAGTAGAGAGAATAAGATAAATAGAGCATGGCAGAAAATATACAGGAATAAAAATGCAGGAAATACATACCAGAGATATGAGCATCATATATAAGAGTCAGGAAATACAATCTAACTGAGTGAGTACTAGCTTCAACATGTGATAAGGGTATGAAGGGTGGAATTGTAGGTAGAAACAAGGCCATAGAGCCAAACATGGGAAGATTGGGGATTATGGTCATGGCTGGTGGAATCAATTGACTAATTTTGAGAAGAATGGTGATGGAAGGTTATTACTTAAAACTAATATTTAGATCATTAGATAATGTTAGATGTGTGTTTTTTAATGCTATTTTCATGTCTGACCAAGCTTATACATCTTTTGACTAAAATAAAGTATTAAACTGCATTGTGTGCCCTATGTGAAAAGCGAATGGAAGTAACTAGCTCAGTCCATTTTAGGTTGCAAACATTATTCTGTTTCTGATGGAGATATAGATTGCATTCTAAGACCAACAAGATGTTGAAAGATGATTTAGCCCTAACCTCTCTGGTTAACTGATCAAGCAGTCTATACTCTATAGAGGGACAAATTATTGACAAAATGTTTCCCTGACTTTATTGCAGATATTAATATGATGACATTATAAAATATAGTTACCACTACTTCTGTTATGAATTGTGCCTGGAATTGTTAGGAACCTTTAACTCTAATCCAAAATCAACTTTCCTGTATGAGCCCTTACATTCTACCTACTCAAATAAGTGACCTAATTTATTGTTCTGATTGTTTTCATTTCTTTGCGTGGTCTGTGAAGGTTGGTTGTAGCCATCTTTTTGTTTATAACGAAGTGCATGTCATGTAACTATGTAAGATCTGTTGTGAGTCCTTCTTTATAGACGGTATGCTGTGTCTTTTGTTGGTGTCCTTTTTAAGTCTGAAAGCATGTTACTATGGTCTAAAGGAAAATCTAGAACTTTCATAGAACAGGATTTTCTGATCCATATATTTGTTCATTTAGAACTAGATGAAACTTCGTCTCTACCAAAGAACTGTCCCCTCTTGCATATTTATTAGGTTTAACTGCCAAGAAGTTATTGTATAGTTTCTTCTAGATTAGTTAACCTAATATGGTGTTGATAGAAAAAATAAAGAAATGCAACACATAATGGCATGGTATTGCAGGTTAGAATGTTGAGCATCATGGAATTATGAAACACACTAGGTACGAAGAGATTTAGTTTTCTGGAACAACTGGAAATGGTAGAATTTGCAATGTTGGGGGGAGGCTGAGGTAATCCAGTAGTGGAGAATGAGGCGGAGGGCAAATAGCTAAAATTGTCATGTCCCTTGTGCCTTAACGTCCCACAAGAAGTACAAAATTTCAAATATCACCGGAGCATGGAATTGTGATGTCTAAGTTTGGATTTATATGGAGATGAGCAGGGCTCTTAACGGCAGGTAGTAGATCAACTTATGTTCAGTTTTTGCAAAACAGTAAATGCAAAACATTGTAGAAAGAGGAGGAAATTTAGTACTATGCTCATAGTTTTTAATATCTTAGTGTGTTCTCTAGTGCTTTTTGTGTAAGTGCTTTTTGTGTCCTATATATCAGTTTGAGTGCCGGTATTCTCTGTGTTCTGCTATGATGCAAGAAAATCATCTTGGTTCAAATATTAGATATATTAGGTCTTGTCCAGCAGTTGAATTGTTATTCTGCTACTTCATATGAAGTTAAATCATTATCTTATAGAAGCTTCAGGATCAATATTTTGTGATGACTGTGTGATGGAACTTCATAATATGTCAAAGTTCGCATTATGTTGTTGTAATATTGTTCATTTTGATGGACTTGTACGTTCAGATATTGGTGACTAGTGGTCCCTTGGATCTTGAAAATGCTTAATCTAACTCACAAATGTGTGGCTTCTTTTGTAACACATACACATCCTAATGTTGTTGCTCTCTAAACATTTTTGCCAGCAAGTAATTATTGGTTCTTTTCATGTTCTGATTTTTAACAAGATTTCCATTGTAAACACATGCGCACACAACACACACATATCATAAGTTAGCTATTATTTTTAATGGGATGCTGCAAAGTTTCCAAAATTATATACTCCTACACTATTTATATACTACAATTCACTGGTCTGACAACAGTGATATTTGCAGTGCCCCAATGGGCATTGTCTATGTTCAACCTGCAAATTGAGGGTGCACAACCGTTGCCCTACTTGTAGGCAAGAGCTTGGAGACATCAGGTGCTTAGCATTGGAAAAGGTGGCTGAATCACTTGAGCTCCCCTGTAAGTATGTCTCGTTAGGATGCCCGGAGATCTTCCCGTATTACAGCAAGCTCAAGCATGAAGCCCAGTGCCATTTCAGGCCATATAATTGCCCATATGCGGGGTCTGAGTGCTCTGTTGTGGGGGATATACCCTACCTCGTAGCACACTTGCGGGATGACCACAAGGTAGACATGCACACTGGTTGCACCTTCAACCATCGATACGTGAAGTCCAATCCCCGAGAGGTTGAGAATGCTACCTGGATGTTGACTGTAAGTTCATCTTTCTGTATTGTCAGCAAATTTGACTTAATATATATAGGGAGATTATTTCTTGATTTAGTGAATTTTAGTATTGTTGTTCTCACCATATTGAGCTACGTCATCTATCAATGGTAACTGTGGATAAAAGGACAAGTTAATCCAAATTGTGTTTGGATTTTAGCTTTTGTTTTGGAAAGGGTATATAAATTGTGACTTTTGAGAAGAGTTATGGATGACTATGTACAAATTGTAGATAAAGAAGCAATACATATAAATGCAATTAGCACGTCTATCATGTTCAAGTGATTGTATCAGCTGTGTTATTGATTCAGTTTTTGTCGGTTACTTACTAAATAATATAATCACACATTTTTATCCATATAATTAGACAAAAGTAATTTAGTAGATTATATTATATCTGCACTGCACAGACTTGTAATAATTCAATGAAATAACCAGAGTAATGATTAGAGAAGGAGATGATTAGTTTGTTCAAAAGATAATATGATGATACTTCCTTCATATGTGGGCTTAAAAGCTGTATTCTTTTTGTGATCTCCACCTACCTATCCTTCTAGGTTTTCAACTGCTTTGGCCAATACTTCTGCCTACACTTTGAGGCCTTTCAGCTCGGAATGGCTCCGGTGTACATGGCATTCCTCCGATTTATGGGTGATGAGAATGACGCGAGGAACTACAGCTATAGCCTCGAGGTCGGGGCAAATGGTAGGAAACTCACATGGGAAGGCACCCCCAGGAGCATCCGTGACAGCCACCGGAAGGTGAGGGACAGCCACGACGGTCTCATAATCCAAAGAAATATTGCTCTCTTCTTCTCTGGCGGTGATAAGAAAGAGTTGAAGCTGAGGGTCACCGGAAGGATATGGAAGGAGCAGCAGAACCCGGAATCTGGAGTCTGTATACCCAATCTCTGTAGCTGAAGCTTACCGAAGATTTGTATCCATGGCATGTTGTTCCCTAGTTTGTCTTGTGGTTGCTTTGGTTCTTGTTGGTGTGTGTGGCATTCTTTGCCATTGTATTGCCATAAATTATGCATAGAGAGGGAAACAAAGTGCTGTTGCACTAATTTGGATGCTAAAAGCTTTGAGATTAAATTGGCTGGACAAATAAGCTCTATGACCAGTTATATTTCAATTCTGTATCAATTATTGATATTCAAAGCGCTGTCTTTCCTTTTTCTAGCCGAGCATGTGGTTGTTGTGAATGATAACAGAAAAGAAAACAAACTCCTATTATGACTCGTGACTCAACCACATATCACAAACTACACACAGAAAATCTGTTCTGTTCTCCTTCTCTTTACCAGCCCATAATGCCAGGAGAGGAAGTACTATTGGAGAAGGAATTCAAAAGGCTGGAAGAAGACTGGAACTCTTACAAGAAGTCCATGCCCCGCCATGGCCGTTGCGGCTGGAGCTGCTCCGTAACCACCCACATTGCCGAGTCCTTCAGTGACGACGAGGTCTGCGGCCTCCACCTCCTCTCCAACTCCCCAAAGAAGCTCCTCTCTTCCCTTCAGGACCCTTCCGGGGACTCGTGTGCAGCAAGTAGTGCTCCTGCCGGCAGGATTCAAGGCAGGAACCTGCTGGAGGACTTGGAGAGTGCGAAGGACGACACGAGCCCGAAGTCGAAGGATGAGAAGTCAAGTGCTTGTTCTTCTGTTCTGGTTGATCAGGAAGGTGACAGGGAAGCGACAGAGTCGTCGTCGAGCTCATCGTGCTCTTGGGCTCCCGTGTGGTATTCTTCTCTGACATCTTCTTGTTCTTGTTCTTGTTCTTCTTTGGCTTCTCTGTCTGGAGATGAAGAAGAGGAAGTTCTGAGTGCTGGAAGAGAGAGTAGAAGAGGAAGATGGACTATGAGGATGATCAAAACTTGTTTTGGCATAATGCTGCTGACAAAGGTTTTGGCTGTGATTGTTATGATGTTTGCTGAGGATGAGTATGGGGACTACATGGTACCTACGTGAAAGCATGGACATGGACATTCTGCAGATACTCCAAAATATGCTAGAAGATACCAAAATTAATGTGTCCGTGTCAATCGTATCAGTGTCGTGTAGTATTCGTGTCTGTGCAATGTAGGTTATGGGGAAATCGATTATGATCAACTATTGAAGAATTTGTTGATGTTTTCTTCGGTGCATGTTTATGTATACGTAATGTTTGTTTTTTCCGCGGTTAAAGGATACGTAGAAAATCAAAAAGACAATAACTTTACGCTTACAACAATTTGCACACAAAAGAATATTACAAACCGACTTGAATTACAACATTTGAATTTAACAACTAACAATGCAAAAAAGTTTCTACAATAAGAGGAAGACAGAATTGAATGACTTGCTACTGCAAATTCAAATCCCAACAATGTAAATAGATGTCATGTCGGCATCTTCTCTATCTATAGATGTATACCAAAAATTTGAGTCGAACGCAATTAAGTCATCTACAATTTCAATTTCAATTTCTTGTTTGTTGAGATTTTTTTTTAATGCTTTTTGTTAAGATGTGTTTTTTTTAAAAATTCCTTAAGATGTGTACATTTTAAAAAAAAAAGATCATGAACATTATTTTTTTATGAATTTTCACAACGATATGTTTTAATCTTTTTGAATTGTTTTCCTCTGTGTAATTCTTTTTAGTTTTTTTTTTTTTTTAATTCTCCAGTTTGTTAATAAATTTTACATTTAGTGTTAGGATGTGTCTACTTTTCATATTTGCTAAAGTAGGTAAAAGAATTGTTCAAATATATAGTTATTTTTGGATTTGGTGGTTTATTTTCTAATTTATTATTGTTTTGTTACAATGATTACAATTTTTTCGTTTGTTATTTGATTCATTTCTTATGTGGATAATTTAGATTTGTTTGTTTTTACGATTTGTTATTTTTCTGTTACTCGTACTTGTTGTGATTTATATTTTTATTTTTTTGTCCGTTATTTGATACTACTACATACCATGTGCCTGTAGTGACTCAGTCAACTGAAGGTCATCAGTCATGGTGGCGGATGTGGCGGTGGGGTTGTTGATTCGTTGAAGGAGTAAATGATGGACGATGGAGATCGAGAGAGAGATGGACGAGAAGTCGACGATATCTAATCCGACTTCCTATATGTCAACACAACAACAATTATTTTGCCCCTTAGTGCAGTGTCCATGCTTGTGCTGACGCAAAAGAAAAGACATGATCAATGTAATTTGAAGTAACCTCATGTAAGTTTCTTGACCGGATTTTTCAAGTTCCAAGTATCGTAGTCAACATAAAAATTGTTGAAATTTTTTTATAGTAACAAATAATGGGTGATTAGGAAAAAAAAAATTAAAACCAAAACTCTTGAGAATGTAAAAGGAATATTTATGCAGTTTCGTTGAAACAACGATATTGCATAAAATCAATATTTGTGCTTGTTTGAGCGTCAGAGAGAGGAAAATGGATTATGGTTTCATTCACACTTTCAAACTTTCTCTTCACACGAATTTATTTATCTCAATTTTCTTCGTATTCATTTTTCAAATTTTTTTTATATTCTATTTTTTATTTTCTTTGACGTTCTTACGCATTCTATTAGAAGTCTCTCTCATATCCCTGTGTTATAGTTCTCCTTTTATGTTTGGCAAGTATTGAACTATACAAAAGTAATATATTCTCTAAAACTATTATTTCTAAAGTATCAGTCAATCGAACCTATTTGAATGTATAGAACTCATAAAAAATACCTTAGTTTTTTTCTTTTCTTGTTTTCTTTGTCCATTATAATCTATTATTTGAATCTACATGATTCCATAATCCATCATGAACTTCTTCGTGGCCACACTTTGTTCTAGCAACTCTTATTATTGAGATAATTTTTTGTATGAGAAAATTATATATGGTAAGGTCCATCTTTGAACCCTAATATTCACCAAGTTTCAATGAAAAAGAAAAGAAAAGCAAAATAAAATAAAAACGAATAATAAAATAAATAAATAAATAAATATCACCACATTGATTTCATTCCTCCTCCTCCCAGGACTTTAGCTGGGGTTTTAGTCCCTCAAAATCCCCTTCAAAATTTTCTTCCTAACCCCTCCAATGAATTCCTCTAAAATCCCACTCCTCGCCACCACCAACTTCTTCTGCAACCTCTCCTCCTCCACCCACCAATCCCCTTCCCGCCAAATTTTCACAAAAGCCCCTCCAAAACCTCCATTCCCGAAGCTCTCCACCGCCACCAGAAATTCACTCTCCGGTCGCCGCCGGGACCGAAGAAGAAGAAGAGGCAACACTCTGCGAGAGAAGCTCCTAAAGGAGAACCCCCAGGTGAGTCCAATTCCCCAACTTTCCGACGATTCAAGCCATGCCCATGTCGGAAAACTCGAAGAAATCGAGGAAAGGAGCAGCCTTTCTCCGCTTTGGGACAGGTTGGAGAACTGGGTCGACGGGTACAAGGAGGAGTCTGAGCTCTGGGGGCTCGGATTCCGCCCCATCTTCACCATCTATCAAGATTCCGATGAGAACGTGGTTAGGGTTTCCGTCGACGAGGAGGAGATCGGCCGAAGGAGCCGAGTAAAGGCGTGGTCTTTTGAGGAGAGGGAAGGGGCGGAGGAGTTTGAGGACGTGGGGGCGAAGATATCGCGAGCGAGGGCTATCGCGGGGGAAATCGAGAAGGGGGAGTATTCGATCCCGAGGAATAGCTCGATTTTTAAGATCGAGAAGGGGGATTATTCGATCCCGAGGAATAACTCGATTGCTAAGTTTGTAGTCGAGAAGAAGAAGGGGAGTGCGACTTCTTTATTCGAGGGAATCCGTGCTGTCTCCGTCAGCCACAAGGCAGCTCTCAAGGCCTTGCCGTGGATCGGGTTCACGGTGTTATGTGGGGTCGGTGTGTTTTGGGCTACGGTAAAGCTGTTTAAGAGAGAAGAGAAAGTGAAGCTGTTTAAGAGAGAAGAGAAAGTGAAGCTGAAGTGGGAAGAGGTTGAAATGCTGAGGAGGAAGAAAGAGTCCAGGATGAAGAGGGAGAGGTCCGAGAATGGCAGTGCGAAAGTTCTTCCACAGGTGGAAGAGTTGCCGATGGCTCACATTGTTAGGCCGCAATTGGATAGGGATGAAATGATGAAAAGCATTGAGCAGGCGAGGATGGCAAGAGAGAGTTTATCTCTGTCTGATTCAAAGGGTCATTTCGGTGCGAAGAATAGTGAATTTGATGATAAAGTTAGGGAGATCAGAGAAATGGCGAGGAAGGCTCGGGAAGCAGAGGGACAAGATCGTACCCAGAATGATGAGCAAGGGGAAGGCGATGATTTCTCCTCCATGCTGCTGGCTTCTAAGAGTCGTACTGCTGTAAGTGATCCTTATGTAAAAACTAAGTTTGCAGAAACTGGGTCAGATCAAGATAGTGTTTCCCAGATCGACTTAGCCTATGGAAAGAATCCGGAGCTCTTGAAGGATTTGCAGAATGTGAAAATAGTTGGAGAAAATATAAAGGATTATGTAGATCTTGTCCCTGATGGGAAATCTTCAGATACCTGTGGAACCAACAGTGATATGGTTAGTAGCGAAGCAGTTAATTCCCTTGTTAGTGGCGAAGCAGTTGACTCCCTTGTAACCGGTGGAAAAAGTATGAAACATGCCACAGATATTAAGGATAATGCGGTGGATATAGAGAAAGGGGGGACAGTTGGAGAGACTAATGAGGATTATACAAACAATATCCTCGAAGTGGAATCTTTGAAAATCTCTGGCACCAACAGAGAGAGAGTTACTGGCAAAGTGGTTAACTCCCTTGCAACCAATGGAAAGGATATGGAGCATTCAGTGGATATAGGGAACATTAAATTGGTCAGGGAAGATGGTAAAGATTGTACGGACATTAGGCCAAACTTATCTCCAAAGCTATCTGGAAGCAACAGAGATGCGATCACTAGCAACGTTAATGTCCATGAGAAAGACACAGTTGTTTTCTCTAGAGAGATGCCTACAGAGTTTGATGGGAAAAATTCTGTTAACAAAAGTATTTCCAGCACTCCAAGTACAAATGATTTCGGCAATAAAGATGTCAGAGAAAAGAAGACCAAAAAAATCAATTCGGAGAAGGCCTCGAAGAATGTCTTGCCTCATGCTTCTAGTTCTAGAAAGAAGCCCAAAATCATAAGGTCAGTCAAGCAAGCTAGGGAGTATCTTGCAGGAAAAAATGGGACTCCAGCTCATGAAATGCGGCATAAACAAGGAGAGCAGCTGAAAAGGCCTGCAGTTCAAACAGTTCAAACAAAAGGTCGTCCACGCCCTTATGATGAGAAACCTGATTGTAGGGAAAATCAGGCGAAGAATGAAAAGGCAAAAGTGGTTGATTCTTCAAAACTAAGCATGTCAATGACAAGTGGTGATGTAGGTTCTATCACTTTGAAGAAAGAATCACAAGTTGGTCATGACCCTGGAACAAAATCACATGAGGATGATACAAAGAACATTGAAAAAAATAGAGTGCTACAAGAAGGTAAGGTAGAACCGGGACATGATATTCTTATTGGGAAATCAGAGAAATCCCTCAGGGCTAATGTTGTTACGCACACTTCATTAGTCGATGATTCAGAAACAGAGAAAACAATACACTCAAGCAAAAGCTTGCTCAGTGGAGGTGCAGAGGATAATGCTTCTCGAACTTCCAAACCAAATGATTCAGGTGACGAGCAAAGGAGTACAGGGAACCAAACTTGGAAGGACAGTTATCCCTGGCATGTGTCTGATAATAAACCAGCATTAAAATCTCAGGGTGTCTCATTGGATAATTTATCAATTGGTAGTTCTATTAAAGATGTAACTGGTATGAGAGAGAATGGGGATTGTTGCTCGCAAGAGTTTGACAATTTGTCAAATAAGGGGCAGCTCGATTCAAAAGCACAAGTTACAAAACTTGCAAATTGTATTGGACATTCTAATGACAGACTAAATGAAACTAATGTCGGCGAGGACCGAACAGAACTATCAGATGGTAAGATGGTTGAGTCTGCTGATCATAATTTATTAGCTGGTAGTTCCTCAGAGGAGTCAGTTTCACGGGAAGACAAAATTCTTATTAATGCTTCCTCATTATTAGTTGATGCCAGCATATCCAGAGATTTGGAACTTCCCCTTCATGTACCACATGAATCTGATGGCAAGCATGACAGTGGAGATCCTCCTAGGTCTAAAGCGAACTCCCGACTGAACTCTGATGGATCTGACTGCCAAACTGGACCCTCATCTTTTAGGGCGGAAAAGAGTTGGCTTGAGGAGAACTTTCAGCGACTTGATCCTATAATGAAGAAGATTGGGGATGGCTTCAAAGACAACTACATGGTAGCAAAAGACAAGGTTCAAGAGGACACAGGTTTAAGTGCCAAAATAAGTGAACTTCGATCATTGGTTGAGTACGAGGAACTTGAATGGATGAAAGATGAAAAACTTAGCAAAATTGTGTTCAAAGTCCGAGACAATGAGTTGGCTGGACGTGATCCTTTCCATTTGATGGATGCTGATGATCAGCATGCCTTCTTCGCAGGTCTTGAACACAAAGCTGAGAAGGTAAATGAGAAGCTGTTGGGTGTCCATGAGTGGCTCCACTCAAGGATCGAAAACCTAGACTATGGCACAGGTATATTTCTTGTATCTACTATCTACTTATATCATTCATTGGTTATATACCTTTAGGTTATTAAAAATGTAAAAGGGAACTTTGTAAAAGAAAAAAGAAAAAAAAAAGGAACTTTGAGAATTGGTTCTCTATGCACCATATCTTTCTCCTGTCAATTTCAAAATAAATTGATGACATTGACACCAATATTTATAAAATGTATTCTCTCCTTGGAGTTGTCATCATTTCTGGAGCCCTCATCTTTTCTATTTATTTGGTCATTTATTTTAACTCAGATGGCATTAGCTTGTATGATCCGGTGGAAAAGATTGTTCCTCGCTGGAAAAGTCCTGCAATTGCTAAAGACCCTGAGTTTCTTAACAACCATACTGCACATAAGAAGGTAAATTTTGATGGAGATTTGCCCAGCAATATTCAGAAATCAGAAGGGTCACCCATTTCCAGCAGCACTCCTCCTTCCTCTCTGATAAATGAGAGAATCTCTAATGGGACTTCAACAAGCAATAAGACACTTATCGAGTGCAGTGATGGTTCTAGCAGACCTGGCAAGAAAACAGGAAAGGAACATTGGCAACATACAAAGAAATGGTCTCAAGGTTTCTTAGATGTTTATAATGCAGAGACAGATCCAGAAATTAAATCTATTATGAGGGATATGGGTAAGGACTTAGACAGATGGTCAACAGAGAAAGACTTAGAGGATGCCGCTGATTTGATGACCAAACTACCAAAAAGGAAGCGAAGATATATAGAGAAGAAAATGGATAAGCTCAAAAGAGAGTTGGAAATGTATGGGCCACAAGCAGTGGTTAGCAAGTATAGAGAATATTCAGATGAAAAAGAAGAGGATTACCTGTGGTGGCTCGATCTTCAGTTTGTATTGGTGAGCTAATTTCTTCTCATTTCATAAAGCTCGTAGATTTTACGTCAACATTTCCCTAGAAATCAATGGTTCAGGTTCAAGAGTGTGGCTTATACCTAATACTTCTTTTTTGTCTTTGTTTAGAATAAAAAGATAATATCTTATGCTTTGATTCTGTACAGTGCATTGAACTATACACGATTGAGGAAGATGTGGCAAAAGTAGGATTTTACTCATTGGAGATGGCAGCAGAACTTGAGCTTGATCCAAAGCAGTATCATGTAATTGCTTTCGAGGATCCTGGAGATTGTAAGAGTTTATGCTATATTATACAGGCTCAAATGGATCTGCATGGAAATGACCGAGCATTTGTTGTTGCTCGACCTCCGAAGGTAACTTTCTCTAATTATGTATTGTATTATGAAAAAGTAAATCAGGAGAATGGTAGACATGTTATTCCCTCAATGTTTGTGCCTACAACTAACCATACAGGAAACATTCATGTTACAGTTGATCATAATGGATATTTTATTTATGTAAATGAGAATTGCTTTCCTGGGATTTAAGCAGTGAAAGATTTACTTTTGTCCTTATATAGCAACAACAGTAAGTGTTTTTATTGTAAAAAATATTGTGCTCCAACAATTGTAAAAATCACAGAAGGTGCTGATCCTGGATAGTTTCGATTCAGTTTCAATACTCTCAGATATTTAGATGCATTCATTTTGTAGAGGACCCTTAATAATTAATAGAAACTTAGATAATCTAAAATTGTTACACTTCTTTCGATGGATAGTCAGGAGCATTGAGATCATTAATCTAAATTGCCCCATTTGACAAGTATGTATCTTGCCTATTCTTTTGCAAAGATTAATGTAAGGTGCTCTTTGGTTTAGTTGAAAGTGAGGGAAAGTAAAAGAAAATGAAAGTATTCATGTAGAAACTTGATCCCATTTATATAGTATAATTTTCATTTACTTTCCTTTCCCTTACTTTCTTAGCAACCAAACGCAGCCTTAAACCCCTATTCATTCTAGTATAGCAGTCAAATTCTTTGGCCTATTCCTTGACAGAAACATGAATCTGTACCTTCTTGAGACATCATGTCAATGTCTGCGTCTGGAAAATGTCAATAGGATAGTTTTTAGTTTACATTCCCCAAACTTTTCTCTTAATTCCAGTCATGAAGGCCATAATCCTGTGTTACTCCACTAGGGAGTGCTAATGCCTTGAAAACATAAATAATGGGGGAAAGAACTGAAAAATGGTAATAGCAGCAGTATCCAGGGAAGGACTATAGGAAAATAACAAGACGAGTAAGGAGGAGTTAAATGATTTTGCCATGGGCCTCAACTATATATATATTGGAAGAAAGATAATTATCCATGATCGCTCCCACTGGGATTCGAACACATTCGAACACCGCCCACTTGGGCCTTATGCCTCCACACTAGCCACTTGAGCTAGAGGTCATTGGTTTATGTATATATATATATATATATATATATATATATATATATATATATAAGTGGTAAATCTATCCTAGGTTACTGGGTTAGCTCCCCTCTCATGAATCTACGCGGGTCTGCATCTGGGATATTAAATCTCAACAATTAGTAGTTAGCTCTCTCCCGTGGAATCAAACCCACCCACAGCCAAGGAGAATGGGAGAATGCCGCCTACCTCAACCATTTGAGCAGGAGGTGCTTGCCATATATATATATATATATATATATATATATATATATAGGGAATACATGATTATCAAGCTTTCTTCCTTAACTCTTGTTGTCATCCAGGATGGGGATCTCAATCCTCCCTAACCCCTCCCTATAGTTGTTAAAGGCACGCTCCACGGCGCAAGGCACGACGCACCCTTAACGCCTCTCATTAGCATGGTTCAATGAGGTTCAAAAGGTGCGCAAAGGCAAGCGGTTTAGCAAGGCACAGAAAAGGTGCAAGGCGCAAGAAGATGTGTCTTAATGAATCATGCGCATAAAGGCGCGTCTTAATGAATTCGGTTTTGATTAATGAATTTGGATTGGGCCGGTTGCCTAGTTCCTATCTGCTAACAATTCCACCCGAACCAAACCCTAAGTTAAACTCTAATAACAAGAGGGGGGAGAGAGAGAGAGAGAGAGTCTGCCTCTATTTATCTCTCCCCTATCCGTCTCTAGTTCTCTCTCCCCTCTCCGCCTCCACGTAATTTTTTTTATGCTGCTTTTTCTATTTTTTTGTTTGCCGTCTCCAGTTCCCTCTCTTCTGTTTTTTTGTTTCATACATAATCACATTTTATGATAGAACTCGTCATTTTCTTTGTGGCTAACCATTGGACAACGTGATTATCTACTTTATGTTTTTGTATATTGATCCTAACCTTTTGTCTCTCCGATCATGTACCTTCTTCTGATAAATCATAATACCAGTAAATCAAGTTTCTCCTTCTTTGACCTAACTTGTTTAGTTGTCTTTTTGAGAATTATGTGAGGCCATGCTATCATTTCCATGTTCTTATTGTCTTGCAGAAAGCTCTCACGATTTTGTGATTATGATCATCATTTTAGATATTGTACAGTTAAACATGCATACATTTTGTTACATGGTGTCTGCATGTTAGACTTGGCACTATTCTTGTGCAGTCAGTTGTGCCCCATAGTAGTGATTTCCCACAATAGTGATTTATTGGACATCATCTTGTATCTTGTGCAGTAGAATTTGATTTTGACTGTATCACATATTCTTGATTATGTTGTCAGATAAGTAGCACATGTAGTTACAAAACATAGATCTAACTACCCAATGATTTTTTTTTCAAAAAGGCGCTCACCATGCGCCGCACCGAGGCGCTAGAAAGCCTTTGCGCCTTGTGATATTAACAACTATCACCAAAGCAGAACAAGATGAATCAAATTCAACTTTCTTTGAAAGTTACATATTAGTTCAGTCTTTTTACATGGTAATTGATAAGTTTCCATCAAATAGAAAGAAGGGATTTGAACTAGTAAGCCACTTATTGCTTTTAGGTGTACCTCCCTTTTCAAACCTTCGCTTGTAGCTTTTGTGCCTACCAGTTAAAATGATGTTGATTTGTTTGTCCTCTTTATTCCAGAGGAAAGGTTTTGGTCCTGATTTGTCTTGATGTAGCCAAACTTATTTAGTGGATGATGTTGAAATACACGTTTCTACCTTTCCAAATGGCCCAACACTTGTAAAAAAGAAGAAGGATAGTCATGCTTCCCTTGAGTGGGAGCTGGACTGTACATTAGGCTGTGTTTGGTGGTTGCTAAGAAAATGAGGGAAAAGAAGGGAATATGAAATTTGTTCCTATGTAAATGCGATCTTGTTTCTATATGGAACACTTTCATTTTCCTTTCCCTCACTTTCTTAACAACCAAACACAGCCTTAGAGTTTGAAGATAGGGGAGAACTTGGTAATATCTAGGTTGTTCAGCTAGTTTAATGGCTGATGTTCTCTTCTGATTCACCATTGACGATTGACTAAGGCACATAAGTAGAAGGGATAGAGGAGAGCCAAGAGGGAGGAGACTCATATGCTCATAGTTCAATGTTCATAACTTTTCTCTTTTCTTTTCTTTTCTTTTTTCTTTTTTTATATATGTTATTCCATTTTGTTTTTAACCTGAGAAGGTCTTGTTGGCCTTGTTTATAGATTTTCATTTGGATAAAATCTCCTATAAAGTATCTTAATAGATCTTCATGTGGGAGTTCCATCTAATATAAAATAAAATCTCTTATGCAGTCTCTCCAATGATTTTTTAGGGTAGCTTGATCATGGTTTCTTTGTCAATTGTGCCTGAACTCTAAGTTGTACTTGCAAGCTTAATTTTTTTTAAGAATCTCCCATCAGGTGGAAATATCTAACTGTAAACGTGAAAAATCATTATATTGAATCTTTCGACATAACTTTTCATGTTACAATAAAAATAATCAAGCAGAAAAATCTTTATTTCAGAAGAGGCAGATGGATCTCATTGTGGAAACATTCTGATGCATACATCACAGTTCTAATGGAAACTGTAAGATTCTTAATAGGGACTGCTCTTACTTTGGAAACTGATTAGAGGTATTCAGAGGTGGATAGATTCAAAACTTTTTTGCAGTCAGATAGACCTATAGATTTTAAATTGGAAGGGACTCACCCTATACACCTCGAATATGTCTGGAATGATCAAAGTGTTTTTCATTCCTCTTCACTGAGACACCATGTTCAACTGGGACTGTTTGCTTCACCAAACTTGAAAAGGGGAAAAATAAAGTAGTGAAGTAGCTAGTGGGCCCCCGAAAACAAATCCACTAACTTACACATAACTTCCTTTGCTTGGTTAAGAAAATATTTGTAAGAACCAATGAGACTTTAAAAATTCAATTATTTATTTCATGGAAATACCATGGATGGAACACCATGAAGTTCCAATTTCTTGTAGATAGAACCAATGAGACTTTCAAAGTTTCACAATGTTGGTGCGGAAAATGTACCCTTTCGTGGAGGGTGCATTGTAAGCTTACATGGGGTTACCAAATTTGGCAATCCTGTTGTATCTCTTGAAGTGTCCAAGTCGTATAGGAATGAATAAGAAAACCTCACATACTTAAGCTTTAATTTATGCACCTTTGGCCACACCACCCTGTAATGATTACCCCTTAAGTTGTTCCCACGAACCACCCCAATTCAACCATGATGTTAGGTTTGGCTTTATCTCCTGAATGTCTATTTCTGATTTATGCAAACATTCCTGCATCAAGCGTATTTTTCTTTATACATTAAGCAACGGTTGCAGGGAACATTTACTTTCCGTCACAGTAAGATATCCTCGATATGTTTTTGCATGTGTAAGTCTAATTTTACTTGATGCTAGGGTTCATATGTGGATCTATCTTTAGCTGATGCCATTCCCAGTTTTGGGTATTATGATTTATTAATGTGTCATATGTCCTGCAGGATGCTTTCCGTGAAGCCAAAGCCAATGGATTTAATGTTACTGTGATTAAGAAAGGGGAGGTGAAACTCAATGTAGACCAAACATTGGACGAAGTAGAGGAGAAATTAGTAGAGATTGGAAGCAAAGTCTACCATGATAAGATCATGCGTGAACGTGGAGTCGATATTCGTACATTAATGAAGGGTGTGGTTCGTGCTGATAAAGCAACCAAGATGTAATTTTCTTCTTCAATTATAGCTTATCTACATGTTGTATTTATGCAATTATGTATACTCTTGAAAGAAATTCTCTTTGCTACATAAATTGAGTTAGTAAGCAAGCCTTGAAGGACGTTGCTAGATGACTATTATTGTTAACGGTTGACGGTTAGACCTGTTCATTAGTAACTTGCCCATTGCCCATGATAGCTTGTTCAAGTTTAGACTTTGCAAGCTCCCATGAGTCAAAATCATTGGTTACGTTCAACTTTTGTCAACTTGTTATTGATTGATATGAGTACTTCGAAGCTATGCTGCTTAACTTAGAGAAATGGTACACCCAGATTAATTAACGGCTTAGCACGTATAACACTCTTCAACACCAACACAACCTGATGCAATCCTCATTGACATGGTTGTTTAATGTAAATTCAATTTAACACGATAACTGACTTTGCCAATCGACTGTGCAGAAAATCAAAGAAGATGCTTGCGGGGCCTGGTAAATCTCAAAGTTCATGATACTACTTAACAGCAGCGCAGGGATGCATCATTTTTTTTGTTTCTTTGAGATGATTGTTTCCATCTTACTTTAATAAAGGGGCGATCATTTACAGCCTAATTAAAAGTAAGCTTTCAACTTATAATTCTTAAGTTACTGTGTGCTTTCATACTAGTCAAATTTATTGTAGTTTTCCTTGAAGATGTGACTAAAATTTGCTCTTTATCTTTGTTGCCCAACACTATATGCCTCAAAGTAAAATCTATCTGAGATACGTAAGGATGGCCACAGAATTATGCATTCTACTTGGAAGGAGGTAACTCTTTTCTCGTTGACAAGTGCAACACTTTGAAACTGAATTTTTATATCGATAAAACTATAAACTCAACCAAAGTAACTCTCATAATACTCTATGGCCATAGTGTTACATAGCTTTACAAGACTTCTAATGCAAGTGAAATACTAGAACAACAACAAGCAACCCTTCGTCCCAATTTTTGGCTTCAGCTATTTGGATCCATTTCTTCCATTTAGATCTTTTAAGGGCCATGTTGTTTCTAACATCAACAAGACTATATCTCCCATGTTACACGTATCTGTCATTCATGTCTGCAAAGGGCCACGTCTTTTGCAACATCAACAAAAATCATATCCTATGTTACAATCTCAATCCAAGTTCGTTTAGGCCTACCATGCTATTTGCCTAATATTTAACCACTCATAACTGGTTCATCTTTTAGTCTACGTTGTCCATATCCAAACTGCATAAGACAAGTGTCTCTCATCTTATCCACAATTGGGGTCACATCCAACTTCCCAGAAATGTACTCATTTCTTATTTCATCTTTCAATGTATTATCCCTCGTTCATCTTATCATTCTCATCTCAGCTATGGCCATTTTCTAGAAATGTTTTTTTTATTGCCAAACAGTCGGGTCGATAAAGCACCGCAGATCTTTTAATTATTGAAAAAAAAATCCTTTCAACTTCAACGTTATCTTGTGATCACAAAGAAGTCTGAAGCACTCTTCCATTTCAACCATTTTGCTATAGCTCTATGATCAAGATCTTTCTCAGTTTCTTCCTCACGATGAATGATTGATCCTAATTACCGAAAACCATATCTTCTATGTATCTCTATCCATCAATGTGTACTCCCTTGTTTTTCACCGTTGGTTGAGGTTACTTTTTGTATACTATGTTTTCCTCCTCCTGATTTTAAAATCCTTAGATTCCAATTTTTTTCCTCCAGAGTTCTATTTAAGAACATAATCCTTCTCGTCTCATCTACTAGTACAATATCATCAGTAAACAACATACACCTTGGAACTTCATCCATAATATAAGTAATTTTATCCATAGCTAATAAAAACATGTAAGGACTTAATGTTGATCCTCGATATGATAGAAGACCAGTTCTTGGGAAATTTTGTCCAATTTGGGTCCAATTTTGAGATATTGAATTAGTAGGTTTATTTTTTGCTCATTTGTTTTAATTATTTATTCTCATGGTTCACATGGTCGATCTCTAAGATTAATGATATCTAGTAGTTCTTAGTAGGATTAATTATATTCAGTAAGTTTGCCTAAGACTAGTATTACTTGATGATCAAGGTTTGCATGGCTATATAATTACTCATGCAAGGCTTTGTTTTTATTTAATTAAGAGTTCATAATTTTATTCAATTTTTGTGGAGTGTTTTTTGCTCCTAAATAGAATTATTATTCTTATCAATCTATATTAATATACTCGTAACCCAATTAACCATATACTTATCACTATTAATCCATACATGATCCACTTCTCCTTAACATCAACAATTAAAAGGTTTTGTTCGTTTCTTTCATGTAACAAATGGGGGCCATTCCTTCGTGTTGTTTTACATGATAGAAGACTTTGTCTTCTTCGAGTCTTCTTCACACAACTAAGAACCACCCATGCTTTTATCCTCTTCATCTCGGTTGGGACAACCACCCGAACCATTTCGTGGGCACCTTCGTTCTTTCTATGGTCGAATGACCGAGATTCCCTATCTTCTGCGAACAACAACAATAACCATCCGTCATACTACCTTCTTCCTAGGTTGATGTCCCGCTGCCTACGACATTGATCCGTTGATCTCAAGGTTCCTTTCCTCTTGATAGTAACCTCTCGGTCTATTATTATCCCTTTGTTAATTTCATTAAGAAAGACATATTATCCCGCATTTGTACCCGTGTTTGTATCTGTGTTCATGCAACATAGCTCAGAGATGTGATGGAACGTTAGTAAGACGTAGCTTTCAAGATATCCACTAGAATAGGAAATGGATAAATCTTGAACTCCCCAAAACATGTTAACCAAATTTTATGTCCAACTCAGTCACACTATGTTGTCCGCCGAACCTGAAGCCCAACCGGCAACCATATAACTTCCGTTCACGTAGATGTACTATTAGCCAACATAAAATTGACCACATAATATCCATTGTTTGGGTTTTTTGTAGATGATCTTTTTGTGTATTTGAAAAACGATATATAGAGAAAGGAAATATGAAGTGAGATTTTTGCAAGTAGGAATATAATGAGAAAATTCTCATAAGGTATGATACAATGAAATGTAGATAATTAAATCCATATCCGTGCAGCCAGTAGAGGAGGGGAAAGTGTTTCCAGAGAATACTTGAAAGGTTAATGGGCTGGGATTTGGTTTGCAATATTTTGAACCGAAAAAAAACAGTGATGGGCCGATCTAATGTAAATATCACGCTTGAAGCCCATCATTTACATTCATAGAGGTATATATAGATCTAAATGTTGTACCTCCGCAAAATCCAGAAGCATGAATGTCATTATCAAATGCCTTTTGGACAGTATCAAATGCCTTTTGGACATTCTGCGAATATTGTAGCACCGGATAAGAAAAAAATGGAAATGAATACAGGATTTGGGAGGTTGTGATGCCCGCTTTTGGAACTCACAAGGAACTCGTTGAGATTTTCCTTGAGAAAGTATACTGGTTTGTAGGTGCTGTGTTCTTAGTGTAGGTAGATATTCTGTATCTATGAAGATGATGCATGCTTTGAGACAGAAAGTGATCAGTTGGGTTTGAAGTTGTTGGTAAGGAGCGGCAAAGAAGAAAATGACACTGAGAGAGGTTCCTAACCGTCCATCCGATGGTAGGCTTTTCTGCCAACCTTATCGGCCAGCTATTCTAATCGCCGCCCCGGGCGAGCTTAACGGGACATGTTTAATGTGGTTGATGCAGCTCTAAATTGTTAGTTATCATAGCCTTGGATGTTGCTAGTAGCAAGGAGCTCGTGAATTGATGTATTACCCACTCATAAAGCGGATTCAAAATGCTGCAAAAGCAGACATGCATATTTCCTCAGTAAATGCATTTTCTTAATGCACATGCTATTGTTATCTCATTTTCTATTAAAAGTTATTTTGTGCTGGACAGGTTATAATATGTCACATTTATTTATTTCACTAGTTGTATAATTTCGCACACATGCATGAGTGCACACACAAATTTGGGCACGTCTGAATCTGTGTGTGTGTGTGTGTCTCAATGCAAAGTTCTGGTACTCACAGGAATAATTTATCATACATACTATCCAGAATCTATCTAAAAGTTACAGATACAATAATCCATGATGGACATTGGCCTTTTCTTTCCAACATTTAGAGTCATTTAGATTCTCATTCTTTAATAAATTAATATAGAAGATATGTAATATAGCTGCACCTCATTTTATACTCTTCGGTGCTCTTTGATTCATTGATGAAGCAGACGGCCTTAAGAATCAAAAACCATAACTGAAAGGTAAAACAGAAAATAATTGTACTCTACCTAGAGTAATGTATATACACAAGTTTCCTGTACCTATTTGATCCTTGTGTTCTAGCTGCCAATAAGGGGCATGCACCTCCACCTTGTAGATAGTTCTATCGATTACTCTTTTCTTGTGATGTTAATCTATAGATGGTATCTTGTTACTTTACATGGAAGTGCTCTCATGTAGATATGAAATATAGCTCTGTATAAATAGGATGATCAGGAAAAGCCGTCTCTTGCTCAATAGTTATTTGTCGCATCACAAGCTCAGCTCTGATGCAGACAATCTGCAGCAGGCTTCACAAACCCATAGTCGAACTCCATGACGCAGTTGCAAAAGGTTTCTGCGGTTCCATTTTCTCTCTGCAGATTAATGTTGTTTAACACAATGCCATGGCATGGTACTTCTTTTTTTTTCACTTTCGATCCCACCTTGGAGAATTCTGTTCCCATACTCTCCCCTAGCAAATCCTTCGAGACCTAAGACCGACGTGGTCAGGAAAAACCCAGATCCTCTTCAGGAAATTCCAGATAGAGGGGCCCGTTTGGTTAGAAGTTAAAACACAATTTTCGAAGTGTAAATCCACAAACAGAAGAAAATAACGTTCGTCTGCTCACAAGTCACAACCCACATCTTCATTCAATTTTTTTTCACAAAATCAACTTTTAAACTGTTTTCAGAGATATGAAAAAAGCTATTTTTTCAACAACAAAAAAAAAACCCAACCTTGCTCCACTGGAAATCCCTCGCCCACGACATCGTAAATTTCCCCTCTCCCTCCGTTCGGGATTCGCTCACCGGCGTCCTCCGTGTGTGCGCAGTCTTCGCCTCCGGCCTCCGACATCCTCTGTGCCCTCCATCCGCGTCAACGCCTCCCACCGCCCCACTCCCTCCGACCCACGTCGTCCCCCTTCCGCCCGCATCGACGCCTCGAAGGCGGGGTCGAAGCCGGAGCTCCTCCTTGCCATGAGCTGCCTCGCCAGGGCCGGACACACTACCTCGCAACGAGGAGCTCGAAACCGTCATTAGAGCGAGCCGCGGGATATGAAGGCGATATGGTCGCGCTCGATGCGGGAGATGAAGCCGGAGCTCCTCCTTGCAGATGTCGAAGAGGGAGGCCTCACACTCGATGCGGGAGATGAAGGCAATGGGGTCAGCGAAGTCGGTGTCGGAGTGCCGGTACTTGGGGGCTAGGGAGAGGGATTTCAGTGAGTGAGATAGGAAATGAAACAAGCTGTGGGTTGGTTTTTGGAGGTGGAGGGATTTGGTACTGAGTAGATTTGTTGGTTGGTTTTTGGATGTGGGGAATCAAGCTGATGGAAGGGATGGATGGGGGGAGATGGTCTACACTGAATGAGATAGGACGTGAATAACCCCACGAAAATTTATTTCTGAAAATATTTTACCAAACATTAATTTTTACTTTTGTTTCTTAAAATTAATTTTCAGATGTAAGTAACCAAACGCAAATCAAAATTTCTATATTTAGAAAACAACTTTATAACATCTTCTTTGAAAATTGTTTTAGAATATAAATTTCTGAAAACATATCCAAACGGACCCTTAGTGTTCCACAGACGTCCCAGTCCCACTGATGTTTGTGTACATGACTTAACGTACTTCTGATGTCTGGACAAACAAAAGACACACAATTAGTTGATAAAAGGTTCAACAGTAACTTATGTTATGTCAAACAGTCTGAAAATGTGCAGGTCAACTGACATGGCATTGGGCACTTACAAATTACATCCCCTCTAACATGGTGTGCCATGCCAGCAGTGTTTGAGAGTCATAAGCTTGTCTCATATGTTTCGTTGTGCATAAAAATATAATTCTAAATCATTTGTTTGCGTCCTTTGGTTCATGATTTGACTTCATTCTTTGATTGTTACAACATGTAATTAGATAGATCTTAGATATGTGAATATTACCTCCCTTACAACTTGAAATAAATGGAACCTTGGGTAGGATACTTTACCCTGTAGAGGTATTTTCAAAAGCTGGTCTACCCTGACTGAAGGAAACTGAGTTTGATTTTTCTTTCTAGCAGTTAGAATAATTACAGAAGTCATATTATCTCCTTATGCAAAGATTTAGATTACAGTTACCTAGAACAGGGTTTGCTACTCATCTTTATTGCGATGCAAGGAGGTAAAGTGAATTGGTTTGCCAATTCGGTTCGTTCTATGCTTTAAAATACGAATTGGGTATGTGCTAGTTCGTTCAAAATTGGACTCAATAACTATACATATACGGAAAGAAAACCCTGTATAAAACATAAGAAAATTAAAAACTCGTTACTTGATTCAATAAGATGTCAAACTTGACTCTCTTAATCATACATTGTCAACTAGAATGAAACATTCCAAAATAAAATGGCACAACGGTTCAAACCAAAACATGTAAGTAAACCATAAAACTAAATTAAATAGCAAACAACTCACAACCTTCATACAAAATAATAAAAGCATCATAAAGCCTCGTAAGCTCATTCTCTTCTTTACATGAATAATTTGTAAAACCGAGTGGTGGCTCATGAAACATGACTCAAGAGGCAATGGAAAAACAAGAATCGTACGAACTAAAAAGACTAAATTCGTAAGAAATGTGTAACAATGTAGTCTTAAATTGAGAAGAAATCTCGAGATTATCCCCTTTCTTTGTATTTAAAGAATCTCTTGCGAAAGTAAGTTTACAATGATCATTGAATGGTCATTTCAAATTGTTAAATTTATCGATCCGGATTGAGTACCATAACAACCTGGATTGGAAATGTACCACTAACCGGAACATTCATACCAGGACGTAGTTTGATGGATATTTAGGTGTACCTAGTAACTTAATGAGCATCTTAAAAAGTTTTGATTTGATTCATAGTGCCTATACTTAATATTGATCACTTGCTTTGATTTTACCCCTACTACTAAACGTTTTCACTCAGCAATCAGAACTTTGAATATTGGTCATATCGACACATTTTTTTTACAGAATTATTCATCTGTCTACCCCCAGACACGAGATCATGTTCATTCTTTCACTACTTTTATATCTATATAATTAATCTTACTTGACTACCATACTACTGATAAATTATGAAACTTATCTACTATATTCCAATCATGTTATGCGATTCTTTGCAAAATCAGACTTGAAGAGTCCTGCAACTATTTCCGCTAATCTTTTTTTAAGACCTCTGCCTTGAATACTTGAAACCTGGCTATCTTGCTGGTCTATGTAATATGCTAATTTTATCATAAAATGTTGTTAGTAATCTAACCTATTACCTATATCAAAAGTCAAGAAAACCATAATTATCTTGTTGACTTGGTAATCTTCATACTTTTTGTCACAAAAATTCTCCTAGTAGTCTTATCTGTTATCCACACCAAAATGTAAGTCTTGGTTATATTTTCTCCTATCAAGTTATCCACATATTCTTGTATTGTCTTCTTCTAATTTTCATTCAAGAAAGAGTGTCTGTAAGTAAGCTGATCCCACATGCATACATGATTCTTGCAATGGACTGGAGAATCAAAGTAAAATTGGTCGATGATGATTGGGTTCTCTACATTATTCCTCTTGACATTTTCAAAGTGCAAGGATCTCACATAACATGATCCACCCTGTTCAAGCATTATAATTCTTGGTCATAATCGTTGACATAATTTTAGGACTGATTCCATTTGCTTAAAGGAACCTGTCATGTTTGAAGTAAAAACCTTTTATTTGTTAGCAGTTAATAGTAACTTTCATATTTTGTTTGGATTCATGAATGCTTACTTGCCACGTCTTGATTCTTAGACCATTAGTCACGCATGTAAGTATTGTTGCGTCCAAGATGACACCGTTACTACAGGTTCGAATTATCTTTCCCATGCCCCCCTATGCTAATAACATCATGATAGTGAGAAATACAGTATACCATATTACTACAGAATATGATTTTGTATATCTTCATTTATTCATATAAAAATTTGAGCCTCTCAAAATTCATGATGTAAGTTTTGATGCACTTCCTGTGTTCATGAATATCTGCTCTTGTGTATGTGAGTGAACAAATTTGGGATAATGGCTCTGTTGTAGTTGTTGTTTATATTTATGTGACTACATGTTCAAAACAGGGATATACCTGATTCCATGCCCTGGTCCGCAGGCAATATTTTGCATCTTTATGTTTGAGGTAGCATCTACAATTTAGATGCAATCATCCCTAAACCAATCAGAACTTTTTTATTATTAGTATGTGAAAAAAAAATTGTAAAACATGTAGTAGATCATGAAACATGTCTAAAATATTTAGGAAGAACGATATTGATTGTACAAGGTGATTTGTGTTGCTCATCTCAATGGCTTTTTACTAAAGAATCACTAGTCTTCTTTCCTTATATAATAGTTTGCCTCCTTTATGAAGTTTTAAAGACATCCTTCTCCTTGATATGCATATGCAGTTTCGTTTAGAGATGTTGTAAGTGAAGGAGATCCTAATTTAAGGAGAAGACGAGGAAGTGTGCATGGTCTTTTGACAACAAGAATTATTTAGATGCTTAGGAATATACATATAGGATTGCGACAAGAGGATGGAAGTTTCTTGAAAAGGTAAGATTAGACTGGTCGAGGATTATCTTCACTGTGTGAGGGCAAAAGAATTTTAAAGGAGATGACCTCAAGTTGCTGAAAGGAGACCACTTCAAAGTGGGGAGAGATGCCTGTACAGTGTCTGTTCTTGGTTTGAACATCATCGTTACATCTCAAATAGCAATGTGACTGGCCAAGGAAGGGTAAAGAGAACTAACTTTAGTAATTTACTGCTGCATTTGAGATGAGAGATGCAGACACTTTGTGAATTGGAGTTTAAGAAGTTGATCTTGAAGTGCTTGGCTATTAGTTTTCATGTTGAAAAGGAAATCAGATATATCGAAAAGAATTTCCAAAATGTCCAACCTGTTCTGTTCTGGCAATTATGTATTGTGACATCTCGGTAATGTGAATGCCATTAGTGTTGTGACTGTCACATGGAGCCCCTACTGTGTCACCTGAGATTCTTACTGTATCAGACTGAGAGACGAAGAAATGCATCTGTTTAGCGTTCTGGATGGTGAGGTCCTTGGAAATTGAGTTGATGGTTACTGCCTGCAACACAAGGGAATGATAAAAGCTCAGGTTTCTGCAGGAGACTTCCTAGATTAAATTTTACTTCACATCTTATCAATCATCAACATTGTGCCTAGGTCCCATACTCTTTGGCTGGTAATTTTAAGCATATTTGCTGCACCTATCGACATCAAACACAAGTTAACCTTTGTTTCTATGCTTTACTACCTAGTCATCTATTATTTAGTTTCATCTATTAAAATGATGACTAGTCTGAGAGGTCCTAGGTTTTGATGGATTATATCATTCAGTAACTGCTTTATGGCATTTGCCTTTACTGTTTATTAGTTGAGGTATTTGTTTGTTTATCAGAGGAGTACAATGTCTTAAGCATGACTAGTTAACTAGTGTTGTAATCATAATTTGTGTTTGTGCAGTTTGGAGATGCCTTACCATTGGAGCCCCTCTGCATGGCTGAAAAGGAAGAAAAAACACGGGGAAAAGGAAGAAGATGGCCATCAGACAAGTCGAAGAATGTGGTTAAACGGTTGAAAGAACGGAGAATGCAGAAAGATCAGATATCGGAGAATTGATAAATGTGTATACTACTGCGTTCCTTTGACTTGTTGATCTTGCTCGTGAGCCATCAATGAATCCCAACACCCTCCAGTTCTGAGAAAACAAGCCCTGATCTCGGTCGGATGCTTCGGGGCCCAGTCACAATTGTACCAGCAACCTGTTCCGTTATGTTCCGTTACAGTTAATTTCTATCAGAACAACATGCACAACAATGTCACTGTGAGCAGGAGGGGGTTTTTTTTTTTAAGTTAGGAATTTTGGTGATTTAATTTTATTTGTAGGTTTCATATTCATACTACATGCAATCAATGTCAATGTCACTATGAGGGAGTTTCTTTTCCTCGGACTAGCTCTAGATCAATTCCCATTCAGATATGTTGAATTGCCTCAATATCCCTCAATATCCTAAGACCACGAAATCAGGACATTGGTTGGAAAACGAGTTTGTAAAATGATTTCCAAAGGGAAAAAAGAAAAAGAAAAAGAAAAAGAAAAAGAGGAATGGTTCTTCCACTTATCCTAAGAATTTATTTTTCTGACCTTTCCAAACATCAAAAATAAAAATAAAATAAAAATTAACGAAAATTATAATTTTCTTAAGAAAAAGAAAGATAAATTTGAATACCCCTTTGGCGCAATTTCCACAACAGATACTTCAATTCCAAACACATTGATGGTGTAACTTATTTTTTTTAAACAATTTCGATGGATATCTTAACCACTTGATTAGTAGATCTCCTTTTAATTTGTAGTAAGTTATATTTAAATTAAAACTTGTAGTGATTGTTCAATCTCTAAATACATGTTGGTGCACCAAATAAACCATTGCTTTTGAAGGATTTGATAAGCTTGTTGAAGCTTGTTTAGAAAGGTTATACTTTAATTTGTGCTCTTGCACATAGGGTGGAGATCTAGGAAATGAGATCAACCTAAGATCATTTGTATTTGTTACGTGCATTGTTAGTTAATATTAACTTTAAATTATATATTTTTCAATTTTAGTCCTCGTTATCAAATTTGAATGTTGGTTACGTCGTGACGGGGGAAGACCGAGCGTGCCTAGATGGACTGGTAGGGGTCGATGACGGGGGAGAGGGAGAAGGGGATGGGGAGGAGAGTGGAGGGGTTACGACCTCCATGGATAATATGGACATTTGTATTGTCCGTCAACATCATCACACTATCAACTTGTCTAATAATATTTTAGAATATTAATATATCAATTATAAAGGGTTGTTTGGATGCATGAAATTGATGGAAGTATGAAAATATGAAATATGAATTTTGTATAAACATTGCATATGCATCTTTGCATATGTATATATTTCTAATTCATTTGTTTGGTTGCTTTGAAAATGTGAAGCTTGGAAGTGACAAATTTATAATTTTGTTGTTTGTATATTTTTTGAACTCAACTTGAAGTATAATTTTTTCTATTTTCTTTGTTTGGATGTTGTTATGAAGTAAAAACGGAGAAGAGAGATGGTGACCATATTTAAATAGGCAACCTTACATAAACTTGAAACTTATATTTTCCAACCCAAAAGTTGATTGATTCACACAAATAATCAGAAAATAAAAGTGGCAGGAAATAGAAATAGAAATAGAAATAGAAATAGCCAAAAAAAAAAGATGTGCACATTACTTTCTTAATTACCTAATTATTCCTTAATTATCTAATTATTTTCTTAATTATCAAATTCTTAAATCTAGTGGTTCATCATCATCATCATCATAATTAATATATATATATATATATATATATATATATATATATATATATATATATATATATATATATATAACTCTGTTGACAGTAATAACCCCAACCAGGAATTGAGTGTCGTCGTCTGACGTCCTCGCCACCGTCTCCATTAAGACCCCAACCTCCACTCCATACTCTCTCTCTCTCCTCCCTCCTCACCCCCCCCCCCCCCCCCCCCCCCACCCACCTATTAAGGAGCAACAACAACATCAATCCCAAATAGTCGTTCACCTTCGCTATTTTCTCTTCACTCTCCTCTCCATCGGTGATGCCCTCACCTTCGATTCAGCAGTCCTGAATCCCTCCTCTGTCTCCTACTCCTCCAGTGTCGGAGCAGTAGTGACTGTAAAGAGTTTGTTTAGGTTTAAAAACGATTTACAATGCAAAAAAGTGCGATAAATGACGAAAACAGTGGTGATCGTAGAGGGAGACGACTTTCGCGATTGGATCTAGGATGCAAGAGCAAGACCATTTTTGCTCACTCTTTTTTTTTAGAAAGTGAGAATGGAGCAAACAACAAACATGAATTACGAAACATCTCATCAATCCACTTCACAATAGAACCGAACAACAAAAGTCAGCACAAAAAAGTATGCATACGCAAAAGAGCAACGCTAGTATTACAACCAAATGTGTTACATTCCATTTACAATCGCCTACGTGGCAGTTGTCAATTGGGTCCCCTCTTCCCATGTGAGGTAGAGAAAGAGGAGAGCTAATTTACGACCGCCACATAAGTTATTGTAAATTAGTTATAACTCACTAATAAACGCACGTGCATTGCACGTAAAATATTTTTTAATATTATTATAAAATAGTTTAAATATTTAAATATATTCAAATTAAAATTTATTATATACATGTTTAAAATTTTAATTACGATTTGTTATAGATTTAATTATAATTTGTTATGGATATATCTATATTCTTTATAAAAAAAAAATCTTAAAAAGGCTAGATGTCTAAGCCATACGTATATCCTCACGTAATTAAATTTTTTTTTAAAATAACTAATTGTTTAACTACATAATATTATATCACTATTGTCAAACATCTCTTGTAGCTTATGTGGTTAAGGTGACAGACATTTTTCTTGGTTGTATAGGTTCGAATCTCCATGGTGTTTCTTATATTTCTTATAACAATTTTTTTTACATAATATTTTTCTAATAAATGGTGGAGTATTTTCAAACGGTTTAGACGGCTCAATTTTGAACCGTTTTCAAGCCTCATTATAAGAGTATATATTTGACTATAAGCTTACCATTTTTGTTATATAAAAAAAAGTTTCTAAAAGGTAAATTTTGTAGGCACTACGTTTTTTCCTTAGGACGTCCTATTACTCCAGGACAACCCAGGCTTTTACAATTTTTACTGAGGACATCCCAAATTTTACTTAGAACAGCCCAACCCTCCCAAACCTTCACAAAACCTTTCATTCTAACTTTTTACTCTCTCTCTCTCTCTCTCTCTCTCTTTAAATATCTTCCCTCTTTCTCTCCAACTCCTCCACAATTCAAAATCTCTTCCCTCTTTCTCTCCAACTCCTCCAATTCTAAATCTCTTCTCTCTTTCTCTCCAACTCCTCCAAATCCAAGGCAATGACACACAAACCTTCTTCAAAATCTATGTATATATCCAACCCTTCATTCCTCCATTAGGGTTTTAATTTTATTTATGTTTGATTTAATTTCCATGAATCCTTGCTAATGCCTAAAATAATTATATAAATTAGTTTAGAACTAATTTATGGTTGATATACGAAATGATGAACCCTAAAAATCAAACTTAGGGTTTAGAAAAATCGAACAAAGGCTACAGACGGATTGGAAACCTACAGGATTGTAGGCTTACTTACAGTCCTATTATATATATAGGACTGTATAACATCCTACAGTCATATTGTATATATAGGACTGTAGATAAGCCTACAGTCCTACTGTATATATAAGACTGTAGGAAAGACTACAGTCCTGTATTATATGGACTGTAGGATTATATTTATGTCTGAAATTATTTGTTTCTTTTTCAGTAAATCGGTAGCTGCAAAAAGAAAATGACCCACAGCATCGGCGCGCAAGGAACGTATGGTTGAGAGACCAATCACTATCGTCGAACCCGAACGAGTCACTGTACCATCGCGCGAGTCTCGTTCGAAGAAATTGGCTCCTCCTACTCCTCCGTCTTCTTCCTCTTTCGATGAATACGAGGCTCCTACTGCTCCTCCGTCCACTTCCTCCTCCGATTTTGATGTGCCTACTACCCGAACCCGGCCAGATGATGGTTCGGGACATTCTTAGCAGCCGACTAGTCCAATTTTAACTCGTCCAGAAGGTTGCTCTATGTTGTTGTCGTTCGACAACCATATTGCATTTAAAATATGGAAAGAGACGGTATATACACTACGTTATAAAAAATGAAGTTTTGATTTAGATTGCTATATATTTCAAGAAGCTAATTTCCTCCGATTGTTAACTTTTCAAAGGACCTATCGTATGTTCACGACGGTCGTGAACCACGGAAAGAAGTGCAGTAGCTGGCCGTTTGCCAGATTAGGGGAAGCCGTCAGGAACATAATCATTCCGACCGGTTTGCACAATTTGGCCATGTACGCGTACCAGACGGTGGACACTGCGCTTGTATCAGCATTCGTAGAGCGTTGGCATCCAGAGACCAACACTTTTTATCTCCCAACGGGGGAGATGACGATTACTTTGGACGACGTCCATCACATATTGGGCATGAATGTCCAAGGTCGGATCATGATGAATGATATATTTGTTGAGAAGGAATTAACGAGGCACGAACACGTTATAGACTTTGTATCAAAATCTCTTGGAGTTGAGCTTGGCAGTGTTAGAACCCTTCAAGATTTCAATAAGTCATATGGTCTTTCTTTGAAATATTTGGAGGAGACATTCAAAGACAAGGAGGCCGAAGGAAAAACTGTCGATATGATGGCCCGTGCATACATGCTTTTCGTCTTAGGAGCCGTCGGCATTCCGGACAAGTCCGGAACTTCGATCCATGCTAGATATCTATTGAATTTGTTCGAAATGGATACCGTGAATACAATTTTTTGGGGAAGCGGTATACTAGCATACCTTTACCGCGAGCTTGGCGCAGCATCCCGCGTCAATACGAAGACAATAGCAGGATGCCAGACTCTACTCCATATAAAGAAATATCTTTGTCCAGTTCTATACATAATATGATATTTCGTTGTTATTTGTTGACTATTCTAATTTACGTACATGCATGGATATACGAACACTTTCCGATGCTGAAGTGAGCTGAGGTTAATCGACACTATGACGAGGTGCTTTCTAGAATGTGCCGATGGAAGCCAACCTTGGCTGATCCCAAACGTGCTGAAACATTGGCCACCATACGCAACACAATTAAAGATTTGGCGGCAGAAGAGGTAAAAATAGAGCATTTTTTACATTCTTTTGGGTCGTACTAATTTACTAAATTATGTTACAGATAGTATGGCATCCATATCAGGATCTATGACATAGTAGCCGCCCATTGCCACCAATAGCTTTATTTCACGGTCTTATAAGTTGCCATAATATCGAGGAGCCTTATATGCCTGATAGAGTGCTTTGTCAGTTCAGTTTCGTACAAACGATACCGAGGCGAACATTGCAATTAGTAACTACTCCGGGAGGGACGAAATCCTTGAACTATATCCCGACCCGGTTCAACTGGGTCTCGAACTTATTCACCGAGTGGCAACGGCATGTTATTGGAGATGAGGATAGACAACCAGTGGTTGAGATGTCGGACTGTAGCGACGACTACATGGCGTACTATGATAAACACGGCCATCCAAAACTGTTGGACCCTGACATACAAAGACCCAATGTTGTTGGAGTACTAGCACCTCTTCCGGCCAAAAATGTCTTGTATACTGCATTGGTTAATATGGTGAGGAACTTTATTATAGATTTGAAAAAATTGCAATTGTTTACAAACTAATCTATTTTTTATCGTGTCATAACATGCTAAAAAAGTAAAGTATTTGGGAAAGTGTCTCCGTGCACGTAAGGGCAAAAATTACAGAGAAGTCAGTGAACAGTTGGAAACAATCGACAGCTCCATTACCGAGTTTAACTTCATCCTTTCCAAGGAGCAGCGTACGAAAAGAAACAATGATAAATAGTTTGGTTGAGAGAAACTTTTGTTATGGAACTTTTGTACTATGGCACTTATGCAACTTTTGGACTATGAGATTATGTAATGTGATTGTATGATGTATGATGTTTTGTGACTTTTAGACTATGGAATTATGCAACTTTTTGCATAATGCAACTTTTGTACATAATGCAACTTTTGTGCTATGGGATTATGTTTTGTGCATAATGCAACTTTTGTACGATGGGATTATGTTTTATGACTTTTGTACTATGGCACTTATGCAACTTTTGTTTGAAAACTTGTTTGGAAACTTATAGTCCTAATTGGAACTGAAAAAACACATGAAATACATAACTTCATTTAGGACTATCAGGTAGTTGACAGTCCTAACTTCATGTAGGACTGTCAACTACCTGACAGTCCTAAATCATACTGTGTTTTTTCTTTATGTTTTCAATTTTTGACTGTCAAGTTGATAGTCCTACATCATGTTAGACAGTCCTAATTGAAACTAAAAAAAACACATAAAATACATAACTTCATTTAGGACTGTCGTGTAGTTGACAGTCCTAACTACATGTAGGACTGTCAACTACCTGACAGTCCTAAATCATACTGTATTTTTTCTTACTGTTTTCAATTTTTGACTGTCAAGTTGACAGTCCTACATCATGTTAGGACTGTGCTCCTAATTGAAACTGGAAAAAACACATAAAACACATAACTTCATTTAGGACTGTCAAGTAGTTGGCAGTCCTAACTTCATGTAGGACTGTCAACTACCTGACAATCCTAAATCATACTTGTTTTTTCTTACTGTTTTTAATTTTTGACTGTCAAGTTGACAGTCCTACATGTAGGACTGTCAACTTGTTGACAGTCCTAATTGGAACTGAAAAAAAACACATAAAACACATAACTTTATTTAGGACTGTCAGGTAGTTGATAGTCCTAACTTCATGTAGGACTGTCAACTACCTGACAGTCGTAAATCATACTGTATTTTTTCTTACTGTTTTCAATTTTTGACTGTCAAGTTGACAGTCCTACATCATGTTAGGACTGCCAACTTGTTAATAGTCCTATAAAACAAGAAAAAACACAAGTGGTAAAATTATACAAAATGATACACTAAATAACAAGAAAAAACATAACTTGTTTTCACTGATACACTGAATACTATGGATTTTTTATTTCACTTTTTCACTGTATACAAAAGTGGATCACTGTATACAAAAGTGGTTCAACATTATACAAAATGATACAAAATTATACTTGAACCAACTAGGCGACAAAATTATACAAAATGATACAAAAGTGCAAAATGTAAATAGCCCACTCGTATCAGTCGATTTGAACATTGAAGTGGCCAACGAACATGTCTCTGGGTTCCTCCATCTTCAACAACTTCTTACAGAGATTTATTTTATCGTAAAGGGTATCGTCCAGGCGATCCCTACGTTCAGTGCATATTTATACCAATTTGTTGAAGGTGGAGGAATAGGAGAATGGTCGATCAACCTTGGTATAAAAAAGTGGTTCCCGATATGTCCTATTGTACATAGGTTAGATAGTCTGTGCTCGGCCGGCGGAGGGCACATCGGAAAGAAAGTATTGTTAATATTGTCAGAAATAAGTACAATTGGTATCTTATACCTATTAGCAAATAAATATGCAGTGGCCGGATTGGACATGTAGTGCTCTTCTCTGGTAACGGTATCGGTGCAAGAAATGCTTATCAATAACTCTCCAACATATTCTTGGCTCAACATGCAGGTATAGAATGAAAGACGAGACTCCAACTCCTCGTACAACTCCACCCTAACCTGTCTCCATCCTTCTTTGTCTGAATAACCAAGATGTCTTGCAAGCACATAAAATTCATAATGGCCATCCTTGGGAACATCATCAATGGACCAAATGTAATTGCGTATCTCAGGTATGAAGCCTTCCATATACACGGTATCAAGGCTTGGCATGTCCGTTTTTTGTTTTTTCCTTCAAACAGTTAGCTTACTCTTCCATTTCGTACGGGTCACAATATTGACAACCGTAGTTGACTGAGCTTGTTCTAAACTTCTTTCAACATGCTCAAAGAATGATGGATCTCTTTTAGTTGACTCCATACATTTTTTCTGTGAACTACTCAATCTTGTTTGAGGTCTTCCCTTAGGATTGGAAACAACGGATGGCTCGTGCATTCTAGTACTTACCGGATTAGCAATTTCTTGGATTTTAAGCTCAATGACTCCCGCTCCGCTCCCAATGAGGTACACCACCTTGCGTGAAGAAGTTTCACTTGTGGCAAAGAAAAGAAATTATTGTCACTCTTCACCACGGACATTATCGACAACTGCCTCCAACGTTGATCAACAACATCTATCAGAATAGGTCTAGATTAATGACGATATTCGTTAATCTCGTGTGCACAAGGGAGGCCCAGCGTATGTCGATTTAAATAGCCGCAAACTTCGGGATCAAATCCCATGATCTTTGACCTACCTATCTCCTCAAATAATAAATCCAGTGCCTTGTGAGATATTGCATGCATTAAAGCATCCAAGAGGGGTTCATTTATATTTTCATGCTTTGCAATATTCAAGATCATCTCAAATGATGCGTTAATCTCGATCACCGTCTGATCTAGCATTAAATTGATAGCTTGCCAAACGGAGAGAAAATTGTCGACCGATGACCTTAGATGTTATTTTAATTTTGAGTGTTGACCTTCAACCCGGTTGGTGGTCACAGTGCCATAATGCTTCACCTTATTCGTCCACGCTAAGACAAAGTGTTCTTTATACGGTTCTAGCCATGTATATTTGATATATGAAATGCATGTCGGCTCCCTCGTCTTCTATTTTTTTTGAACAAGTACCATTTTGCATCGTAACTGTCTTTCGTACTGGCCCGTCGTACATGATTTCAATCGCTGTAGAATTCCTCGAAAATGTCTTTGTCAATTTTACCATCCACATTTTCGAACTTCAACTTACATTGTGATTGGATATTGCGATTGCTATGCCAAGTGCATAGTAGTGTATCCGTGTGAGGAAAGACGATTGCTATAGCATTAATTAGGGCGTATTCTCTGTTAGTAATAAAAACAGACAGCTCTCTGTGTCCAATGTAAAGTGTTTTGAGTTTTTTTGATGCACATGTGTAGTCCTCAAGTTTCTCACTTTTCATGAAGCAAAAAGCAACTAAAAATGTTTTTCCCGTAGAGGTGAAGCCAACAACGTAAAAAAGAGACATCTTGAACTTATTTGTCTTATATGTACAATCAAGAATCAATACGTCATCGAAGGACCTAGCCAAATGTGTGTAACCAGGATGAGCCCAAAACAGTGAAAGGACTTCATTATTCTGTGGATGTCTTCTACGGTGCTCCACATAATGATTCTCAGCAAGCAACTTCAACACTTGTTGCATCGCCATTCTTGTTTTCTTACTATTGGAGTTTGAATTCGATATTGTGTTGTAGATTGACTTCATTGTTGACGTGTTATTCTCGTCTTCATGTCGTATGACGGAATAAATTTTTCTGGATACAACTTCTGAAGCAGACAAATCTTCAACTATGTTCCGCTCAACATTGTTCAACCATCCCACATAGGGATGACCCGTAAGTATTTCGGCAATAACATGATTGTGGATTCCATTCTTCACTTGGCACTTCACATCTTCTATGTTTACAAGAGAGATCTTGAATGGACAACTACATTTTCTCGTACCAATGCTTATCTTTGAAACTTTTCTTTGGGGAACTATATCTTTCTTTCCATGAGACCTGAACAAACTACCTCTTTCACATCCAAGCTATATAGTTGTGCGTCCCGACCGATTTTGAGCCGATCTTGTGATCACAATGACTATATTATTTTTTCGTCCAACTTCTCTGCACCAATGTAACGCTTGTTCGTCTGATTCAAAGCAAATATTGGTGGAGAATAAATTGGCTACATCAACGGCGATTGGAGGAGGTACTACAATATCGGAACACGATAACCCCTACAATAGAAATTAAAATTAATAAAACTGCATAAAATTGATCAAAAGCATGAATGTAGAAAATTAGGACTGTAGAAAAATTTGACAGTCCTAAATTTAACTAGGACTGCAGAACAAGTGACATGCCTATTGTTACTCAGGACTGTCAGCTTGTTGACAGTCCTAATTAAAAATTGGACTGTCAGTTTGTTGACAGTCCTATTTATTTATAGGACTGTCACAGTCCTACGACGAAAAAATCCGAAATTAATTGGTCAAATTCTTTACCAAGAGTGCTTCGGAAGAACCGAGGAGTTCTTCGGATGTAGCGGAAAGAGAATTTAGTGTATTAGATGACCCAATTTCTTTGAGATACATTTTTTCTACAATAAACACATATAATTCAATATTTATATGTTGACCTAATGTTTGAAAAATTAAATCATCATAGTTTATTGATGACATACCAAATAAAGGTTGAATATTGTAACTTTTTGATAGTTGGACTAGGATTTGGACCACCAATCTACACTTTAGAGTTTAGGGTTTTAAGAATTGAGAGAAATTATATTTTGAAAAAGAGAGCATGGAAAGAAGAGAGAAGAATGAGAAATAAAAACTCATTGACTTTTATATCAAATTTTGGACTAACCTTTAAGTAATAAAATTCAATGGCAGATTTATAAATGAATTTTAAAAAAATTAAAATGTCCAAAGTAAAATAACGTAGTGCCCATAGAATTCAACTTCTAAAATTAGGCTTTTGATAAGGGCACTGTCAATTTTACTTGGGGCTAGCCCAGGATTGGGGCTAGCCCACTATTCTGCAACCTTTACTCATACTAGCCCAAGTTTATACTTGGGGCTAGCCCAGCATTTGAAAACCTCCCTTCTTCTTATTCTCTAAACCTAGCTCCCCCCGACCGGAGCTTTCCCCTCCCGCCGACCCCCTCCCGCCGGCCGATCTCCGCTGTCCTCCTCCTCCTTGTCGATGGCTCCCAAAGTCTCGAAAGAACCAAGGTAGAAATCCTCATTCTCCTTGCACTATTGTATTTGAAAAATTGTCCAAAAATGATAAGAAATCCTCTTGCATGTTGAAATTTTTGAGTTTTTTTTTTCAAATGAGGGCATACTAGTCGTTGGCGGAGTCTAGGATGTAGTTTAGACATAGAAGTCGTTTGGAACATGATTTTAGGGCGTACAATGTCGAGACTGCTCGACATTGTCGAGCAGTATCGAGCGGGACTGTAGAATTTCCTACAGTCCCATACTGATTTAGGACTGTAGGAAATTCGACAGTCCTATATATATAGGACTGTCGAAATTCCTACAGTCCTAAATCAGTATGGGACTGTAGGAAATTCAACAGTCCTAAATCATTAGGACTGTTGAAAAATCTGCAGTCCTGTATACTTACAGGACTGTAGAAATGGCTACAGTCCTGAAAATAAAATAAGATTATTATGTTAAAATAGAAATTAATTTTTGTCTGTATACATTAATTTTTGTCTTATAGTCATGCCCCTGGAAAGGACACTGTGGATGAAGAAATGAGAAGACGCCCTACTGCGTCGATGCGTAAGGAACGCACAGTTTCGCAAGGTGTCACTATCCGCGAGGGCGAGGCACGCCCTGAAGTGAGAAAACGTCCATTGACGAAGAAGATTGCCACAAAGAGACGTGCTCCTCCTAGTTCTTCTTTCTCCTCCGATGAGGACATGCCAAATGTTCCAAATCGGCCTACTGATCGTTCAGGACCTTCTCAGTCTGTAGATAGTCCTGTCGAGAGTCTTCCACAAACTCTCGAAAACCGGCCTACTGATGGTTCGGGACCTTCTGAGCAGGCAGATAGTCGAGTCGACACTCGTCCAAACGGTTGCTCTATGTTACCGTCGATCGAAAACCATATTGCATACCAAATATGGAACAATCCGGTAAGTACATTACGTTATGATAAATTTATATATAGTTGTAAGTTCAAAGTTTATTTTACATGGAGGTTTAATTTTATCCAATTGTTGACTTTTCAGGAGAGTGGTCGTTTGTTGACGGTGATCAACCATGGCAAAAAATGCAATACATGGAGGTATGCATTATTGGGAGATGATGTGAAGGCAAAAATCAGTCCCACCGGTCTACAATATTTGGCTAGCTACTCATATACGACGGTGGATAATGCACTGATTTCAGCATTTGTAGAAAGGTGGCATCCAGAGACCAACACTTTCCATCTACCCAATGGGGAGTTGACGATTACCCTCGATGACGTCCATCATATATTGGGACTTAGGGTTGATGGTCGTCCCATGCAGAATCATACTTTTGATGAGTCCAGCATCGACTATTACGACAATATTATGGATCATGTATCAGGGTGTCTGGGAGTTGATTCCACTAGTTTTACTAGTCTTAGAGAATTCAAGAAGTACTATGGACTTCCTCTAAAATATTTGGAGGAGATATTCGCTGAGCTGGCCCCCGAAATTGATAATAGCGATAATGTGGCCCGCGGATATATGCAGTTCATCTTAGGGGCTGTCGGCATTACCGATAAGTCTGGAACGTCCATAAATGCCAAATATCTCATCGATTTGGACAACATTGAAACGGTGGACGAAATTTCTTGGGGAAGCGGTATACTGGCATACCTTTACCGCGAGCTTGGTGCGGCATCCCGTGTGGGTTCAAAGACAATTTTTGGATGCCAGACTCTACTCCATGTATAGATATATCTTTGTCAACTTGTTTACATAAATTAAATTTGTGTTGTTTATTTTTGGACTGATATATTTCCGGTAACGTGAAGGCATGGATATACGAGCACTTTCCAACCCTGCAGCGGGCGAAGCTGAGCCAAGGGTATGACGAGAACCTGCCTAGAATGTGCCGATGGAAGCCGACTAAAGAAGATGCCAAACGTTCTCACACATTGGCCGCTCTACGGCATGCACTCGAAGATATGATGACAGAAGAGGTGAATATAGACCTAATTTTGTACTTAATTGGTATTAATTTACTACGTTATGCTAAATGACAATATGTTTAATTTTATGTGGTGCAGATTGTATGGGATCCATACCGTGATTTGCGACAGACTACCCGTCCGTTGCAACCAGTCGCCTTATATCACGGTGTTATCACTTGTCATGAAATCAAGGAGGCTTATATGCCGGATAGAGTGCTACGTCAGTTTGGCTACGTCCAAACTGTCCCAAGGCGAACTTTGCAAATGATAACTCCTCCGCGCGGTACAAAACCGCTAAACTATATACCTGCCCAGTTCAACTGGGTAACGGCCTTCTTCACCGAGTGGCAACGCCACGTCATTAGAGATACCGACCGGCTACCAGCAGTCAATATGGTGGAGTGCAGCAACGACTACCTCGCCTACTACGCCGGTGTCGGACTACCGACCTTGTTCCAACGTGGAGGGGATATTGTGCGTGTACCGTCAGATCTTCCTCCCAAATCGGTCTTATATACTGCACTGGTCAAGATGGTGAGCCTACTTGTAGAGTTTAAGTGAGATATTTATAACTGTGGCTAACGATTATTTTCATTTTTCATGAATAGGCAAGGAAAGTTAAGAAGTTGGGAAGAAGCCTCGTCAGTTGCCAGGGTTCCAATTATATGACAATCAATGACGAACTCCAAAATATCGACAACACTGAAGAATATCCTTTCTTGGATACTAGAGAGCAACGCACGAAGAGGCGCCATGACGTTTGAACCATCAATTTGAGTTGTAAAGTGTGACTGAATATGACCTTTGAGAATTGTCAAAATTTGACCTGTAAACGTTGTAAAAGTTTGATTGAATATGACATTTTGCCTACTTGTGACACTTTGACGATATTGAGGATTTGAGTTGTACAACTTTAAACTATAAATTTGCCTACTTGTGACACATTTAGTTAATTTTGCCATGTTGCGACACTATGAGTTAATTTTGCCTTGTTGTTACTATTTTGATCTGTATACTGGGCATATTGGTTTGACAATCAATTTGAGTAAACTTTAGTAAATTTTGCCATGTTGCGACACTATGACGTTTGAACAATCAATTTGAGTTGTAAAAGTTATATATTTCCTCAGAATTCACAGTGAGTAAACTTTAGGACTGTCACAATTTTGACAGTCCTAGTTTACACTAGGACTGTCAAAATTGTGACAGTCCTAAAGTTATACATTTTCTCAGAATTCACAGTGAGTAAACTTTAGGACTGTCACAATTTTGACAGTCCTAGTTTACACTAGGACTGTCAAAATTGTGACAGTCCTAAAGTTATATATTTCCTCAGAATTGACAGTGAGTAAAGTTTTGGACTGTCACAATTTTGACAGTCCTAGTTTACACTAGGACTGTCAAAATTGTGACAGTCCTAAAGTTGTATATTTCTTCAGAATTGACAGTGAGTAAAGTTTTGGACTGTCACAATTTTGACAGTCCTAGTTTACACTAGGACTGTCAAAATTGTGACAGTCCTAAAGTTGTATATTTCCTCAGAATTCACAGTGAGTAAACTTTAGGACTGTCACAATTTTGACAGTCCTAGTTTACACTAGGACTGTCAAAATTGTGACAGTCCTAAAGTTATATATTTCCTCAGAATTCACAGTGAGTAAACTTTAGGACTGTCACAATTTTGACAGTCCTAGTTTACACTAGGACTGTCAAAATTGTGACAGTCCTAAAGTTGTATATTTCCTCACAATTGACAGTGAGTAAACTTTAGGACTGTCACAATTTTGGCAGTCCTAGTTTACACTAGGACTGTTAAAATTGTGACAGTCCTAAAGTCCTGGCAGTTTTCCATAATGACAGTCCTAAGTTATTAGTAGCAATGCGCAATATACAATCAAAATCTCCATAACTCTTTTCATTACAATAGGTACAACATATAGTTCAATATACACTTAAACATACATGGATCAACACAATATACATCTTCACATGGGGCAGTATCAATCGATTAAAATATCAAAGTAGTCGTCCGACATGATTTTTGGATCCTCCATCTTCATCATCTTCTTATAGGCCGCCATTGCATCCATGTAGGGTGTCGTCCATGCGATCGCTTCCTCAGGTGCATGTTTATACCAAAGCGTAGAAGGTGGCGGAATAGGAGAATGAGCGATCAACCTTGGGATGACGAAGTGTTGTCGGGTTACTTGGCTCCCACTTTTGTTGGAACATGTACCATGCTGCGTCGTAACTGTCTGTAGTACTTGCTCGCCATACAAGACTCCAATCACTGTAGAATTCTTCGAAGCGAAGCATGTCAATTTTACCATCCACAGTTTCAAATTTTTTCTTGCATTGTGCATGGATATTTCTATTTATATGCCAAGTGCATAGTAGTCTATGCGCATGAGAAAATACAATATCTATAGCATTTATCAACGCATATTCTCTGTCAGTAACAAAAACAGACGGCTCTTTGTAACCTGTGTAAAAGGATTGTAGTTTCCTCAACGCCCATGTGTAATCCTCTACTGTCTCACTCTTCATAAAACAAAAAGCGACTGTAAATGTTTTTCCCGTAGACGTAAACCCGACAACATGCAAAAGAGACATCTTGAACTTGTTGGTCTTATATGTACAATCAAGGACCAATACGTCTGCGAAGGACCGAGCCATATGTGTGCAATCAGGATGAGCCCAAAATAATGAAAGGAGTTCATCAGTTTGTGGATGTCTTCTATGGTACTCCACGTAGTGATGCTCCCCAAGCAACTTCAATACTTGCTGCATCGCCATTCTTCCTTTCATACTATTGCATTTCGCTCTGGCCAAACTATTATAGATCGTCCTCATGGTGGACTTGTTCCCATCTTATTTTTGTCGCACAGCAGAATATATTTGTTTCGGTGCAACTCCTGAAAGGAACATTTCTTCAACCAACTTTTTCTCATCCTCCTTCAACCGTGCCACGTAGGCATGACCCGTAAGTGTCCCTGGAATAGGATGATTGTGTCTTCCATTCTTAACTTCGATTGTCCACTTCACATCTTCAACTTTTACAATCAACACCTTCAATGGACAGCCACATTTTTCTTAGAGATTTCTTTTTCAACAACACCCTTCTTTTTATGATGCCTAAACACACCTCCTCTTTCGCATCCAAGCTCAAGATATTTTCGGCCCGGCCGAGATCGGATGGATCTTGCAATGACAATAACTACGTTATGTCGTCTCCCAACTTCTCTGCACCACTCTAATGCTTCTTCATGGCTTGCAAACTCAATATCCGTTGAGAAAATGTCATCCACATCAACACCAACATCAGGATGTACCACAATATCTGAACAAGCTTGGTCCTATAACCAATATAAAATAATATAAAAATTAATAACTTCATATAATTATCCAGGACTGTCACTATTTTGACAGTCCTATTTTTATATAGGACTGTCAAAATTATGACAGTCCTACTTTTACGTAGGACTGTCGATTTTATGACAGTCCTATATTTATATAGGACTGTGGAATATTTGATAGTCCTATATTTATATAGGACTGTCTAATGTTTACAGTCCTAACTCGTGACTGTCAAATTAGGGTTTTCGTTTTACGAACCGTACGTGCTTCGGAACAACCAACTTGTACTTCGGAACGTCCGGAGTGCATAATTAATGAATTGGACGATCCAACTTCGTCATCGAATATGTTTTCATGCATTGTTCCTACATTAATCAAAATAAACTAAATCTTTTTCGCACATTTGCAAAACTTATTCAATGTAGGTTGTCGAAGACATACCGGGAGAATATTCCTTGGGGTATCACCAAAGTAAAATACTCCTCCAACCACAACTAGCTATTTCCAAATTTAGGTTTGGGCTTGGTGGAATGAGGGTTTCTTAAGTCTAGGTGGAATGCCAAAAATAGAAACCCATTTGACTTTTATACTTTGGTGTGGGGTAGCCCCAACTAACTATCAGAGTGGCAAACTTGTAATTTTGGGAAATGGACTGTCAAATTTTTGACAGTCCTAACAATTTGTAGGACTGTCAACATTTTCACAGTCCTACAAATTGGGTAGGACTGTCAAAATTGTGACAGTCCTTCCAAGTGGTAGGACTGTCAAAATTTTGACAGTCCGGATTATAACTGTGGGCTAGCCCCGACTAACTTTCATGATGGCAAACTTGTAATTTTTTGTAAATTTCCAATGGGCTAGCCCAGAGTCAAATGTGCAGTGTCCTTAAAAATGGGACTGTCACAATTTTGACAGTCCTATCTATCTGTAGGACTGTCAAAATTTTGACAGTCCTTCCAAGTGGTAGGACTGTCAAAATTTTGACAGTCCTGAGTATTACAGTGGGCTAGCCCCGAGTAACTTTCATGATGGCAAACTTATAATTTTTTCTAATTTGGAAATGGGCTAGCCCCGAGTAAAATGTGCAGTGCCCTTATAATTTACCTAAAATTATGGATGACTATTTTGCTAGGGTAACGAGACTTTCTAGTTTAAGTGGCCCCATATCCACATCAACCTTTTGCCAACCAAACATGGTTTCCTCGAAAGTATTTGGAGGGTGAGCTGAGAGAGAGAGAGAGAGAGAGAGAGAGGAGAGAGAGCGCGCGCGCATGGGGGAGAGACCCAGATTGGTACTATTCGGCGACTCCATCACCGAGCAATCCTTCCGGACCGGCGGGTGGGGCGCAGCCCTAGCCGACACCTACTCCCGTAAGGTACACACACATATATGTATCACTCTCTCTCTCCTCTCTCTCTCTTAAATTAATTACCACAACTCATTTTTCTGGATCCAAAACTTCAAATAAAATTGGGGTTTGTTTGTTTGTTTCCCTTCCTTCAGGCTGATGTAGTCGTTAGAGGTTATGGTGGGTACAACACGAGGTGGGCTCTCTTCTTGCTCAACCACTTGTTCCCTCTGGTAAGTAGTAGTGCCCATTTACTGTTGTTGATATATATATATATATATATATATATATATATATATATATATATATATATATATATGTTAGAATTATTGTCCTTTGCTTACTGTAAAATTTAAGAATACAAAAAATAAAATTTAAACAATGTTACCGGCCTCTGGGGAAGTCGTGCACGAAACACTGCCCTAAGAGTTTATTCGGGATCTGTGTGCAGACGTTCCCGAAGCTCCTAGTGGTAAAACCCCCGCACTACCGGTATCTCGTTGCCGCACACGACTTGGAGAGAATGACTAGGACTTAGCTCTGCCCAGAGCTTGAAGATGAAGATCTCACAGAAAAGAATTTTGACAGAGGTTTCGTAAAGAATTTTTTCTGATGCCATTAGCAAAGAACACAACCGAATATATAATGCAGTTGTGTAACGGTCAGAATTAATTTACGATTAATTCAGCCGTTACAAGAGAATTAAACGAATGAACCTGGACACACACACAAAATTAACGGTCCAAAACATTTGTAACGTTCAAAATAAATTCCAACGTTAAGAAAAAATTAAATGAAAGAAAGAAGAGGAGCAAAAAGATTTTTAGGGTCCCAGCCCGAACCCGAAGAGGAAATCGGATCGGCATTCGGCGCCCGCAGATGTGGGCGCGTACCCGCACCCGTTACGTGCGCCGAATCGAACCGAGCCGTGCCGGGCGGCGGCGGCGGCGCGCGCGTGTGGCCCAAGGGGTTCCCCACACAACAACTTAATAGAGCAAAGGAGAGAAACTAATATATGTACATAGGAAGGCTTTGGTGCATCCGATGTGGGACTAAAGAAAGGAAGAGGAATTGAACTTTTGCAAGAAAACAAAACAAAACCAACAATATATATATATGTTAGCAAATGCAAGTAGCATATACCTCCACTTTTTTTAAAACTAACAAATACTTTCATTCTTTGTACGGATCAGTATATAATCTAAGATATACCCCCGTTAGCAAATGCCCCATTATAAATATAGAAAGTAGCATATACTTTCACTTTTTAAAAAAAATTAGCAAATACCTTCATTCTTTGTACGGATCAATATATAATCTAAGATATACCCCCGTTATTTTAACAGAAACCTTTATTGTTTTACACATGGTGGAAGTATTTGCTAGATTTTTAAAAGTGGAGGTATATACTAGTTTCTATATTTACAATGGAGTCATTTGCTGTCAAATCGACAGTCATCCGGACTGTCTGTCAAAGGTGTTGGTTGGTTTGGGCAAAAGATTGAACAATAAGACGTACTTTTTGGACTGCCGTTACTTTTCACTCTTTCGCATAACGTTTCATAAAAGGGAACTTGGAGGATGGTCCTTAGTTGCATCAGCTTAAACCGCATAATTCAAAAGGTACCGCCAACTGGCCACCTAGGTTTTACGGTACTATCCTCTTTAATGCTCATATAGCTACTTGGCTAGAAATTTGGCACAACATAGAGGGTTGAGTTCAGGTCGAAAGTTGGTCACAAAAATTATATATTATCCTTTATGGAGCTTTCTTGTGCTGACCACCATTCCGATTGGAGAAGGCTTGGATGATGATGATGATATATCTCACTAGTGTTTGTGCTGAATGATATGCCAGTGTACATTTGTTGGAATTAATTTCTTTGACGATATATTGAACATTGAAGGTGAAAGATTGGATGTCCACCTTACCTCGTTTGGTTCGCAGAATCTGGACCTTGGGAAAGGAAAGTCATTTCTTTTCTGTGTTTGGATGTCAAAGAAAATGGACTAGGAAGTAAATTGATTCCCAAGGAAAAGGAAAATAGGGGAGAAATGATTCTCCCACTCACCCCGTGGATTCACTTTTCTACCCACAATTATTTACTTTTTCTTCCATTTTTTCGGACCTTTCCAAACACAATGGAAATTACAATTTCCCAAAGGAAAGAAAAGAGCAAAGAATTAATTTTCTTTTCTTCCCTTTTTTAATTATCTTTATTTTTCATTTAGCTAATATCAAGTTTGAATCTTGATTGTTTAGCAATATTGTCACTGCCGGTCCTAGATTCGTGTTGGGAACGAAAGCGCGGAAATCGTTCCCCAAACCAGAGAGTACCTGCGAGAGAACCGAGCAAAACGTACAAACCAAAAACGCCAAACACAAATCGCACACATTTTTTTACGTGAAAAATCCAGATGGAAAAAACTACGGGACAATCGAAGTTCAACCCTGAAGAACCTCCACTAATGGAATAAAGAGAATACACCCTCTACAAGCTCCTCCTGATCCAACACGGATCACCACAATGCTTAGGAATAGAAAATATATTACACCACGAAGATAGAAGACAATGAGAAATTACCCAAAATTGATCTCCTTCTCCGAAACGGCCTCCAATCCTTCTTTCTCCTTCCCAAAGTTGCAATGGCACTCTTCTCTTTTTTCTCTTTGTTGCTTGTGATTAGGGTTAGGAAATACTCTCCAATTCCGCAACCAACCTGGACCGTAGGATATTATCCAACGGTGTATAAAATACCTCAAAATTTTTCATCAGCCCGTCGACCGAACTCGGACCGAATTCGTCCCGAGTCGGTGTTTGCGAGTAAATGAAACAGTAGCTCCCAGAGGGGTTTTGGAACACCCAGACCGAGTTCGGCCCGAACTCGGTAGGCTTCTTTCCAGCAGCCTCCTTCGCTGCTCCCGAGCTTTTCCGACTTCTCGAATGGCCCTCGCTGCCTCCCCGAGCTTCTCTGACACACAGACGGCGCTCGTCGCACTTCAGGGTGTTCTCCACATGGGTTAGGAACCTCACCCACTCCAATAAATCTCCCCTTGTGAAGGGGGTCGTCATTCCGACGATCCGCCTGCAGTAATCAAACTTTCCTCTTGGAAGAATCTTTGTGAACATGTCTGCTCCATTGTCATATGTATGAACCTTCTCAAGTGCCGCTTGTTTTTTTTCAACCACATCTCGTATCCAATGATACCGGGAATCAATGTGGTTGGACCGGTTATGAAATGTCCGGTTCTTCACAAAGTGAATTGCACTCTGGCTATCACAAAGCAATTGATACTGCTCTTGCTTTAGCCCCATTTTCTGCAATAGCTTCTTCATCTACAATAACTCCTTGCAAGCCTCCGTCGCCGTAATATACTCTGCCTTTGTCGTCGATAAAGTAACACACTTCTGCAACCGCGACTACCACGATACCGCTCCACCAGCAAACATCATCACATAGCCCGAAGTCGATCGCCTCGTGTCTATATCTCCAGCCATATCGGCGTCGGTATACCCAACCAGCTTCGGCTCGTCACCACCAAAAGAAAGTCTCCAATCGGCAGTGCCCTGGAGATATCGTAGAATCCACTTGACCGCACTCCAATGTACCCTTCTAGGATTGAAAAGATACCTGCTAACTGTGCCAACTGCGTGAGCGATGTCTGGCCTCGTACACACCATAGCATACATAAGACTTCCCCAGCTGAGGCATATGGAATCCGTTCCATATCTTCCTTCTCGGCCTCGGTAGATGTACACTGCTCCTCAGTGAACTTAAAGTGAACCGCAAGAGGGTTACTCACTTTCTTCGACTCGTCCAATCCGAAACATTGAAGCACTCGATAAATGTACTTCTTTTGGGACAAGTGTAGCAGCTTGGACTCTCTCGGCTGATCTCCATCCCAAGAATAGTCTTCGCTGCGTCCAAATCCTTCATAGAGAAGGCCGCGCATAGTTGGCGCTTCAACTCCGCTATCCTAGTGGCATTCCGATCCACCGGTAGCATATCATCAACATAGAGCAGTAAAATGATAAAATCATCCTCGGCAAAATACCTCACAAACACACAGTGGTTTGACATTGTCCGTGCATAACCATGCTCTCTCATAAATGACTCGAACTTCCTGTACCACTGCATCGGAGCCTGCTTCAGACCATACAAGCTCTTCCTCAACTGGCAGACCAAGTGTGACTTGCCCTTCTCACAGAATCCCTATGGCTGCTCCATGTACAACTCCTCAAGATCGCCATGGTGGAATGTCGTTTTCACGTCCATCTGCTCGACCTCCAAGTCGAAACTGCCTGCCAATGCTAGCACCACCCGAATAGACGACTACTTGACGACTGACAAAAATATCTCATCATAATTTACGTTCTTCTGCTGACTGTAGCCTTTAACTACCAGCCTTGTTGTGTATCGAGGACGAGTAGCATCATCTGTCTACTTCACTCTGAACACCCATCGATTTTTCAAAGCCTTCTTGTCCTTTGGCAACCGCACCAGATCATAAGTGGAGTTGGCCTGTAAGGAACTCATCTCCTCCTGCATAGCCTCTATCCACTCCTGCCTGTGTTCGTCTTCCATAGCCTCTGCAAAACTTTCGGGCTCTCCCCTGTCAGTCAGTAGCACATACTCACCTGATGAGTATCTCGTAGATGGTCGACGCTCTCTGTCGCTCCTCAACGGAACCACTGGTGCTGCCTGTATATCAACAACCTCCTCCCCTTCAGGAACTGCCTCCTCGGCATACTCATCCTCCTGAGGGTCACCCTGACCACCATCAGCAGGCTGATGATCAAGGTTGGGAGCAACTCTATGTACTGGCTCCCCCATAACTGGATCCTTTGCGTTGTCCTCTGGAAACTGCTCGAAGCGAAATGACTCTAACTCAAGCAATTCCTCATCCTCAGAAGGCATCTCGGAATCCTGAGTGTTTGTCATGGTTTGATTTTCGACGAATACCACGTCCCTGCTTCTGTAGAGCTTTCTTCCCACTGGGTCGTAGACTCTATAGCCAAACTCATACCGACCGTAGCCGACAAAGACACCGCCTCGTCTTCGGCTCAAGTTTGGATCTCTCGTCCTTTGGTACATGCACGAAAGTCTTGCAATCAAATACTCGCAGGTGATTGTATGACGGCTCTTTTCCGTACCATACTTTGTCAGGCACATCATCCTGCAAAGGAGCACTAGGAGATAAATTAATAACATAAGCAGCTTTGTAAATTGCCTCACCCCAATAGCTGCCTGGCAAGTTTGCTTCTGACAGCAAACACCGCACCCTCTCCATCAGTGTCCTATTCATGCGCTCCGCTACATCGTTGAGCTGCGGTGTCTTTGGTGGAGTCTTCTGGTGTCGTATCCCTTGCTCTCTGCAATAAACATCAAAGGGGCCAATGTACTCGCCGTCGTTGTCGGACCAAACACATATTAGCTTTTTGTCCGTCTCCCTTTCAACGTAGACCTGAAACTCTTTGAAAGTGGGCAGCACCTGATCCTTGGTCTTTAAGGCATAGACCCAAACCTTCCTGGAACAATCATCAATAAACGTCACAAAATAAGAAGCACCACCAATGGATTTTATCTTCATAGGACCGCAGACATCCGAGTTAATCAACTGGAGCAACGCCAGCTTCCTTGAACTTGGGTGACTTTGAAAAGATATCATATTTTGCTTCCCCGCTAAACAATGCGTGCATCTCTCCAACTTTGTAGACTTTAGCCCTGGAATCACCTTCCTGTTCACCAAGTAACTCATCCCCTTCTCGCTGATATGACTGAGCCGCCTGTGCCACAACTCGGTAGACGCATTAGTAGTCGCGTTCACCTCATATGTCCCATGTTCGCTCCCTTCCATATAGTAGAGTCCGGACCTCTTGCTTTTTCTGGCAATCACTATCGAACCTCAGGAAAGCTTCCATTGACTGTTCCCGAAGAGATTGAAGAAACTCTCGTCATCCAACCTTCCAATCGACATCAGGTTGAAATGGATATCAGGGACATGACGAACATCTTTGAGAACAAGAACTGCACCCATTTTTGTCCTCAAATGTACATCTCCAATGGTAACCGCTTCGACAAATCTCCATTGTCCATCTTCAATACTCCACAGTTGCCTGTTATGTAAGTAGCAAATAGTGTCCTGTTGTGAGATACGTGCGCTGAAACACTTGAGTCCACCAGCCAAGAGTTGTCATCGCAGGCGAGGTTCATGACTACCTCATCACCTACAATGATCATATCGTCTCCATGTGTTGAGGCCGTCGCTGTAATGTTCTCACTTTGTTTTCCCTTGTCGTCCTTTCTTCTCTTTTCCAAGCGAAACAGTTCCGCTTGATGTGGCCCTTCTTGCCACAATAGTAACACTCCTAGTCCTCGTATCGACCCTTGGATCTTTTCCTGCTTTTGTCTCTACCACCGCATGGACCCCTGCTTTTACCCCTTCTGCGGCTCTCTGAAACTAGCGCCTCTGAGTGGGATGTTGATGAAGTGCCCTGAGAATGTCTCCGCATCTCTTCATTCAATACCCCTCTCTTGGCAAACTCCAGACTGACCATGCCTTCCGGAGAAGAAGCGATCATAGACACTCGTATGGTCTCCCACGAGTCTGGCAATGTACACAGCAGCCATAGTCCCTGAACTTCGTCGTCGAACTTGACTCCCATCGAGGATAGCTGGTTCACCACGTCCTGGAACTCACTCAAATGATCCGTAATAGACGTCCCATCTTTGTACCGCAGATCCATCATCATCCGGATCGGAAACAATTTATTTATCCCGGTCTTCTTCGCATACAAAGATTTCAGCTTATGCCACAACGTCTTGGCATGCTCAATATTGGCAACGTGATTGTACACATTCTCGTCAACTAACTGCCTGATATATCCACACACCTGTATTTGCTCGAACTTCTAGTAATCTTCAGATTTGTCACTGGGTTTCTCGGACGCAAATACTGGAAGATACAACTTCTTGACAAACAACAAATCCTTCATCTTGCTCCGCCAATAATGATAGTTGGTACCGTTCAGGTTTACCATGCGCACCGGCTTCGCGTCCATCTTTCCTTTCTGGTTTGCCTGTTAACTCCTGATGCCTTTCTGAAATTCCAGAACCTGGCTCTGATACCACTTTGTTGGAAACGAAAACGCGAAAACCGTTCCCAAAACCAGAGAGTACCTGCGAGAGAACCGAGCAAAACGCACAAACCAAAAACGCAAAACACAAATCGCAGACAGATTTTTACATGGAAAATCCTGATGAAAAAAATTACAGGACGATCGGAGTCCAATCCTGAAGAACCTCCATTAATGGAATAAAGAGAATACACCCTCTACAAGCTCCTTCTGATCCAACACGGATCACCACAATGCTTTGGAATAGAAAATAGATTACACCACGAAGATATTAGACAATGAAAAATTATCCGAAATTGATATGTTCTCCGAAACGGCCTCCAATCATTCTTTCTCCTTCCCAAAGTCTCAATGTCACTATTGCCTCATTTTTCTCTCCTTGTTGCCTGTGATTAAGGTTAGAAAACCTAACTTATACTCCCCAATCCCGCAACCAACCTGGACCGTAGGATACGATCCAACAATGTATAAAATACTTCAAAAAATTTCATCAGCCTGCTGACCGAACTCGGACCGAATTCATCCCGAGTCGGTGTTTGCGAGTAAATGAAACAGCAGCTCCCAAAGGGGTTCTGGAACACCCAGGCCGAGTTCGGCCCGAACTCGGCCTGGGGAACCGAGTTCGGTCCGAACTCGGTAGGCCTCTTTCCGGCAGCCCCCTTCGCTGATCCCGAGCTTCTCCGACTTCTCGAATGGCCTTCGTCACCTCCCCGAGCTTCTGTGACACACAGACGACGCTCGTCGCACTCCGGGGTGTTCTCAACATAGGTTGGGAATCCCACCCACTCCAACAATTCGTGGAGTATTGATGCTTAGTAACCTCCATTATAAACATTGTGGTGCTTATAGTTTTTTGATTTGCTATGCATCACTCTTTTCTGATTATGTGCTTTTTTCCTTAAACCAGAAAGCTATAGTGATAAAGTTACATTAAAACGAAAATGGAACAAGTGTAGAATTTATGTTTCTTTCTGTTTAAACAAACATATTGAATCCATTACCAAAATAATGAATTAATTTCATGAGCAAGTGAAATGTGATAAGGTGTGAGACAGCTTAATGCAGTATAGTACTAGGTGGAAAAACTAAACATATAGGCTTGCATATCAACAAACCTTTTACTAATTGTAAATTACGCTATGGATAATTTAGATATTCTTCATAAGTTCTTATTTTCTTATGCATACAGGACTATATAAGTTTGTACATTTTTTCTCCTTTTTGTGTGCAACCATTACTTGATTGATGAATCTACACTAGTTAGTAAAAACTATCGAAGTTACTAGATCTACTTGTATTTGCCAATCAGAAACTGATTTAATTCATTTTCTTTTCTAGAGCTGCTCGGCACCTCCTGCCGCGACAACTATATTTTTTGGTGCCAATGATGCAGCTCTTCTGGGGAGAACAAGTGAAAGACAGCATGTGCCTATTGAAGAGTACAAGGAGAACCTAAGAAAAATTGTCCATCGTCTAAAGGTTGTGCACATAAGCCTATGAGAGTACCTACATACTTATGTACATTCATACATAAATAGATACATTTATTTATACATTTGAATTTACAAGCAAAAGACAGACATATAATTAGCAGGGTTCAGATTATCGGACATAGAATTAGCAGGCTTCAGAATATCTATATCTTGAATGTTTTTTTCTAGTATATTTCAATTGCAAAAACGCACGTATTCTATCCTTGATATTTGTCCTTCATAGCATTGGTTTATATCCATAAACCTAGAGTACTTTGGTAATAGCAAATGCAGCATTTAAGCATAAATTGGTACTTTTATTCTCTGAAGTTAAAGTCATCACTGAGGCTGATTATTGTAGAAAGAATGTGAATTTGTTTTCCCTTAATGTATAATGGCGATTCCAACTTTTCTTTTAGCTGAAGTCTTAATTGTCATTACTCTTTGTTGGTTGATTTATTACTCTGTATTTGTTTGTCATATTGTATGTATCAATAGAATTCATAAAGTCTTGTGTTTTATGGCATATGTCAGGAATGTTCACCAACAATGCTGGTTGTCCTAATTACACCACCTCCTGTTGATGAGGATGGGCGGAAGGAATTTGCACGGTATCCATCTTCTTTTCTTCTCATAGATAAATGCCTTGTCGTTGTTTCACGTATACTTCTTTTTCTAGATATATTTCTATTATGCTCTTCATTACTCATTTACTTGTTAAATATGTGATCATCTTCAAGAACTTTACCAAACCATTTCCACATATATACACAAATGAAAGTTATGGGCATAGAATTATCCTTCTCAACAAATCTCTTTCAAATAGTTTCCTGAAAACTTCAAAGTTCGCAGCATCAATATTCGAATCAGTTGTGGACCCTTCTGATGAGTATCAGTCTTGGTGGTTTTGGATCGGAGTTTAGGTGCTATTGGTTTCAGAAAGCCATAAAGAGGAAGGAATTATTTTTAAACCTTGGAAAATATTTGTTACTTTGTGAATAATCTTATGTTTGCTTTTGGGATTGTTATTCATTCATGCTTTGGCGTATTGTGTCATAGAGATGGATGCAATTTTCTATATCAAAATTTATCATCTTGTGTCTTTGTCTAGATTTTTATAGTCTAGGAAAACTTAGAGGGTGCTCGTTGGTTGTATAAGCTTAAACTGCAACCCACAAGGTAGGCCTACCTACATGTCAACTGGCCGTCTAGGATTTATGGCACGACTCTCTCATGCTCATAGCTATCTTTGATAGGAATTTGATACCATAGAGGGTTGACATCAACTCAATAACCGTGCATAAAAAATTGTCAAATCTTTATATGGAGTTTTCTTATGCTCCATAGCCGATTCCATTCTGATAGGAGAATGCTTGGATGATGCGGTGATTTGTTGTTTTCGACTAGTTTTCAATGTAATAATATTTCAGATTGTTGAATTATTCATCCGTAATAGATTTTTTATTATTACTTGCTTTTAGACAGTATATGTACAATTTTTTTGTATGGAAATAATATTAAGATGTATGAGAATGCTGCTTGATTTGAAATTTTAATTAAGGATATAGTTTTTGTTAGTGTTACATAGGACACATGGCTCTTGACAGAGCTCTGAATGGAAGAGAGGATCCAGACGATCCCAAATTTCGGGGTAAATGTGGTTGTTGTTATTGTCGTCGTTATTGTACGGGCATGCTGATTTTCGGTACTATCTAATCCTTGTGTTGATGTTTTTTGTCATGCTTCTCTCTTTTTCTTTAAACTTTCTTACTGAATTAACCGGGAAGAAGAGCCACAATTTGGATATTGGCCAGTGTTGGTGGGAGTGAGTATCGAATTGAACATGCCAAAAACAATAGTTACAATATGGTACGGCTGATACACATCAATATCGACCGATACTGTGAACCTTGGAAAATTTATGCATATGTTCATTGGTCGATATTGTGAACCTTGGAAAATTTATGCATATGTTCATTTCACTTGCTGCGTGCTATTCAGTCATTCACCACTTAACATCAAGTTATCCAAAGAAAGTTCAGGAGCCTTTCCTGCAGGATTAGGTTATCTTCTACTGTTATATGTAGTCAGAAATTAAGTGTGAAAGTTCAAGAGCCTATCCGGCAGACTTTTTGGAACTCATCCACAAGTTTTTGCTGCAAAATTATTACCAAATGATTATCCATATTTTTTTGAATAATAATTTCAACATTAGTTTTTCTAAAGAGGATGTGTTTTTGTTTGTCAAGTTCTCTATATGGCGACAAGGCAATGGAGCTGCCAGAAAGAACAAACGAAACAACTGGTGTATATGCTAAGCAGTGCATTGAGCTGGCTAAAGAACTGCAAGTTCCGTATATTGACTTATGGTCTCATATGCAAGAAACTGTCGGATGGCAGAAAATGTTCCTGAGGTTAGTTAGATTTACTACTATTATTTTGTTCGTTAGATCCCTTAAACTTTCCTGTGTTTAGTTCTCTTAATAACCATGTCACATGGATACGCCCCTTAAGATACATGACAGTTCCTCGACACTCATGTTGGAAATGTTTTCTTAATGTTTAGCCTCCAAATAGACCCAAACATGGTTGAAAGTGATTTTGCACATATTTGAGATACGAGGAGTAACATTTATTTGTATCCAATTCTTTTGTAACTTTTTGAAACCTAGTTACTACCCAAAAGTCAAAACATGCATAAATATAGATATTAAGATCTACTGTATGAAATATGTATGTAGATATGTTTTAATGTATATAGATAACCATGTCCATTCTGTACCCATATCCTAAATTTTCTGAAAAGCCGGATCCGAATCATGCGTATCGTGTTCGTATGGTCGTGTCTATGTAAGCTAGCTTAATAAGCAACCACATTAGCTTAATGCTTGCATATATTTCCTCTACTTTCTTAAAGCCTGTAATTTTTCTCAAAATAAAGAAACCTGTTGTCTGTAGTGGTGAAGCTAAAATTAGTGTACGCATGTTAGAGACTCTCTAAGGAGGCCAATGATTCCGAGTAAGAACTTCGATTTGGCGGTTCTTACTTGGAAACTTGTTTCTCAGGCGACGGGAGCTCGTTTCTCCGGCAACTTGAACGCGTTTCCTCGGCGACGGGAGCGCTTCCAATAATATGACCAGAATTTTAAAAAAGGACAGAAATTTTTGAAAGAAAGTTGAATTTTTTTTTAATATACGTTTATCAAATCAGCAAAAAACTAAATATTTCTTACCTTGACATCATAAAAATTACCATATTGTTTGCTATTAATGTAAGTTTAAGAAACTTTTGTTTAAAAACCAACAAAAAGTATAAAAAAATCCTAGACAGAAAATCTAAGTACAATATTTTTGATCTGGGGAACGTGACGATGGAGATCGAGTACTGCAGCGACTGCTTTATTCCGTTGACGGTCCGACGAGGGAATGATGACGATCTCTTCTCTTTTCTTTCTTGAGCTTGTGTGCACGTACATAACTCGCCTGGGGGAGGTATGGTCTCTAAAAAGAAAAGCCGGGGGAGGGGGGGCTTTGGAACGTCCAAGTTCCTCCTATTTATAGCCATTATGCTGATGCGCTATAGGTGTCGCATATGCCTCTGTTTGATGGCTGCAGGGGACTCCTTCAACAGAATGCGGTTGCAACTGTAGCCGCATACTACGGGCAGGCTGCCACGCGGCTTCGGTTGTGATCTGCTGTTGATAAGATCTTGGGATTGTTTTCAACTCCAGTGTAAGCGTGACTCGGTCAGCTGGACTCGTAATCAGCATTAACTGTGTGATGATCTTTTCGGTTGCAATGGACAGATCTTGCAAGCTGAAAGCTGCATAACATTGTGGCCGCATAACGTCTTGGCCGCATATGTGCTCTCCTTTGGCCTTGGTCTTATGGATATTTCGGCCGCATGGCGTTGTGGCCGCATGCAAACTCTCGTCTGGCCTTGGTCGAATGGACACTTTGGCGCATTATGATGAGGCCACATAGGACCGTAGCCGCATATGAGGGAACACGTGGCGTGGCACATCTAACAAAGTCATTAATGCACTGATATGATTTTGTCTTTTTATGAGCCATCGTCTCTCTCACAATTTTTGAGGTGCTCTGGGTGACGAGTGGCGTGTCAAAACTTCTAACATGCATTGAATGTCGTGTCAGAAAATCTCATGCGGCCCCTTACTTTGTGGCTGTTCAGTCCGTATGGGATCTTATGCGGCCTCCAATTCCTTGGTTGTTCAGGATGCATGTGCTCTATGTGGCTCTTTTGCGCGTCCTGATGTCATTTTGAAGGTGCATTGGCTCTATGCGGCCTGCATGATTTTTATGCTTGTACAAGACCCCCTTCAAAGTTTTCCAAAATGACAAGTTTGGAATACTTTGAACTAGAAGCATGGTCGAGCACTTTTGGCCACATATGAGTGACATGTTGCATAAACATGTTGCCGCATAGTCGGTTCTGCCAGACTGTCAGATTATTAAATGTCGAGATTTGGCTCGATCTTCGAGGGAATTTTTTAGGATTCCACGCCGTCTTTTGGGTTCAGACTCCGAGACGAGAGTTCAGAGGAGATAAAGCGGCTCAATAAACGAGAAGTCGCCATTATCTCTTGTCGCTACGTAAATTGAGGCGTTTCGGGATTCGAACATCCGCCATCATTATCCCAAGCCGCATATCTTGGCCTGTATAAGGGGGTCTGAGGAGAGAGAGAGGTCTCTTTCAAACTTTCTTCTCTTCTTCCTTGCTGCCATGGCTCCCAAAGCTTCCTCCTTCGCTCCTGCCAAGAAGGCCCCGAAGGGCAAGACCAAGGGGAAGGGCCGCGCTGCCGAGGCTAACCCTCCTCTGTTTTCCGACGACGTTAAGCCGTCGTTTAAGGGTAGGTCATTTGGGGAAGACGAAGTGGAGTTCTGAACACAGAGACACATATGCACAGTTGGATGCATGGATGAGTCTATGCGCGAACTTCTCACTGCCGCATGGGTAGCCCAGCCACATGAACAACCCTGCCGCATGGATGACTCGACCGTATGGTTAACCCAGCCGCATAAACAACCCTGCCGCATGGGTTGTCTCGGCCGCATAAGTGACCATGCCGCATAAATAACATGCCGCATGGTTTTGGCTCTGCCGCATGAGCAAGCCAGCCACATGAGTATATCACTTTGGAACATTGATACTTCTCTTAATGATTCTAACCGAACTCCTTTATGGTTTTTGCAGTGACTTTGCCCACCGCACCTTCTGGCGACCTGGTCCTCTGTCACGGTCTACTTCCGTTGAACATGAACCTTGGGGACCTGATTGCGGCCGTTAAGATCCAGACTGACAAGGATCTTCCGCCTGAACGTTAACAGAAAATTGCTGAGCAGACGCCTTCTTGTTGAGCCAAATAAACTCGGGGAAGATCCTCGCTAAATAAGGGAAGCACTTCTTTAAGAAGCCGTACTTCCTGTTCGGGGATGCACTGGAGTCTTCTCAGTTCGAGATGGGAACGATTAGGGAGAGATGGTATTTTACCTTCTGTGAGACGGAGATGACATTTCCTTCTTTTGAACGTCACCTACCTTTGTCGGACCTGAAGGTGATGATGGGTCCACGGCGGATGGACTGAATCTTAACCCCTGAGCCATATGGGGCTCTTCTTGGCAATGTCCGGTGTGGAACCGACAAGAACAAAGGGGAGTTTTACAGCGCGAAGGAGTCACCCTCGTACTCCTTGCTTGGATTGAAGCCCGGTCTTGTCAGAAGTGAACTGGGACCGAACCTTAGCATATATGCGGCGGACACCTTCCTTCATCAAGTTGCCAAGAAGGGGATCTATCCCACGGGACAGCTGCGGGCTCTTAGCTGGGCACATTATTGCCTCTCCTGGTGTCATTTGACTATATGGATTCTGAAGAAGTACGAGCGGGAGCTCAGGGCCGTCGATTTATTTTTCGCTATAAGGGATACGTGTCATGGTTTGGAGATAAATCGCCCTCTCTTCGTAGCCCTGATGGAATTGTACAACCTTCGCACAGGGACTTTCTTTACACCTGGCGACGAGATGGGACTGGCCTTTCATGAGATGCATACCATCTCCAGACTCCCTTGGGGCGAAGATTCCTACGAAGAGTATACCCGAGCAATGAACAACTCGGAGAATTAGAAGTCGAGAACCCAGAGATCCTGGCGGTGTACCAGGAATTGCTATGCCACCACGACATTTGTCAGCGGATGTCGAAGAAGAAGAAGAAGTCCTCTGAGGGGTCTTTCCCTCATATCAGAACTTGGACCCGCCACCTCTTTTCGGAGCCGAAAGAGTCCACCAGAGTTCATGTTCGGGCGCCGCGATCCGAGCAGGAAGTGGCTGATTCAATTATGGCGCTGAAGGAACTGGCTGCTGTTGAAGGTGAAGGCGTTGAGGGTTCCTCGGAGGAAGGGGACAAACCTGTTGACGAGCTGGGTGACCTCGAAGAGGAACTTAGCTATTTCTATATGGACACCCATAGGTTATCCGCTAAGGCCGTGCTGGCGGGATACTTGATGCTCTGGTTGCGCAACTGCGTAGTCCCGGGCATGTCTGGGACAATAGAGAGGATCAGCCGCGCCCTCATCCTTCCGGCCGTGAAGTTGGCTTTTGGCCATAAGCTGGCCCTTCTACCGACCATGGTATGCTGCATCTATCGGGGTCTCCGCAACTTTGCTGAGAAGGTGGAGGACCATATGGGTAAGGAGCATTTCAACAGAGTCGAGTTCCCTTACCATTATCAGATGGGTTGACTTCTCCTGCATCACGGGTCCCTGATGAGTCCTGGGACTGATGAGAATATGGTGGCTGCCGATGCCCTGATCCACATGTATCGGGGCATGAAGTGGAAATGCGACACAGTCCCCGCTGGTAGGAGAGAGCTCTCCTTCATGACTGGCTGGAGTTTCTTCACGTCTGAGCCGGAGTTCACGGATGAGGAGAGGAATGTGGTTCATCAGGATGGCAGGGGGAGGGGGTGCCTCAAAATTTGCCTGAGAGGCTCTTTCGCTGGCTCCAAGTCATCCGTCCCTCCCACTTAGTGTACCAGAACAGAGCTGTTTTCGTGGAGCCTTATCTGCCCAGCCGGTTCGCTCGTCAGTTTGGCTACACTCAGCTTCTGCTGGATCATCCGAGTGCTTTTCTCGGATACAACAACTTACTCGATAGGGCATTCCAAGAATGCGAGGACTGTGGTGGTCCCAGAGACGGGACTTGTGGCGAAGTCGAAGTCCCTTACGAAGGGGACCGTGAGCGAGGAGGTAGGACCAAACCCCCTCTAGATGTGATGGTGGTACCCGTAGAACCGTTCAGTTTGATTCTTCCTGGTCCTCTATATAAATACCTTTCTTCTGGTCTGTTTGACATTGTGCAGACACTATCGAAGGGGGACCATCCCCGGCGGTAAGCTGCCTCGGTGGTCTCGTACACCGAGAAGGAAGAGGAGGCCACCCCTCCCGAGTCTGATACTGAACCTGCACCTGAGGCTTCGGGAGCTCCGGGTTTGGATGCGGCCTCAGTGGAGCCTTATACCTCTTTGGAGCACATGTCTGTGGATGACCTAGATGCCATGGGGAAGGCTCTGACGACGCTGGACGAGCCACAACCTACATCGCCTCCCTCTGGTATGTCGTTTCGTAATTTCACAAGAGATGAGATTTTCTGGCTTCAGCTCTCAATCTTCCGGGTGAAATTAATTATTGGTTGTTCTGGCTCTGCAGACCCTGCCTCTCCTTTGAGAACGGTGGACGTGGCTGCTGAGGAAGGTGTAGAAGAAGAAGGAGACGACGGGCTGCCGTGTCGTCCTCCGAGGTTGCCGTGATACAGCGTCGTCCTCCGAGGAGGTTGCCTCCGATGTTCTCGGAACTACGGCTACAGTGTCGTCCTCCGAGGTTGCCGTGATACAATCTGATGTTGGCATAGAGGTGAGTGTAGACGCCGTGGGACGCCTTGGTACCCCTGTTCCTGGTCGCAATACTACTCAGCTGTCTGATGTCGTGTTGCCGGGTGTGCAGACACTCCATGCGACCCTGAAAGACTTGATAACAAGCAGGACCGCCTGTGCTCTTAGACAGTCGGGGTCGTCGTGCAACCCGTCGTACCCGCGGCTACTTCTGTCGCACCGCCTCTGACTCCGGCTACCTTGGAGGAGATTGACGAGACTGTACGGATGTCCCTTTCTTGTTTCTACGGATTTCTGAAACAAGGGGTTCAGAGTGTGCAAGAGCGAAACAAGTCATTTGCCTGGGCCAAGCACTTTGCTGAGGGCCAGGTCAAATCACCGAGGGCCCTCCCCGATTTTGAACAAATAGTCGACTTACTGGGCCAGAAGTTGACTGAAGTGGAGTAGTGCCTGACGGAGTTGAAGCAGTACCGGCAGGCCGACATGGGAATTCTGATATCCCATGAATATGGCGAGTTTTCGAAGTCTGTTGAGGAGGAGAAGGCATTATATGTTTCGTCCAAGGAGGGCTTGCAGCGTGACCTACATGGTTTGCATGAGAGACGCGACAAGCTGGATGATCTCCGAGAGGGTTGCCTCTCGAGGACGAAAGGCTTGACCCAGGAAGTGACTGAGCTGACTGAAGAAATCAGAAAACTCCATGTCAAGCTCGACATGCTGGAGAATAGTCTCCGAGAGGCCCAACGAAAGGAGGAGGCCATCCGAGCCGAAGCGAGCAAAGTGGCCAAGAACACGGCTGGTGTTGAGGTCATGATGCAAAATCTATAGACGTTATGAGGATCCCGAAGCATTTGCCTTAAAAGTTGAACACCGGACAAAGGCGCGCTTGGATAACCATATCGTCCGGCTCTATGGACGAATAGATGAGTTGTGCTCAGATCAGTAATACCTGTAGTTTTTTTTTTTCAAAACTACCTTTTTTTCTCTTTCTTTTCTTTGAGTCGGGGCATTAGTAGCCCTTTATTTTAGTTCACTTTCAGTTTCCTTTATGCAAAAGAAATAAAAAGCTTCCCTTTTATTGAGGTTATGTGTGGGAACATTGGATATTGTACTAGAGGTAATATGGACATAGAACAACATCGCGGTTGTCAAAGATATTTCACTGAGGAATCTTTGGTGGATCTATTACTTCTTGCGCATTTGGGTACAAATAATAGATTCGAGACAAGTCCTACCGGAGGGTGATATGGACGTGGTAGGTTTTGTGGACTTAACACCGCAGGCGTACTTAGAGTTAAGTACGGGTGATAATTTAGATGACGACCGACATCAGAGGTATTGTGGACGTGATAATCGATAGTCATACATAGAGGTTTGCTCAGAGGTAATATGGACATGACAAACCCAACTGGAGAGAACGGTTAGGACAGTAGTTCAGAGGTGATGTGGACGTGAACTAATGTCCAAGGGAACTGATTATGAGTGGTCTATCCGAGAGTGTGGATAGCCCTAAAGGTGGCTCCGCTGGAGAGCTTTTCAGGATCCATTATCTGTTGCGTATTCAGGATTCCTGAACACAGACAATGACTTTTATCAAGTTTTTGTGGAAAAGAAGTGCATATTGTGCTTACACACTTGCTGGGGATGAACAACGAAGAATGTACACTGTACATCTTGGTTGTCCAGCTGATAATAAAGGGAGTACAAGTCTAGCTTAGACATAGTACATTTTGAGGAACTTGTCGTTGATAGGCATCATGAGCAAGTCGCCATTGGATTTTGCGAGCCGGTAGGCCCCGTTGGAGAATACGGACTCCACGATGAATGGGCCCTTCCATTTAGGTTGGAATTTATCGGTCGTCTTATGGGTCATAACCATCGGTCTTCTTACTGTCAAGACGAGGTCACCCACTTGGTAAGTTCTCTTCTTGACTCGTTTGTTGAAGCCTCCTGAGAGGCGCGCTTGGTACAACTCAATACGCTGTTGAGCTAAGAGACGTTTCTCGTCGAGCGGTTCTAACTCTTGTAGCCGTCGACGGTGATTGTCGTCCAACGGTCAATCGGTTGGAAAGAGCCACTCAGAGTGACGTAATTTGGATCTCGAGTAGGAGGACCGCTTCGCTTCCGTAAACCGAAGAGAATGCCGTACTGCCAGTAGATGTCCGGACCGTTGTGCGATAGGCCCAGGGACATTCACCCAGCTTCTCGTTCCAGTCGCGCTTATTGGATGACACGAACTTCATGAGTAGCTTTATGATGGTCTTATTGAATGCTTCTGCCAGACTATTTGCTGCTGGATTGTAGGCAGTCGAGGCTACATTCTGGATTCGGATTTTGCCTGTCTTGTGCTGCTCGCAGGTGCCCTTGGATCTTCTTTACTTTCTCCACCGTACGAACGACAATTCTGGTCCTAGGATCTGTCTTTCACCTACATCGCTCCAACATACTGGGGAACAACATTTTCTACCATACAATGCTTCAAAGGGAGCCATCTGAATGCTCGCTTGATAGCTATTATTATAGAAAAATTCCACCAGATGCAAATGATCTTCCCATGATCCACCGAAATCAAGCATACATGCTCTCAGCATATCTTCCAGTGTCTGAATGGTACGCTCGGACTGTCCATCTGTCTGTGGGTGATACGATGTGCTGAACTTTAGGCGGGTACCAAGACTCTCTTGCATACTTCGCCAAAAGTAAGATGTAAACCTCGTATCCCTGTCAGACACTATACTGACTGGTACTCCGTGCAGACGTACGATCTCCTTCATATACATGTCTGCCAAGACTTCTGTAGATTGCCCGACTCTGAAGGGTAAGAAATGAGCAGCCTTGGTGAGTCGATCTACGATCACCCATACAACATTACGACAACTGGAACTTCTTGGGAAGCCCGTAACGAAGTCCATAGTAATGTGTTCCTATTTCCACTCAGGTATTGGGAGGGGTTGAAGTAGACATGCGGATCTCTGATGTTCAGCCTTGACTTGCTGACACACCAGGCATTTTGCCACAAATCGTGCTATCTCTCTCTTCATTCCATGCCACCAATAGTATTGCCTCAGATCTCTGTACATTTTTGTGCCTCCTGGATGGATAGAGTATGTTGAGCTGTGCGCTTCTGACATCAGCTCTTCACGAAGTTCTCCATTTGGAACATAAAGACGTTCTCCACATCTTAAAGTCCCATCTTTGTGTATGTGACACCCTGTCTGGATTCCAGCCTCTATTTTTTGTCGAAGTCTCTGGAATCTTGCATCTGTTGGTAGAGCAGCCTTGATCCTTTCGACCAATGTTGATTGCAACTGGTAATTTGACAATTGGCCGTCAACTTCTGGCATAATGACCTTTATACCCAATTGTTCTAGATCTCTCAATAGATCTGGTTGGGTGATCAGGAAGAATGCCGTGTGTCTTCTGCTTAGAGCATCAACTACTACATTAGCCTTTCCGGGATGGTACTGCAGATCGATCTCGAAGTCCGTCATCACTTCGAGCCAGCGTCTTTGTCTCAAGTTCAAGTCCTTCTGGGTGTAGACATACTTCAGGCTCTTGTGATCAGTGAATATCTCCACTCGTTCGCCGTATAGATAATGTCTCCAAAGCTTCAAGGCAAAGATGACTGCGGCAAGCTCCAGGTCGTGCGTGGGATAGTTCTTCTCATGGGTCCTCAGTTGTCTTGAGGCATAGGCTACAACTTTTCCATGTTGCATTAAGACACAACCTAATCCTTTTCCGGATGCATCACTATATATTACGAATCCTCCGGATCCAGATGGTATGGTCAAGATGGGAGCTGTAGTCAGACGCTTTTTCAACTCATCGAAAGCTATCTGACACTCTTCTGACCAGATGAACTCCTGCTCCTTGCGGGTCAAACGGGTTATCGGCTCTGCGATCCTTGCAAAGTTCTCTACGAACCTCCGGTAATATCCGGCAAGTCCTAGAAAACTCCTCACCTCAGAGACGTTGGTAGGGGTTGGCCATGTCTCTACAGATGAGATCTTTGCTGGGTCCACTGAGATGCAATCTCCTGTGATAACGTGTCCAAGAAAAGCGACACGATCAAGGAAGAACTCGCACTTGCTCAGCTTAGCATAAAGACTCTCACGCCTTAGCGTCTCCAACACTAGTCTCAAGTGTTCTTCGTGCTCCTCGTGGCTCTTCGAATACACCAAGATGTCGTCGATGAAGACTACCACGAACTGGTCCAGATATTGGTGGAAGACTCTGTTCATCAGGTTCATAAATACGGCAGGTGCATTTGTCAGTCCGAAAGGCATCACCAGGAACTCGTAGTGACCATAACGAGTGTTGAATGCTGTCTTTGGAATGTCTTCTCTCCGTACTTTTACCTGATAATAGCCTGATCTCAAATCAATCTTTGAGAATACCACCGCTCCTGTCAGTTGGTCGAACAGATCATCAATCCGCGGCAGGGGGTACTTGTTCTTGATTGTCAAAGCATTTAGGGCTCTGTAATCAATGCACATACGGTATGTTCCATCCTTCTTTGGTACAAACAACACTGGTGCTCCCCAGGGTGATGCACTAGGACGAACAAATCCCTTGATCTGTAATTCTTCTAGCTGTAGCTTCAGCTCGTCTAGCTCCTTCGCCAACCGGTACACATTTGAGGATACTGGTGCAGCTCCGGGTATCAACTCTATAGTGAACTCTACTTCTCTGTCAGGCGGTAGGCCTGGCAATTCCTCTGGAAATACATCTTCGAATTCCGCTACAATTGCTGGGGGTGCTGTCTCCATTGCCATGTAAGCTCTAGGTGTCTGGCCTATTCCTTGCTCGATGGTGCCCCGTATGTACTCGAACTCCGGGGGGCCTGGTGGTCTAAATATTACACTACCCTCTCGGCAGTCTAGTATAGCATTATACTGGCTTAACCAGTCCATGCCTAAGACAACGTCGAAGTTTGGCATTGGAAGTACCAAGAATCGCGCTCTTAGTTCTCTACTACAAACGACTACCGAGCACATTTTAATAGTGCTGGTAACCGGTACGATGCCTCATCCGGTAAGAATTTTCTAGCATTTAGGCAGTGGGGAAGTGGCTAGTTTGTGCATGGCTACGAAACTACTAGATATGAAAGACAGTGTAGCGCCAGAATCAAATAATGCGGTTGCAGGTAATGATGCAACTATAATGGTACCTGTAATAGTTTCTCCTTCCGGCTCCTCTGCAACTGCTGCTAGTGTAAAGGCCTGCCCGTGCCTTTGCCCTCCGGGCTGCTGTCTGGCTTTGTTGAACTGGGTCTCTTGTGTGGCTAGGGGAGGTCCCCTCTGAAATCCTCCAGATGTTGAGGGATGCTGACCTCCAGTTGAGGGTAGCATTCTCTGGGCTGGTGCTGCTGGTCTTTGCCCGTTCTGGGGTGCTGTCTCTATGCGTTGTGGGCAGTCTCTGGCCATATGTTGGCTAGCTCCACATATCATGCATAGCCCGTTCTTCTTTCTGCAGTCTCTGACATAATGTCCCTTCTTGCCACAATAGTGACAAGTCGGAAGCTCCTTGTGCTGATAGGGTCCCGTCTTTTGCTGTGTCTGGTTTCCCGGACGACGGATTGGTCCTCCTGCTCCGGGCTGGTTTCTGGCCGGTATGGTTGGGTTATATCGTCTTGCTCCTCGGCCAATGGCCTCCTGAATCCTTGCCTCTGAAAGAACCTCCTCGTAGGAGATCCTCGACTGCGTCGTAGTATACCTTTGAAGCTCGGAGCTCGAAGGTAAGGCCGTGATGGAACCTCATGGCCTTCTCCATCTCGTCCGGTATCAGGATGGCACCGAATCGACTCAGTCGACTGAACTCTGCGTCATAGGCGTCGACGGTCATATTCCCTTGTTCCAGATGCAGGAACTGGGAGTACAAGGCATTTCTGACCGTGGCTGGGAAGTACTTTGCATTGAAGTACTCCAGGAATTGTTCCCAAGTCTGGATTTTGCTGACGCTGCGTTCTACGGAATCCCACCAGTGATGGGCATTGCCTTTAAGTTGGGCCCTCACTGCGGTCATCCATAAGTCTGGGTGAAGTTGTGAACCCTCCAGCAGCATCTCCGTGTTGGAGATCCAATCTGAGATCTCCTCCGGAGTTTCGCTGCCCGAAAAGGTTCCCGGGCCCATCTGGCGAAAGCCTCGGACAGTGCCAGCTGGTTGGACAGGTGCTGGTGCTGGGGCAGTTGTTCTCTCCAGAGCTGTCATCAAGCTCTGTCTCAGGGTTTCAGTCTGTTGCCACTGTGCCTGCAACATGGCTTAGAAGAATTGGAACATTTGAGGCTGTCCCTCAAGTTGTGGCATCAGGGCTGGAAGGGGTGGAGGTGGAGGCAAAGGTGTCTCCGCCTGTGGTGTCGGTGCCTGGGAAGTCTGCCCTTCCTGCTGGGCTGGCGTAGCTTCCTGGGTAGGATTCTGGTGAAGGTACGGGGTTGTCGGATAGACCAGTGTCCTTCTCGGGGACTGGTCTCTCGGGGTGGTTGGGGTCCTTTGGACATCTTGCGAGGGGTCTGTTGCTTGGTCAACTCCATCAGTCGCGTGTCCACTGGGTATGTCCATATTTCTGAAGAAGATAGAATAATTAGAAAAGCACGAAAATAATAATAATATAATAATCAAGCAGGATGCAAAAATTCAAGGATAAAGTCAGAGTGGATGAGACCTAGTATTCCTATCCTATAGCAGGCTTGCTGGGCATGTTATCATACCACTAGCAATTAACTAGACCTGCATGAGCCACCACTAAAATCATGTCACGTCCCAGTCCCAAAAATATACGGAACCAGGCCACGTTGCATTGGCCAGCTGACACGTCACTAAGGGATTACCCAATTTAATGGACCCAAAGAGACGAGCTACGCTGTCCTAAAATACTAACAAGTTTAATACAGGTAAAGTCTAATCTCATCCACAAAATATCAAGGAATACGGGAATAAGTGCTGAATATATAAATGCTAAGTCTGAAATGTCATAGTACAAATCAGATATGTCTGGTGGAAACAAATTCACTACAAAAGGTAAGAGTGCAGAAATATAATAAGACTAGAGCATCGTCTAGCTAGGTAATGAGGCTCCAGCTTCAGATGAATATTCTGCTAAAGAGCAGTGGCAAAGAGGCTTCTGCTCCCGGTGCACAAGGATCAGGCAGAAGAGTCCAGCTCCAAGTGCACTTACTACTAATGATCAGACAGACTCCGATGGCAGCTCCTCTAACTCCTCCTCAGTTGCATATCTTGTCTCCTGTCCGGGACCGTACACTGTGGGGTAGTATGCCTCATCTAAATCTGGAAGGGAACCAGGTCCTCAGTGGGACATAACAAGATACATAAAAATATGCCATATATGTAAATACTGAATAAATAAATAAAGGGTGTGCTAACCATCTAGTGAATGCAATGTAAAGACAACCTTGGTACGTATGGTAGGCGTAGACATAACGGCCAACATCATCTAAAGTGTGGTATCTGCAACGTCCATCATTCCGAAGAATGAGGTATCTGAATATATACAACGTCCAACACTCTAAGGGATGTGGTATCTGCAAAGTATATATAACGTCCGTATCACTCCGAAGAGTGCAGTATCTGCAATAAAGAAGTTGAGTGTCCCATACGCCTACTAGTTGTCTTTCCCGCCCAATGCGGTATTACAAGTCGAATCCACAACGTGTAAACCACGTAACTATATGCCAAGTCCTAACCTTCCTGAATTTCCTGATTTCGTGCTAAGCCGTGATGCACATCACACGCACTGGTAGCTAATCGAGTACGCAAACTCGCATCCCAAAATGAAGTGCAACCGTGTTGCGTGTACAAGTGTCAGGGTCTAGGAGGATATTAAGATACCCTTGCAGCTATTAGGTAGGACTGCTAAAGTCTAAGTCAGCTATACTACATGTCAACGTATTCGTTGACGGCACCCGAGGCAATCTCGGACACATACAGTTATATGAAAATTTACTGAAAGTAACATACAACAGTTTAATAATTAAACAGTAAAACTTGGCAAGGTATACTTGCCTACGTCCTCAAGCTGGGCGTGCCAAAAACCTGTTCATGCAGTCGTGTCTGAGGGGTCCTGTGACCTGGGGTCACTGACTACGTTGTAGGTGCACTCTGTTCAAGATGTACATGGGTTCGTGAATTAATCATTTAAATAATGCGTACATTAAATAATATATACATAGTATATTATATATTTATACTTATGTATATATATAAAAGACATAATATATATATATATAAATAATATATATACATATTTATAGCATAATATAATATATAATTATAGTATTTATATACATAATATAAATATAGGTATATCTATATAATAATATAAATACATATACTTATTATATATATATAATATTACATATTATATATAATAGGATATGTAAACAAAATATACATATACATATATATATATAATAGTACTCATAATAATATATATATAAATAATTAATATAAAATATATATATATATATATACTTATATAGAAATATATTCATTAATATAAATACATATATATATAAATATACATATATAGATATAATAATATATAATAATAATAGTTTGTATATATGATTATATATTATACATACATATAATATTCATAAATAATAATAATTAGTAATATATAAATAATATATGTATAATACATAATATACATATAAATAATATATAATAATAATTCATGATATATATATATATACATACATATATACTATATATAAAAATATATATATATATATATATATATATATATATATATATATATATATATATATATATATATATATGTTAAAAAAATACAAATTACATATATATATTAAATATATAATAATATATTATACTCCGTGTATAAATATAAATATAAATATAATATATTTATATATATATATATAATATATATATAACTATATATAATACAATATATATTTAAATAAATAAATTAATATATATATATATATATATATATATATATATATATATATATATATATATAAATAAAAATGCATATATATATACATATAATAATTTACTATATATATATATATATTCATATAATAAATATAATATAATTATATAATATATATATAATTATATATATAAATATACATATATATATATAAATAAAACTACAAAAATACATAGGTATATACATATTTAAATATATAATAATATAGTATATATACTGTATATATATACTGTAATAATTATAATATAATTATATATAATAATTAATATATATAATTTTATATATATATATATAATAGGGGGGTAGGGTACCTGACACGTAGGGGGGCCCCACTTTTGAATGAACGGTGTAGGTTCACCCTCCAATGGGAGGTTGACACCTCGCACAGTACTTTTGCAGATAAAACCCTGCAGATTCACAATTTGCATAGAAGCCCTATAAAATTGGGAAATTGTACAATTACGCAATTGTTTGGGGAAAATACCTTATTGTTGAAATGTACAGAACTGAGGGGGGGTGCTGTGTGAGGGCCTTGAGGGTGTGGAGGTGAGTCTGGGCAGGGGCTGGGCCTGATTTTGGGCGATGCGGGTCACCGTATTAATTAGAAATTAATGCGCACGGTGTTTTCTAATTATTTAAAAATAGGTAGGGCCAGAATTTTAGTGCGGTGTAAATATACTAGTCGTAGTATACTCAGAGTAGAATAATAACGTAATTTTGTTTGGGCAAAACAGGTTCCTGTTGGGCCTCTAATTTCTATTGGAATGGACAAGGGTACAGGTCTGGAAATTAATTGAAAATTAATACGGACGTTTGTAACGATATTTGTGCGACTAAAACGAGACTCATGCCAGCGTATCTGTGAGTTGCACAAAGTTCAGAATAGTAGACTGGCATGTCTAGGAGAGGTATGTGAACTTTGTTTGGGGATAACAGTCAGTGTAATGCTCTAAATATTGATGAGATGGACAGGTGCACAAATCAATAGGATATTGCATAATTAATTTTAAAAAGCTGTAATAAATCCTAAATTGCTAAAAATAATCCTAATTTATTATCAAATGCTGAAATTTGGTCGAGGGAGTTTACAGAACGATATATGCTTCTCGTCGTCATAAAATATCTTGATTTGATTGTAGCTTGAGAATTTGTCCATGAAGGACATGCGCTCGAAGCCACAAGTGTTGTCGATCATTATATCTGTGATCGGAAGAAAAAACTCGTCCTTAGGGCATGCCGGTTTCAGATCACGAAAGTCAATGCAGATTCAAATTTTTCTGTTCTTTTTGACGACGGGCACAATGTTGGCTACCCAATCCAGATGTTCCTCGCGGATGAAGCCACTAGCTATCAATTTGTTGACTTCAGCTTCGATGGCGTTCATGATGTCCGGTCGGAACCGTCATTGCTGTTGCTTGACCGGCTTAGCGTTCGGCAAAATGTTGAGTTTGTCGACCGCGATTTGGGGGTTCAGTCCCGACATGTCTTCGTAACTCCAGGCAAAGACATCGAAGTACTCCTCGACGAGCTGTAGTAGGGATTCCTGATCCTTATCGGACAGACTTCTGCTGACGAAGATAGGTTTAAGGGAGGATTCGTCGCCTAGATTGATTTGTACGACTTCGTCCTCAGTGGGAGGTTCCCGTTGCTCGAACCACATCTCCCATTGTGAGTTTAGGCGTTGGGCCCACGGTTCTACTTCAAAGAGTTCAGGTGGACCCTCGTCATCTTCCTCAGGGTCAGCTGACGCCATGTTGGCAGAGTCGCAGACAACGTTTGTTTGAGCATCTCCCCGATACTGATATCGGAGTCCCAAGCGGAAGATTCTGAAGAGTGAGAGTAACTATCTTCTTCATCCGAGCCTTCGGGAGTTGTAGGAGGCGTGACGTACCCTAGACCATGCTTGGCCTTATGGTAGTAATCCTCGGACTTGCCTGCAGGAGCCTGCAGACGCAGAGGCAGCCGTCGGCCTTTGCCGTAGTTCAAGCCCCTAGCGGCTTTCAGATCGTATCTCATCTTCTGGATAAGGTGATTGGTTTGAGAGTTATACCGGTGAAGTGGTATTTTGCCGGTGTCGAGTTCTGGCTCCAGTTCCTCTGGGACGAAGGATTGAGGACTTACCACTCTGCCGAAGATGATGAGTTTGTCTCCCATCTTCCTTGTTGGAACTATGAAATATGAGTTTTGACTGGAGAGAATTCGGTTCACTGCATAGGTGGTAGTCACCTGTGTATGCATGTGCAGGTCTAGACCTTGCTCAATGGAATACAATGTGCTTAGATGTGTAACATCCGAGTAGTTCAAAGATAGCCCTTTATTCATAAAATAAGGTATCTTATCCTCAGGAATTACATCGTCAAGAGAATGGACGTTAGCATGAGCGACTACGTACTCCTCCAGTTCGTCCTTCTCGAGATCTACCACTAGTGCGAGCGACGGCTTCGGAGGTCTCCTGCGCAACTTGACCACTAGAGGTTCAGAAGTCATAGTAGGTGCCGGATCTTCTTTCAGCGGTCTACTCGGTCTACGAAGGCGAACGACCAGAGGTTCGGGTGCTTCCTTGTGCAGTTTCACCATGAGGGAAGGGGCTGTGTCGGGAGCACGTGCTTTGAGATGGACTCTCAAGGGCTCGTTCGATGTTGTTCCAGTCTCTGCCTCATCGTCGGCATCATTGCCACCTTCATCTTGGTGGACTTGCTTGTAGAGGACCGAGTCAGAGTAATAGGCCTCAACCCATTTGAATGGATCAACGTTGACAAATTCCGTCTTGACGATGCCATGATCATCCACGTATTTCAAGCACTGGTGCAGGGTCGATGGTACGATCATGTACTGGTGTATCCATAGACGTTCCAACAGGACGTTGTAGGATACGTCTACGTCTATGACGTAGTAGGTGACCTCCGTTTTCAAATTGTCGATCTGACATTTCAAGCGAATCTTGCTCAGATGGTAGCTCCTCTCTGCATTGAAGCCACTGATGACAGTATTGGTTGCTGTCAGGCGATGCATCGGGATGCCCAAGGTCTGAAGCAGACTTTACGGGATGATGCTGATTAACGAACCGGGGTCGATGTGCATCCGGTCCACCTTGATGGCCCCAATGTACCCTATATAATACAGAGGACGATCGTGCCTATTGTTCTTTAGCAACATGTCTTATTGCGAGAACGTGATGTTGGGTATTGCCTCCATCACATTATTGCAGTAGGGACATGTAGCAAGATTCTCAGCTGGCGGCTTGACCTGTGCCAGGTAGGTGTCGGCATTCTGCAATGCTTCACTAAGATCAATCCGAGTGTCTTTGGAGAGTCGGAGATGTTCGAATAATGACAACTTTGCTAGAGTATTGGCCAGCTCTGCCAATATATCGAAGTTGTAGGGTTTCTCCAGCCCTTGAGTCGTATCTTTCCGCAGCGGTTTGTCAAAGCGAGTTTCTTTCTGCTTGGACTTGTTCGCTGCCGGAGGTTGGGATGGACCCTGATCAGATGTTGTAGGTGCGGCGATTGAGAGCGCACCATTGTCAGGGATGTCGTATTCTCGTTAGTAGGTCAGGCCTGACCTTGTCGTTCATGCTATAGCTTCTTCGGAAGGGAGAGAAACCATGTAGTAGGACTTGGACTTCTTGCCCTTGGACTTGGTGGCGGAAGGTGCTGCCTGCTGCATCAAGTCTGGAGCCAGATCTGGATGAACCCACATGACCTCCTCCTGCGATGTGGTGAGATATATCAGCCCGACTGTTAAGTCACGAGCCGGCGGGAGATTGATAACCTCCATTGTTGTCCTGGGGATCAGGATCACTTCGTATTGGACTTCCGTTGCCAGAAAGTTACCGAACTGGAGAGATATCATTGATAGCGACAACTGTTTTGTCATCGAAGTCCAAGTTGAGGGCCTTGGTGTCTAGTAGACGATGGATGTACCGCTTCCGTGTGTAGCAATCCCGCGTCGCATGATGGATGTATCGGTAGTAGTGGTAGTAATTCGGATTATTCACATCGACTGCCTCATCAGGACGCTTGACGTCAGGGAGCCGAAACTTGTTTTCCTTCATTAGCACGTCAAAAATTGCCATAACGTCATCATCTTCGAAAGAATAAGTTTCCTTCGGTTTCGGAGCCTCTGCAGGCTTTCTCTCGGGCTTCTTGGTTATATTGGCGACAAGGGCCTACTTCCCCTTGCCATTCCGGACGCTATTGTCGCTGTTGTTGTTGTTGTGGTAAGGACGTTTTTTCCTATCATCAGTGACGGGAATATGTATTCCCAAGAGGCGGCGTCATTTACTTTCTTCTCAACATCGACAACATTTTTGATGAATGTCGTCCAGTCTTTAAACTGAGAGTCGTCCATCCAGAGTCTGACTGTGGGAAGGAGATTTCTCCGGCATGTGTCCATCAGCGTGGACTCAGGATTACCGGGGGGTAACTTCAGCACTACTTGCCTGTACCGCTCGATGTACTCCCGTATACTCTCTTTTTTTGCATGATGTCCATTAGAGAGGACATCGTCATGTCATTTTCTCTGTCGTAAAACCGAGTAAGATAAAGACCTTTGAGATCGTCAAACGACGAAATGCAGTTGTCCTGGAGGCTGCAGAACCAATCGAAGGCTATTCCAGACAATGCCCTGACAAAGAGCTTGGTTAGGAGGGCACCGTTGCGAGGCAGATGCCCCGTTGCCGTCTCGAAGCAACTCATGAATTGACGGGGAGATGTCTTCCCATCAAATGGAGTCAAGTTAAAGGGCTTGTCCTTGGACGGGTACGGTACATCTCTCCACTCGAGGGGATACGGTTGTCGAATTCCGAGCTCACGTAGTGAGTCTCAATTACCCATTGATTCTAGTCGGGCCCAGATTTCTCGTACCTCCTGCATTGCTTCCTGGGCTTCATCGACTGCGGAAGGAGCAGACGATCCGGGCAGGGGATGATTACTGCCAGTGGGTGGAGCGGTTGCATTTGAAACTCGTTGGTCCCGGGGTCCAGGCTTGCTTGACCAGAGGTCCTTGCTAGTTGTGAGACTATATTTGCCTTGATCTCCAGCATTGTCTAGGTCAAGGCCTGCATTGACGCGCTCATGGTTTGCATTATGGCCTCGAGGGTTTCGAGGCGCTGTCGATCGCTGGGGCCCTCGTGATCGTTCCCGGTCATGTATGATGTTCTCGTATGGGAAGAAATAGATGGGACAGTGGACGTCACACTTTCCGCCTCAGACTCTTGCCGTGAATAGTCATTCGGGAAAGTTGGTAGTGCCGCATCCTTTTTCGTACTCGGAGGGAACACTACCCCCAGCGTAGGAAGCTGCGTCTTCTTGGCGAGGACTGCCACCCACAGGGATCTCAGCTGTTCCTTGGGAATCACCGTCTTCTCGGAATGCTGGATTGTCATAAAGGTCCGGGGTATTACAACCCCCAGCTTCCGTAGCCACCTGGGTCCTGAGGAAGAACTACCCCAGTGGCTGACAGCTTCTTATTTGAGCGGGTGCCTAGGAAAAAACCCGCAGGTTCCGCTGTCTGTCCTCCTTGGACCCGTCTTCTTGACCCGCTAGCCGAGAGCGACGGACTGGAGGTGCTGGACTTCCGACCTCCCCTCATGGAGGGGGCCTTCCGAGCAGAATAACACGAGGCGAGTTGCCGCTCCTCTATTTCTAGTGCTTGCACTTGTTCTCCGGGTTGCAGTCAGGTGGGTGCTTTTGGTTATAGCCGCTGGAATGTCGACTGCCTGTTTGTGGGTACTGCTACTTTGTTACAACATCAGTTGATGATAATGCTGGCACAATGATGCCCTGGGGAAGACACTTCAATTGTCGTAGTTGTTTTTCTCGCTTTGTGCTTGTGATTGATTATATTGCGCAAGTCAAGCGAGGGCTGATTCACTTTTGCACTATTCTTATGAGCCCGGTAGTCCGGACACATGGGTGCGTAGGTGTTGTCTTCACTTCCTGACCTGGGGTTCGTACAAGAACTTTACCCAAGTTGCTAATGGAAGACACTTAGACTGACCCTGTCCAATTGCCACTGCGGGCTGGACGCATGGGTCGGTTTTGTACAACCTTCCGTCAGGGGCACGCATTTACAGTTAGCGGCGCCTGCTGCCGATCGGTCGAATGAGTAATTGCTTGAGCTTGGCGAGCTTGCATTGTCCTAGACTTCTTCGTCCTAGCACGCACCGGTGCGTAGTATGAAGAGTCCGAGTTTACATCTTCGCCTTTCTCAGCATGACCTGCGGAACCATTGCCGCATGAGATTCGGTCGAAGACGGAACTTCGGTTGCTGTCTAGGCCGCATATAGCCTTTTGCCCGCGGCTGGAGCCTGGTGTCGCATAGTCCCTCTTATGCGGCCTTTGACGTGGCCGTATGGAACGTGTCGTAGCACTGGAACTCCTGACATCGTAGCGTTTTCCTCTGCCAGAGATCAAGTGTTGAGCATTTTTCTTGACAGAAGAGACTGTCGCATGAATGGGGTCAGCTCATATGGACGCATAATGTGCTTTTCCTGCGCTAGGGAGAGAGACATGGAGCGCATGCTCCGCAGTTGGGTGAGGCACAACGGCCTTTGCAACTCGCCCTGCGGGTCTTCTTAGGCTTTGCCAGCCTCGGGAAGCGCTGCCCTCATAGAGCATTTCCTCAAAGGCTTGCTGGTCGAAGCGTACAACCAGCATCCTCTGGGTCGATCCCAGCTTCGACGCGTCGGGCTGCGTAACGACCTTCTCATCAGAGGAGAATGATGTCTCCAGCAGAGTCGCCACCTTGTTTGCCATTAATGTAAGTTTAAGAAACTTTTGCTTAACAACCAACAAAAAGTACAAAAAAATTCTAAACAGAAAATCTAAGTACAATATTTTTGATCTGGGAAACGTGACGATGGTGATCGAGTACTGCAACGACTCCTTTACTCCGTTGACAGTCCGACGAGGAAATGGGGATGCTCTCTTCCCTTTTCTCTCTCTTGAGCTTGTGTGCACGTACGTAGCTCGTCTGGGGGGAGATATGGTCTCTGAAAAGAAAAGCCGGGGGGGGGGTGCTTTGGTACTGTAACGCCCCGCTCCGAACGGTTACTTAAGAAACACTACGCTGCTTCGACTCGGTTGAGAATCGAGTCTCGGGGAAACCTTACCGCCAAATCAACACGGACGAAGTGCAATGAACCCTTCGAATTAATCGAGCGGCTTCTATTGAAATAAGTCCAAGAGTTTTCGTTGGTTGCTTTGCTTTTTGGTTTTGTGTTGCTTTGTGTTTTGAGTTGCTTTCGATGACTTGGTTTTCATGATTTCGCCTTCTCGCTTGCGCTTTCTTTTCGAATCGTAAGGGAAAGAGATCGAAGTATGCTAACCAAGTATTGTTGCATTTTCAGGACGCATAACCAAAGAGTGAACGTCGCTTAGGCTTCCCCATCTCCTCGTTCGATTCATTTGGTGAGTGGCTTAGGCCCTTCGATGAATCCTTTAAGTCTGCATGCCTAATAAAGAATCTCTAGTTCACTTGAAATATGTTGCCTCACTAAGAAGATAAGCTAAAGAAATGAACTATATGCTGCTAAATAGAATTCTGCTTTACTTCTATTAAATGTTGCCCCTTACTCACTTGTTGCATCACTATATCGTGCATAAAACCTTCATGGTTAGTGTTTGTGTCATGTGTAAAAAGAATGAATGAGTATAGTCTAGTGGTCCGCCCTGATGTTCCGGTCCTACGGGATCTAGGGGGGCGTGGCTATTAGATTGTTATATGCTTGTCAAGTAGGGCATCCTAAGAGTTGGTTTATAAATGTTTGCTTGCCATGCATGGGTCTCGGACAACTTGTGCACAAGGTAATAGTCTCTCGATCGGTTTCTGGGGCACTGGGAATCGGTCGGTCCGGAAGGGATTGTGTATAGCACCCTGATGTTCCGTTCCTACGGGATCTAGGGGGGTGTTGTTGTCCAATAATGGGGAAACTCATGGACCGTCATATAGATAGGGCGCATGCTAGGTTTACCTTCTTGCATACCTATCATTTTTTGTGACACCAAAGATTGACACATAAGTTTATTCATATGCAAATTGTGGCTAACTTGTGTGTCTGCTGCAGGGATAACCGCTCGGCCGTGGGTAAGAAATATCATAAGCACTTGCTTTATATTGTCTGTTTCCTAGCATGAATTGTTAAAAAGAAACTAGACAACCAGAAAGACCACTTAATAATGCTAGCTTCATATGCTTACTTAGTGTGGATTTCTAAGGTGAGTTTGGCCACGGTCGCTCACCAGTACATGTGGTAGTACTGACCCACGTTTGTGGGCAAATATCCAGGTGCTGGGAGCGAGAGTCTGGCAAGCATCTTGAACCTGAATCAGCGTGTGCGCACCCTTCCTTAGGACTGTGTTCGTGCTGCTTCCTTCGCTGCTTACCTCTCCAGTGGGCTACTCTCCTTCTGTTAGATGTTTTGGTTATTTTGGTCCTACTACAAGGGCATGATGTAATGGGCGTTGTGGCTAGTTTTGGGAATGTAAAAAGAGTTGTAAGCCTTCTAAGGCATATTTTGTAACTCAGCCAAGCAAGCATTTTGTAATCCAAATCTTCAGTATTCAATAAAAAGAAAGTATTTTGTGTGCTATCAAATGTGTTCAACTTTGGTTCTCTGCGTTTTACTCTGTGCCTATATATGTATATTTTGCCTAACTTGTCTTGTGCAGGTACGTTGCCTGGTGCAAGCGCAATTTAGGCTTGCACGGCATCGCGCCCAAGCGAGGACGAACGGTTCCGTAGGGACCAAGCGAGGACGAATGGTTCCGTAGGGACCGAGCGAGGACGAGAGGCCCTACGGGATCGGCCCCTGCGGGATCGGGGCGCGACAGGTGGTATCAGAGCATGGCTTTACGTCCTTGGCCTCTTCAAACATCGTCTTCGAAAATGATATAAGTTTTTAAGCGATTTCAAAAGTCCCGAATTTCAAAAATAGATTTCAAATCTATAAGAAGTAAATCGAGAGTAAGAAAGGTCCCTAAGAGTATAAAAACCCAACGTCCCATGCAATAAGTCTATAATACGTTATGAGACTAATGCAAGCTACTCTCTTTTGCAGCAAAGATGACAAAAACAGGTGCTGGTAACCCTGAGTCATCGCGCGCAGCTAGCGTGAGCGATGATCAATTAGATAGACTGATTGCAATGTTACAGAATCAAAATGACCGTCATGCTGCACAACAAGAACGATTCGAGGCTCAGCAGCAACGAGCAGATGCTAGAGCCGCGGCACAACAAAAGCAGCTTGACTCCCTGACTCAAATTGTAACAACACTAGCAGCGCACAGTGGTGCATCTGGCACCGCCGCAACACCTGTGACTGCCCCGACCATGCCTCAAGGCGCAGGATTAGCAGAAACAAATGAGCCTCCTCGCGCGGCCGGAAAGTCTACCTTCAAAGGCGCGGAATTCCTGAAGTTGAACCCTCCGGAGTTTGAAGGCAGGACCACGCCGGATAAGGTGATGGACTGGATCGCGAAGATGGAAAGCTTGTTTAGCTTTGCTTCAATACCTGCGAACAAGAGGGTGGCGTGCGCAGATATGCAGTTGCGGTTGCGAGCGCACGACTGGTGGGAAGTCAAGAAAACAGACCTTGCCACCAAGCATCAGGATGGCAGGATCACATGGGGAATGTTCAAGGAAGCATTCCTTGCTCACTATCTTCCACCGGCTGTCAGGCAGAGAAAAGAAGACGAGTTTACCGAGCTTAAGCAAGGGAGCATGTCTGTCGAAGATTATGAGTCAGAATTCTCCAAACTTGCTAAGTTCGCTAGCTCGATGATTCCCGATGAGGCAGCTCGCACACATCGGTTCATAAAAGGCTTAAACGATAACCTAAGAAAAGATGTTATAAACCGGGAGTGCAAAACCTATATACAAGCATTCGAGGCAGCGGTGCAGAACGAGCAGTTCACTCCGCAAAATGCTCCAGAAAGGGCACCGACTCCTCGAAACCCTCCTGCTAAAAGATACCACAATGGCGAGAAAAAGGCCGAAACAGAGAAACCGGCCGACGCAAAAGAGAACCGCAGAAAAGTGTGCAGCTTCTGTGACCGTCCGGGTCACCTTATGGAGTCGTGTCGTCTGCGCCTCAGGCTGTGTTTTAAGTGTGGAAAACCTGATCATGTGTTACGTGATTGCCCTCTGAGGAAGTCTGAAGAGCAGGATCAGACCCCTCCAGGCCCACCTACTGAACCAGCTGCTGAGACGAGAAGGCCGAGAGTTTACCAGTTAAATATTGAGCGTGATGAGAGTGGGCACGATGTTGGTGAGTCTGTTTCCTTTGATCTCTTGATGCATAGTATATCGCCTCCTTGATCTCTTAAGTTTCGTGGACGAAACTTTTTCTCAGTGGGGTAGTATGTAACGCCCCGCTCCGAACGGTTACTTAAGAAACACTACGCTGCTTCGACTCGGTTGAGAATCGAGTCTCGGGGAAACCTTACCGCCAAATCAACACGGACGAAGTGCAATGAACCCTTCGAATTAATCGAGCGGCTTCTATTGAAATAAGTCCAAGAGTTTTCGTTGGTTGCTTTGCTTTTTGGTTTTGTGTTGCTTTGTGTTTTGAGTTGCTTTCGATGACTTGGTTTTCATGATTTCGCCTTCTCGCTTGCGCTTTCTTTTCGAATCGTAAGGGAAAGAGATCGAAGTATGCTAACCAAGTATTGTTGCATTTTCAGGACGCATAACCAAAGAGTGAACGTCGCTTAGGCTTCCCCATCTCCTCGTTCGATTCATTTGGTGAGTGGCTTAGGCCCTTCGATGAATCCTTTAAGTCTGCATGCCTAATAAAGAATCTCTAGTTCACTTGAAATATGTTGCCTCACTAAGAAGATAAGCTAAAGAAATGAACTATATGCTGCTAAATAGAATTCTGCTTTACTTCTATTAAATGTTGCCCCTTACTCACTTGTTGCATCACTATATCGTGCATAAAACCTTCATGGTTAGTGTTTGTGTCATGTGTAAAAAGAATGAATGAGTATAGTCTAGTGGTCCGCCCTGATGTTCCGGTCCTACGGGATCTAGGGGGGCGTGGCTATTAGATTGTTATATGCTTGTCAAGTAGGGCATCCTAAGAGTTGGTTTATAAATGTTTGCTTGCCATGCATGGGTCTCGGACAACTTGTGCACAAGGTAATAGTCTCTCGATCGGTTTCTGGGGCACTGGGAATCGGTCGGTCCGGAAGGGATTGTGTATAGCACCCTGATGTTCCGTTCCTACGGGATCTAGGGGGGTGTTGTTGTCCAATAATGGGGAAACTCATGGACCGTCATATAGATAGGGCGCATGCTAGGTTTACCTTCTTGCATACCTATCATTTTTTTGTGACACCAAAGATTGACACATAAGTTTATTCATATGCAAATTGTGGCTAACTTGTGTGTCTGCTGCAGGGATAACCGCTCGGCCGTGGGTAAGAAATATCATAAGCACTTGCTTTATATTGTCTATGTTTCCTAGCATGAATTGTTAAAAAGAAACTAGACAACCAGAAAGACCACTTAATAATGCTAGCTTCATATGCTTACTTAGTGTGGATTTCTAAGGTGAGTTTGGCCACGGTCGCTCACCAGTACATGTGGTAGTACTGACCCACGTTTGTGGGCAAATATCCAGGTGCTGGGAGCGAGAGTCTGGCAAGCATCTTGAACCTGAATCAGCGTGTGCGCACCCTTCCTTAGGACTGTGTTCGTGCTGCTTCCTTCGCTGCTTACCTCTCCAGTGGGCTACTCTCCTTCTGTTAGATGTTTTGGTTATTTTGGTCCTACTACAAGGGCATGATGTAATGGGCGTTGTGGCTAGTTTTGGGAATGTAAAAAGAGTTGTAAGCCTTCTAAGGCATATTTTGTAACTCAGCCAAGCAAGCATTTTGTAATCCAAATCTTCAGTATTCAATAAAAAGAAAGTATTTTGTGTGCTATCAAATGTGTTCAACTTTGGTTCTCTGCGTTTTACTCTGTGCCTATATATGTATATTTTGCCTAACTTGTCTTGTGCAGGTACGTTGCCTGGTGCAAGCGCAATTTAGGCTTGCACGGCATCGCGCCCAAGCGAGGACGAACGGTTCCGTAGGGACCAAGCGAGGACGAATGGTTCCGTAGGGACCGAGCGAGGACGAGAGGCCCTACGGGATCGGCCCCTGCGGGATCGGGGCGCGACAGGTACGTCCAAGTTCCTCCTATTTATAGCCATCATGCTAATGGACTATAGGTGCCGCATATGCCTCTGTTTGGAGGCCGCATGGGGCTCCTTCAACAGAATGTTGCTGCAACTATAGCCACATACTACGGGCAGGCTGCCACGCGGTTTCGGTTGGGATCTGTTGTTGATAAGATCTCAGAGTTGTTTTCAACTCCATTGTATGCGTGACTCGGTCAGCTGTACACGTAATCAACATTAACTGTGTGAGGATCTTTTCGGTTGCAACAAACAGATCTAGCAAGCTGAAAGTCGCATAACATCTTGGCCGCATATGTGCTCTCCTTTCGCCTTGGTCTTATGGACACTTCGATCGCATGGCGTTGTGGCCGCATGCAAACTCTCGTCTGGCCTTGGTCGAATGGACACTTTGGGGCATGGTGACGATGCTGCAAAGGACCGTAGCCGCATATGAGAGAACACGTGGCATGACACATCTGACGAAGTCATTAATGCACTGATGCGATTTTTCGTCTTTTTATGAGTTGCTGCCTCTCTCACGATTCTCGAGACGCTCTGGGTGACGAGTGACATGTTAAAACTTCTGATAGGCATTGAATGTCGTGTCAGGGAATCTCATGCGGCCTCTTATTTCGTGGTTGTTCAATCCTCATGGGATCTGCTTATGTGGCCTCTAATTCCTTGGTTGTTCAGGCCGCATGGGCTCTATGTGGCTCTTCTGCGTACTGCTAGTCATTTTGAAGGTGCATGAGCTCTATGCGGTCTGCATGATTTTCATACTTCTACACATACGAATAATCTTTTTGTAACTTTGGAGAAGTTTATTAATTCTAATAAATGTTAAGATATCTAAATTTTTTTTATAACAATAATTAATAAGTATAAAAAAATATATTAGCGCACATCTAACTTTAAACTCTTCTAAGTAGTCGTGCTTTCCTGCTCCTGCTCCTTGCTTTTAAGGTACGCATATCTTTAATGGTTTGTCCTCTCCGAAATATATGATACCAAAAAGGGAATAAAGAAACTCTGGTTTCATGCTTTCAGTCAAAATTGCTTCTCAAAGCTGAAGTCCCTGAATTTCGTTCTCTTAGTACTATATAGGGGAAATCACTACTACTTTGGCAGATGCTACTAGAAGCATAAGGGATAAGTGGATACCTTAGTTTTGTAAGGAACATAAGTTTTTCTTGCTATTAGCATGTGCGAAATTTAATTAGTGATTTTATTAACCATATGAACTGCTGGTAGTATTCCAATATTTCATAAACATTTGGTGGTGGTTTTTGCAGTGATGGCTTACACCTTACACCGGAAGGCAATGCAATTTTGCACAAGGAACTGGTTCGAGTGTTCAGAGATGCTCATTTCCATGCTGAAGAAATGCCATACGACTTCCCTCATCATTCGGAGATCAGTGGTGACAATCCTGAGCTAGCGTTTCTACAGAAGAGCTAAACTTGAGTTTCATTTCAAAGGCTATTTTTCCCTTCGTTCATGGGACCATCATTTTCTTTTAAGCTTATTGACCTTTTGTCACATATTCATCTTTCGGCCGCATTATTAAGTGACTTGTATGAAACCGAAAGAAAAGAAAAACCGGTGCCGTTTCATATAGGTTTCATATAGATTGGGACGTAGTACTTTTTCTTGACTTATTCTATTACATAAATAGAAGAATAGAAGACATAGTCGCTCTATTACACTTCTTCCTATTTCTCAATAATATCCGACTTCCGTGGAAATTCTTTCATTTCATAGAAGTTCATTATTATTCTCATATGTTATGCTGAAGCAAATAGCATTTCCTGCTGTTTGAACGCCATCAAGAAGGTGCGGCCTCCCTCGTTGCCCTGCTGTGGCAGGCTTTCACATCTGCAATAGTCTGCACGTCCTCGGGTGTGGTGATGGTAGGCGGTTGATTGACTATTTCTTGTGGTATGAAGCTACACCAGATGGACATCTGCATGCAGATTTCGTCGCTTGAGAACATTGTTGTTGGTAGAGAAAGTCAGCGAAAGTGCCGGGATGTAATATTTGATGTAAGTCAGAGATTGTGTTATGCAAATGTTTCAACCCATTAAAATTCCAATGTTACATATACTCTCTCAACGGTCGATAATTTATTTCCTAATTGTTCTATCTAACGACAATGTTCTCAAGCAGTGAAACCTAGATGAAAACCTAACTTCTCCACCATTGTTTTCCAGTTGCTCCACCTCTATTGATACTTCACCACAAGCTTCAAAGGTGAAAAGTTCTTGAAATTCTGGACCTGGAGTGAATTTGGGGACATCCCCAAAAGGAAACTGGAATTGCAAGCTGAGGTCAACAGATTGGAGAACCTAGCTCAAGCTAGTTTGGTGACTAAGGATTACAATTCTTCTACTAGAAGGAGTTTCACCATTACAGGATCATTACTTCAGCTATGACCTCTGGTATTTCTTGTGCTGGAGAAATTAGTGATGCAATAACTAGTAGCTTAAGTACTTCAACACTATATTATCAATAACAAATTGCTACAGGTTGGTATCAAAGTGAGTGCTATTATTTTTTCTTGTCCAAACCCATTTGCTGTGCCAAGTATTACGTTTGACTTGAATCCCCACTAGACTCCCAATCCCTTTTAAATCCCTCACACCACAAAGTAAAAAAGAAAAAAAAATATGCCAATGGAATAACGTTTCTTGTACAGAAAATGTCCTTACTATGAGTATTTCCTCCTCCTTTTTTTAAAGTCATTAGAAATAACATTTTCTGTCAAATAAATAACAAAAAACGTTTTTAATAAGAACATTTTTTTTTTTAAATTTTTGTATAAATTTCGTATAGAGAATTTAAATTAGAGTAAGTTGGAATAATATGCAAAAAAATTGTTGTAGTTCAGTTGGTTAGAATTTATGTTTATGGGTATAAGGTCTTAAGTTTTGCATATTATTCCAATTTATTCTAAATTTAATTCCCGAAACTTTCTGATAAAAAATGGGTTAAAAAAAGGTCTATGCAAAGAATAATTTTTTTGCTGAATAAAAAAAATGTAACAGAATAAATGTTATTGATGCAAGAAATACTCTTCACAGTGACATATTTATTTATTTATTTAGTAAGCGAGGCTGAGAGAGTTAGTACGGTGAATCAACTAGAATCCTTAGTATTGATGTTTTGGTTTTGTTTTGTAAAATTTAAATTTTTTTATGCAAATTTTTTATAACTTCAATGCTATGTCTGAAATTTTCGGTAGAAAGACTGACCTGCAGTGCAGTCAATGACTCAATGGGTACCAACACTGTGTGACGTCACAGGAAGATGAAAGGACCCAACGGCCTCCTATAAATACCGCAAAGCCCCCATTTCTATTTTCTCGGAGAAAGTGAGAGAGGAGGAGGGGGGGGGAGAGAGAGAGAGAGAGTCACCACCACCAGCACTCTCTAGGGTTTTTTCTTCTCTCTTCTACCGATCAATGGCGGCAGCGGCGAAGCCGCGCTACGCGCCGGAGGACCCGACGTTGCCGAAGCCTTGGAGGGCTCTGATAGATGGGGCCACCAGCTTTATGTACTTCTGGAACCCTCAGACCAACGTCACAACCTACGAAAGGCCCACTTCCGACGACCTCCCCCCACCGGAGCCGAAACTCGAGGGAAAGCAGGAGCAGCGTCCTCAGCAGCAGCAGGAGCTGGAGGAGGAGGAGGAGAGCAATGATGGTGCCGGCGACGGAGGTTCGCGAGCGATCCATCAGGTATATGGCTCTTTCTCATGTCGGCGATTGTTAGTAGTTGTGATTTGGTTCAAATTTGGATTTTTTTTGAAGTAATCGCGCATGAATGTCATAATAAAGATCCCAATTTGTAGAATAGAAACAGCAAATCAAGGGGTAATTTTTTATTTAGGGATTTGGTCCCTAGGTTTGGGGATTTGTGACGCCGAAAATATGATCTTTCACTAGGTATCGCCTTAGAAAATGGCGGGGTCAATGTATTGGTCTTGTAAGGGATATTTTAGCAAATGTACCCATACTAAATATAGAAACTAGCATATACCCTCATTTTTGTCTAAAATCTAGCAAATGCCCCTATTCTGTGTAAAACAGTAAAAATTTCGGTTAAAATAGTGGGGGTATATCTCAATTTTTTTTACTGTTCCGTACAAATAGTGAGGGCTCTAGTTTTACAAAAAAAAATGTAGGGTATATGTTAGTTTCTATATTTAGAATATAGGGCATTTGCTAAAATATCCGGTCTTATAAAGAGGGTCTTTTGCCCTCTCAATTGAGTAAAACAGGTTTTCTTATAATATTCTTTAAATACAGTAGTTTCAGAAATAGTACCAAAATACTGTAGTTTCCAAGTTGCTGAAAATGTTATTTTAACTAATGAATCAAATTGTGTTTCTATAATGCAATTTCATTAGTCAAGTCATGTTTCTTAAAACACTACTTCTGTTGTTAAATCATGTTTCAAAAATGAGCCTTTAGAAACTATTAATTTGGTAATATTGCTTTGAAGTACCATTTTAAATATTATTTTCCTGAAAAAGCTGTATTTTACTTGGAAATTTTCTTTAAAGGAGCGGAAGCTTCATATTTATAGTGGGTTTGATTCCCTTGGAAATATTGATTTGATATATGTTGACAGTTCTGTCAAGTTGGCTAATGTGAAGGTTCATTAGGTGTTTTACATTGCATAAGGCAATGGTGGCTTTGAGCAGGGAACGTAGTAGCATGCTAAGTAATTTTTTTCGAAATGATGTGTGCAAGCCACACTATCTATTGCATTTCTGATATTTTGCCGATACATGCCGGTTTTTTTGGGGAAACTGGTAGAATACACTGAAGTTCAGTCAGTATAAACTAGTATACTGGCATAGCTAAGAACAATGTTACCGAGTACATTCCTTTGTTGCCCCAGCTAAGAAATTGGTAATAGCAATGGAAGGTGGAGGATGTTAGGCTGGGAAGTGGTCATAAAAGTGTGACACTTCATTCAGGGAACATTCTTGATTGCAGCTCAACATCATCACTGATAACATTGTGATGATGATGATCATGGCGTAGAATATACGTCCTTGTCGAGTGCTGGACCGGTGGTATACATCATCCCTTTAGCGACCTGCTGGGTGTGTAAATTAGGAATTGTGAGGTAAGCTTCATATATGCTGAAATATGCACACGTCATCTGGATGTCTTGTTAGAGAAGTTTAATGATCTCTGCTTGTCAGTTGCTAACATTACCGAGCTTCATTCAGGGTCAAGATACTGGATTTACGGACTCCAGATCACTGGGAACGCCAGTCACAGTTGAACATGAATCATCTAGCATGCATGTCGGTGGACATAGTGCACAAAGTACAATGGAACCTCCTAGAGAAAATGGAAACCGAGATGCTGGAGGTCGGTCAGCAGCTGAAGCCTATCGACACCAGCATGAGATAACTGTCACTGTATGTAACTTCGGTGTAAAATATTCATTTCTGAACAACAATCTTTACATTTCTCCTGATACTACTGACCATTGCTGCATTATTAGAGACTCAGTTTTGTATGGTTGCACTTAAACAATGAATGGAACTATTTTGTTCATATGCCTTCTTATATAGCCTAAATAAACCTGTATCAGGCAAGTTTCAAAAAAAAAAAATCATTATATTATTATTCTATTATTCCAAAAAAGATAGATATGATGAGAAAGAAGGTTTTAAATAAGTAAATCATTTTTCTTGGATTTGTGAGTGCATGCATCTGCACGCGATCGTGGGTATAAGCGTCAGCCTGTCAGGGTGCGTAGGGGATGAGGATGCTCTACTTTTATGAAGGATTATATACAATAATTTAAAATGTAATACAGTGTAAGATTTAGACACGTTTTTGGATGTTAATCCTTCTCTTATATTGTCTCTTCTAGGGGACTGGAACATGAATCCACCAAGAACTTGCCCATTTCATATAGCACTCTGAAAATGGTGATGTGGTGGTGTAGTCGCAGTTGGTAGGCTGTTATTGTCTATAATATTTAGTTTAAAATCAAGTTTATCTGAGTGAATTTTGAGATATTTTTTACTTGTGCTTCATTCTTTGAATCCATACCATTGCTCACACATCTCGATGGGAAATGGGTGCATCTCTAGTAACTTTTTTAGTTGAGATTTACATATTACATTTTTTTGATCTGCTATTTAAAAATTATGGAGCGATTTGTGTATCACAAGCATGTTCTCTGCATGTTTCATGGTCTGCAAAGAAGAGTGTTCAACCTGTTGCCATGCTTTCTAGTTTGACTAGGATTATACATTTCGCTGTTAGCTTGGTTAAGGAGGCCTAATTCCAGTAAGGACCATTAGGTTATCCCGAGTTGTGTAATTAGGGCCACTAGTGGTTTTTAGTCATTGTCCTTCTTGTCTTTTGTATCCCCCCCCCCTCCCCCCCCCCCCCACCCACCCATATACACAGCCTGCACCACCACCAGCCACAATACTTCTTTTGTGAGGACCCCTCTTATAGCTGGCCCTCTCAAGTTTCCTAACTTTATAGTTTGCCTTTACCTAGGAAAGTTCTCAATCATCCCTGGCAGCTAATCTCCATTATTGCACCTTGGGTGCTATCTTGCTTATCTGTTCAACATTGACAAGTGTCCACCAACATCATAAGCAGGGTGATTGCACAATGTTGTATGTATTACTTGAGTTTTTGTTGACATAATAATGCCATTTGGTTGAACCTGAATGCCCTTTGTTGTGTTAACCTTAGTTGATGTTTAATTGGTTATTAAAAAAAAAAAATCACCACCCGTTAATGTTGGAACTGTTCAATACGAGATAGATTTGAACCTTGGCTGTTATGTAATCCTTCTTATTTGGTAGATTAGAAGACTGTTGAATATTAGCTTCTTCATAAGTCTATGAAGCTTGTGCTCAAAAATGTTTTCAAAATGATTGTGCAGTGGGTTTGTTGAATGGTTAAACTTTTAAAGTAAATTATTATACACAAATATGAAGATATCTATGTTTCTTGCTGAAAATGTGAGTTTTTGGAATACCTCTTGGTGCCAACATATAGCGAATACATCTGCATGCTAAATTCAACATAAGAATTAAGTAACATCCTCAAACAATCTTCATTAAAGCACATCTATCTTTAGACGGGGTTTCTTCTCTTAGGATGCTTTAAGAAATACAATACCAAATATGTTCGTCAAATCAATGACTAGATATATTGGATATACATTTAAACACATGGACCATTAACTAGAAAGTGGGTGCACTATGCACACTGGTGACTAATATTTCAGTCAAGCAACCATATTATATATTACAGGTTTAATAAGATTACTCATAGTTAAGAACTCATAATTAGATAGTATGGACATATTAAACAGCTATACCTAGTAAGAATGTACTTGCTATTATTGCGCAAATTACAACTAAGTGCCACATAAAACACTTACCAGCTGCTTAGGTGTGATGGTATTGCCATGCATATCAAATGCAACTAATACATTCAAACATCACCATAATTGTTTAAGTTGGATGTCTTTCAAGAACGAGGAACTGCTACATCAAGATTTAAGATGGCTTTTGATAACAAGATGCTGCTAATTGCACTAAACAATTTTGTCAGTGATGCTAGCTACTTAAGTGCTGACTATGGTTGTTCAGAGTTGTTGTTTGTAGTGATAAACGAGTGGAGTTTCACCCCTAAACTAGAGGTTTCAATATTTAATATTAAAGGAAAAAGGTACTAACATGCTAATACCATTTTAACTGAGAAGGTGGACAAATTTGCGTGGGTGAATTGAAAAGGAAGGGTCAAATGTGCGGTGTACAGAGCCTAAATGTCATCAGAAATGAAATTTAAGCCAAACATTTATCCTTCAATCTTTGTGGTGGAAAAGGTACGAACAGTGAGCATTCTTGATGTTGCTTTAACCAAAAAAAGAAGTTAAACATGCTACAATATGAGTGGTGTAAAAGAGGGTTAGGTTTCAGATGCTATCCATATAGCTTTATCGGGATTTGAGTTTTGGTTGAATCTATGTTCTTCTTACACAATATTTTTGTTATTGTTGCACAATCTACTAGACCATATCCTATCAAATAAACAATACTGGCTCTGCCATGTACTGGGTTCTTCCCTGAATTCTCTATTTATTTATTTATTAAGGTTATTAGATTTGACCTCCTTGCTGCTTTGGGCGACATCTAGTCGTTTTAGATGCTATTGTACCTTGCCGTCTTAGGTGGCTGCCCCAATCCACATTGACTTAAATGTACCGTTATGTGTACTACTAATATTCTTTTCTCTTATCGGTTTTGAAATGTATTTGTTCTATTGCCTGATGATGCTCCTCAATATTGCTTAATGTATAAGCTTTATCCATATATGAAGGTATTGATCATGAGTATAGCATTGTTGCCATGCTATACTCATGATCAATACCGTCATGTAATACTAATAATTTTTTGCTCTTAATTATTGGTTTTGAAATGAATTTGTTGCTTATTGCTTGACGATGCTCCTCAATATTCCTTAATGTATAAGATTTATCCATATATGAAGTGTTATATTAGTTTCCAATCAAATCTGCCATTGAATGATTATCAAGTGAATTGATACACGATACACATCTCGATTAGACAACTTAGATGTTGTACATTGGATTCTATTGGACCTGCAATGTAAGTTGACCCCAAAACCACTCCTACCCAATCCCATCCACCTGTCTATGCACAAATGCTTAGATAAACATGTTCATCCACCAAACCTTTGCATCCCTCACCCATAAATCTGATGCTATGAGTACATAAAGCCTTATATTTAAAAGAAAAGAAAAGAAATCCTTCTAGGAGTTAGGTGACTGAAATTGGATATAATTTATAGGATTGAGGAGTTTAAATATAGTTTATAACATCCAAATTAAAAAAAAGAGGTTAAGTAAGATTTAACAATCTCTATCCTTATTAAATATTTGGCTACATTTTACGTTTTGAATAAATGAAGTTGTTTATATTACAGCTTCACTAGCCAGGATTATTACTAGTCAACTTCTTACAATTTGCAAGTCATTTTTCTATCCTGTCCCTTTAGTTTATGCATTACCCTGTTAATTATCCTTTTGATTGATTCCACTGTAGACTGTTCTTGTTATGGCCATATTTCTATTGATGACCTCTAACATTGTATTTTACTATAATAACTTTTCCAGGAAGATGCACCACATCCATTCGCCACATTTGGGTCAACAGGTTTTCCATCGGTGCTTCTCAAGGAGGTGTTTTCTTCACACTTTTCCTTTTGTTCCGTTACCTACTATAAATCAAGGTTCAAAGTATCGGCCGATACCGATACGTATCAGTCGTATCGGATCGGATTTCAGCACTGCCGATCCCATACTCTAGAAAATTATTGATATTGGCCGATATTGGTAGAAAATGTATCGTATCGGTCTGTATCGGTCCGATACGAACCGATACGAGCCGATGCGGTCGAATATTATGCTTTAGCCAACCAAAAACAAAAGCAACATCAAATCCTCAAACGACGAAAAACAAAATAAAGCAAATTTTGCTTTGTAGAGACGTCGAATCCAATAATCGAAATTTGTAACATTCAATAAAAACTTCTATAAATAGTTCAAAATTTGTCTGCAATGTACAAACAACAACCACAACAAAGAAATAGATTAGAAGTCCAATTTTTTTTTACCTTTTTTAGAAGGTAACCGAATCCTCCTTCGCAAATCGTTGTGGAGATCACCCTCTCGACCACGTTCTTGGCCCCCTCTGTCGCCTCCATCGCGGGCCTCTCGACCACGTTCTCCGCAGGCTCCGCCGTCACCTGTGGTCGACAGAGTCTGTCGGAAGGGCAGGAGGTAATGGAATCGAAGAGGAGAGAGATAAGTGAACGAGAGACACTCTCTCCTCTTCGATCCCGCAAACTCTGGCGCAATGGAGGCGAAGAGGAGCGGTAGAGGCGGAGAGAAAATGTTTCTCTCTCCTCTGTGTAATCACATATGAAAAAAAACCGCAACGTCAGCAACCTAGAAACACAACTCACCTAAACAAATCCCCACCGTCCAATCTAGGCCACGTGACAGATCCATACATGAGATCCAACGGTTGTGGACCTTTAAAAAAAATTCCCACTGAGATTCGAACCCGTGACCCTTTGAAATTTCAAATACAACAACTATCTCGCTAGCCAGAAAGCCAATGAAGCTTGGGTGACTAAGTTGGCATGTATATAATATTTATAGAGCTAACTTATATATATTCTGACGCTTTTTTAATTTATAAAACTAATATATATATATATATATATATTTATATATATTGATATTGTATACTATAGTATATTATATTGTACATATACACTAATATATATATATATATATATATATATATATATATATATATATATATATATTATTGTATGTAACAATATCTATAACTATATATATATATATATACATATATTATATCTAACTCTCTCTATATATATACATATACATATATTATATCTAACTATATATATATATATATTGTATACTATAGTATATTATATTGTACATATACACTAATATATATATATATATATATATATATTATTGTATGTAACAATATCTATAACTATATATATATATATATACATATATTATATCTAACTCTCTCTATATATATACATATACATATATTATATCTAACTATATATATATATATATTGTATACTATAGTATATTATATTGTACATATACACTAATATATATATATATATATATATATATATATATATATATATATATATATATTATTGTATGTAACAAATATCTATAACTATATATATATATATATATATACATATACATATATTGTATCTAACTATATATATATATATATATATATATATATAGTTATAGATATTGTTAGATACAATAGTATTAGATTACAATATATGTATATATATAGTTATAAATATTGTCATACACACTATATATATATATATATTGTATCAAAATATATTATTGTATTTAATTATATTGTGCATATATATACCCATACATAAACTTATATACATATACACTAACTTATATCTATTGTATCTAACAAATTTTTTTATTGTACGTATATGCATATATACATATAATATATCTAGCTATTTATTATTCTATATATACTATATATTGTTGTTATCTATTTAACTTTTTATAATTGTAATATTTTTTGTTGTATATATATACTATCTATCAATATTTATTATTGTACAATATGTAACGTGTTTTATTATTGCATCTAACAATTTTTTATACGTTTTTTATTACTGCATGTAACGTTTTTATTATTATATGTAACGTTATATCATTTTCAGGATTATTTAATGGCACCACAAAGTCGTACGCCGGAGGAAATGGATGCTGGTTGGAAACATGACAAATGTGTCAATCCTAATAATAAGAGAAGGGTGAAATGCAATTATTGCAGCAAAATAATGGACGGAGGGATTACTCGGCTGAAACAACACTTAACGGGTATTACAGGAAACGTAGCATCGTGTCCTGATGTACCACCTCTTGTAAAAAGAGAAATGTTGTTGCTTGTTGAGGGTAAAAAAAAGGGATAAAATAATAGCGGATCAAAGAAAACAACGGGTAGAGGAGGAGTTGACAAGGATAGCTGGTCGAGTAGATTCCTCCTCAGAAGAAGATATTGATGACTTCACGGAACTTAGAAGGGACATGAGAGGAAGTAGGAGAACATGCAGCTGAGGAATGGGGTAGAAGTCGGAGTGTCGGGGACAGAGAAACAGGGTCAAGCATGGGTCCGACGTTAGGTGGCCGATCAAAGTCGGTCGCATATCGTGGGGAGGAGGTAAAAAATATTCCAAAGGTAGGAGTAAGGGGTATGGACTCTATGTCCTGAGAAAACAATGGGCAATGCAACCCAAAATAAAGGGTGCAATTAAGGGGATAAAGAATGCGAAAAATTATATAGGAAGATTTATATCAAATTTTTAATTTTTTTTATATACAATAATATATCGTTCAATGCTGTTAAAAGTCCACACTATCAACCAATGATAGATGCAATAGCAGCTTCCGGGAGTGAACTAAATGGTTCAACTCCTTATGAGATTTCAAATACTTATTTAGATATAGAAATAAGTGATAGAGTTTAATCGAGAGTCAAACTTACTGGAGGGATATTGCAGGGGTCACTGCAATATTTCGACCTCTAGTAAAAGTTTTTAAGGATGGTGGATAGCGATGATAAAGCGGAGATGGGTCAACTTTACGAGGCTATGGACAGAGCTAAAGAAATGATAAAAAAGAATGTTGGTAAAGGATATAGGAAGTGGTGGAAAATGATTGATACCAGATGGAATTCTCAACTACATCGAGATATACATGCAGCTGGTAAGTACTCTATAAATTGAACGCTCATCAAATGTTATTTTATAATATTTGTAGGGATTTTAAAACTGGTTATTTATTCAATATTGCAGGTTATTTCTTGAATCCCAAATACCAATATTCTAATGATGTTATAAATGACGACGAGGTTCTGAATGGTTTCCACCGCGTCGTTAATAGAATGATGAATGACAATACAACACGCCTTAATATAAACAAAAGTAATAGTTAATACTTTAAAATATTTATTAATTAAAATTAAATAGTTACAAAGCTAATATATTTTATTATTTTGTAGCTAAGTGGTGGTCCATATATGCTAGTGAGGAACCCCAAATTTGACTCGATTAGCTGTGCGCATCCTAAGTCAAACAATATCTTCTTCCAAGTGTGAAAAAAATTGGACAACATTTTCTCTCATTCATACTCGTTCCCGCAATAGACTTTTAATGACAAGACTAGAAAATTTGGTTTTTGTCCATTATAATATGAGATTGAGGGTTCAAAATATGCAAAGATCACAAGATGAACAAAATATTATAGATTTGGATGAGATATTTCATGATGAAGATCCACTCATAGCTTGGACTAGAGAAAGGGAAACACCACTCTTAGATGGTAGAGAAAAAGATTTGTCATAGATGTTTGCCTAAAAAAATTATAGTACTAGTTATAGAGAAAATGAAGATCCACTCAAGCTATGAGTGATATTTTTTCAGACAATATCTATAACTATATATATACATATATTGTATCTAATACTATTGTATATATATATATATATATATATATATATATATATATATATATATATTAGTTTTATAAATAAAAAAGAGAGTCCGAATATATATAAGTTAGCTCCATAAATATTATATACATGCCAACTTAGTCACTAGTGGGGTAGTTGTCGTATTTGAAATTTCAAAGGGTCACGGGTTTGAATCTCAGTGGGGAATTTTTTTTTTCAAAGGGCCACAACCGTTGGATCTCATGTATGGATCGGTGACGTGGCCTAGATTGGACGGTAGGGATTTGTTTAGGTGAGTTGTGTTTTTAGGTTGCTGACGTGGCGGTTTTTTTTCCATATGTATACAGATTACACAGAGGAGAAAGAAATATTTTCTCACCACCTCCACCTCTCCTCTTCGCCTCCATCGCGCCAGAGTTTGCGGGATTGGAGAGGAGAGAGTGTCTCTCGTTCACTTCTCTCTCTCCTCTTCGATTCCATTACCTCCTGTCCTTCCGACAGACTCTGTCGACCACAGGTGACGGCAGAGACTGCGGAGAACGTGGTCGAGAGGCCCGCGGTGGAGGCAGCGGAGGCGGCCAAGAACGTGGTCGAGAGGGTGATCTCCACAGCGGCATTTGCGAAGGAGGATTCGGTTACTTTCTGAAAAAGGTAAAATTTTCTGAACTTCTTCTAATCTATTTCTTTGTTGTGGTTGTTGTTTGTACATTGTAGACAAATTTTGAACTATTTATAGAAGTTTTATTGAACTGTTACAAATTTCGATTATTGGATTCGACGCCTCTGCAAAGCAAAATTTGCTTTATTTTTTTTTCGTCATTTGAGGATTTGACGTTACTTTTGTTTTTTGTCGGTTAAAGCATAATATTCGACCGTATCGGTTCGTATCGGACCGATACGATACATTTTCTACCAATATCGCCGATACCGATAATTTTCTAGAGTATTGGATCGGCAGTGCTGAAATCCGATCCGATATGGCCGATACGTATCGGTATTGGCCTTTACTTTGAACCTTGCTTTCTCCTTCCAGTAGATACATGGATTTGTGTAGCACAATGCCTTTATGGTGAACAAGGGCTTCCTAAGTCGCCCTTGAGGAGCATGTTTCCACACTTTTGATACCAGCCGGCTATATTGTCTTATTTAAAGAAGAAGCCTAAACTAGCTTTTGGCTGCAATTGACTCTCTACAATTGCTGGACACCATCTGCCATATAATCATTTTCGTTTCAGTTAAGACATTTAGTTGAAAAAGTTGGTTACCTTTGTAATACTTCTCTCATAGGCTGTTTGGATTTTGGCTTTTCCAGGTACAACTTGCAGGTTTCTCTGCACCAACTCCAATTCAGGCTCAATCATGGCCAATTGCTTTGGAGGGTCGTGACATTGTGGCGGTTGCAAAGACTGGTTCAGGCAAAACATTGGGTTATATGATTCCAGGTTTCGCTCATCTTAAACGCCTTCGTAACAATTCAAAGATTGGTCCAACAGTGTTGGTTTTGTCTCCAACAAGGGAGCTTGCCACTCAGATACAAGAGGAAGCTCAGAAGTTTGGCAGATCCTCAAGTATTTCAAGCGTGGTTGGTATCTTTAACTATCACTTTTTTGGATTTTGGTTGAGCTTGCTGAGCATTGGGGAAACTTGCTGGCTAACATGTTGGACACTTGCTTCCAACTATGTTATTATAAGAAACCTAATTATATACCTTCGTTTCTGTCCAGTTTAGTCCTACCACAGTTTATTCTGTGGAGTTGTGTTTAGGCATCTACTAGTAAATACTATTAACCATTTAGCTGTCATCATGTCATTATGGTCATTTTTCTTATGCAATATGGGCAATCACTAGTTAGTGGTATTTGCTTGTTAGTTAACATGAGACTATATCAATATCTTAATTAGTTTTTGCTATTACTGACACCCTTGCTGTCAAATACCCAATTCTTGTTGATTAAGTTTCCTCTAATATGATGTGTTCTTAGTGCTTGTATGGAGGTGCACCCAAAGGTCCTCAATTGAAAGAGTTATACCGAGGAGTAGACATTGTAATTGCAACTCCAGGAAGGTTGAATGACTTTCTCGAGATGAAAAGTGTGAACCTCGATCAAGTTTCATATCTGGTGCTTGATGAGGCTGATCGTATGCTAGACATGGGTTTTGAGCCACAGATACGGAAAATAGTGAAGGCGATACCACCTCGTCGCCAAACACTTATGTTCACTGCTACATGGCCAAAAGAAGTTCGAAATATTGCTGCTGATTTACTGGTTAATCCTGTTCAGGTTAGTAGTATTTGCAACATTGATGAGCTGGTTTCCAGTAAATCTATTGTTCTAGTGTATATTTGGAGTAAACTTTATGTTGCTCATATATTTTTCAGGTTAATATTGGCAACATTGATGAACTTGCTGCAAACAAATCTATTACTCAGGTGCATATAAGAAACAAAAATTGTTAGCTGTATCGTACTTGCTGAATACTTGATTTTGATTGCATGTATTTAGTCATTTGGAAAAAAATATGTAAGGTGTTTGCCTGATGCAGTATGTAGAAGTAATTACACCTATGGAAAAGCAGAGACGGTTGGAGCAGATATTGCGAAGCCAACAACCAGGTTCCAAAATAATAGTATTTTGCAGTACCAAGAGAATGTGTGATCAGCTAGCTAGAACCCTCAACCATCAGTTTGGTGCTGCTGCAATTCATGGTGACAAAAATCAGAGTGAAAGAGATTCGGTTTTGGCCCAATTCCGAAGTGGGAGCTCTCCTATCCTTGTAGCTACTGATGTTGCAGCTCGAGGCCTAGACGTTAAAGACATCAGGTGACATTTTAATAATTCATATAAGGTTTTTAGCATAAACCCATATCACTTCGAATATTTCTCATTCACAAATACTCTGGATATTTTTACAAAATTTTCTTTTGTAAATTTTGCAAAAACTTCCTTGATTACCGGTTTTCTGCAAAAATTACTAGTCTGCCTTTTATTATTATTGTTTTAGTAGTGACCATTGTACCTATGAATACGGAATATCTTGGATATTGAAGATTTCCATGTTGAGCTAGTAAAGGTTTCTTTCTTCATGCATATCTGAAAGCGTTGGCAAGTATTTGTTGTGATGAATTTAGAAAAAAAAAATCATAACTAATAGAGTATAGGTAATAGTTTGAAGATATGCAGTAGAGATCTACAGATGAACCAGTTAGGAGCCATAAAATACTAAAAGATGTGCAATGAAGAGTGTGTTTCTAATTACTGGAATTCTATTTGAAATAGAAAAAGCAAATAACGGCTTTTCCAGTTTGGTACTTGGGCTGCTTTCGTATCTTTCTGCTTCATACATGTTTTCCTTCTATTTTATAAGAATGTGAAGCGCCTTCAATGTGTGGTACCATATATGGTCATATTCCTGCAATAAAGCCTGCTTTTGTAGCATATAACCAATCATTTTTTTTTTCCTGCTGCAGGGTTGTAGTCAATTATGACTTCCCCACTGGAGTTGAGGACTACGTTCACAGGATTGGTAGGACAGGCAGGGCAGGTGCCAAGGGAGAAGCTTACACGTTTTTCTGTGATCAGGATTCGAAGTACGCATCAGATCTTGTCAAAATTCTGGAAGGAGCTAGTCAGCAAGTTCCTGGGGAATTGAGGGACATGGTATCACGTGGTGGGTTTGGAGGAAAGTCTCGCCGCTGGGCTTCGAGCTCTGATTCTTATGGCGGTGGGCATTCTGATACTTATGGTGGTGGCAGATCTGATGCTTATGGTGGTGGGCGATCTTATGGTGGTCGCGGTGGTTCGAGCTATGGGGGATACGGATCATCATATTCCGATACATCTGATAACAGTTATGGCCGCAGCGGATGTGGTGATCAAAAGGCTTATGATAGGTCTGCCCGTCGACCCACAGTGATATGTTATGAGTTCTTTTGAGGTCGGAATTTAAATAATTCCATTCATTTGGCTAGCCCTCCAAACGATACCCATTCATTTGGGAGCCAAACCCCCATTTGGGGAACGCCTGCCCTATGATAATGGGTGTTTGACTAAACGTCCATATCCCGACTAATTCAAACTGGCCCTAATGTTTAGGGAAAGAAAGTCATATTAACTTAAATCTACTGTTATATTTCTACGTAGATCTAATAAATGGTATTTGCAGGAGCGAGGAAGCCCCAGTTTGGAGTCATGACAGGATGATGGCCAGTGGTGGTGGGGGCCGTAGTTTTGGCTCAAACCCGACTGGGGCAAATGGTGGTAGCCTTGGAAACAGCAGGAGCAGGAGTCGTAGTCCCGTTGGTCGAATTGGAGGGACTGATTCCTCAGGATGGGGGACTTAGGAATTCTACTCTTCCAAACACGATCATCCTGTGGTCAGATCTGCTTGCGATTTTTGTTGTGCAGCATGACGCCGGCATTAGGGTAGCCTGCTCTGACTTGTTTTGGGATTTTGTTGTATACAAGGGGTGGAGATATTATATGATGTCTACTGATGCTAGCTTTTTTTGTTTATTCATCTAACTTGACAATAGTTTTGTCCACTTGTGAATTTAAGTTATATTTTACATGGTAGACATTGTACAATATGTTTTATATTGAATAGGACTGGACAAGTTCTGGCTTCTAATCATATATATGGTCTCAGCTTGTGTTTTACTTATGTTTGCAGTCTGCTGCATTGGACAACTCGGAACTGCCCAATATTTTTTCAAAATGATCTGCAGGTTGTCACTGGGAACATTAGCATTTTACCTACCGAAATTTACTCACATTCTTCTACTCCTAAGTAAGGTTGTTGATGCTATTAGTATTTTACAGCAAGCTCAGTTTGCTGCTATACAAGTGACCTAGTGCTTATTGTTAGATCAATTTCAGGGCAGTGCCTTGTGTTTTACTGAGTCTCTTACTATTTAACATTTTTCGAATCTTGATTTGCCATGGGGAAACAATGTCAAACAAATATACCTCAGTAGTTAATTGATGTAAATGTAGTGATTGAATGCTAAGATAGTTGAATCCTTATCCTTATTACTCTGCTTAATTTTTTTCAGAAGTAACTGCTTCTCATAGTGATATCTTGTAAATTAATCTCTGGTGTAAATTCTTCATTCATTTGTACTAACATTTGAGGGATGCAAGTATTATACCATGAAAACTTATTTATTTGCTGTATGTGAAATTACCAGACTGCAGTTATTGGGTGTGTATGTTACCAAACATTTCTAGAGAAATTAATTGAATCTAACTTTCAGTTTTGCAAATAACTCTAGTTGATGACAGGCTTTAATATATGATTTTAATAATTTTTCATTAGAATGCTGGAAAGTGAAGTACAAGGTTTTGTTGACAAATAATATATGGGATGCATTCTGAATACAGGTTTACACATTTGTTTCCGTATCATTTTTTCAGTAATATATACAGATATTGTTTGAAAATAAATCAATAAACACATTCAACAAAAAATAGGTCCAGATCCATATTAGATATAACAATAAACCAACACAGGACAAAGAATATACATGGATCAAATATGATAAAAGACGACGATGCTTTAATACATGCATATACTTCGAATATATAGTTTTACTCGAACAATGTCCAATGGTAGAACCGTATAATAGTATTACCGATGCTACGGCAGAACCATGTAGGGGTTGGAGTAGGCTCCACAGTCCACAAAAAAACAAAAAAAAAACAAAAAAAAATCCTCCTTTTTTCATATATATAAATTTGTCAGCCCATCCTATTATACTCCAGTCCATTTCTAGTTTTTCTGATTCAGTCTTTATACCGATGTACTAATATAATTTGTATACTCATATAAGATTTTTGATATTTTTCCTAAAAATTTTTCGAATTCATATCTATGGATTAATCTGACTAGTACTTGACCAATTATATAGGTTAAGTCTAACAATGTCCAATGGTAGACCAGTATAATAGCATTATTGATGCTATGGCGGAACCATATAGGAGTTGGAGTAGGTTCCAGTCCACCCAATTTTTTTTTTTTTTTTTCTTCATATATATAAATTTGTCAGCAAACCTTAGTATACTCCAGTCCATTTCTAGCTCAAATTTCTGATTTCGTCTTTAATATAATTTGTATACTTATATAAGATGTATTAATATAGGAGTTGGAGTAGGCTCCGATGTATTAATATAATTTGTATACTTATATAAGATTTTCGATATTTGTACTAAAGAAATGGTAGATTTCGTATCCGACTCGTATTTGACCAAACCGAAATATAGATCCATATCCGGTTGTGATTTGGATAGGATTGAACCCTATAATCCGGCTCTATACACCCCCCTTATTACTTGACCTCTTAATTAATTCTACATTGCTGATTAATTGACTACAAAGGTTCACTCACCAAAGAATCTATTGTTCTTGAACAAAAACCGCATTGGTAATTTTCTGGTCAAAGCAACTCAACATTAACAGGACCACTCATCACCCGCCACGTGTACTCACTTGGTCCAGCACAGCACTGTCCAAAAAGACAAAAAAAATATGGTTTGTCCTTGCAACCATCACCTATTTTTCACCAGCCCCTCAGTTTTATGAAAAATTCCCTCCCAGTCCCTAACTCCAATTCTCCCTATATGAGAAGTTTAATAGCCACAGCACTGAGTAACTTGGACCCTCGGATCACGTTCCTAATCAACGGTCATTAGTTCGCAAGAGTTTGTTTATTGTCTCATCCTTAGTCATAACTATCATCAACTCCTCTCTCTCTCTCTCTCTCTCTCTCTCTCTCTCATTCTTCGTTCTCATTCTTGTTGCTTGCCATGAATTTTGATTGCTTAAATGCCCACAATGGAGAATGTGGCTCATTCTCCTTCGGTTCTTCTTCTACAAACGAGTACTATGACAACCTCTTCTACGGCACCAATGCTGGTTTCTTGGATGGCTCCTACTATGATCCACATAGTCTCGCGGGAGTCTTCGCGAACCCGACGCCGTTGGACACGGACACGACGACGCCGAGAGGGCTCGAGAGGAGCAATGTGGCCTATATACTCAACGGGAGCTCCGCTTCGTCGTCGACGATGTCTTCTCCCGTGATGACTCTCAACCTGCAGGCTCCTGATCATCAAGGGCTTCTGTATGGACAGGGAGCGGACGTGGTCGGAAAAAAGTCGTCGTCGTCAACGGTTACGAAGACGAATGATAGTACTGTTAGGGTTAACAAGAAAGCTAATGTGGTGAAAGGGCAGTGGACAGCTGAAGAAGATAGGTATAAATATTTCTGGTTTTCTTGATATATTTGATTCATTATTATTATTATCTCTGCTATTATAATACAGCTTGAAAACGGTTCAAAAATGAGCCACATAAACCTTCTTTATTAATTAATAAAAAAAATTACAGAAAAAACTTGCTTAAAAGTTATTATATTTTTCTTAGAAATACGTAGAAATTAAAGACTAACGTTTTTATATCATTAATTAATCACATTACGAAAGAAACTAATTAGGGGATAAACTAATTTCAAAATTACGAAAGAAACACAGAGAAATTAATTTATCAACAATACCAGAAGAAGAAGAAATTGTTTTACGAGCAACAAGCACGTGAATTTACTTAGTTATTATTAATTCGGTCGCGCTTCCTATAGGTTGATATTCTTCTGTTACTATAGTCTTAATTAGGTCATCAATTTTTATTTTTATTTTTATGTTTTTTTGTTTGATTTTGTAGATTGTTAGTGGGATTGGTGGACAAATATGGATCGAGGAGATGGACTCACATAGCTCAAATGCTGGATGGAAGGATAGGGAAGCAGTGCAGAGAGAGATGGCACAACCATTTGAGGCCAAACATCAAGGTTCAACTTCTTCTCCATAGTTCTTCTAAGTGCTGTGGCACATTAAAATTTACCAGCTTTCTGTGTTCAAACGAACAAAATGAATGCTACAAGCTATAGCTAATTATCAAGGTTAGTTGTATCGGTATCGAACCATTCCTATGAGTATCGTGATCGACGGTATCAGCAATATCAACGGTTTCACATTGGAGTATCGGATTTTTTGGTATCGAAAAAAAAATAATTATTAATAAATTATCAACGTTTTAGAAAATGTATTTTACACATTTAGGCATATTTTTAAGTATCTTCAGTATTGTTTAATTCTTAGTATTTTTGAAATTGAATGACCAGTCACTCTTGACGTCGATTGGTTTACATGCGATAGATTTTTTTTTTCTTTTCTTTTACATGTTTTTACAACTTTACTATACTTTTACACCATTGCTGATTGGCCTTTTCCGTTCAATTTTTTTTGCCGAATTGATTGGAAAAGAGACCTCCTATGTCGGTATCGCTCGGTATCGGGTATCGGTCGGTATCGAATCGGGACATGTCAAACCATTTTGGTATCCGCCGATACTGCAAGCTATGCTAATAATAATCCGTCGACATTGTCCGATACACTATGTTGCACGGATGCGCCATGACACGGTAAGGACACATCGTTTATTTTTGTATATCTTAGTATATTTTAGAGTGTCCGGGTCGTGTCTAATATGCAAGGATGGAACCAGAAATTCGAGCTGGGGTGGATTAGGGTAGGCTGGGTGGGGGTGACTGCGTATGAACAAAAACCATGGGGAAAAAAATTTCGGTTGGGCTGGAGCCTCTGCTAATATGTGTCCAACAAGACACGGGATCACACTTTTGGAGTGTCCGATGCTTCTTCATAGCCGATCCATGCATAACATTTCTCATCCTTTTCTTTTCTAATAAGATGATAATGAAATTTTGCTAAACATTTTTGTAGAATATGATGTTCGAGGAAGATCATAAACAAAATTGGATATGAATGTTTTCTATAAAAAGGAAAGAAAGAAAGAAGTTATAGTGCACATTTCACTTGATTTCTTTTTCCTTGGCTTCTGGTACTAGTTAACTATGCTCGACTCTTTTATACAGTACAAAATAGTTTACAACTAAACTGCAGGAGTTCATGATGCTCTGTGACATATCTCTGTGTTTTTGCTCTTGTAACGCCAACCTGCATAAATCGCAGGAAATTATATGTGACATCTCTAGATGACAACTATTATCATAGTTAAAAACTTTACATATCGTAGATACTGATTTAATTGTGTGACGATATACATCTGTTGTCACAAAATCAAATTACGAGTGACAACAAAAATTATTTGTTACAGAAATATAATTTGAAATTCTCGGATAAATGGTTTTGATTTTGTTATTACCAAGCAGAAAGAATCATGGAGCGAGGAGGAAGACAGGATCCTGATCCAAGCCCACTCGGAGATCGGAAACAAGTGGGCAGAGATTGCCAAACACCTTCCTGGGAGGGCCGAGAACTCGATCAAGAACCACTGGAACGCGACCAAGAGGAGGCAGCTGTCGCGAAGGCGGTGCAGGTATCCCAAGTCGGCTGGGACCCTCCTGCAGAGCTACATCAAGAGCCTATCCGTCGTCGCTGCTACGAAAGCGCAGCCTGCAGGGACTAGCAATGGCCCTACGAGTGTGCAGACGCGGCCGTGTCCAGTTGCAACGAGCACTCCTGCAGCAGGCTGTGGCAATAGTTTTGGTCAAGCTGCTGCCACAACAGAGGCCTATGATGTGGTGCCGCAGCTCTTTGAGCAACTTGGGTGTGTTCCTGCAGTTGGCAGGGTCCAAGAAAGTAAGTGGGCAGAGATGGAGATGGAGATGGAGTGCTGGCCGGACGAGGCGGTGCCTCCGCTCATAACGCCGGCAATGTCGTGCGAGAATGTGAAGAAGGAGATGGATTTGGTGGAGATGATGTCCCAGAATTATGACTGTGTCATTCAAAATCTCTCTTGAATGTGCTCCTTGGATATGGATATTCTCTTGTCAATCAAGTTTTAAGTTTGTTGCAGTAATTTCCCTGAAAACATTATTTAGCTTAATAGCATAAATTCTATATGTTTTGATTTGTGTCATAGACTGCTAGTTTTGTGATTGTAAGATGCTACTGAGAGCAGGGTCGGCCCAGGGATAAGTCCGACAAGTGAATTGAAATGCTGAAATGGTTGGTGGAAATTAATAGACCTTCAGAACCAGAAAGCTTTTTATATATGGTGATATGAATTTATAGATATTCAGAAGATGCAATTAATCATGTTGACCTATGAAACAATCCCCCTTTTCTTTCTTTCTCGCTAAACACATTAGAAAACAAGCAAATCAATAGAAAACTCACTGTACACAATCAGTTTTCCTGACAATGTGAACTTAGGCAAGAATAACTTGATCTCCGCTATTGGGCGTTTCAAAATTCAAACAAGCGTGTAGTGAAATAAAACATGCATTACAAAGTTCCTCTTGGGAATTAATGTCTATTGGTAATTGGATGGTTAATTTTTCGAGTTTGTTGTTATACAAATTCCTTTTACTTTCCTGCAGTAAAATTACAAAAGGAAGAAAAACTAATATAAAGACTAGGAAAGAAGTTGTTTTAGCCAATGTGGGACTAAAAGAGAAGGTTTTTTTCACCATAGAATACAACATTTGCACCTACCCCCTCCCCCTTTGTCACCATAAGCTCCCTTCAAATCATGGATTGGCGAGTCTACATGGAAAACCTGGCTTGGCCACGGACTGTGTTCAACTTTGGCCAATTTTACAATGGCTTAAAAAATTGTGAAGCTACATACGCTCCATAGATAGATACGGTCTCCAGAGAGGGTTTTGTTTCCCGATACTCAACATATATAGGGGTAACACCAATGCATTGCGTTCCACAGGCTTGGCAATTCTTAAAACCCACTACACATTCCATGTACTGCTTAGATTCCAATAGCAGAAATTGATCATGGGTATCAAAGAGTTTGAGTATGTTGAAATTAGTTGATTATTTTATTGATTGTCTCATTGGCATTATATAGTCTTACAGTCATTAATACAATGATCTCAATCATTATGACAATAATCTCATAATGGAATATCCTGTGACATATTCTGGCATCCCAAATATGTCCTCAGGATATTCCCATGTGCTTATACTATACTTAAATATGACACCCAACATACCATATCAACACTCCCCCTCAAGATGGGTGAAAGATATTCACTAAGCCCATCTTGTCACATCCTCTAATCATGCTCACTGAGGCGAGTCCCTTGGTTAGTCCATCTGCTACTTGATTCCTGGTTGGAACATGGCCAAGCTCCAGTAATCCACTATCCAACTTCTCTTTGATGAAGAATCTATCAATCTCGATGTGTTTGGTCCTGTCATGCTGTACTGGATTGTTGGCGATACTAATAGCTGACTGATTGTCACACCACAGCTTCATCTTGGCTCCTTGATCCAGCTTCAGCTCCACCAGCATATTCTTCAACCATAGCAGCTCTGCAACTCCCAAGGCCATAGCTCTGTACTCTGCTTCAGCTGTCGATCTTGCCACCACATACTGTTTCTTACTCCTCCAGGAGACCAAGTTACCTCCTACAAATATGCAATATCCCGAGGTAGACCTCATGTCATCAGCACAACTAGTCCAGTCAGAATCACAGTAGCCCTCGATGCTCACGTGATTGTTCTTCCTGAATATTAGTCCTTTCCCGGGAGCACCTTTCAAGTACCTCAGAATCTGGTACACTGCATCCATATGACCCTTCCGTGGGTCATGCATGTAGCGGCTCACCACACTTACTGCAAAGCAGATATCAGGACGTGTATGGCTCAAATAGATCAACTTGCCAACCAGTCTCTGGTATCTGTCCCGATCAACTGGTTCTCCAGCCTCAGCATCAATCTTGAATCTCTGATTTATTGGTGTCGCTGCAGGTTTGCACCCCAACATCCCAGTTTATGTGAGAAGATCCAGTGCATACTTCCTTTGAGAGAGAACAATCCCCTCTGCTTCTCGAGCAATCTCAATCCCAAGGAAGTACCGAAGAAGGCCGAGATCCTTCACCTCGAATTCCTTGCTAAGCTTTCCTTTGAATTGGGCGATCTCCTGCTCATCATCTCCTGTGATAATCATATCGTCCACATACACCGCAAGCATGGTGATGTGGCCTCCACTCCGACGGAAGAACACAGTATGATCAGCATTGATCTGCTGATATCCCATCCCTATCATCGCCCTTCTGAATCTGTCAAACCACGCTCGAGGAGACTGCTTCAGTCCATAGAGGGACTTCTTTAACCTGCAGACCTTGCCTACTGTCTGATTGGTGCCAAATCCTGGTAGTATTTCCATGTACACCTCCTCCACTAGATCTTCGTGAAGAAACGCATTCTTCACATCCAGTTGGTGTAGCTTCCATCCACCATTCGCTGCCAGAGAAATCAGAGTCCTGACAGTGCTCATCTTTGCAACTGGTGCAAAGGTCTCGTCATAGTCGATGCCGTACGTCTGACTGTTGTAGAAGCATGAAAAATGCGCTGGGAAGAGCTACGCAGCCTCTTGATACAGAGCAGCGTAAGCAGAGGCCTTCAGAGCCATCAGGCGTACAACAGAGTTTTCTCCGCTAAAATACAGCGTGAAGAATAAAACTCAAAGGACCATCCGCATAAGTGCAGTACGTCCAGGCCGCTCCAGCGTGAAACATAGTTCTTCATCGCCTCCATGGCGTAAAACTCATCCGCTCTCAAAGCAGCGTTATAGCGTACGAGGAACGCTTCATCTTCCCCGAAATGAACTTGTCAAGTCACGCAGTGAATCTGACCTCTGACTCCTGACAAAAGGTGATGCACGGCTACCCAGACGACGGCTGGAAACGATGGCAGACCTCTCGGGACGCGTCCCACAGTATGATGGCGGATCTCACCATTTAATGCAGAGGATTTGGTAAAACATCACCAAACCGTCGTTTACTGGAGTCCCCTTAGCATAAACCGCTCTTTTGCATACAAGGGAATACGCCGCCCTGTTTTACACAGGCAAACATGAGCTGTTTTACGCTCCGCAGCAGACAAACCGCCTGCCACGTCAAAAGCTGCACTTCGTACGGGATTCGAGGCACGTCTCCATTACACAGAGCGGTGACAGTTTCTCTCAAGACACGTCTCTGCGACGGGTGCACAGAAGGCCTGCAGACCTTCGAAACACGCCTCCGCATTTAATGCATAAGATGATGGCAAATCTCTGCAAGAGATTTGGTTATATCTTCAAAAGCCATAATTCCGGCTAACGCGTCCACATCAGCACGGTATGCAGCGGCTTCTACGCCCATTCAGGATCTGTGCTCAAGCGGCTTCTACGCCCATTCTGGCACGATATGCAGCGGCTTCTACGCCCATTCAGGATCTGTGCTCACTCGGCTTCCACGCCTACTCAGTCTCTACGACCACTCAGTCTCTACGACTGTTCGGCTTCTATGCCTGCTCGGCTTCCATGCCTACTCGGCTTCTATGCCTGTTCGGCTTTTATGCCTACTTGGCTTCTATGCCATGGTGACGGGCATTTGGCTTCTACGCCAACCTCTTCTACACAATGGATACCTACCCACGTGGCTTTTACGCCGTGATCTTAGTAGCAACCGTACGTGTTGTGTCCCCTTAGTTGGACCCACGTCACCCGCTCAGTCAAAAGATCATCTATACGTAGGCATTGGTTACTTTAACCGTTGTGTAAAAGGGTGCTGTAGTTTCCACTCCTCGGTTGCTACACCAACGGAGTGGTCACTGTCACCAAAGACTCTATAAATAGAGGCCACTGTCAATGGGGAACAAGGTCAAAAAATTTGGTCAAGAATAGCAATATCAGATCCAAGGTCGACAATTGGAGAAGATCGAACAAGGAGGAGTAGAGAGAGAGAGAGAGAGAGAGAGAGAGAGAGAGAGCCCGGAGCTCAGGCAAAGAGCGGGGATCGACGACTTCGGCATCGTGCATCCACCCTCTCCTACAACCTTCGAAGCTGCTACCTGTCTTCCACGACACTTCTTCAACATCGCGTGGTCCAAGGGCTAAAGTGATCGACCGCAGATCAGACACCTATAGCAATTTATACCCAGATTAAATAAATTGTACTCCCACATCCTCGTATAGGATTACATTGTACAAGTTTGTTTGTAAACCAAAGGGCGTGGGTTTCGCACAAACCCCGTCATTGAAATACACTTTCATTCTTTCGTTTAATACCACAAACAAGATGGCGACTCTGCTGGGGACGTCTTTCTCTTCTGACGAGGAAGTAATTGCTCAACGCGATGCGGTATCTATAGGAACCGTGAAGAAGACGCTGGTCGTTCATTTCGACCAGTCTGCTTACGAAGACATGCTTCAAACCGGGGGTAGCTCTCACTCTCTCTCCGTCCAAGACAACAGGAAGCTGCGCAAAGTGTGGATGCCCAAGACATCCTCAACCATTCCTGTGGACTCTCCGATCTCTCTGTCACGCCCCAGTCCCAAAAATGTCGTGGGACTAGACACGTGGCAATGGCCAGCAGTACACATCAATGGACATCCCAATTTAATGGATCCATCGAGCATACTTAAGCTGTAATATAGGTCTACAATATCATATCAAAAACTAATCTCATCCACACACAGAATAATAAGAACAACAGCAAATAAAAGAAAGTACATCAAGTCCAGTCTCAGCAGAGTATGTCGAGGAACAACCCGACAAGAGTCTAAAACACTGGTTCATCCGACCAGAACAAAAGAGTCCAAAATAAAGTATCTGAAGAGTACAAATAACATAATCTCAAGAAAAATCTTCTGCCATCACCTCTGCTTCTATGTTATGTTCTCCCTCAGCAACAGCTCCTGGTACAGCTTCAGCTCCTGTCCCGTAAACCTCGGGATAATGCTCTTCTGCTAAACCTGGGGACATCATCCATTCCAGGTCCTCAGGGGACATAGCAAGGTACAAATAATACAAGCCAGAAATAAATGCAGTGAAATAGTAAATAAAATAAGCAGGGTAACTACATAACCATCTAAGTGAAAATGCAACTGAGAGCAACACTAGTACTCAGGCTGAGACTGCTACAAGCTCTGTGTCGGGGAGCCGGTAGCAGCAATATCTAGTAGTGGTCTAGCTCTGCTCGAGAGTCTACAACCTCACAATAATAGTATATATGTATAGAACAGCCTGTAGCCTGTGTGTCTCTCCCCACCCAATGTAACCACACGTCTCATGTCCATGTCACGTGAGATCAGATCTAATGCAACAGTCATAAACTAAGAATATATAACTATGTCCATCCTGTATCCTATACAGAATCACCTTGAATATGTCAGGAAGATTCTGCCAATGTATGGTGTCAGGTGTCCTAGGTTATAGTGTACTTGATAAACAAGCACAAGAATATAAAGGTTCTCGAATATCCATCACTAAATGACGTACACAACTCCGCGTACGGGGTTGGCACCCGACTGTGATCGGACGCTAAGTATGTCATACGGTCCTAGGTTATAACATGTACAATAGTCACAGAAAAGTAAAACAAGAGAACTAATTAAACTAATAATCTGTAATTTATGGCAAGGTACACTTGCCTGGGATTGGAATATCAGTGGCGGTCCTTGTAACAGTGGGTTCAGCAATAACTCCTCCAAAAGCTGAAATAAACATTAACAACAGTCTCAGCACATAGGAAATAGTTAGGAACGGCTGTCCTTAAGTCCAGTTTGGACACAAGGGCAAAAATGACACTACTGGGCCAAAGCGGGTCCATGCGTAGGTCGCTTTGTACCGAAAACCGGGTCAGGGTCAAAGGTCTCCAAATCAATCCAACTTAGTGTCAACAAGTCAGGAACGTTGATACGAACCCAACGGAACTTCCAGAGTTGGATTCCGATGAGCCGTTCTCAAAATCGCCCGTCAGGTGGAGCCTGTGGGGCCCACGACACGCAATTTTCCAACATTCTCAGAATTAAACAAAACTTGACCCACAGGACCAGCGTATTGCTACGAGTCCGATGGTGCAGGTTTCGTCTCAATCCGACGTGTATACACTAAGTTACAGTAAGATTTAGAAAACACGGATACGGGACGATGTCCGCGGATACGCACTGATTCTGGTGTGCACGCACATCCGAATCAGCTTCTGCGAAAGCCCGCACGTCCGTATCAACGACGCTGACGTGTCGGTGAAGACCGCACGCGACCAAGTCGTCCCGTTTGGCGGGGCGTACTCGATTCCGGGGTGAAACAGGGCTAAGTTTTTCCTGTTTTTGGATCGCGGTGTGCGATCACCACAGGACGCGATGCCCCGAGCAGTTTGTCTGGGCACCGAGAGGGTCTAACAGGCTTCGCAAAGAAACTTACGGAATGGAAATCGGAGCTACGAGTAGGAAGTTATGAATACCTGAAAGAAGGCTGAAAAGTTCGATCCGCGCGTATCAAGTTCGTGTCTCCGTGTCCTGGTTCCGTATCCAAGCTGTGTCCTAGCTAGGGTTTGCTGTCGAAGGCTTGCCGGAGATGATCGGGACTCGCCGGAGTCGGCCTGGGGTTCGGGTGGAAGCAGCGCCTGTCCTGGTGTGATCGGCGGCGTCTGGGCGGCCGGTCCTAGTACCGTGGGTGGCCGGACATCGACTGGAAGGGTTCGACAGCAGGGTTGGGGCCGGAGGTGGCCGGACTGGGATGGCGGTGGACTGCTGGTGGTTCAGCGGGAGGTCGCTGGTGGTCCGGCGGGGTCTGGAGGTTCAACCAGAGTACGAGAACTCGCCGGAGAAGAAAGAATCGAAGGCCATTTCCGGTGGCCGGCTCGGGGTTTTATAGAGGGAAAAAGGGAAGAAGAAAAGCCGGAGGTTGGCCGGAAGTGGAAGGGAGGAGGTCGCCGGGTGCGGGGGAGGCGAACCGTGGGGTCGTCCGGCGGCCACGGCGGCGGAAACGGCCGCCGGCAGAGGAAACGACCGGTCGGGGTGTTAATTTTGGGGGTTAGGGATTTGAACAGGTCGGGTCGGGTCCGATGTTGGCGGGTCGGGTCTGACCCGGATCCGACCCGCTAGCCTGAGCGGTTCGGTCTAGATAGACCGGCCGGTCCGGTTCAGGGTTCGGTTTGATTAATTGGTTTAATTAAATCAGTAAATTTTTACAATAGTTTTTAATGCTTTAAAAATTCATCCGGGGTCCAATAAATTCCCGGAAAAATACCCCAGGCTCAGTTTTTAATTTTACACTTGAAAATATAATTTTTATCACATTTTAATATTATTTAATATCATTTAAAAATTCATTTTAAATCAGACAGCTTTAATTTATTGGTTTAAAAATTACCGAAAATTGCTAATTAATTCCAGAAAAATAAATTTAAAATTCTTAAAAATTTCAGGTGATTACAATCTACCCCCCTTAAGAAAATTGCGTCCTCGCAATTTAAAGATTAAACTACTAACAGAACAGAACTACAAGAATTAAAATTTACTTAAGGTATACCTGCATCCTCGAATAAGTGGGGGTACTTCTGTCGCATGGTATCTTCCCTCTCCCAGGTAGATTCACCAGGTGAGTGTTGCTTCCATGCCACACGAACCAGTTTAATTGTATGCCCTCGCAATGTCTTCTCACTGGTTCCGAGTATACCTACCGGTTGTTCTTCATATCTCAGGCTTGGACCTACGGCGATCTCTGAATGATCCACTATGTGACTTGGGTCAGTCACATACCTTCTCAACTGTGAGACATGGAACACATCATGCACTCCCTCTAAAGATGGAGGTAATGCAAGACGATAGGCCACCTCACCAATGCGCTCCAGGATATCGAAGGGCCCAATGTACCTTGGACTCAACTTGCCTCTGCTCCCAAAGCGGATGGTTCCTCGAGTAGGTGAAATCCTCAGAAATACATGTTCTCCTTCCTTGAACTCCAGGGGACGTCGATGTGTATCAGCCCAATGCTTCTGTCTGTCCTGAGCTGCCCGAAGATGATTCTGAATTTGTTTAACCTTCTCCACAGTTTGCATCACCAACTCTGGCCCCAATATCTGACGCTCTCCGACGTCACTCCAGCATATTGGCGATCTGCACTTCCTACCGTATAACGTCTCGAAAGGTGCCATCTTGATACTTGCCTGGTAACTGTTGTTGTAGGAGAACTCTACCAAATGCAAATGATCTTCCCAAGACCCTCCAAAGTCTAACATACAGGATCGCAGCATATCTTCCAAAATCTGGATTGTACGTTCTGATTGACCATCTGTTTGGGGATGATAGGCAGTGCTGAATTTTAGTCTGGTTCCAAGACTTTCTTGCATACTTCTCCAGAAATGAGAGGTGAATCTTGAATCTCGATCTGATACGATACTAACCGGCACTCCATGCAATCTTACTATTTGTCTCATATACATGTCGGCTAGTATCTCCGTGGACTGTCCGACTCTAAACGGCAAGAAGTGTGCCGACTTAGTGAGTCGATCCACGATAACCCATACCGCATCTTTTCCACTGGGGCTCCTTGGGAATCCTGTGACGAAGTCCATGGTGATATGTTCCCACTTCCATTCCGGTATGGGAAGCGGCTGCAGCATTCCGGCAGTCCTCTGATGCTCTGCTTTCACTTGTTGGCAGACTAAACATTTAGCTACAAATCTAGCAATTTCTCTCTTCATTCCATGCCACCAATAGTACTGCCTTAGATCTCGATACATCTTTGTTCCTCCTGGATGAACAGAGTATATGGAGCTATGTGCTTCAGTCATTAGCTCTTGTCTCAGTTCTCCATTTGGAACATATAGACGATCTCCGCACCTTAATGTCCCATCCTCATGTATGCGAAGTCCCGTCTGCATGCCTGCTTCTGTCTTCTCTTTGAGTCTTCTAAATCTTGCATCAGTAGGCAAAGCTTCTTTAATCCTTTCCACGAGCGATGACTTCACTTCCAGATTAGCCAGCAAGCCACTCTGCCTTGGTAGAATAACCTCAATCTGAAGCTCCTGCAGATCTCTCAATAGCTCAGGCTGCATTGTCAAGAAATATGCTGTAGGCTTCCTGCTGAGTGCGTCTGCTACTACATTCGCCTTCCCTGGGTGGTACTGCAGATCTATATCAAAGTCCACCATTAACTCCAGCCAGCGTCTTTGCCTCATGTTAAGCTCCTTCTGAGTATATACATACTTCAGACTTTTGTGATCAGTGAAGATTTCTACCTTCTCACCATAAAGATAATGTCTCCAGATCTTAAGTGCAAATATTACAGCAGCTAGCTCCAGATCATGCGTTGGGTAGTTCTTCTCATGGACTTTCAACTGTCTCGATGCATAAGCAATAACTTTGCCATGCTGCATCAAAACACATCCTAGGCCACTACCTGACGCATCGCTATAAACAACAAAACCGCCTGACCCTGAAGGAAGAGTCAAGACTGGTGCTGTTGTTAAACGCCTCTTCAGTTCTTCAAAGGCCAACTGACATTCTTCTGTCCATGCAAAGTCCTGATCTTTCCGTGTCAACTTCGTCATTGGTTCTGCAATCCTTGAGAAATTTTCTACGAACCTTCTGTAATATCCAGCAAGTCCTAGAAAACTCCTCACTTCAGCAACTGATGTTGGTGTAGGCCAAGTCTCAATAGCAGCAACCTTCTCTGGATCAACTGACAGCCCTTCTCCTGAGATAATATGCCCCAAGAATGGCACCTTATCCATGCAAAACTCACATTTACTGAGCTTAGCATAAAGCTTCTCCTGCCTCAACGTCTCTAGCACGATTCTGAGATGTTCTTCGTGCTCTTCGTGACTTTTAGAATATACCAGAATGTCATCAATAAATACAACCACGAATTTATCCAAGTATTGATGGAAAACTCGGTTCATCAAGCTCATGAACACAGCAGGCGCGTTGGTTAAACCAAACGGCATTACTAAGAACTCATAGTGTCCATACTTGGTTCTAAAGGCTGTCTTCGGAATATCTTCCTTTCTCACCCTAATCTGGTGATAACCGGATCTTAGGTCAATCTTCGAAAATATCCTAGCTCCACTCAACTGATCAAACAAGTCATCAATACGAGGCAAGGGATACCGGTTCTTAATGGTCACAGCGTTTAACGCCCTGTAATCAATGCACAGGCGCACTGTTCCATCCTTCTTAGGTACAAACAGTATTGGTGCTCCCCAAGGTGAAACACTGGGCCGGATGAAACCTTTCTCCAGAAGTTCATCAACTTGCTTCTTCAACTCTACTAACTCCTTAGGGGCTAGTCTATAAACCGTTGAAGTGATAGGTTCTGCTCCTGGAGTTAAGTCTATGGTGAATTCTATTTCCCGATCAGGTGGTAGACCTGGAAGATCATCGGGAAATACATCCACAAATTCTGATATAACTCTTGGGTAACTTGACTCCCCTTCTACAGTTAGTACCCTAAGAGTTGGCTGAACACCTTGTTCTACAGCTCCTCGAAGAAATTCAAACTCTGAGTGTCCAGGTGGTCTGAATATAACTTTTCCAAGTCGACAATCAAGAGTAGCATGATACTGACTTAACCAGTCCATACCAAGTACCACATCATAGTCAGGCATAGAAAAGATCAGAAATTGGGCTCGCATCTCTCTTCCGCAGACTACTACTGAGCATGATCTACAGATATCACTAACAGGTATAATTCCACCTCCCGTAAGAATTCTCTTAGTCTTCGAAAGGGGTGCAGTAGCTACTCTATGTGTGGCTACGAAGCTAGCAGCTATAAATGAGTGCGATGCCCCAGAATCAAATAAAGCTACAGCAGGTAATGAAGCTACTAAGATGGTACCTGCTATAACTTCTCCAGCAATAGCTTCTTCCTGAACAGCCAATGCAAAAGCCTGACCTCGTCCCTGTGCTGGTCCCCTCTGCTGACGAGCCTGTTGGAATAGTGCTGCTTGAGGTGGCAATGGAGGTCTTGGCTGATATCCTTCTGGAGCTGGTGGTCTGACTCCTCCAACTCCCGTCTGCTGTGCTCCCACTGCTGGATAATCTGGCCTTGGTGCAGGTAGAGCTGGTCGTGGTGCTCCCTCTCGACGTGCTGTGCAGTCCCTGGATAGATGTTGGTTGGATCCGCAAACCAGGCACAGTCCCAGTTTGCGTCTGCACTCCTTTTCAATGTGACCTAACTTGCCGCAGAAATGACAAGTAGGTAGAGTTCTTGGTGCTGCCCTCTGCGGTAGATTCCTTTGGAGTCGCTTTGCAGAATCTCCTTGTGCTGCCTTGGATGGTACTGAGGTAAATGGCCGCTTCAGACTTGACTCCCTCCTGGTGACGCGCTCCATGCGTCGTGCTGCCGCAAGGACGTCGTTGTACGATGTAGGGGCAACAGATCCAATCAACCTCTGAAGCTCGAACCTGAGTCCGTCAAAGAATTTCTCCGCCTTCTCTTCTTCGGTAGGAATTAGAGAAGGGGCGAAACGACTCAGGCGAATGAATTCAGCATTATACTCCTCCACCGTCATGTTGCCCTGGATGAGGCGGTTAAACTTGTCCCTGAGTTCTGATCTAGCAACAGCTGGGATATACATCTCTTGGAAGAGTCTGGAGAACTCCTCCCAAGTGACTCGGTCATGTCCGAGCCTCCTCTCTTCAGCTAGCCACCAGTGGTGCGCGTTGTCCGTCAATTGCATTCGGACAGCAGTCATCCATCTCTCCCGCGGAAGTTCAGCTGCTTCCAACTGATGCTGTGTATTAGTGAGCCATTCATGCACTTCAGTTGGTCCTTCCTTGCCCGAAAAGGTACGTGGCTTGAGTTGACGGAAATCAGTGATAGATCCCGTCGCTGGTCGCCTAGCTTGTGGGTTTGCCTGCTCCAATGCATTCACTAGGCTGGTTCTCAGGTTCTCTGCCTCCTGACGCTGCGCCTCCTGTTGAACTTGTTGTTGAGCTTGCATCATGGCATAAAACATTTGGAACATTTGCTGCCCGTCCATTGCTTGCCCTGGTGGGAAGGCAGGCATCTGTGGAGTGAACTGTGGCGGAGGTGGGATATCATCGCGCCTGAACCTTGAGTTATGCTGCTCATCTTGTCCACTCTGAGAGGATTGACCTCTGTTTTCTGGTGTAACCCCATCACCATAGGTAACCACAGCATCTTGTGGTGTAAAAGGAATTTCATCTCCACTTCTTGGATCCATTTTTCTCTGCATACAAAATAAACTTTATGAGAACGTTTAGTAGAGTCAAGCAGGATGCAAAATCAAGTACTTAATTCGAATGCGATATAGAGTTTCAAAAACGTTCAACAAAGGGATGAGATCCTAAAGCCTATCCTATCCTTTTACAGGTTTGTTTGGCCCCTAAGTTGAGACCAAACAATTTGTCGTAGACCTGCATGGGCCACCACAAAAACTATGTCACGCCCCAGTCCCAAAAATGTCGTGGGACTAGACACGTGGCAATGGCCAGCAGTACACATCAATGGACATCCCAATTTAATGGATCCATCGAGCATACTTAAGCTGTAATATAGGTCTACAATATCATATCAAAAACTAATCTCATCCACACACAGAATAATAAGAACAACAGCAAATAAAAGAAAGTACATCAAGTCCAGTCTCAGCAGAGTATGTCGAGGAACAACCCGACAAGAGTCTAAAACACTGGTTCATCCGACCAGAACAAAAGAGTCCAAAATAAAGTATCTGAAGAGTACAAATAACATAATCTCAAGAAAAATCTTCTGCCATCACCTCTGCTTCTATGTTATGTTCTCCCTCAGCAACAGCTCCTGGTACAGCTTCAGCTCCTGTCCCGTAAACCTCGGGATAATGCTCTTCTGCTAAACCTGGGGACATCATCCATTCCAGGTCCTCAGGGGACATAGCAAGGTACAAATAATACAAGCCAGAAATAAATGCAGTAAAATAGTAAATGAAATAAGCAGGGTAACTACATAACCATCTAAGTGAAAATGCAACTGAGAGCAACACTAGTACTCAGGCTGAGACTGCTACAAGCTCTGTGTCGGGGAGCCGGTAGCAGCAATATCTAGTAGTGGTCTAGCTCTGCTCGAGAGTCTACAACCTCACAATAATAGTATATATGTATAGAACAGCCTGTAGCCTGTGTGTCTCTCCCCACCCAATGTAACCACACGTCTCATGTCCATGTCACGTGAGATCAGATCTAATGCAACAGTCATAAACTAAGAATATATAACTATGTCCATCCTGTATCCTATACAGAATCACCTTGAATATGTCAGGAAGATTCTGCCAATGTATGGTGTCAGGTGTCCTAGGTTATAGTGTACTTGATAAACAAGCACAAGAATATAAAGGTTCTCGAATATCCATCACTAAATGACGTACACAACTCCGCGTACGGGGTTGGCACCCGACTGTGATCGGACGCTAAGTATGTCATACGGTCCTAGGTTATAACATGTACAATAGTCACAGAAAAGTAAAACAAGAGAACTAATTAAACTAATAATCTGCAATTTATGGCAAGGTACACTTGCCTGGGATTGGAATATCAGTGGCGGTCCTTGTAACAGTGGGTTCAGCAATAACTCCTCCAAAAGCTGAAATAAACATTAACAACAGTCTCAGCACATAGGAAATAGTTAGGAACGGCTGTCCTTAAGTCCAGTTTGGACACAAGGGCAAAAATGACACTACTGGGCCAAAGCGGGTCCATGCGTAGGTCGCTTTGTACCGAAAACCGGGTCAGGGTCAAAGGTCTCCAAATCAATCCAACTTAGTGTCAACAAGTCAGGAACGTTGATACGAACCCAACGGAACTTCCAGAGTTGGATTCCGATGAGCCGTTCTCAAAATCGCCCGTCAGGTGGAGCCTGTGGGGCCCACGACACGCGATTTTCCAACATTCTCAGAATTAAACAAAACTTGACCCACAGGACCAGCGTATTGCTACGAGTCCGATGGTGCAGGTTTCGTCTCAATCCGACGTGTATACACTAAGTTACAGTGAGATTTAGAAAACACGGATACGGGACGATGTCCGCGGATACGCACTGATTCTGGTGTGCACGCACATCCGAATCAGCTTCTGCGAAAGCCCGCACGTCCGTATCAACGACGCTGACGTATCGGTGAAGACCGCACGCGACCAAGTCGTCCCGTTTGGCGGGGCGTACTCGATTCCGGGGTGAAACAGGGCTAAGTTTTTCCTGTTTTTGGATCGCGGTGTGCGATCACCACAGGACGCGATGCCCCGAGCAGTTTGTCTGGGCACCGAGAGGGTCTAACAGGCTTCGCAAAGAAACTTACGGAATGAAAATCGGAGCTACGAGTAGGAAGTTATGAATACCTGAAAGAAGGCTGAAAAGTTCGATCCGCGCGTATCAAGTTCGTGTCTCCGTGTCCTGGTTCCGTATCCAAGCTGTGTCCTAGCTAGGGTTTGCTGTCGAAGGCTTGCCGGAGATGATCGGGACTCGCCGGAGTCGGCCTGGGGTTCGGGTGGAAGCAGCGCCTGTCCTGGTGTGATCGGCGACGTCTGGGCGGCCGGTCCTAGTACCGTGGGTGGCCGGACATCGACTGGAAGGGTTCGACAGCAGGGTTGGGGCCGGAGGTGGCCGGACTGGGATGACGGTGGACTGCTGGTGGTTCAGCGGGAGGTCGCTGGTGGTCCGGCGGGGTCTGGAGGTTCAACCAGAGTACGAGAACTCGCCGGAGAAGAAAGAATCGAAGGCCATTTCCGGTGGCCGGCTCGGGGTTTTATAGAGGGAAAAAGGGAAGAAGAAAAGCCGGAGGTTGGCCGGAAGTGGAAGGGAGGAGGTCGCCGGGTGCGGGGGAGGCGAACCGTGGGGTCGTCCGGCGGCCACGGCGGCGGAAACGGCCGCCGGCAGAGGAAACGACCGGTCGGGGTGTTAATTTTTGGGGTTAGGGATTTGAACAGGTCGGGTCGGGTCCGGTGTTGGCGGGTCGGGTCTGACCCGGATCCGACCCGCTAGCCTGAGCGGTTCGGTCTAGATAGACCGGCCGGTCCGGTTCAGGGTTCGGTTTGATTAATTGGTTTAATTAAATCAGTAAATTTTTACAATAGTTTTTAATGCTTTAAAAATTCATCCGGGGTCCAATAAATTCCCGGAAAAATACCCCAGGCTCGGTTTTTAATTTTACACTTGAAAATATAATTTTTATCACATTTTAATATTATTTAATATCATTTAAAAATTCATTTTAAATCAGACAGCTTTAATTTATTGGTTTAAAAATTACCGAAAATTGCTAATTAATTCCAGAAAAATAAATTTAAAATTCTTAAAAATTTTAGGTGATTACACTCTCCGATCTCTCCGACCAATGAGGTGGTAGCATCGCTCCCTCCGTGCCCTGCACGTAAAATTCAGTCTCCCGCTACGCGCGGTACAGACAAAACTTCGGGCAGGGCCTCTACGCTAACCCAGAAGTATCCACTGCGCTCTACGCGTAGGAACCAGTCTCCCGCTACGCGCGGTACAGACAAAACTTCGGACAAGGCCTCTGTGCTAACCCAGAAGTATCCACTGCGCTCTACGCGTAGGAATCAGTCTCCTGCTACGCGCGGTACAGACAAAACTTCCGATGGTGCCTCAACGCCAAATCGGAAGAACAGATCACGCTCCACGCGCGAAACAACATCTGACTTCTACGGTAAAACAGATGAGTGCGGTGATCTCCGCAAGGGGAAGCAAGCAGGCGAATATTCAGCCTCTCGGCCTTTACTCCAGCAAGAGAACAATCTACCTACCCTCCGGATTATGCGAGAAGCCGATGGCCGACTGAGGACCTCTTCAACTTTACGCCAGTCTGAGCGAATCTCCAAATTACGTCAGGCGAAGTCCCGGGGCGTAAAGCAAGCTCAGGTTGCTACTCCTGACCTACGCGAATGCCTAATCCAAAAGCGTAAGGAGAGGGGACCTTCCAACATGTCTATTACGCCCCCTAGAGAGCAATGTTGTAATAGTCATAAGATTATGATTGACTGCTGCTGTTCTAAAGCAAAACGGTCGGTCTTCGACCGATTGAGCTACTCTCAGTCTTTTTCGGAAGGAGAGCACGCGTATGCGTCCGTGAACATGGCTTCACGCATACCCAGAAGAAGGTCGAGCTCAAGACGTCATCCCTCTGGGCCTCCGAGCCGAAGAAGATTCGAAAACCTCCTCTGGAGCACTGAAGCTGGGGTGTTCTAAAACACCCGGGCAAGGTCACAGCAACCAGCTCCGTACTCATCTGATTCCAACGCTGGGGGTCGCCAATCTCCCAGATCAGATGCTGAGAGTGTAGAGTCGACTTCTGCGACGACCTATACTAATCCTTCGATGACACCCAGGGAAGTGGGAGCCTACGCCATTGAAGACGAACGCGAGGAGGCTTCAGGAAACGCGGAACAACGCATCACTGTGCTAGAGACGTCTCTGAAGCAAATGTAATCCGTAATGGAGAACATGCGCCAGATGATGCTAACTCAGTACGCGACTGCCATGGCTTAAGCGTCGGTCCCGCCAACTCAGATACATGTGGGGGTGGACTTACCACCATCCAACCCAAGCCAAGAACCTGCTCTAGATCAAGAGTCAGCAGTCCCTCCGCTTCCAACTGAGAATCCGATACAGGCAGTACGGGAGTTGAAAGCCCAGTTTGATGCCTTGAAGCACAAAGACCAGCTCAAGAAACTGGGAATCAACCAGCCTTACCCGGCTATCTGGGAAGAAGTCTCTTTTCCTCCGAAGTACAAACCTCAGACTATGGCTCTGTTCGAAGGAAAAACATCACCAAGTTAATACATGAACTATTTCAGTATGATGACGGTGTTGCTACAAGGGAACGACGCCCTCCTCACTCGGGTGTTCAAGGGCTGCCTCTCAGGAGTAGCCTATCAGTGGTACCGTAGCTTGGCGGACAACTGCATTACTTCCTTTGAGGACTTCAAAGCGCTATTCTTCACACTATTCTACGAGGGTGGAATGGACATGTCTATGTCCTCCCTCATTGAAGTCAAGCAAAGGGAAAAGGAAGTCATTCGCACCTTCGTCGAACGTTTTCGTCAGGCCACCTTACAAATGCCTCCAGGAGTTCCAGACTCGGCGTTAGTAGACATTTGCAGGAAGAACCTCCTTCCTATAGTCTCGGTGTTCACAGGACCATATCAGTTCCATGAGTGGCCCTCGTTCATCGTCTCGGCAGTGGCCGCCGAAGACAACAGTCGCAAGACGCGCGACAATGGCATCATGATCTCCGCCTCCGATAGAGGCAAAAGGTCATCTCCCAGCGGCGACCATCCTCGCAGCTCCAAAGGAAAAGAAGCTCTGACGGTCAATACGTCCAGACAAAAGACGGCGACGACCACGCAGACAAAGCCCGGGACTTCCAGGCCCGTCGAGGTCTACTCTTTCGACGACGACGATATCCCTAGTATATTTGAGTGTCTCGTCAAAAGTGGCAAGATCACCCTGCCGGAGCTAAGGCGGCCCCAAGAGGTCGGCAGTATCGACGACCCCAAATACTGTATCTTCCACAGATACGTACACCACCCAACAAAGGTGTGTTACGTACTGAAAAGGAAGATCCAGGGGTTGATCGATGCTAAGGCCATCACCCTGCACAACACCGAGAAAATGGTCACAGCCAACATGATCTCTCTGCGGTTCGGCGATCTGCCTCCCCAAGAAGTCATGGACGGTATCACGCCCATTTCCCGAGCCACAATGGACATCGTCAATCTCCCTCCGGCTAGGGATCAAAATCATAACCTGGTACCCCTGACCACCCGTCAGGGCGAGATTATGTGGGTTCGTCCAGATTTGGTGTCAGAGCTCGAGGAAGAGACTAAAGCTACTAAAGCTGCGTCTAGGAGGAGCTCAAAGTGCAAACCATGCCATATGGTCGCAAATTCTTCGCCATCAGACGAAGACGAGGTACTTGTTGCAACCCGGTCAGGGAGAGCCTACCTCAACGACTACGGAGCAAGTCAGGAGGATATACCGGCAGACGTTTCAGCTGCCAAACCTGCAGGGCCAAGCCCCGTTATACCGGAAGCCAACCCTTCAAAACCGACGCCGGCGGACAAAGGAAAACAAAGAAAAGTGCGCTTCGATAAACCTGTGAAAAACATTCCGAACAAAGGTTTTGAGAAGTCGTATAACTTCGACATCCTAGCCCAACTGGCTAATACACCGGCCAGGCTCTCCATCTTCGAGCTACTCAGGCTCTCCCAAGACACTCGTCTAGCCTTGAGTGAAGCACTGATGCAGGCGGAGGCATGCTTGACCCAGCTCAAGTCTCCCGACGAAGAACCAGTGGCGTGACCTCAATGCCACAGTGTGATGGAGGTGGTCCCAAATATCACCTTCACCCAAGACGACATGCTGTTAAAACATAACAGGCATGACAGGCCCCTCTATTACACCGGGTACGTCGGTTCCATGGAGGTTGATCGAATTCACATAGATCCGGGATCATCGATCAGCATCATCCCGCACAGTCTGCTCAGACCATTGAGGATTCCTACCAGCAAACTGGCTTACACCTCCACTACAATCATGGGATTCAACGCCGGAATAAGTAAGCCGTTGGGGAAGATTCGCCTGAGGATCCAGATTGGCAACCTCAGATCGGTGGCCACATGTTACGTGATCGATTCAGAGGTATCCTACAACATCTTGCTGGGAAGACCGTGGATCCACGATCACAACATCGTTCCTTTAACTCTACATCAATGTCTTAAATATGTAGACCCCCAAGGAATGGTACAAACGGAGGTGGCCGACCTAAACCCGTTTAAAGGAGTAGAGTCCTACTATTTCGACGCCGTGTTGTACTCGCAGGACCACACGGAAGAAGTGGCGGGCAAGACAGAGAAGGAATCCCACCGGGAGCCAGGAGAACCCTCTGCCGTACTACCGCTGTCGATCAGAGTGAAAGGACGAACCACTCGTCTAAAAGCCATAGAGCCCATGGCTATTCACCTGAACAGATCCAGCTCAGGGAAAAGAACCAATTCTCCAGTGGTTACTCTGAACCAGAAGCCTCCACCTTTGGTCATCAACCTTCGGCGCGATGAGCAGCCGACCGATGTAAACACGACCAGGAACGGAGTTCCAGATGGCAATAAACATCCTCTTTTCCAGTACATTAATGCTCAGATTCCAAATCAGGAATCCACTCCCCGTGACGAGGTAGAACCCATAGCACGAAAGTTCTTGGAAGCTATGGACTCCTACCATCCGCATATCTGGGAAGCAGCATCATCATCCAACGTCATCACAACGTATGGACCGTATGAAGATTCTATCTTCATAATCCCGCCTACATGCAGCAGTCAGCGTCCAATAGTATTCGGTCGCATGTGCAATCAACCAGCCATCCAGGAAGATCCTTTCGATGACGATACTGGGAAGATGCAGGTTCACCGATACAGCCCTCAAGCGCTGAAGATCATGCAAAACATGGGCTACGACTTGAAGCGAAAGCCGGGCCTCAACTACGGAAGAGGCAGACGAACGCCGCCACGCGGCGACCCCCGCTACCAACATACTCGTTTCGGGCTAGGGTATGCCACCTCCCTTACGGCTTCCACGTCGGATGAGGACATCTTTTTCTCCTCCTGGGACGGCTCGTCACCCCCCGACTCACCTAGTGCTCCCGAACAAGCACTATCAGCAAATATGGTGATGACAGATCCCTCAGAAGCAGAGGAACGAGATTCTGAGCCGTTTGAGAATGACTCTTGGGCTCAACAAATGGATACACAGTGGGAATTCTGCTTCGAACAGAGGGAACCTCCAACCAAAGACGAAATTATCCAAATCGATGTTGGGGGTGAGCTTTCGCCAAAGCCGATATTTATTAATGACAATCTTCCACCAGCCGAAAGGGAAGAAATTATACAGCTGATAAAGGAATACGTCGACGTCTTTGCATGGGATTATGGAGACATGCCGGGCCTAGACCCGAAGGTGGCTACTCACAAACTCAACATATTGGCTGACTCAAAGCCTGTGAAGCAGTACCAACGTCGGTTCCGACCGGACATGATGGACGCCATTGAAGCTGAAGTTAAAAAGCTGATAGCCTGTGGGTTCATCCGGGAAGAACAACATCCCGACTGGGTCGCCAACGTTGTCCCAGTCATGAAGAAAAATGGGAAGGTACGTATCTGCATCGATTACCGAGATCTGAATGCGGCCTGCCCCAAGGATGAATTTCCTCTTCCCATCACGGACATCATGATCGACAACACCTGCGGTTTTGAACGCATGTCTTTCATGGACGGGTTCTCAGGATACAATCAGATCAAGATGCATCCTGAAGACGAGAAGCACACTGCCTTCCGTACCCCGTTGGGAGTGTATTGCTATACGGTCATGCCCTTCGGATTGAAGAACGCCGGGGCTACGTACCAACGGGCTATGAGCGGCATATTCCATGAACATTTACGCAAAACAGTAGAGTGTTACGTAGACGACATAACCGTCAAAAGCCGCCTCAAGGATGATCACATTCAGGACCTAAGGACGGTATTCGAGTTAATGCGCCGACATCAACTCAAGATGAACCCTACGAAGTCCTTCCTGGGCGTATCTAGTGGCAAATTCCTGGGATTTGTTATCACCGCCAAAGGCATCCAGGTGGACCCTGACAAAGTCCAGGCCATCGTAGAAATGCGACCGCCCCGCAATCTAAGGGAACTCCGGGGATTTCAAGGCCGTCTGGCTTATATCCGGAGGTTCATATCCAACCTCTCAGGAAGATGCCAGCCTTTTTCGTACCTCATGAGGAAAGGTGTATCCTTCGTATGGGACGAAACCTGTCAGCAAGCATTCGGGGAGATCAAACGCTACCTCACCAGTCCGCCGGTTCTGGTGCCCCCCATCATGGGGAAACCATTCTTGCTGTACGTCCGAGCAATGGATCATTCGCTAGGAGCTCTTCTAGCGCAGAAGAACGACGTGGGGCATGAGCAGGCTATCTACTACCTCAGCAGGATGATGGTCGGAGCCGAACATCGGTACAACCCAGTGGAGAAAGAATGTTTGGCTCTGATGTTCGCTATCCAAAAGATGCGGCACTACGTCACCGGCCAGACTATTCATATCATCTCCAGGATCAACCATCTTCGAGTACTGATGAGCAAGCCGAGTATTCTTAATTCCCGACTCGCAACCTGGGCGATGCTGTTAACACCATATGACATGGTGTACATCCTGCAGAAGTCCATCAAAGGCCAAGCGCTGGCCGACTTCCTGGCTGCTCATCCGATCTCGGAGGCCTCCAAGTTATACGAAGACATTTTCGACGAAGTTGCAGAGTGTAATTTCGCAATGGAAAGTGACACATGGCAACTGTTCTTTGACGGCGCCTCCAGGACTGGCCCCCAGGAAAACGTGGTTTCAGGGGTAGGAATCGTCCTGGTCACTCCTGATAAACTCGTCATCTACCGGGCATACTCTCTTAATGAACCATGCTCCAACAATGTGGCGGAATACAACGCCCTGTCGATCGGGCTCCAAGTCGCTGAAGAGCTGGGGGTCGAATCCCTGGAAGCTTTCGGTGATTTTTTGCTTATCGTCAATCAAGTCAGAGGGATATACGAAGTCCGGAATCCAGACCTCATCCCCTATCATCGAGCGACAATCGAGATAGCCATGACGTTCAAAGGGTTCTTCCTAGAGCATGTACCTCGATCTCAGAATCTGGAAGCTGATGCCCTGACCAGTCTAGCTGCGGACTTAGCTACCCCTATAAGAAGGCAAGATTCAGTGATCTTTCTTAACAGAGATTTATTCTGCATGAAGAACAACCTTCACATAGAACGCAGCCACGCTGTGAACACAGATCCCCCCGGAAGAGACTGGAGAAGTCCCTTCATAGATTTTGTCGCATACGGAATCTTGCCAGAGGACCCCAAAGAAGCAGTATCCGTCAAGAGACGATCATTACGCTTCTATTTCGATGCATCTTCACACTGCCTATATCGTCGAACCTACGACGGACTGCTATTAAGATGTCTCTCAGACGATGAAGCACAGCAGATTATCCGAGAAGCTCACGACGGCGTATGCGGAGCGCATCAGCCCGGTCCTAAGCTACAGGATCGTATCAGGAGAATGGGCTACTACTGGCCCACTATGATCACAGACGCGATCAGTTATGCAAGACAATGCAGAGCCTGTCAGGTTCATGCAGACTTCATACACCAACCGTCTGAATATCTACATCCTACGGTCGCATCATGGCCCTTCGAAGCATGGGGTATGGATATCGTCGGTCCCATTCACCCGTCCTCCTCCAGAGGCCACCGGTTCATACTGGCCATTACGGATTACTTCTCCAAATGGGCAGAGGCGATCCCTCTGGCTGAGGTAAAAGCGTCTGACGTGATCAGCTTCATCAAGCACCACGTCATTTATCGCTTTGGGATTCCTCGAAGGATAATCCATGACAATGGGCCTCAGTTCATCAGCCAAGCGTTTCATCGATTTTGCGATAAAAGTCGAATACATAATATTGCCTCTACGGCATATTATCCAGCTGCTAATGGTTTGGCGGAAGCTTTCAACAAAACCATTATCAAACTCCTGAAGAAGTTTATCTCTTCAAACAAAAGAGACTGGAACGAGAAGCTGGGCGAATGTCTCTGGGCATACCGCACAACGGTACGGACACCTACAGGTTGTACCCCCTTTTTACTGGTCTACGGGAGCGAGGCAGTTCTTTCCATCAAAATCCAGATCCCGTCGCTCAGGATAGCAGTGACTAGTGAGTTGACTCGAGAAAAGAATGACCTGTTAAGGCTCCAAGAGCTTGAAGGATTAGACAAGAAACGCCTACAAGCTCAACAGCGCATCGCGCTCTACCAAGCACGCATTTCCAAAATTTTTAATCATAAAGTGAAAGAAAGAGTGTTCAAGGTCGGCGAGCTAGTTCTAGCCGTAAGAAGGCCGATGATTCTTACCCACAGAAGTAAAGGCAAATTTCAGCCCAAGTGGGAAGGCCCTTATGAGATCGAGACAACGTTCTCGAACGGCGCCTACAGGATAGTCCAGCCTAAAGGAGACCTGTTAATGGCTCCTATCAACGGCAAATTCCTGAAAAGATACTATGCTTAATCTCCCCTGCTCGGGTGGGACATAGCAAGGATCTTGATTCTGACAAAACTACTTCCAAAACGCAATTGGTAGGGTTACGCTCTATCATGTCCATACTACCTCTGATATCACTCTCACCAAAATCTGTCATTTATATTCCAAAATGATGGGTCCACAAAAGTCAGAAAAGAGTCGCCTTTATTTAGAGGCAGAATTACATCTGGGCAAGCAAAAAGGGGAAAGGATACATCATGATGGCGGGTGAGTCAGATTGTGAATCAGCCACTCCAGCACAGTTATCCTCTCATTCCTAAGAACCAAGGCGTCGGTACGAGCCTGCTCCAGCCGTGCCTCAGGAATGTCCGTGAGGGTCAGATCAGCCTTTGCCCGAAGACAGCCCGCGCGAGCAGCTTCTGCACGGTCCAACTCCCATCGCGCTGTGCTCAGTCGGCCAAACGCTACCTCCAGACCCGCCAACGACTGGGAAGCCCACTCCTCTGCCCGAGCGAGTTCTTCCTTCAACATGGAGACCCTCGCTGCATTCCCTTCATGCTCAGAACGACACTGCGTCTCAACAGCAAGAGCCTCTTCCACGACAACTTTTCTCCTATCCACCTCCAGCTTATGCTTCTGGATAGAGTTGTCTAGGCTTTCCAGCTTCGTAGCAAGCCGCGCAGTCATGAGGTCAAACCGAGCCTGAACATCAGCATCGAGGCCCCGAGTCAGCCGCAAATGTTCGTTAATAGGTTGCTCTAACCCATTAACCACCGCCTCCAGGGCGTCAACTACCCCGGGATCACCGAGCTCCCTGATGACCCCGATCGAAGCGAGAGAAGTCTTTCTCAGGCGCTCAAAATCCAGACTCTTCGCTAATACCATTGATACCATCGTTCTCAAACCGGTGTAGAAAAGGCTGGTATGTTGCTCGGTCAACGCAACTAGATCCGACTGAACGCCGGGAGCGCCCGCAATGTCAGCAAGTCCCTCTCCAGGGATGATTGCAGACGAGGTGGCCACAGCCGTCGCATCGACACATGGCGCAATCGAAGAAGGTGCGGTAACGGCGGTCGAAGTCGTCGCCACACTCACAAGAGGCAAGGTCACGACGACGTGTTCATCCTCCTCTCGAGGTGACGAAGCTACTCCGGGCGTACTGGCCCCCGAAGCCACTTTCTTATCAAAGTCGAACGCCTCCTCGTCAGAAGCCCGAGCGGAACCAGAATGTGCTTCAACGCTATACTCCCCGTGGGCGCTATCCCCTGAGAAGAAGACGAGAAAGTCAATATCAGTATGATGACAATCTTTCTGAAGGAAGGCATAAAGACGACATTTACCCGGAGCCAACGGCATATACGACGCATCTGCAGTCGATATAGCCAAACCACGCCTTAATGACGCAATGCGAATCGTCATGCCTGGAGAAAGAGGTGGGCCGACCGACATCACCGAGAGTTCTGTCAGGCCTCCACCAAGACGTGGTCGAAGTTTATCGGCAGGAATCTCGCCAGACGCGCTCACTGACGCGGCAGGAGTCATGCCCGCTTCTGGCCTCGGGAAAGATTCTCCCATCTGCCTCGGCCACACAGGCAATCTCGCTCCGCTACCTGGAGCAGTAGCCGCCATAGCCACCTCTAACGAGGATTCTCCGGCATCGACGACCAGAACTGTAGGAGGTCCCTTTCTAGAAGGCGAGGAACCTCCAGCCAAAGAATCATCCCCGATGTAGGGAGAGGCAGGCTCACTCCCAGGAGCCGCAATACCAGGAATGCGGAGAGGACGAGCAACCGTCTCCTTCCTCCTCTTGCGAAGAGAAACTTCCTTCAGAGCAGAAGCCCGTCGCTTCCCAGAAGGGACTACCAAAGCCCCCGCAGGCAGAGGCACTTCGCACCTCAGCACCGACACCAGAGGCTCGTCCGGAGTACCAGACTCCTCACCTTCGTTCGAAGAAACTGAAGGGACGTCAACTCTTCCCCCAGGCTTGGGAGAAGGCACCCGGAAGCTTCCACGCACGTCGAAATCACGATAGAAGGTGTTAATCGCCACGTAAAACTGGGCGTAAGAATGGAGAATGCGAAGCTCCGTGGAGGTTGTAACGACCGGCACAATGAAGGTTGCCCTCGTACAACCCATGAGGAAATATCGCCACCCTCTAGCTCCATCAATGAGTCCGCCCCTGGACCTAAAGCTGGTAACGGCATTGCCCACATGCAACTGATCGTACCCAAACTGCCTGGCAAACCGACTAGGCAAGTAGGGCTCGAAGAAGCAGTGATCTTCGCTCCTGTACAGCAGATGGGAGAGTCTAATACAGACCAACCAGTTAAAAGCTTCCGGGGAAAGGTCGGTCTTCTCTCCACCTGAATCCTCAAGCCGCACCCCTGATTGATTGCGATGCACGGGGGGAGCAGTACAGAGGAGCTTCCAACCGTGGCTGAGGTTAAACACCAGCCGGCAGTCTAAAACTGTGCTCACATTCCAGGAGGAATCCTTGTAATTCAGCAAGAATATACCCCCCGAGCTGCTATCGGACCCAGGAGACATCACCCGGGGATTGTGGAGAATCAACCATCCCATCAAGTATAGGTATGGTAATTCCACCCTGGGAAAACTCTCACGTCGAGCTTCGTCGACGAGCAACGCGTCAGTTATGGCTCTCAAGCCAGCCTGTATACGGCACACCATGGCAGAAAGCAAGCCCAGTCTTGCCCCAAACACCAGGCGCACTGTCGGCCACAGGATATTCCGGTGAATGCGGTCCACGGACGCGGTACCTGGCACCACTACTCGGCGCAGCCATATGGAGAGAAAACCAGCCAGTTGGGCTTCCTTAGACAAAGGCCTGCGACAGCGCCTCAAGTAACTACAGGCCTTAGTGCCTTCCGGGTACTTTCCTACCCCCTCGACAAGAATCTGATCCGGAGCTTCAGCCTCCTCCATAAGAGTCTCCACAACCTGGGCACTAAGTACGCCCAAACAGTTCACGGGCTCATTCTTGCCACCCGAGGCTTTCTCCGACCTGGCGGCCCTGGCTCGGTGGAAGAAGAGGTAGGACATCCACTTGGTGGTGTGAGCCAAATCAGAAGGCTCGTTATAAAAGGCGGTGCACGCGAAGTATTGACACATCAGCTCCTGATATACTTCCGCCACCCGAGGGTCCAAATCCCCCAACTCCCGGTTGATGGGAACATACTCTTCATATGGAGTATCCCCCATCGGCAGTCTCGAGACAACTGCCATCTCGTGGAGCGCCAATCCCAACTCCCCCAGTGGAGTGGCAAAGGTCCCGGTGAGCGCAATGTACCGCTCCATCAGCGCCAGGAACAAATTAGGGTTCGGAGGCAACCCGACGCTCATCGCACTCACAGCGGCATATAGTCCAATGCCCTCCAACTCTCTCTGGAAGTGCTTCAAGGCCCAGTCAACTAGGCATCTCCATCGGGAGTTCGTTGGGGCGATCCACCCATTGTACCGAGGATTCTCCTTGGGATATACCCCACCTCGACCCATGAAGTCGTTGCAGAAGGTCGACAATTGGACCGGCTGGATCACCAAGCTATCTTCACTTGGAACACTGCCCGGGCACAGTCCTCTGAACAACGTCACAACGCCGGAGGGGCGACTGACGAATGACCCCTGGTCAGCTCCTTTCAGATGAAAAATCTTCCCCGGCTTGTCGTGAAGATCAGGAGTCAGCGTCCACGACATCTTTCTAGGATGCGTCGCGTGGAAGAAGGCCGAGATGGGATAATCCCTCGGTATCGTTGGCAGGTACAAAACCAAATTCCCTGCTGGGAAGACCCAAGGCTCCCTTTTAGGCTTCGTCTGGGACTGTTTGTCGATCATGTCCCCAAAAAGGAAAGCCGGCTTTACGTACGGCTCCCCGTCTACATAAGTCAGAGGCTCCCCGTTGATCATGCTCAACAGCATTCGCTCACCCTGAGCCGTTATTAAGATCCTCCTTCCTTCAGGGTACTGGGGTCCGGAGATAGGGAATGCCACGTGGGACAGATCCTCCAGGTAGTTCGAGTGCAGCATCCCAGCAGCGGAGCCCATCACCTCGGCCAGTGGAGACTCACCCAAGTCAACTACAAAAGTGCAAGGAAAATACGTTATCACAAGTCTTGCACGAACATACGGACCGAAAGAAACAACAGTCTATGCTCTACGCAGGATTGTGCAAATCTGGCAATTTTACGCCGAAGGTCCCCCCACAAGCGTAAAATTCAAATTTTACGATATACCCCAATTTTTGGTAGCCAGAGCTTCTACGCTCAGAACTACGAAAATATGGAGTCTTTACGCTGACACATTAGAAATATGGGCGTAAAAGATGAAAACGCCTCCGTGCATCATCTTCCTCAAGAAGAGGCTATCAGCACAGAAGACGACCTAGCGCGGTCACGTTCAACGTGTGCGAAAGATTTTTTGTCGTTTTTGTCACCCCGAAGGCTTTACCTCTAAGACCGGGTGCACTGCTCGTCGGCAGGACACTTCGCTCAGAAGGAAGTTTGCCTTGACCGACCAAAGACTCCCTCGCTGGGGCGGAAGAATGAGAAGAGGAACCTATACCCTTTCCCTTGGCGGAGGAGGTCTGTTTCGACGCCATTTTCTGAAGACTCGAGATGCTCGGAGAGAGAACGAAGAAAAAACTCGAACAGTCGAAAGCTCTCTTTCGCAGAAGACGGATAAAAAGTTTCTCTCTCAGAAAACTTGGGATATATATAGAGTTCGGGCCGACTCCTCGAATCCTCAGACGGACTCCTCGAGACCCTAACCAAATCTCGCAAAATTAAATAATGGGTTATGATTGGATGCCACGTCAGCCCACTAACCTTGAAAGACGAACAGTCAGCAAATTTGAAAAGTTTTTCGTGCAAAGATTGTTCAGCAGGTCCTACGCTGAAGGAGCTTTCTACGCTCGACAGCAACAGATCTACGGTTTTACGCTCGCAAGCTATAAGTCTATGGTTTTACGCCCGGATGCCTTTTGTGCTCAGTAGCTTTTACGCTCGAGAGGCCACAAATCTACGACTTTACGCTCAGCAGATACCAAATTGATGATCTCACGCTCGGTGGCGCTCAGTTTACGCTCAGAAGCAACAGATCCGCAAGACTTCACGTTCGGAGAAATTTTCTTTTCAGGAGCTACAGATAAACAGTTCTACGCTAAAGGAGCTTCCTACGCTCGACGGCTACGAATCTACAACTTTACGTTCGACAGCTACAAGTCAGGTTTTTGGCCCGGATGCTTTTGTGCTCAGTAGCTTTTATGCTCGAGAGGCCACAAACCCATGACTTCACGCACAGGAACTACAAGTCTACAATTTCACGCTCGACGGTGTTTTACGCCCGGAGGCTACAGACTGATGATTTCTCGCTCCACGACTTTCCGTATATTCGAACAGTCCCCAAGACGGTCAATTACAGGAGTTCACACAGAAGATACTCCTCCTTGGCCTCAACATATCCCAAGTACCCCAAACATACAAGAGTTCAAACATTGAGAAATTACTCTTCTCGGGTCAATTGGAGGTTCATCCAGACTCCAGTCTGAATATCTCGTCTATCAAAAGATGGCAACTCAGTTTTGACAGCCATTCCTCGACCTTGTTCCAAGGGATTTTTGAGATGTCACTCTTGAAGACGAAGACTGAACAAAAAAATTCTGTTCACCAGAAGTTCAGAGCTCTACGCGATTCCTCAGTCCTAGCAACAGGACAGTTCTAAAAATGTTCAAAATGCTCTACAGCGTTCTATGGACTACCCGCTATGCGTAAAGGACAGGACCTAGCACTCTTTCTACAAAGTCGGCGTACAGATTCAGACGTGTTGAAGCTGCACATATTCAGACTTCATAGCAACGTATGGCAAGATGATCATATGGAGAAGAAAGATGATTTTATTAAAAAAATCAAAATCATGATTACATATGAGGGAAATCCAATCTACAAGGGTTTTCTTTTCATTTTCATGACTACATATGAGGGAAATCCCATCTACAAAGGATTCCCCGTCATCGTCCGAAGATCACACCAAGAAGCCGCTCTGACAGGGTCTCGCGCCGGTGATGGTCTTCCTCTTCTTCCAAGAAGGTGATCAGTGGCAGGAGGATACAAAACTGGGCAGATGACCCATCCTCCAACAGAAGGAAAGCAGAGTAAATCTGCTTGCCTACAAACCACCGCCAATCAATCCGGGACAGAACGAGTCTGTCTGACTCTCGTCACCGGAGGGCATCGAGAGAAGGCGCGACATGCCAGCCGCCGTGGTCAAATACGACCCTTTCTCTCTCCTGGGGCAATGCCATACAAAGTTGCTGATTATCCCGAGCAAGGGAGGCTAAGATATCCTTCCATGATCCATCGTTGCAGTGGACACTTGCTCGAATACGCCGTCTTTTTCGGCTCCTTACACGCTGGAAGAACATTATCTTCTTCTTCCTCAAATCGACCCGGCAAACTCCGGTGATCATCTCTGCGTGGTGATGAAGATGTGGGGAGAACAGGCTAACTCCCCCAGCCTTTTATAGGCAAAAGAGATCACAGCATTCCCCCATAAATCTGCCATAAAGTCTGCACCGACCGTTTCAACGCTCCATTCAGAAATATTTCGAGTTACGAGGGGCCGTTCATGCTTCGTTCAAAGCGTTTCAAATTCCAAGAAATTTAAAAGCTCTGAAGGGGGTCTTGTAGAAGCATAAAAAATGCGCTGGGAAGAGCTACGCAGCCTCTTGATACAGAGCAGCGTAAGCAGAGGCCTTCAGAGCCATCAGGCGTACAACAGAGTTTTCTCCGCTAAAATACAGCGTGAAGAATAAAACTCAAAGGACCATCCGCATAAGTGCAGTACGTCCAGGCCGCTCCAGCATGAAACAGAGTTCTTCATCGCCTCCATGGCGTAAAACTCATCCGCTCTCAAAGCAGCGTTATAGCGTACGAGGAACGCTTCATCTTCCCCGAAATAAACCTGTCAAGTCACGCAGTGAATCTGACCTCTGACTCATGACAAAAGGTGATGCATGGCTACCCAGACGACGGCTGAAAACGATGGCAGACCTCTCGGGACGCGTCCCACAGTATGATGGCGGATCTCACCATTTAATGCAGAGGATTTGGTAAAACATCACCAAACCGTCGTTTACTGGAGTCCCTTCAGCAAAAACCGCTCTTTTGCATACAAGGGAATACGCCGCCCTGTTTTACACAGGCAAACATGAGCTATTTTACGCTCCGCAGCAGACAAATCGCCTGCCACGTCAAAAGCTGCACTTCGTACGGGATTCGAGGCACGTCTCCACGTCTAATTACACAGAGCGGTGACAGTTTCTCTCAAGACACGTCTCTGCGACGGGTGCACAGAAGGCCTGCAGACCTTCGAAACACGCCTCCGCATTTAATGCATAAGATGATGGCAAATATCTGCAAGAGATTTGGTTATATCTTCAAAAGCCGTAATTCTGGCTAAGGCGTCCACATCAGCACGGTATGCAGCGGCTTCTACGCCCATTCAGGATCTGTGCTTAAGCGGCTTCTACGCCCATTCTGGCACGATATGCAGCGGCTTCTACGCCCATTCAGGATCTGTGCTCAAGCGACTTCTACGCCCATTCTGGCACGATATGCAACGGCTTCTACGCCCATTCAGGATCTGTGCTCATTCGGCTTCCACGCCTACTCAGTCTCTACGACTGTTCGGCTTCTATGCCTGCTCGGCTTCCATGCCTACTCGGCTTCTATGCCTGTTCGGCTTTTATGCCTACTTGGCTTCTATGCCATGGTGACGGACATTTGGCTTCTACGCCAACCTCTTCTACACAATGGATACCTACCCACGTGGCTTTTACGCCGTGATCTTAGTAGCAACCGTACGTGTTGTGTCCCCTTAGTTGGACCCACGTCACCCGCTCAGTCAAAAGATCATCTATACGTAGGCATTGGTTACTTTAACCGTTGTGTAAAAGGGTGCTGTACTTTTCACTCCTCGGTTGCTACACCAACGGAGTGGTCACTGTCACCAAAGACTCTATAAATAGAGGCCCCTGTCAATGGGGAACAAGGTCAAAAAATTTGGTCAAGAATACCAATATCAGATCCAAGGTCGACAATTGGAGAAGATCGAACAAGGAGGAGTATAGAGAGAGAGAGAGAGAGAGAGAGCCCGGAGCTCAGGCAAAGAGCGGGGATCGACGACTTCGGCATCGTGCATCCACCCTCTCCTACAACCTTCGAAGCTGCTACCTGTCTTCCACGGCACTTCTTCAACATCGCGTGGTCCAAGGGCTAAAGTGATCGACCGCAAATCAGACACCTATAGCAATTTATACCCAGATTAAATAAATTGTACTCCCACATCCTCGTATAGGATTATATTGTACAAGTTTGTTTGTAAACCAAAGGGCGCGGGTTTCGTACAAACTCCGTCATTGAAATACACTTTCATTCTTTCGTTTAATACCACAAACAACTGTATCCTTTGGCTACTAGTCGAGCTTTGTAGCGCTCAACCTGTCCATCTGGGTTCTGCTTCACGGTAAAGACCCACTTGCATCCAACTGCTCTCTTCCCCTCTGGCAGTCTCACAAGCTCCCTAGTGTGGTTCTTCTCCAGAGCTCCCAACTCCTCATGCATTGCCGCTTTCCACTTTGGATCGTTCTTGGCAACCTGCCAATTGTTAGGTACAGTAATACTATCCAAAGATGCTATAAATGCTCCATGAGAAGAAGGAATATGGTCATAAGAAACAAACTGAGCGATATCCCAACCATATCTGTTTGGAGGATTTCCTGCATTGCTGCGAGTGGTCCTCCGTACAGATAGTGGTGTGGGAGGAGTAGAAGTAGGAGGAATGATATCTTGTGAAGGAGGGGGTATCACCTGAAGGGGGGTTGGTGTCGGTGCCTCAGGAGTTGGGACGAACGCAGGCAAGGGACTTGGCACTGGCACTGTCGGTACTGGTCCTGCAGTTTGCTTCTCTCTTCTGCTGTAGGTAAGTTACTCTCCCTGAGCTGTAGGCCTAACACCTTCACCTTCTTGTCCCTTCTCCGTGCCTCCATGCCAAACTTCTAAATCGGTTACCACCAAGTTCTCCATCTCCCTCTCTTGCCTAATACTGGCAGTATTAGGCGTGTTGTGTGAAGTTCCGTCCTGGCGGTAGTATGGCTCATGCTCCCGAAAGTGGACATCTAACTGACAAACTTCTTCTTCTCTACTCGACTCCAGCACACTTCTGGGTCGCCGAGTAGCCTACGAAGATGCATTTGACCGCTCTAGGGTCAAGTTTCCCAACTGATGGCCTGTTGTCCTTCACAAAACACACACACCCAAACACCTTCTGTGGGAGTATCCCACTATTATTGCTTTGCAATACCTTACATGGGGACTTCCATCCGAGGACCTTCGAGGGCATCCTGTTGATGAGTTGAGCTGCTGTCAACACTGCATGCCCCCACAGACTGTGGGACATTCATGTCGATCATCATACTTCTTGCGACCTCCAGAAGGTGTCTATTTTTCCTTTCTGCAACTCTATTTTGTGCTGGTATGTATGCACATGTGGTCTGATACTGTATTTCGTGTGCTGATAGGTATTCTGCAAGCGTCCTGTTGGTATACTCCGTTCCATTGTCAGACCTCAGTACCTTCACAACTGCTTTGTACTGAGTCTGGACATGCTTATGGAAATCCCGAAAATAAGCAGGTACATCATTCTTATTTTTTATCAAATATAACCAGGTAACACGAGAGGCACACTCAATGAAAGAAACAAAGTACTTATAACCATTCATAGTGTTAGTAGCACATGGACCCCAGACATCAGAATGTACTACCTCAAAAGCAAAAGTGCTCCTATGACCCGTGCCAACATATGAACTCCTAGTAAGTTTTCCTAACTCGCACGCATCACATACTAATTTCTCTTTATTTATTTTGCATAAATCTCTGGATACAACTTACTTAGAGTATCAAAGGAAGAATGTCTCATCCTCCGATGATGGAGTATCAAGGTATCCTCAGTCCTCTGCTGCAGTCCTTCCATGCCAGCCTTCTCTGCCATAGATACCAATGCTGAGTCCAGTCCTTCTCGATCTAGGTACCACAGTCCCACATGCCAAGTGCCAGTCCCAAGTCTTCGTCCTGTCCCTTTCTCCTGGAAGGTCACTTTAGGAATATCAAAAGAAACAATGCATTTAAGTTGGAGGATTATAGAACTAATAGACAAGAGACTGACTGAAAATGATGGAGCATGTAAAACATTGGATAATCTTACTGAACCTGTACAATTAACAGTACCCTTACCGACCACTGGCTGAAAAGTGCCATCAGCTGTCCGAATGCTGTCTGCTGATGCTAGGTGAGTGTAGAAAGAAAACTCACTAGCATTCCCCGTCACATGCCGAGATGCTCCCGAGTCGATAATCCAGTCTGATGATTTAGGGGAAGAGATAGACGCAAGGGCAAGTGTTTCGTCAGTCCCTTCTGATGGATGGGCATACATGGCAGCGTTGCCCCTAACAAAGAATGAGGTGGACGCCTCCTCTGTTCTACTCCTCATGTCTCCTAGTGCCTGGTCCTCCACAGTAAAGGTGCCATCAGCTTCTCCGTTCCCTTCTGATATCAGGAGGTTCGCCCGATAACCTCCTCAGCCGCCTCGTCTACCCCCTCGACCACGACCACGTCCTCCATTATATCCTCGTCCGCCGAACGGTCCTCGTCCACCACCTGAATCTCCCTTCCTAGGTGGTTTGGTACAAGCATACCGATGATGATCCATCTTCCCACAGTTGTAGCACTGCCGGTTATGCTGCCAGGGCTCTCCCTTAGATCCTGTGTTTCCTGAGCTGGTGATCGCTAGTGCTGACTTTGCTTCGGAGGGACCACCTGTTCCGGCTTGCAGCCTGATGCGTGTCTCCTCCTGGATCATGGCTGAGATAGCCTCCTCAAGGCTAGGGATCTTTGGTTGGGCTAGAAGTAGGGCCGTCCTCTGTGCGAAAGCTGCAGTCAACCCTTTGAGGAACTTCATCGTCCTCTCCTGCAGACACACCTGTCTCTCCTTACACTTAGGGTCCCCGCAGCTCATCCGATCTGAGGAGTGATCATAATCCAACCACAGACGCTCTAACTCCATGGCATACTCCTGCACCGTCTTCTCTTCCTGTACGGTGTCATCAATCTCCCCATTTATCTGGAAGACCCGTAAGTTGTTCCCCACACCATCATAGGTCCTTCTCAGCTTCTCCCACACATCTTTCACCATCTCGATACCGTCTACTGTGGCGGCAATAGACTGGACTAAGGAGTTGAGAAGCCAGATGTAGATCACCATATGAGTGGACTTTCACTCATCGCGTCCTGTCGAGCCCTCGTCCGGCTCTGTCACCTCGCCCGTCAGGAACCCCTCCATATTTTTTTCTGCGAGGGTTCTTCTCACCCGCCGTGACCAACTCAGATAGGTGGCTGGTCCATCTAATTTCAGATCGATGGAGGGAAGCTTCAACTCTGACGACGTTCGTGTCGTGTTCTCACCAGCCGACATCGTCAACAACTTCATCAACGTCGCCACCTCTGCAGAATCGAGCTTCTTGATGATCTCCTCCATCAATGCGTCGTCTATCCAATCATGTTACGTCCGCTCCACGACTCACGCTCGTTCTCGTCGTCCACTCCTAGATCCGAACATGTCCTCCCTTTTTTTAGATCTAGGCATCCCTATTAGGCATTGTCTCGTGCTGGTGCGGAGGAGGCGGCAGCACACATGTCACAGCCACCGTCGCAGCAGCAGCAGCAGTCGCAGCAGCCGCAGCAGCAGTAGTAGCCGCAACAGTAGCGGGACGGGGCAGCAACAGCGAAGGACGGCCTGCGAAGGACAGAGAAGGGAATAAGGGGGGCGTGGAAGAGTTCGGTGGAGGAGATCTAGGAAATCCTCCTGTGGGTTTGTGGAAGCTTGGTGACGGCTAGGGTTTGTGGAAACTTGGCTCTGATACCATGTTGAAATTAGTTGATTATTTTATTGATTGTCTCATTGGCATTATATAGCCTTACAGTCATTAATACAATAATCTCAATCATTATGACAATAATCTCATAATGGAATATCCTGTGACATATTCTGGCATCCCAAATATGTCCTCAGGATATTCTCATGTGCTTATACTATACTTAAATATGACACCCAACATACCATATCAACAGAGTCCCTACCTATTGCTCTAACCTATGTTTCACGGACACGGATACAACATGGTAAGAAAACGATGACAAGGACATGACACCTATTTTGGTGTGTCCTGGTGTACTTTGGAGTGTCCAGATTGTTTATGATATTTGTCCAATACATGTCCGACACGACATGACATGACACATCTCGCTCATATCTGAAGTGTCCTTGCTTGCTAGGCTCTAACAGCATATTATGCACATCATAAAATCAGTCGGGACATTTTAGGTAGTACTATCTTATCGCTGCAAAGATAAGGGTTAACTCGAGCAAGGAATTGATTATTCCAGAAGTAATCAGACTGAAACTTCCTAAAATTAGGTTACCAACCTTTAGTCCTAAAAATGTTGTTCACAACTTCTTTTTTAACATTAGTGAATTCATTGCTGCCACTAGGCAGAGTGTGCGAAGGGTAAAGATGTACACGTCCTTATGAACCCTATTTTTATGAAGACGTTGTTTTCACGACTCGAACATGCATCATAAGCCAAGTGACTACTGGAAATGTACACACACACAATTCAAGTAACTAGAAATGATATTTGTTGTCAGCCCTAAAATTTCAACTATCTCATCAATTTATCACTACGCTATTTGGAGAGGACAAATTATCTATAATTTTTTCTTTTCTTTTTCTTACTTTTTTTCTGGCTCAGAATGTGCCATTCATCATGTTTCCTCATACGTTCGTGTGAGCCTCGTTCACACGGGCAGCTTCATCATCGCCAGGGGCGCCCACAAGCAAGCTCTTGTCGCCCACAAGCTGGTCTTGTCGACACCGGTACCCATCAACAGCTTGCACGTGGCGAGGGATTCCTACGGGACCGGTCGTCTTGGCTGCTCTCGCACGAGACGAGCGGTGTCCTCGGATCCGTCGTCTTATTTGCCCCTTGAGCCCAGAGTGTGCCAGTCATCAGTCCTCAGACATTTGTGCGTATCTCGCTCGGCCTAGTCGAGGACCTCGGTTCAGCTGATCGCACAGGCATCTTCATTATTAGTTATGTTCATGTGCGATGCAGATACCCAAAAAAATCTGATATTTTTGAAAAATTAGATAAATTTTTAAAATAGTTTAAAATAGTTTAAATATGATTTGAATATATTTTAACTAAAATTATATATATATATATATATATATATATATATATATATATATATATATATATATATATATATATATATGGGAGCGGATCAAAAGACCTGCTACCGGAGCTCCGCCAAAGCTCCCCCCCCCCCTCCCTCCTGGACCATCGGATCGGGGGGGGGGGGGGGGGGGGCACGCGTGGGGTCCCCGCGATCCAACGGTTGGGAGCTTAACCTGTAAACCAACGGTTGGGCGCCTATATATATATATATATATATATATATATATATATATATATATATATATATATATATATATATATATATATATATATATGTTTTGTAGAACTTTGGATATATGTCTAGATAATACTATCTAGTTAGTTTAACCTGTAAACCAATGGGTGCAGATCAAGATTGTGAGCCTTTTACTGATGTTTACTGGATCAAATTTTCACAGGCGAGCAATGCAAGGTGATTATGTTTATTAAGTTGTTATGTGTCTAAGTATAGTTGAAATTTAGGTAAATGATAAATCAGGGTTTGATCATATTATGATTCCTACTATTCAAGTTTGCACCCAGAACTTTGCCATGCTACCTACTTCCTATAATTTTTCAGTATCCAATTATGTACTTTAGATTTGGTTTATTATTTGAAGTCTCCTTGTTTTCTTTTAAAACGCTTATATCTTGAAATTGAAGTTGTAGATAGATTTAATCAGTATTCTTCTCTTCACGTACACATGTTTTCGTGTCCGTGTCACACACCAAAATGTAAGACAAGTCAAAGTCAGTGCCACATGTGACCATGGCATGGTGTTTGTATCATGTTGTATCTTTGCAGCCTTTAGGCCGTGGCATAGATGTATAGGTTGGAAAAAAAATGTTATAGGCCCTGTGGCATAGATGTATAGGTTGGAAAAAAAAATGTTATATTCTCATATCTCATATTCTCAATTGTATTTCGCACAATCTCACTTATATTTATGGGTTCCGCTGGACCTAGATATGAGCGAAACGTATCTGACATGGGTGTGAAGGAAGTAGCGTGTCCAATATGTGTCGGATATGAATACGAGAAGTATTCGTGCAACATAGAATCCAAGTTCTTTATCTCAAACCATGATTAAACTTACATGTTTTGGTTTGACCGTGATGTGGTGTATGTCTGCGCAATGTAATATGTATAACACATCACAAGTTTTTCGAATGACTATAGATATTGATCCGTAAGTAGTTCAGGCATGTAAGTAGGCATATGGAAATGGGTAAATTTCTCCCTGAAATTTTTGCCCAACTCAGATTAGCATCGATCCATAATTAGGGATTCAATGATCATGAGAATACCCTAAGTTTTTCCTGGCTGCCCCTAATATCTTGAGTTTCTTGGAGTAATAGTTTTTTTTCTCATATCCTAGAACATTCTTAGACATAAATAGTGAGAAGATAAATCAATTGTAAGCTTCCATCTTACTTCCGTTTGACCTCCTCACCTTAGAAGTGGGAGCGTGACTACTAAGAAGAGTCTAAAGTTGAGAGCGTGATGGAAGCGCGTACTAATAATTTTTTTATGTTTATCAATTATTGTTATCAAAATTTATAGATATCTTAATATTTATTAGAATTTATAACGTTCGGTTCAAAAATATAGAAAGATCATTTGCATGGTGTTGTTTATGATGTCAATGTTAGTAATCTTTAGTTTCTTATTACTTTGATGAACGTGTATTAAAACAATTTCAATTTTCTTTCCAAAATTATTGTCCTCTTTTAAAATTTTGTTCATGTTGTGGGAAGTGATCCCGTCGCAGGGGAAACTCGCTCCTGTCGTATGGAAAACGAGTTTCTGTCGCCGAAAAAATGAGCTCTCGAGTAAAAACTGTTGGAGAATCTCATGATTCTCTCTCCTCTTGTTATTAGTCATTATTATAGAAGATTTTCTGTTTTTATTTAGTTTTCTTTTCCCTTAATGTTTTTCTTGATTCAAGGATGTATATTGATTGTATTTCTTTTTTCTTAAGGTTCTCCTTGATTCAAGGATAGACATTGATTGTATTTCTTCTATTTAAACTAGCCTTGGGGATGAAGAATAAAATATGAAGCATTCACCACTTGTTTTCTAATATGGTATCAGAGCCAAGTTTCCTAACCTATGGTTTGTAAGATTTTTTTCCTAAACCCGTTTCTCCAACTCGGTTAAGCTCTCAATGACCGATTCCAATAGATGGCTGCAAGCCCTCACCTGCTCAACAAATAATGACGACTCCTTCACAACAGAAGGCGGAGCAGGCCGTGGCGATGATGGTGGTGTTGGTGGCCATGTTGGCACTGGCAGAGGCGCTGGTCGCGGTGCTGGCGACGATACTAGCAGTGGCGGTGGCGGCGGTAATGGAGACGGAAGTTCTTTCGGAGACAGCGACTTCAACACAGGTTTCAATAATCAGGAGGGATCCTCAAACTCCCTCAATGTCAAGAAATGTGGTAATGAGGGTCATGAATTCCAGGCTAGTAATTCAGATCAAGGGCAGCAATCTTCCTCAACTCAACTTTCACTCACGACGGAACAACTAGACAAATTGTTCAAACTTCTCGACTCTCAAACTCCTTCTTGCTCTATAGCACAAAAAGGTAATTATTCTCTTCTTAGTGTCAGTCCCAGCCACACTTGGATAGTAGATTCAGATGCAACCGATCACATGACAAGTGAATCTACCTTGTTTTATTCATATAGTCCCTATGCAGGGAATCAAAAAATAAAAGTCGCAGATGGCTCTTTTTCAGCCATTGTAGATAAAGGTTCAGTTGTGTTATCTCCGATATTGACACTTAAAGATGTCATTCATGTTCCAAACCTATCTTGTAGCCTAGTGTCTGTCAGTAAATGTAAACCCCCTCACCCAAAATAGGTATTTTGTGTGTATTTTATATTATTACATTTATTATAGATTATTTTAAATATTAAATTTTTTAGAATATTCTCTTAGTTAATTAGAAAATATTTTTTTTGATATATTTACTAATATAAATATTTATTTATAATCATTTTTAGGCTATTTTAGATTTTTGGAGAATTTTGGAGATTTTTCTAGAATTTTTGGGTAATTAAAACATAGGAAACGTAAATTTTTATGACTTTCATGATTTACTATGAGACCATACTTGCATATTTTTCCTACCAAATATTTATTTTAGGTTAAAATATTTAATTATATTTTTCTGTAATTTATTTAGAATTTTAAGAAATTTATTTATATTTTTGAAATTATTTAGGATTTATTTGGATATATATAGTCTTAATATTAGATATATGCTAATTTAGTGTTAATAGATATTAATAAAATTATATATAAATTATTTTTATTATCTTTAATTCTATTTAAGATTATAAATTATTGAGATAAACTCAAACTCTATTTTAAATTAATTCAAATCCTGAGCCTATTAGGAAAGCAACTTCATGCATATCCTATCCTTATTTAAACTGATCCTAATCATATCCAAATTAACCAATCATAGTCGTATTCAATTAAGTAGTCTCCACCATTATAAATATCTATTAGACTTATGGAATAAACTCTTCTTTCATATTTTTCTTCCCCAAACTCCTCTCTTTTTCGTCCAAAAACAGTTAAAATTCGTCATAAATTCAGCCTCATTTTCTAGTAGTTATGACGACTTAAAAAGACGATATCTCCGGACTCCAAACGCACTCCAGTTTTTTTTGTTAGAACCATATCAAGGTTAGTTTTCTGAATATATAAATTATTTTAATAATTTATGAACCTATTTTTCCAGAAAATTCTAAAAGTGTCAGCTATCCGAAATCATACGCGTTTCCGTATTTTCGAGATTTCGGGAGATCCCGAATTCGGAATTATGAACCGTTTGAAGTTTCAAAAAGTTGACATGATGAACTTACATAAAATAATATTTTCAGAATTTAACATATAAGTTTAATCTACTATAAAATTTGTGAAACGTAGACGTAAATATAAAATTATCAAAAATTATCATCTGTGCGCCCTTGTGGCCATAACTCTTTACCGACTTGTGATTTTATGAAACCGTCGATTCCGGAATTCATGTAGCGCTAAAATCTATAGATTTTATACACAAATCCAGGATTTGAGTTGGTTGACTTTTTGGTCAATCGATTATCTCGATTTTCGTGCCACGAATTACTAATCCGTAAAATTTACTTTCTTTGGGCCAAAATTAGGGTTTAACAATAAAATCAGATTATAATAAGATTAGTTATTTTATTCAGAGTTAAAATAGATTAAAATGGCGGAAACTATTCATCCACTTTTGTAACCTAACTTGTTTAATTTATGTGACGGGTAGATCGGCCGATGCCTTGAGTTGGGACTTCATCTTTTTCAGACCAGGCAAGATACTTTGCCAAATTGCTTACAGTACTTTGCATGCTTATTATATTTATTTATGTTCATTGCATGTGTGTTTTTCTTTCAGTCATATTTACATACTATATATATGTTGACACACACTTGACACATAGTATCATGGAAGGGAAGGACAATCAGTAGGCGTATGGGCTATAACCACTCTGGTAAATCGTAGTATCTAGCACGCACTACGGTAGTGTGTTGCGTTGGTCGCTACCCCCGCGGTATGTCAATTTTTGGAGTCGCGCTGGTCGCTACCCCAGCGGTATGTCAATTTCTGATGTCCCTGCCGTGTGTGTGAGTTGTGATATTTAGATCGAGTAGCCTACCCATGCCCATACGTCGAAAAGTTGTCCTCATTATGCATTCATATAGATTGTCTTGTACATCGTACTTATATATTTTCTACCTATTATGCATGTTTACTGTATTCAAATTGGCATGCTTCTATGTATCTTGTTACGTCCCTCTGAGGACCTGGTCCCTTTCCAGGTGTAGACGATCTTGACTGTCCGCAGGAGTACGGGCCAGGACTTGACGCATTATTTTCAGCCGAGGAGGTCTTACCTTCTTAGCATCTTTGATTATCTCGAGCGATGGATCCTTTAGCTGACACTCTTATATCATCATCTTATTTTATATTGGAGATTTACTCTTCTCCCTCATTTTAGTATTGATATAGTCATTGGTAGTGGATTTGTCTCCACTCGACTATTCTTTTAGATTATTCAGACTCATTATTCTAGTTTAGTTATTTCTTTTCTATGACTTGTTGTGTGGATGAGATTAGTATTTCTGTGACTTGTAACTATATATATACCACATGTGAGTTAATATTCATATTACAGCGTACGTATGTATTATGGTATCCATATATTAGAGTTGCCATATACATACGGCTGGCATGCTTACGTGTTCCTAGTCCTACGTATTTTGGGACTGGGGCGTGACAGTAAATTAGCCCAAGAAAAAAATTGGCAAACTAACTTTTTCCGTTCTCACTGTGTCTTTCAGGATTTGAATCCGAAAAAGATGATTGGCAATGCTAAGAATAATGGAGGACTTTACTACTTCGACATTGGACCTAAATCACAACTACCTTCCAAACCGATAAGTTCCTGCTTTGAGTCTTTTTTTGTTTCGAATAATGATGACAACATTATATTATGGCATTTACGATTATGTCATCCTAGTTTTCGTTATTTAAAATACTTGTTTCCTAAGTTATTTCGTAATAAAGATTTGTCTTTGTTTAAATGTAAAGCATGTAAAGTTGCAAAACATCATCGTTCCCATTTTTCAATACAGCCTTATAAACCATCAAAATATTTTTCTATTATTCACAGTGATGTTTGGGGCCCTAACTGTATAAGTATACTTTCTCACAAAAAATGGTTTATCACATTTATAGATGATCATTCAAGAGTATGTTGGGTGTACTTATTAAAGAAAAAATCCGATGTTTGTCAGGCTGTAAAGGACTTTTTTTAAATGGTGCAAAATCAATTTCAGATAACTATTCAAGTCTTTAGAAGTGACAATGGCGGAGAATACTTTAACACAATTTTGGGTGATTTTTTTCTTCAAAATTTTGTGCATCAAAGCACATGTCCTAATACTCCCCAACAAAATAGAGTTGCAGAAAGAAAAAATAGACACTTATTGGAGGTGTCTAGAGCTTTACTCTTCTCAAATAAAGTACCAAATTATTTGTGGGGTGAAGCAATTTTAACTGCTGCATATTTAATTAACAGTATGTCCTCCAAAGTTCTCAATTTTCAAACTCCAATTCATACTTTCAAAGAATATTTTTCTGTTACTTGTGTTTCAACTGATTTGACATTAAAAAAATTTGCTTGCACAACATTTGTTCATGAACATAAGAATATTGGCAAACTCGAACCACGTGCTATAAAATATGTTTTTATAGGGTACTCTCCAACCCATAAGGGTTATAAATATTTTGATCCAAAAAATAAGAAAATGTTTGTTACTATGTATGCCACATTCTTTGAAAACAAACATTTTTTTGATGATACTCATCTTAGGTAGGGGGAACTTAAAGGAAGACTCGTTTCAAACTGAAAACATAAGTTTTTTACATAACTTGTACATATATATATCACAAAATTCTAAGACTTGTACTTGTGCACCAACAGAAAATGGCCATGATTCATTATCTGAACCTACTCCTTCTATGAGTAAGAAACTCGATGAATCCGAGCCTACACTTTCTCATAAAAAAAAATAATGAGAATCTTGAAGATGATAATAATGATGCACTAATTGAAATGCCACAAAATAATGAGTCGTCTAAAGAGAACAGGTTCAAAGTAGGAAACAAGACTTGGAAAAGAAAGGTATTTGTGAGGAAGAACCATAAAGAAGGGGATGTGTCCACATATCAACACTGCCATGAATCTGAACCGGGGAATAATCAACCTCCTAAGAAAAGAAAAAGTAAATCTATTTATGTTTCTGAGAGTCGTATTAGGTATCCTGATATAGATGATCCCATAGCTGTTAGAAAATCTGGGAGATCTTGTCATAAATATCCTATGTCCGATTTTATAACATATTCAAACTTGTCTTCATCTTTTTCTGCCTTCACATCCCAATTGTCTAGTGTGGAGATTCCAAAGAATGTACATGATGCTCTAGAAGTTTCAAAGTGGAGGAAAGTTGTATTTGAGGAGATGAAAGCTATTGAAAAGAATAAAACTTGGAGAGTCATGACAATACCAGTTGGTAAGAAGACTGTGGGATGTAAGTGGGTGTTTACTGTGAAGTACAATTCAGATTGGTCAGTTGAAAGGTATAAGGCTCGCTTGGTGGCTAAGGGTTTCACTCAAACCTATGGCATAGATTACTCAGAGACATTTGCTCCTATTGCAAAATTGAACACTGTCAGAATACTTTTATCTCTTGTGGCTTACCTGGATTAGCCTCTACATCAGTTGGATGTTAAAAATGTCTTCCCCAATGGTGATCTAGAAGCAAAAGTATACATGGATAGTCCTCCTGGCTTTGAAGACAAATTAGGATCAAAGGTATGCAAGTTGAAGAAGTCTTTTTATGGCTTAAAGCAATCTCCGAGAGCTTGGTTTGAAAGATTTACTCAGTCTATGAAGAACCAAGGGTAGACTCAAGGACAAGCTGATCACACTTTATTCACCAAATTCTCCTCTGATGGAAAATTTGCTGCATTGATTGTTTATGTAGATGATATTGTCCTCACTGGAGATGATACATTTGAAATGAGAAGAGTAAAAAAGAGACTTGCTACCGACTTTGAAATCAAGGACTTAGGATCCTTGAGATACTTTCTTGGTATGGAGGTTGCTCGATCGAAGAAAGGAATTGTGGTTTCACAGCAGAAATACATTCTCAATCTATTGCGAGAAACAGGAATGACTAGTTGTCGACCAACCGATACCCCCATGGATTCTAATGTAAAACTTTGGGGAGAAGAAAATGTTCATATTGACACCGGAAGATACCTGAGGTTGGTAGGTAAGCTAATTTACTTGTCTCACACTAGACCTGACATCGCCTTTCCAGTCAGTGTAGTGAGTCAATTTATGCATTCTCCTAACGAGGAACATCTTGAGGCAGTTTATAGGATACTGAGATACTTGAAGGCCAATCCTGGAAATGATTTGTTTTTTAAGAAGAATAGTGAAATGAATGTGTCTATCTTCACTGATGCAGATTGGGCAGGTTCAGTCACAGACAGAAGATCAACCTCTGGATATTGTACCTATGTATGGGGTAATCTTGTGACATGGAGGAGCAAAAATTAAGGAGTTGTAGCAAGAAGCAGTGCAGAAGCCGAGTTTAGAGCTATGACTCAGGGTATTTGTGAAGGACTATGGATTCAAAGAGTCCTGGAGGAACTTAAGATGAAAATTGAGCTTCCATTAAAGTTATATTCTGACAGTAAAGCTGCCATAAGCATATACCACAACCCGGTTCAGCATGATAGAACCAAACATATTGAGATTGACCGTCACTTCATAAAAGAGAAATTAGATGCTGGAATCATATGTCTACCATTTGTGTCCTCTAGTCAACAAACTGCGGACATCTTAACCAAAAGCTTGGCAAGACCCGTCTTTGAGTATTTGGTAAGCAAGTTGGGCATGATAGATATCTATGCACCAACTTGAGGGGGGTGTTGGAGAATCCCGTGATTCTCTCTCCTCTTGTTATTAGTCATTATTAGAGAAGATTTTCTGTTTTCATTTAGTTTTCTTTTCCCTTAAGGTTCTCCTTGATTCAAGGATGGACATTGATTGTATTTCTTCTATTTAAACCAGCCTTGGGGCTGAAGAATAAAATATGAAGCATCCACAACTTGTTTTCTAATAAAAATAACTGAATCAAGATTCTTACTAAGATTCGTTGGCCTCCTAAGAGATTCTAGCTTCTAAGACTGCAGAGAGAAAACTCGATGAGTCTGTATTTCTTGGGAATCGACTTCAGATTTCATATGCTCCCAATTTGAAGCCTTTCTGATTTAAAGGAGAAACTGGAGGGAAGAAGGAACTGAGTTCTAGGGCGAATTAAGCGTAAATTTCTACCATCCTTTCCAAATATTGCCTCTTATCAGTTATTCGGAATTATGTTTCACAAATCTCTCTGTTTCTTTTGGATTTGCACCTCATAGAATGACTATGCTTGTTACAGATGGAAGACCCGGAGGATCAAATAGTCATTCTCAAGTTGCTAATATGATCTTCATAATAAAGATACTTCCAGTCAGCCAGGGCAGGCTTCATCAGTTTTAAATGCTAGTCATCCCATATGTAGGTAAACATCACAATCCTTGCAGGTCTTGAAAAGGAGTCATACAGCTGTTTGGTACCATAGCAAGGATAGAGAGTCTTGTGTCCCTCTCTGCAGCCGAATTCTTGGATGGTTCTTATAAAATTTTCATCGAGAAAACTATTTTACACCCAGCTTGATCTATAATTGTGGAGACTTTCCACTGTTATCATTGATTTAAGTTCTCGATAAATGATTGATGGTTGTTAAATATTGTGCAGGGAGCACACACAATCAGGCCGAGCTTCATATATTGAGGACCCTTGCATGAGTCATGTGTCATCGAACAAGGTATATGCTCCAGCATTGTGCTACTTGCTCACGAGCATGACAGATTTGTTGGTTCTCTTTGGTCTGTTGATATCCAGATACAAGTGATCAACTTGAAAATTTTCAAACAGAAAATTTACTGTAGCGAAATAAATTTATATTTAATTTATCTAACCGAAACAAGTTTGAAAAAATTAGAAAAAAAGTCAGGCTCCGCCAACACTGTTGGCGGAAAACAGCAAAAAAAAATAAAAAAACGCAGGCCCCACGGCCAATTTCCGCCAACGGAGTTGGCTGAAATTGGGGGGGGCCAATTTCAGCCAACTCAGTTGGCGGAAATTGGCCCATGGGGCCCACTTTTTTTTTTTTGGTTTTGTTTGGTTTGGTTTTTTTACTTTCTTTGGTTTGGTTTTTTTGTTGGTTTATTGTAATTAGTTATATTTCTGTTTTATTTATTTAGTTTAGTTTAATTTTGTAATTAGAGTTAAGTAAATTTATTTTAACGAAATAAAATTAAAATAAATTAATTGGAAAGAAATATTTAGAAATATTATTTGGGTTGTAAATATTTTAGGACGATCTTATGCTCATTTTGGATTATGGATAATGTTAAATAAAGGTATTAGAAATATTTAGAAATACCATTCGGAGAGATGACCATTATTCTAGCTGATTTGGCATATGTAAGGTATTTCGTCCGGGCCACCATTATTCTAGCTGAAAGGTATTGCCAATTAATTTCCTAATACCTTAATTTCATTATGGATAATGTTGGTTGTAAATTAATTGGCAAACCCAAATTAATTGGCATATTCAATCCATAAATAAAAAAACCAAAGCAAAACATAATTCAAAACAAAACTAAATAAATTAAAATCCAAAACAAAAGTAAATAAAAAAACTAAATAAAAAAATGTTGGCTCTGTTGGCTAAAAAAACAAAATAAAAAAACAAAATAAAAAAATAAACCAAATAATAAAACAAAACCAACTAAAAAAAACCAACCAAAACAATCCAAAACAAACCAACCCAAACCACCCCAAAAAACCGTGGGCCCCACACCCCAAAATCCGCCAACTATGTTGGCTGAATTTTGGTGTGGGGCCCACGAATTTTTTGGATGGTTTGGGTTGGTTTGTTTTGGTTGGTTTAGGGTTTGGTTTGATTATTTATTTTGTTTTATTACTTTATTTTTCATAATAGACATAACATAATTAATTTAAATGTTTCTAAATTTTTTTTGGAGATCGAAACATCATTTTAAATCTGTGGGCCCCCACATCCAATATAAATTTATTTCACTACAGTAAATTTTAAATATTCAAAAATAATATTACCGAAAGTCAAATTTGGAGGTCGAAACATCGTTTTTTGACGATTCTAAAATTTTTCGAAGTCCGTCAAACGGTAAAACCGTTTATCCCGAAGTACTTTTCCATACGGTCATTTTGGCTCAAACTGGAGCTTGTTTCGATCTCCCAGTCAAAAGTTATGATACTTTAAAGTTTTAAAATTTATATTTTTGCCTGTAACATATGCGTCTTGTTTCGGATAAATTTTTTTCTACATGATTTGTGTTACACTCGTCGAAAACATACAAATCGACTTATTATTTAACAAAAAATGATTTATAAACAAGTAGTTATGGCCGTTCGAAGTCTGCTCGACAACAGACGTAATAGTCTTACGGCAAATTTTTAATATTATTATTTTTCAGCGTCTGTTAACGACGAAAAAATTTACGATATAAATATAATATTTTTAAATATAAACGTCCAATTCATATTGATATTTTTTTCGTAATTTTTTAAACTTTTATGTTTTAGATGTAATTTATACAAATTTTGATGCTTTGGAAACAAATTTCCGAAAATAATATTTCTAAATATTTCTTTCCAATTAATTTATTTTATTTTAATTTTATTTCGTTAAAATAAATTTACTTAACTCTAATTACAAAATTAAACTAAACTAAATAAATAAAACAGAAATATAACTAATTACAATAAACCAACAAAAAAATCAAACCAAAGAAAGTAAAAAAACCAAACCAAACAAAACCAAAAAAAAAAAGTGGGCCCCATGGGCCAATTTTCGCCAACTGAGTTGGCTGAAATTGCCCCCCCCCCCCCCCCAATTTCAGCCAACTCCGTTGGCGAAAATTGGCCGTGGGGCCCGCGTTTTTTTATTTTTTTATTTTTTTTGCTGTTTTCCGCCAACAGTGTTGGCGGAGCCTGACTTTTTTTCTAATTTTTTCAAACTTGTTTCGGTTAGATAAATTAAATATAAATTTATTTCGCTACATTAAATTTTCTGTTTTCAAATCTACATAACCTTATATAAATTGTTGAGATGAGATTCCTCAACATATTATGTATCAGTCATAATTTGGAAGTTCTCATGTTGATTGCAGGATTAGTTCTCATCTTCTTCTATGAACCAGACTGCTCGACTGGTCAGGGAGAAGCTTGATAAGGTGAATGACCCCCTCTTACAACTTTGTCACAAGAATATTTAACTTGTAGTGAATTTTGTTATGAACTTGTACTGTCATCTTGTAGATAAAATCAAGCGGAGAGCGCATGTAGATGCAGGCCTAGCATGATTGCATCAAAGAAAACACGAGTGGTAAATAGAAGAAGAATTTGATGTGCCTAGGCTTTGAATTCTTACAGTGGAGATGGCATTCTTGTAACTCCATTCCACTGTCTTCTGATTACCTCAAGCAATCAGCCATCATTGGCTTGGATTTTTGTTTGTAAAGCCTCACCTTTTTCAATTTCATCGATCATTTTTGAGGTTTCGTCAACTCCTATAGTTTTATGTAATATGACATTAAGTTACTATTAGGCGCTCAAGATTATGACATTTAAATGATTGAACTGAAGGTGTAAAGGGTTATATGAAGCAATTTGGAATTTGCGTGACATCTTGCTATTAACCATTTTACCCACAAGTTATTATTTGTGCGTTTTGATGTTGAAACTTTATTTTTCATATATTTAGATTTCAATTAAGCTCATTTACATTTCAAGAAAGAGAGCATCTCTTAATATTCAAGACGATCAAATCATGATTAATTCATTCCATGGATATTCATTTGGTAAATTGAGACCACATTCTATTAAATAGTTAGCAAGGATACTAAGTCTTAGTATAGATGAAGAGCGATACTATGACTGCTTTCCTTGAAGGAAAGATAGAAGTAGACTACTATTTAAAACATTGTTCATTGAGACCTTGGCTAACTACAAGGATAAACTCAGATTTCAGCTTCTGATTTTTCACTAGTAGAGCATCTTCTCCCACGCATGGAATGCCTTGATGTTTTCCTCCCGCGGAAACCCTAACAAGAAGAATATAAGAAGGTGAATATAAAGGAAAAAAGAGAGAGGGAAACTTTAATCCTTAAAACAAGTAAGAACAAAGAAAATGTATGTTAAATGTGAAGATCTTACATCCTTGACAAGAACAATTATAGTGGTCATATTACTTTTTTAGTCAGTGGCGAAGCTTGACTCCAATTTTTGGAGAGACAAGATATATTTTTAGAGGGACAAATTACATTTTGGAGGGACCAAATTATTTGTTTGAAGATGGTAATATCTAAATTTTAATTTTTTTAGAAGAAAATAAAAAACTTTTGGGGTAGGCCATGGTTCCCCTTAGTCCTCACTACGCTCCGCTACTGTTTCTTAGTTCTCTTCAACAACAATATTAAAGCCTTTTATCAGTTGTTTTGAATCATTTTCTTCTATTCACCTGTCCCTACTAATTAACATCAACAAAGATCATATCATTCTTTATAGCTTTATTCCTAGCAGTTCCTTTAAGTACTATTTTATCGTTACTAATCATATATAGTTGTATATATATGTGTATCTAACTACCTCATCTTGGCCTCCATCTATGGGTTTCTTCCCCTCCCCAAGGCTGCTGCAGCTCTCACCTTTGCCCCTGCTGTGCTGAAACCTAGGGAAGTGAGCCCACTGCAGTTTGGCAACACAAACCATTAAAAATAAGACATTATCAACAACAACAACAACAACAACAAAAAGCACTGCAGCTTATGTTGGTGTCTTTGCAAAGCAGTACAGATATCATGCTTACATTCTTTGCTGCAGTACTGAAGGCCTGCTTGTGTGTTATGTTTGGTTCTCTTGCTTTGATCCTTTGTATCTCCTCTCTGCAGTCAAAAAAAGACTCATGCAAGTTAATGTACTGGACCAGGGCCGGTTCCAACTCAGGACGAGCCGTGCAACCGTCCAGGACCCAAAATTTTGAGGGACACCAGAAAAATAGATTTTTTTTTTTATATATATATATCCTTTGGTAGTATTTCAAATATTAGTCCTCACACAATTTGATAGAATGACTCATTATATAAAACATGAGTTCAAGGCCTAGTGTTGTTGTTTTTTTTTTATACGAAATTTTCAGTTTTTATTTTCTTTCGAGGGGCACCATTTTAACTTTTGTTCTGGCACCCAAAATCTCAGGACCGGCCCTCCGTCCACATGTTAAGCAAGATGTACATTCTAAACATTAGGAGAGGAATTAGGTTACTTGATGAAGCGATTATAAGCCGAGGGAGCCCTCTGCCTCTTCTCTGGAGCTGTAAAAGTTCGAAAAAGTTACGAAAACTTGAGTACTCTTCCCGCCATTAAGGATTCAACAAAGGTTGATCTGGGTCCGTAGGTGATTGTGAAAAAACTTACGTTTGTTGACAGTACTGAGGTTCACAGGGGGGCTCTCGTTCCCTCCTCCCTCCTCGTCCTCCTCGATGTCGTTGCCATCGCCACGGGCTTGATCACCACAGGCTTGTTGGTTTTCCTATTGAAAATGTTGCATTAGAAGGTTTATAGTACAAAAAGTAAGAGGTATATATATGATATGAGCATTAACCCTTCAATTACCTCTTCGTCTCCGAGGGACGCAAGCTTGAACTGCATAGGAACAAACGAAGCTCTAGCCAGGCTAACCGAGAGCAGGCACGCGCAGTGGCCACATTTAACGGTGACCATCTTGAGGAGGTTGCTGCAGGGGACACTTACCTGCAGTGGTTTGAAAGATGGAACTATAGTAACTTGGGAAAATTGGATTATTTACTGAAACTGACGTATGAGAGTATCGGAACTCTGCAAGTACTGGTACCAGTAGAATGGTAGCACAGAATCCACACTGAACGTAGCCGAGCTGATCCGAGAGCTCTAGGAAAGGATTGCATGTAGCCATGATGAACTAATCAACCAGGGTATATAGGAAGTTACAAGGAGCTAGGCAGTGAAATGCAGAGGTTTCTTCATGATCCAAGGAGAATTTATAGACAATTAGAGGTTATGACTTACCGAAGTAAAATGGTAGACAAAAACAGGCTTATGACCATTTTTTTCACTTGGATCGCAAATAGGATTGGATTGGAGAAAAGTCATATCCCTACTTAGTCAATGAGTTATAAATATGGAAACTTAGGTCAACCCATAGGATAGGATTTCCATATATGAGAATACATGACATGCTATCTATATATATAAAGGGGGCCTAAGGTTCTTTTTTAGATAGTTAACACAAGAGTTTGAGAGAGAGTTTGTTTTTTTTCTTCTTCTTTATCTTTGTGGTAGAGAGTTCTTAAGATCAAGGAGAGAAGTTTTGTGACAGCTATTGTAATTACTTTTCTTCTTCATAGTAGATTTGAATGTGGACGTAGGCATCTTGGCCGAACCACGTAAATTCTTATCTTTGCGGCTATGAATTTTCTCTATGGCGTTGGATTTATTTCTGCTGTGACGCAACACTTACAATTGTTAACTTTTGTCTGTGAACTTAGTTTCCTATAAACATGTATTTTGCTCATACTATAAAGGGGAAGCTAGAAAGATATGACATTGTTTTAACTCATTCTAGCATTAAGTAAATGCAAGGTGAGTGAATGATAGGTTGTTAAGGAATATTTTTGTGTGTTTAAGAATACATCCATATTGTTTTATGATAGTTTCAAAATATTTTTTTTCCACACAGTACATATGGAATCTTTGTCTGAGGTTGGTATACTGAAAATGGCTGCACTTCACAGGGAAAGTGACCACTGCATCAGTCTGTGCCATTGTCTCAAGAAACACCTTCTCTTCTCTCCCCCCCTCGTGTTATGGGCAGTAAAGTTGTAGCCATTTGTGGGAACTGCATGTTTTTTTCTAGAAGGATGGCATCTTTTTGCACCACAAAGACTAGACCCCCACTTTGTCTTTCCTTTCCTTTCCTTTCCTTTTGCTGTTCCCATGAGAAGAGAGTCATAATTACTTCTTGATTACCAATGAGTTTCTCCAAGGTTCCAATCCCATGGCAACAAGAACTTAAAAAACAAGAGTCCTAGCCAGTTGCTAGCTCATTTTTTGATAACTTGACAATGGACAACCTGGTCACTGGAGTCACTGAGTTGTTGCCAAATCAAGTTAGCCTAGTTACTGCCCATCTGAGCAGTGGCATGCATGTGAGCATCATCAGTGCAGCTGCTCCAGAGGGGGGGTTAGTTGTGATGAAACTGTGCATGTATGTGGAGGGAATCAGTGATGAATGCAGATGGAAACACTAGTGAATGCTCACCTCTGCAAGCACCTTAATGTGTGAGTGAGACCTCTGTTGCTTGACCAATTATTGTTGGAGACTAGGTCTCATCTTCAAAAGCTTTAGTTCTTGGTGCAACTTCTGAACTTTCTGGCTGGTATGTGCCTAACATATATCCAACTTCTTGTTAATCCAGTCATGAACATATGTAGAAGACGAAATGTTAGTGAGTATGCAGTCAATTTTCTAAGTGATTAGAGTTTCTTGCAGAGAGCAATCTGGATCCTAAATCAGAGATGATATAGCTGGGAGCTGTTTGCTGCACTGAGACGGGGTAATGATGTCCGTACACGCACCGTGTCTAGTACCTATTTGAAAATGTCCGTGTCCTGTATCAGTCTCGTGTTCTTACCAGTATCCATGTTCGTATGCTTGGAAGTAAAGATATAAATAAAAAAAATAGATAAAATAAAATAAAAAATGGAGAGGTTGTGGAAAGAGCAATCTGGATCTTGAATCAGAGCTGATAGTTATGAATTTGTTGCTGCTTACCAGTGAAAAGGGGAAGTTGTGAAGAATGACATTTCTCTACTCTATGTTGCACAAAATACGGACACAGAATATGTACAAGCACACGATACATATACACGACACAGACATTTTCAGACATAACATAAGTACGTAGTCACATATGTTGCACAAATCCAGACACAGATACAACATGACATGGCTATAGGATACGGACACCATATTTTCGTGTCCATGCAACGTAGTAGTCTTTAGTTGAAGAGGAAGCTCCATCATGGTATACCGATTCCCTAAATAGGATCGAATCTTCAATAACTAAATATGTTTCCTAATCTCGTATCCGAGACTAAATACATGTTAGTATAGGGTTCTTTGAGTGATGTAATTGCCTATACAACTTAGATATATATGATGGTAGATAAGTATGGGAATTATCAGCTTTTTATTAGTGAGCGATAAAATGTTCACTTGTGCTGATACCGGTAAAAGACTATTACATCAGCTGGATGTAGAATGTTAAGGACATGGTATATTTATCACAAGAAGCCATTTCACTAATTTCACTACTAGAAAATTAGGCTTAAAAGTAGTGTGTTTCTATTTGTATTTTATTTTTAAATTAGATAATTCTATTTTGAAGGTTAACAATGAGGAGGACAACAACCATGGTGGTGATTGTTGCAGCCAACCAAGATTGGGTTGCACGTCAAGTTCATAGCATTATGAGTGGGCCTTTTTTATATTTCCTTTTTTTTTTTCCAGAGCAATCATTTTTCCTGAGAAAATAAAGAGCAAGTGCCTCTGTGTGGCTCCACGGATTCTGATTCTATTGTTAGTTGATACATATCCATTGTATCTCCCAATTGTATGACTTTTAAATGTGACAAAATATCAATTACTATACATTCTATTAGCGTATCTTGTATTGAGCTATTTGGAGTCTTGTACTTTCATCTAGGACAAGGGAAAAAAAGAAATAAAATGGAATTGTTCGGTACAATAGATTAGATTCTGTTTATTATCGAATCAAGACAAGGAATGATGATCCTCTAGATTCTAATGAAGAGAATACTTTGAGTGGAATATGCTAGAAATCTTTAGCCATTTTATCCCAATTGTGGTCCAATTTAAAATGACAATATAATACATCGGCTGGTAGGAGTTACGCATATACATATAGTATACCACCTAAATACCTTACTTTCAATGTTGTAACTAGTAAAGTCTCAACCACAAATGCAAAAAAGGATTGTTGAGATGTATAATTCTCATTTGGATATAGAGGGGTCAAAACTGATGACCTAGTACTAGGATTTCTGGTTTTGCAGGTCATCTGGACAACTCTTAGGGGACGTTTGTATGCCAAAAAAAAAAAAAAAATCCAGACAAAATTAAGGTGGAAAATATATTGTAAACACCCTAAATTTTTGAGAATAATTTTAAAATAAGTTTTTCGTTTTGGAAATTTTTGGAAATTTAAAACCAAGATGAGTGAGATTTAAAGAAATAATTTTAAGAGTGGCTAGATGGGGTTAAAATATTCTGGAAGTAAAAATTTATTGTGTAAGACGGAGAACCGGACGCATGGCAGTTTTCGGTGAATTTATTGGACACCGGAGCAACGTATCGAGGACCAAAAGCAATTGGATTGTGAACCGAACCCAAACGGAATCCGAACCAAACCAATCCGACCCAAGCCAACCCGAAACCCGCAGAGAAACCCTAGCTACCGGAGTTCCTGTAGCAGCTATAAGGGGGCTGCCTCGACATCCGTGTTGCCCCCATCCCCAACTACCAGCCGCCACCGAAACCCTAGTTTCATCCCCCGCCGCCGACTTCATCCATCCCTCACGGACGAGCAACCCCTAAACCGTAACCTCCCGCCGCCATCAAGCTAGCCGTCGACCACCTAGCTACCCCGCCGAGCAGCTGATCAACGGCGCCGCCGCTTCCCATCGCCTGTAACCCCGCCGTTCGATCACCCCTCACCGCCCATCTCATCGCCGCCGTCCACGGGTAGCTGATCCCCCGGGCGAGTTCGACCCTGTCGACCGACTCCGATCCCGAACACCCCGACCCTCTTCAGTCTCCGGCCCACCGACCCCTCACGACAGCCCCTTGTCGACCACCACCACCCGACTCTGCCGCCAGTTCAACAACCCCGCTGAATCGATTCCCCGCTGCTCTCGGCTTCGCCGCCGTCCGCGAGGATTCTCCGCTCGCTACGACAGCTACCGCAGATCCCTAGGCCGGCCACCCGCCGATCTAGTCCCGACTCAGCGGACCCGGTCCACCTCGGAACCGGGACAGCAGACCCCGGACGCGAGGAGACAAGAGATCAACCAGGACACGAACAGTACTCACGGACACGCAGATTTCAGCATTCACGGAGCCCTGTTCAGGTACTGATTCCTCCCTACTCGCAACTCCGTTTTCAATTCCGTCGATTGCTATGCGTAGACTGTATAACCCTCTCGGTGCCCGTGCAACTCGCTCGGTGCAGCGCGTCCTGTAGTGATCGTACACCGCGATCCAAAACAGGAAGAAACAACGCCCTGTTTCACCCCGGAACTGAGTCCGCCCCGCCAATCGGGACGACTTGGTCGCACGCGGTCTTTACCAAACTGTGCGCGACGTTGATACGGTCGTGTGGGTTTTCGCAGAAGTCGATTTGGAGGTGCGTGCACCCCGGAATCAACGCGTATCCGCCGACGACACCCCGTATCCGTCGATTCTGAAACACGCTGTAACTTCGTGTACACACGTCGGATCGAGACGAAACTTGCGCCAACGGATCCGTAGTAATATGCTGGTCCTGTGAGCCAGGTTTGGTTCGATTCTGAGGATGTTGACAAAATCACGTATCGTGGGCCCCATCGGCTCCACTTGACGGGTGATTTTGTGATCGGCTCATCGGAATCCAATTCTGGAAGTTCCGTTGGGTTCGTATCATCGTTCCTGACTTGTAGACACTGAGTTTGCGGAATTTGGAGACCCTTGACCCTGACGCGCTTTTCGGTGCAAAGTGGGCCCACATATGGAACCCGCTTTGGCCCGAAAATGACCTTTTTGCCCCTGTGTCCAAATTGGACGTAAGGACAGGCATTTCCAGCTATTTGACATCTTCTGAGACTGTTGGTGATATTTATTACAGCTTTTGGAGTAGTACCTACCGGATCCACGGATACCAGGACAGTTGTTGATATTCGGACATCAGGCAAGTGTACCTTGCCAAACTCTGCAGTTTAGTTATCTATTTTTCTTGTTTTATATATACTGCTGTGCATGCTCAACCTAGGACCGTGTGACGTACTTAGCGTCCGATTATCAGTCGGGTGCCGACACTGTACGCAGTGTTGGGTACGGTCATCTAGAGATGGACATCCGTGACACTTTATATTCTCGTACTTGTCTTATCAAGTACCCTATGACCCAGGACACTTGACACTATTCATGAGACAGGATTTTCCCGAGATATTCGTGGTGATTCTGTATAGGATACAGGACATGGACATTATATTATTAGATACTTATGACTGGTTGCATTTAGCTATGATCGCGCTTGACATGGGCATGAGACGTTGTGGTCATGATATGCGTGGTTACATGGGGTGGGGAGAGACACACAGGCTACAGGCTGTATTTATGTATATCTTCTATTATTGAGAGGTCGCAGGTTCTCGTAGCAGAGCCTGACCCACTACCGGTTATTACCGCTACCGGCTCCCCGACACAGAGCTTGTAGTGGCTCAGCCTGAGACTAGTGATGCTCTCACTTGCATTTACACTTAGATGGTTACTTATTTACCCCATTGTTCATTTAGTTATTTATTTGCTGCACTGCTTATCTGTATTTATTGGCATGTTCTTTCTTGTACCTTGCTATGTCCCCTGAGGACCTGGATCCGGATTTTGTTCCCCAGATTTTACAGACGTGGTTTATCCCGAGATCTACGGGACTGGAGCAGGAGCTGATCCAGGAGTTGTACCACCATCTGAGGACGAGGTCTTAGCTGAAGACTTCTCTTGAGCATCCATGTTCATGCTCAGCTTTCATTTCTTTATTTCAGTCTTTTACTTTCTGGTCTGTTGAACCATTGTACTAGATATTTATCGGGTTGTTCCCCGAAGTACTTTGTGAGACTTGCTGATGATTTACATTCCTTATTTATTCTGTGGATCATATTTTATATCTTGTGTGGATGAGATTAGTTGTACCTTGATTGTCGTAGACTTGTTTTACAGCTTAAGTATGCCCTGATGGATCCTTTATAGTGAGTTGGTCCATCGGTGCGTACTGCTGGCCGTTGCCACGCGTCCGGTCCCACGGTATTTTGGGACTGGGGCGTGACATATATTCCCATTTTTTTTAACTTACAAAGATTTATATTCGAAAATTGCGAATAGACGGATAAACTATTTGTTCACAAAACATGGAAATTATATCCCTTAAGAATAGGTAGAGTTTTTTTTTTTTGCCAGATAATATTTTTTTTCTATTCTCTTTTTGTTTTATTTTTATTTTTCATGTTTTCTTTATTTTTGTATCTTTTTTTCATTTTTGTAAAAAAAAAAAATCAGTTTTTTTTCTTTTTCCGTTTTTTTAGAAAGTTTTTTTTTTTTTAAAATTCCATTCATAAGATTTTTTTTTTTTGGATAATTTTTTCATTTTTTACGAATGTTTTTTGTTTTTTGTTTTTCATCCTTTTCTTTTTTTCAAAAATATTTATATATTCATCGGAAATATAATTTTTCAGAAAATTCAATTTCAAAAACTTTAATTTTCAAAAATATAAAATTTGCTGCTACAACAAACGCCCCCCTTAGATTAGAGGAGTCCAGTCTATCTTCCCGCAGCCCAGTTAATTTCAGTAAAACAAATAATTCCCATTGCTTTCTTCCACCTTCAAGTAGGGGTGAACGTTCGGTTTATTTGATTTCAACCGAACCGAAATAGTCAAAACCGAATAAACCGAAAATATAAAAATCTAAAACCGGAATTAGCCAAATCCGAAACCGAACTAAACCGAATAACGATTCGGTTTATTCGGTTGGGCTATTTGTATTGTTTAATGGGTAGGGTTCAAACTTCAAAGTTGACATCGTGGTTAAATTATATCAAAAATTATAATTTTTATAATCATATTTGTTCCAAAGTTAAACTAGTTGTTAAATTACCAAAGCTTGGCTCAAAACACATACATAGAAATGTTGTTTTTAAAATATACACATTTTAATTACAACATATGTATATAATTTAGGATATTTACATAATTTTACAAGTCTTATTCGATTTTCGGTTTTTGACCGAAATCGAATCTCAATACCGAAATCGAATAAAAAATTTAGTATTTTTAAAATCGAAATCGTACAATTTTTTTTTAAACCGAACCGAATCTTTTATTCGATTCGATTTTCGGTCCAAAATCGAATAATGCCCGCCCTTACTTCAAGTAAAAATTATGAAGAATTGACTTTAGATAGTGTGCTCATTCTTCAACTGAGAGAAAGAAATGACATTATTTCCAATCAAGGTTAATAGATGGGTTTGCCTACTTCAACCATATGATTAATGTATCACTTAATAAGCAATGACTGGCAAAGAATGAGAATATGGAATTATGGATGGCCCTGAGACAAGTGTAAGCAGAAATAACCAGTAGTCAAGGTGGGGATGGCTTCTCTTCCAATTATGATATGACATTTGTCTTTCCCTTGTCCAGTTTTGATTTCATGGCAAGTTTAAAAGCCCTATTCCAATTATAACCCTCCTTCACCTTAAGGACAATAAGGGAAGAGACAAAGAAAATAAAATATATGACATCATTTAATTTAGTCAAGTTTGCACTATAAAAGAATACTTTTTTTTTTACAACAGGGGATAAGTACTGATCCAAGATTACCTTGACCAACCCAACTAAAAGAACATAACAATATCACATGAAAAATACTCTTCTACTATTGTCTGAAATTTTTTTCCTCAACATGTCAAACTAGTAGTATGAGTTGCAGTTGTTGTTTCAGTGCCATGTTGTGAGGCCTCGTCGATTAAGAGTCATTTTTTTGGGTATATATAAACACACGACCGAGTCCCATCTCGATGATTGAGAGAGGACAATCTTTGTTGTAAGGAGCGATGCCAACAAGGTACCCTGATTCATATAGAAAAAATGAGGATCATGATATCCTTCTGGCTACTATAGAGCAACTGATTAGTCCTACCCCCAACGATCGAAGTAGGATGTTACAAGAAGAGAATGACATCCATAAGGTACTCTGATCTATATCCAAAATAGGAGAGTCAGGTTACCCTTCAGGCTAGCAAAGAGCCACCGACCCCACAAGACTTCAAACAGAGTTTGTTCCTTTTTTTTCCTTCTAAAATGGACATTGATACAGAAATCAAGAATAAATCGATTTAAGATCATTTGGAATCGTTTTTACTACCAATCATAATCCATATATGTGTTTGGACATGGTCATGTTCACACATGTTCTATGTTATGGATGCTCTTGCATATCTATGTAGTGCTAGACGCACACCTGCACTAGTGTCCAAATCCGCACACAAATGTATGTTCTTTCTTTATACACGTGCATGGGTGCGAACGGACAAGCACGTACCCTCGTTCTTAATCCGTATACGTGTCTGTGCGGACCCATATTTTTATTGTGGGCGAGCGCAGACGAGAAGTACAGCAAAAAGCAGCTCAAAAAAGATGGCTTTTGCATTTCTTATTGCTAAACATCCAAAGCCTAAATTATTATATTAAAATATATTAAAAAAAATTCAAAATATGAAAGAAAACAAAAAAACTCCCTCCAGGGTCACTTTAGTAATTCATGTTTATCCAAGTTGACCCCCACCTTCAACCTTGAAACAAAGTAATCTATGTTCCTCAAATCTTTTTCCACACACTTTATCCTCTTCCTTGATTCTCTCCTGTTCTCTAGTATACAATAGGAAAGGAAACAAAAAATAATAATTCAAAAAGAAAAAGAAAAATGAAAGTCCCATTTCAGTAAGGAAGAAGAAGAAGAAGAAGAAGAAGAAGAAGAAAAAGGAGAGAGTTAAAAAAAGATGCAATCTTTGGGGCTAAAATTGTTGGTGCCGAGAGTCAATCCGACCATGGGGAGAGCCCGCTGGCCAAGCCGGAAGGAGAGTGGAAGGAGTTTCGTAACGGTGGCAGCAGCCTCTTCTTCTTCCTCTTCGGAGAGCGAGAAGCCTTCGTTGTCGAGCTCGTTCCTGTCGAGGAGCCAGACCTACGCCCTCCTCAAGCAGCAGATGGCCGTCGCTGCCAAATTCGAGGTGGGTTTCTGTTTGCTTGAATTGTATGTTCTCAAAAGTTTGATTTTTTTTTTTTTTTTTTTTGGGTTGATTTATAGTAGTAAATTGGCTGTCCATTGAAACCCACTGCGTATGAACAGCAAGGTGTTTGATTGTTTGTGCTAATGAGCAATGGGTTTATATTCCCCTGTTATGGACACATTTGGACGAGGGAGGTCGGATGTTTGGGTGTGATGTGTGGGGGAGGCAGTATCAGCCTCGTGCCTGCGCGTTGTCGACGGAGTTTGTGTTCGTATGAGACCTCATGTTTGCATGTGGTGCATATGCATGTATTCATCTATGGGCACATTTGTTGGTTTTGCTTTTCTTGCAAAAGCTCAAGTTCCTCTTCCTTTCTTTAGTCCCACATCGGATGGGCCAAAGCTTTCTTGTGTACATATATTAGTTTCTCTTCTTTGCTCTCTTCTTTGCTCTCTTAAGTTGTTGTGTAGGGAACCCCTTGGGCCACACGCGCGCGCCGCCGCCGCCGCCCGGCCCGGCTCGGCGCGCGTAACGGGTGTGGGTACGCGCCCACATCTGCGGGCGCCGAATGCCGATTCGATTTCCTCTTCGGGTTCGGGCTGGGACCCTAAAATTCTTTTTCATTTAATTTTCTGAACGTTAGAAAATTAATTTCTGAACGTTACAAATTGTTTCTGAACCGGTTTTGTGTCCAGGTTCATTATTTATTTCTCCTGTGTAACGTCTGAATTAATAGAAAAATTAATTCAGACCGTTACATTTGAGTATTATATATTGGACTGATTTTCTTTGTAAAAAGATCAGAATTCTTTCTCTCCAAAAAATTGCTGCCAACAGATTTGTACTCCGTTCTTCGTCTTCATCTCCAAGCTCTGGGCAGAGCTAAGTCCTGGTCATTCTCTCCAAGTCGTGTGCGGCGACGAGATACCGGTAGTGCAGGGGTTTTACCACTAGGAGCTTCGGGAACGTCTGCACACAGATCCCGAATCAACTCTTAAGGCAGTGCTTCGTGCACGACTTCCCCAGAGGCCGGTAACATCAATCTAATTTTATTTTTGTACTCAGAAATTTTTCAAAAACAAAACAACAAGATTTCTAACAATCTAAGAGTTGATCCGTGTTATAATTGGTTTTTCTAACTATTTCTTACTGTTTGTTTAAGTTGAGTTTTTCTCGAAAAAATCAATTTAACAGTTAGAATTTATTTACTGTTTGTTAGAATTGAACTCTGTTAGAATTGATTTAATAGTTAGAACTTTGTTAGAATTGTTACTGTTAGAATTGAACTCTGGTGCTAGAAAAAAAAAATTAACTGTTCTGTTAGCAATTGTTCTGTTAGGAATTTGTTAGAATTGAACTCTAGAAAAATAACTGTTAGAATTGAATTCAAAATAACTGTTAGAATTGAACTCTAGCAATTGTTAGCACATTTCATACAAACTCTAGCAATTGTTAGCACATTTCATACAGTTAGCACATTTCATAATTTGTTCTGTTAGCAATTTGTTAGCACATTCTGTTCTTCTAGCAATTTGTTTGCACATTTCATACAATCCTGTTCTTTTAGCAATTTGTTAGCACATTTCATAATTTGTCAATTAAATTTTTTTTTTAATCACAAAATTCCTTTCAATTGTAACATATAATTTGCTTAATTTTTAATCACTTACTTTTTGAAAACAATCCAGGACCAAAAGAAAATAGTTTAGTAAAAGGAAATTGCAAATAAAATCTTCAAATCTAAAGTTTCAGAGAAACTCGGGCACAAGCCGAAAGGGTCCTTCTGTCAACCGGGTGTAAATAGCCCTAAGCGACACGGTACTTAAGAGTCTTCGGACCGCCGCTAGCTGGGAACCGGCCCCTACAGCTAACCTGAGTTGATCAACACTTGAAAAACTAAAGATTTTAAGATTGATTAGCAAAGACCACCTAAACTATTATCTTAGACATTGTTATTAAATAAATTTATATTTTTCAAACTGCGATCATGACTGGTAAGGAGGAATCCTCTACTGCAAAACCTGCTAAGTTTGATGGCTCTTACTTTAAAAGATGACAGAGTCAAATAAAATTTTGGCTCACGACCTTAGGACTTATTTCTGCCATTGATGGGTCCACACCCATCACAAATGATTCTGATGAAACTGAGTCTGACATAGGAGTGTCCACCTCATCGAAACCAAAAACCCCAAAAGAGATAGACTTCCATTGTTTTCATAGAATTCTAAGCGCATTATCTGAATCCTTGTATGATATATTTTTTGAATACAAGAGCGCTAAAGAACTCTGGAAAGCCTTGGAAGATGAATACGACTGTGATGATGCCGGAATAGAAAGGTTTAATTCTTCAACCTTTAATAGGTATTTCATGGTAGATGACAAACCAATGAATGACCAGCTCCATGAATTCCAAGAATACCTTAGACATATTCAAGCCAAAGGCACATCTTTCTCCAATGAGCATAAAATAGCATGCCTAATAGACAAGCTACCTCCCTCTTGGTCTGATGTTTCTAAGGAACTTATCCATACACAAGGAGAACTTACCTACAATCAAGTCCTAAAGAAAATTAGAACCGAAGAACAAATTAGATTGAGGTCTAAGGCTAAGACTGAATCTAAAGCTAAGGTAAACCTTGTAGAAGGCGAAGGAAAACCCAAGTCTAATTTTCCTTATAAACCCAAAAAGAATTTCTTCAAGAAGAAGAAAAACTTTCAGCCTAACCACCAGAACCATCATCATCAAAACCAAAAACCTAGAAACTTCAGTCAGACTCAGGATCAAAAGAGATTTTGTTTTGTGTGTGGTAAAACAAACCATATGGCCACCAACTGCTACCATAGGAAGAAGGAAGCTGTCCAGACCTCCTACAAAGGAAAGGGCTCAGTTAGACCAGAAGCGAACATGCTTCACAAAGGTTCTTCGAGTTCCTTCAGGAATCAAGTGGAGGAGGTGTGACCCTAGGAGATGGCTCAACGGCACAAATTATTGGAAGAGGAAAAGTTGACCTGAAGATGACATCAGAAAAAATCTTAACTCTTCATGATGTTCTTCATGTGTCGTCTGTGAGGAGAAACCTAGTTAGTGGATCCCTTCTTGTAGCCTCAGGATACAAAATTGTAATGGAGGCAAATAAAGTAGTTTTTTCTAAGCATGACTCTTTTATAGGAAAAGACTTTGTAAAAGACGGTCTTTTCATTTTAAGTACAATGAATAAAATGTCTGATTATTCTCTCATTGTCTCTAATATAGAATCTTCAAATGTTTGGCATGGCAGACTAGGTCATGTGAACCTAGGTTCTATTAAAAGGATGATGAACTTAGATCTTATTTCCAAGACTCCAATAGATGACAAACACAAATGTGAGATTTGTGTTCAAGCCAAACACACTAGATTACTTTTCAAATCTGTAGAAAGAAATTCTGACCTTCTAGAACTTATCCATAGTGATGTATGTGACTCAAATAAGATTTTGACCAGAGGCGGTAGAAAATACTTTGTTACGTTTATAGATAATTATTCAAAGTATTGTTATATCTACCTTCTCAAAACCAAAGATGAAGTTCTAGATAGATTTAAGGTCTACAAATCTGAAGCTGAGAATCAATTAGAAAGGAAGATTAAGATCCTTAGATCTGATCGTAGTGGAGAATATACCTCAAACGAAATGATTAACTTCTGTGAAGAACATGAAATAATTCATGAGGTAACTGCTCCTTATTCACCTCAGTCTAATGGAGTTGCTGAACGCAAGAACCGCACTTTGTTAGATATGGTGAATGTCATGCTTCTCAGCTCTGGTGCTCCTGATAACTTGTGGGGAGAAGCCCTTTTAACTGCCTGTTACATTCTTAATAGGATTCCTAGTAAGACAAAAGATAAGACTCTCTATGAGGTGTGGAAAGGTAGAGCGCCTAGGATTAATTACCTTAGAGTTTGGGGATGCCTTGCTAAAGTCGGAATTTCCGAACCTAAAAAGAGGAAGATTGGTCCCAAGACTGTAGACGCTGTTTTCATAGGATATGCCTTAGACAGCTATGCCAATAGATTTCTAGTGACTCACTCAGAAGTAAATGAAATATCTAACAATACCATTATAGAAACAAGAGATGCAGTTTACTTTGAAAACATATTTCCTTTTAAGGATAGAAGTTCAATCTTTTCCTCCATACCCTCTACTAGTTCTCATGTCCAAATACCTAGCTCACAATCTGAACAAGACTTAGAACCAAGACGGAGTAAAAGGAATAGGATTGAGAAAAATTTAGGAGAAGGATTCTTCACCTTTTTGATAGAGGGTGATCCCTCAACTTATGAAGAAGCAATGTCGTCTCCTGATGCTCCCTTCTGGAAAGAAGCCATTAACAGTGAATACAACTCCATCATGGAGAATAACACTTGGTTTCTAACAGATCTACCTTTAGGCAATAAACCAATAGGTTGTAAGTGGATTTTCAAGAAAAAACTCAGAGCCGATGGTACTATAAAGAAATACAAAGCTAGACTAGTTGCTAAGGGTTTTACCCAGAAGGAAGGGTTAGATTATTTTGATACCTACTCTCCTGTAGCTAGGATCACATCCATTAGAACTCTCTTGGCCTTAGCATCCATTCATGATATGTTAATCCATCAAATGGATGTAAAGACAACATTCTTGAATGGAGATCTAGAGGAAGAACTTTATATGGACCAACCTGAAGGTTTCATTGCTAAAGGTCAAGAAAAGAAAGTCTGCAGACTAGTAAAATCCCTCTATGACTTGAAACAAGCTCCCAAACAATGGCACAATAAATTTGACAAAGTAATTTGTGAATATGGTTTCTTGTCAAATGAGTATGACAAATGTATATACTCTAAAGGTACATGTAAAAGTTGTGTCATTTTATGCTTGTATGTAGATGACATCCTTATCCTAGGTTCATCACTGGAATTGATAAATATTACAAAGAACTATTTATCTAGCCAGTTTGATACGAAAGACCTAGGAGAAGCCAACTTAATTTTAGGAATGCAAGTGACCAAAGGCAAAGAGGGTTATACTCTATTTTTAGCACATTCAATTGAAAAAATGCTAAAAAGATTTGAGTTATTTGATAAGAAACCTGTCCTTACTCCTTATGACAGCAGTATTGTACTGAAAAAGAATGAAGGATCACCTTTGGAACAACATAAATATTCACAGATGATAGGCTCCCTTATGTATATAACAAACAGGACAAGACCTGATATTGCATTTGCTATTGGGAGACTAAGCAGATATACCAGTAACCCAAATCAGTCACATTGGACTGCCTTGGATAGGGTATTTAGATATCTCAAGGGCACCCTAGATTACAAACTTTATTTTACTAGGCATCCTGATATCATAGAAGGTTATTCAGATGCAAACTGGGTAACCGACTCACATGATATAAAATCTACTATTGGATATGTATTTACTCTAGGAGGAGCTGCAATCTCCTGGGGCTCTTGTAAGCAAACTATCATAGCTAGGAGTACAATGGACTCCGAAATGATAGCTTTAGATACAACTTGCACAGAAGCTGAATGGCTTAAAAATCTTATTATGCATATACCTGTTTCTCTTAGTCCTGTTCCTGCAATTTCTATAAATTGTGATAATAAATCTGTTATTGAACTACTAAAGCATGATTCTGTGAATGCTAAGATGAACAGGCACCTGCAGCTGCGCTTCAAGTCAATAAAAAGCCTACTAGGCAAATATGTGGTTCTTGACTATATAAAGTCAGAAAAGAACCTTGCAGATCACTTGACGAAGGGTCTGTTTAGGACTTTGATCCTAGAATCATCGAGGGGGATAGGGTTAAGCCCATAAGTTAGTCACCAGCAGTGACAACCCAACCGAGTCTGACTGGAGATCCCAAGAAGCCGGTTCAATGGGTAGAAACAAGCTGAACTTAGGTGACTTTATGGAACACTGACTCGAGATTAAAGTCTCATTAAAAATAAAGCCCAAGCGGCTGTACATGTGTACAATGACTCCCCATCCCTATGGTGACAGTGTTCCTGTGTGATATGGTTAGGATGAGGTTAAACTCTTAATAGGTCCAAGCTGTAATGCTGGGTTGATTCATATCACCAACCATTAAGGACTTACCTATATGAGAGGTCGTGAAGGCCGCGACTATGGGACAGGGCGATCCCAGACAACTCTCATGAATGTGGAAAGTGCGCATGGCCATTTAAAAGTGCCACCCGATAGATCAAGGACCTCTAGCGTACTATGTGTGCTATTTTTCTAAATCTGGTTCAAGAAGTCTGATTCAAGGCATAGTCCATCAAGCACTTCTTCAGATTAAGGCAATAGTCACTATGTGAGATTCAAGGCTGTAGTCCATCTCATCTATGCATAGTATTTTACTGCCCAGATGCTCTCTCTCCCTCTCTCTATTTACTTCACTCTTATCTCTGTTTCGGAACTTGACCTTTTGGGGGGGGATTGTTGGTTTTGCTTTTCTTGCAAAAGCTCAAGTTCCTCTTCCTTTCTTTAGTCCCACATCGGATGGGCCAAAGCTTTCTTGTGTACATATATTAGTTTATCTTCTTTGCTCTCTTAAGTTGTTGTGTGGGGAACCCCTTGGGCCACACGCGCGCGCCGCCGCGACCGCCCGGCCCGGCTCGGCTCGGTTCGGTTCGGCGCGCGTAACGGGTGCGGGTACGCGCCCACATCTGCCGGCGCCGAATGCCGATTCGATTTCCTCTTCGGGTTCGGGCTGGGACCCTAAAATTATTTTTGCTCCTCTTCTTTTTCATTTAATTTTCTGAACGTTAGAAAATTAATTTCTGAACGTTACAAATTGTTTCTGAACCGATTTTGTGTCCAGGTTCATTATTTATTTCTCCTGTGTAACGTCTGAATTAATAGAAAAATTAATTCAGACCGTTACATTTGAGTATTATATATTAGACTGATTTTCTTTGTAAAAAGATCAAAATTCTCTCTCCAAAAAATTGCTGTCAACAGATTTGTACTCCGTTCTTCGTCTTCATCTCCAAGCTCTGGGCAGAGCTAAGTCCTGGTCATTCTCTCCAAGTCGTGTGCGGTGACGAGATACCGGTAGTGCGGGGGTTTTACCACTAGGAGCTTTGGGAACGTCTGCACACAGATCCCGAATCAACTCTTAAGGCAGTGCTTCGTGCACGACTTCCCCAGAGGCCGGTAATATCAATCTAATTTTATTTTTGTACTCAGAAATTTTTCAAAAACAAAACAACAAGATTTCTAACAACATTTGCAATTTAATGCCCATGTGTGAGATGGCACAAACTAAGCACAAGATGAGAGAATCATTTAGGTGGTTTGGGCTTGTGCATCATAGACCGATAGATGCTCCGATAAGGTGGAGCCATAAGATGGTAGCTAAAAGAGCCGCTAGGACTAGATATAGGCCTTAACGAACACGGAATTAAGTTTTAAAGAAGGATATGCTTTTTTTTAGTATTACATAGGACATAGGCCCTTGACATAACTGGATGGAAGAAAAGGATTCAAAAGAACGGCACCAAAAATTGGGATAAAAGCTTTGTTGTTGTATAGTATTGTGATTTATAGTGTTACTAATGGCGCATTGAGGCACCTTGCCATGACACGAGGTGTTGCGCTTCATTGAGGTACTGGCTCATGAAACCTAACTTGAAGTTTATGTTTTACTCAAGGTTCGCGGTAACGAAATTGGTATTAGACCCTTCCTGTGAGTATCATGATCGTCGGTATCACCAATATCGGCGGTTTCAGATCGGAGTATTAGAATTTTTTGTATCGAAAACAAATAATTATTAATAGAACTTAAAAAGTTTAGAAAAAATATTTTGTATATTTACTTATTTAGGCAGAATTTTAAGTATTTTGCTGTTACTTCTTAGTAGTTTTGAAATTTAATAGTCACCATTACTGGTTGGTTTACCTGCGATAAATAAATTTTGTTCATTTATATTCTTTTACAAACTTACTATAGTTTTACATCATTGTTGATCTTTGTTGTTCAATTTTCTTTGCGGAATTGACTGGAAAAGAGATCTCCAACGTTGGTATTGGTCGATATCGACAGCAGTCGGTATCGGATCGGGACATGTCAAATTGTATCGGTATCGGCTGTATCGTATCGGTATCAGCCGATACTGCAAACTATGGCTTTACTTTATTTTGGCTCAATTATGAACCTATAATATGCACTATACTCTTCAATGGTTCTCTATTTCTATCCTACGTGGCAAAAAAATAAAAGGATCAATTTAATGGTGTAGGACCCAATATTAATTGCTATGAGAGATAAAAAAAATCTATGAGAGTTTCTAAGATAAATTTTTCATCCTACATCACCGCCACATAGGATAGAAATTCGAATAGAAAACTTATTACCCGATTGGCACGTTTTAACTTTCTTCTTTCATAATTTTATCTTTACCCTCTTTTATCTCTTGACCCTATTTTTTATCTCTTGACCCTGTTTCAATTATTCAACAATCGTTGTTGACCTTCATTTGTCGATTGCCAACAACTTATTGATAGCCAAACGATTCAAGTTATTTTTTAATTTACAATTTACAATTTTTCTTTTTTAGGGTATTCTTTTTTTATATAACTTTAATTCAATTTTTGTTGAAAATTTTTATTTATAGACGAAATTCCCTACTAAAGTCTAATTACCTTCCTCTAAAGTAGGCTCTTTTATTTTTCAACTTATTTTTTGTGAATAATTTTTTACTTTTTTTTCTCTCTCACCACATCAAACAATTCATCATTGGGCTAGTATTGATCTTCCTTTATGGCCTACCTGCCATTGTCGAGTCCAGTAGCCCCTCAGGTGAGATTTTTATTTTTTGCAAAATTTCTAATGCAAAATTTCTAAAGTATCAGTACAATAAATGACTGATTAGGATATTGCAATCACTTTTATATTATTATTTTTGGCCAAATTTTAAGTTTTCAACTTGATACCCTCAACTATTCAAGTTTTTCAACTTGATACATAAACTTTAAAATTAGACAACTTAATACCTCAATTATAATTGTACAACTTAATATCCTAACAGTGTTAACAGAAAAAACTAAAATGACAAAAATATTCCTAACTCCATTATCCCCCATCTCTCCTCGACGGCGGCGACGGCAGCAGCGGGGCAGGGGAGTGGCGACGACATTGGGGGGCAGGGGGCATGTGGGCGGGAGGGTGCCGGGGGTGGAGGGGATTGGACAGCAGAATGGGGGGGGGATGGTGACAGCAACAGCGGGGCAGGGAGTGACGACGGCATGGGGGGTAGGGTGGGTAGGGTGGAAAAGGGAGGGGATAATTTGGGTTTTTTTATTTTTTAACGACAAAATTAACACCTGACTGGCGGAGGGTATCATTTGAAAAACTTCAATAGCTTATGGTATTAAGTTGTTTAATTTTAAAGTTTTTGGTATCAAGTTGAAAAACTAGAATAGTTGAGTTGAGGATATCAAGTTAAAATTAAGCCTTGTTTTTAGAGTTTTAAAATAAATAAATAAATGTGTGTCTACTTCAATAAGGCACGTGTCATGCCATGCGCATTGCTCCTCGAGCATTATGTGTACCTTGTGCCTCGTTATGCGCCTTGCGTCATGACGACATTGGTTATTTACAAGTGGATATCTAGAAGAGAGGTGTGGTGGAGAAATCTGGAAGATAGGCTTTTATGTTGTGCGGACATGGAAAAATGGTGTATGTATATATATCCGTGTCCGTATTCATGTAACATAGATGATTACACTGTACCTATTTGAAAACGGCCATATCCTGTATCCATATTGTGTCCTTATAGATATCTGGACCCTGACCCGGACCCGGATTCATGCAACATAGATACACACATGTGGTTTGGAAATTGTGCATTATCATTGAGTAGTAAAAAAAGAAACAAATATAGTGTTGCTTGTTTGTTCTGACTGCAATTGGAATGAATCACTCTGGTTATCATAAATGAAAACCCACATTCTCTAAATTTTTTTAATCATAACTAGATGAATCACTCAGTTCTGTGTTCCTTTAGGACTACAAAGAGGCTGCTAGAATAAGGGATAACTTGAGATCCTTTGAGGCAGAGGAGCCACTGTTGCATCTCCGTAGTTTGATGAAAAAAGCAATTGAAGAGGAGAGGTTTGAGGTAACTTACATTACTCTCTCTCTCTCTCTCTCTCTCTCTCTCTCTCTCTCTCTCTCTCTTCTTTTCTTTTCTTTTCTTTTCTTTTCTTTTCTTTTCTTTTCTTGTAGCTGTTTCCATGCATGTTTATTAAACTAGAAGTTTGAAGATTTATTAACACATTATATCTGTATAGTTTTATATGAGTTTCTTTTTGACGATAGCAACATAATTTGGATACATATATAAGTATGTTTACAATGTTTAGAATTGTTCCCTAAGAGAATCTTGAAAGCATTGCAAAGATGGATAATCACCTCAGATGAGTAACAAATTTCTCCACTTGTTTTATGGGTTTCCACTAGGTCAAACAAGTTAGATGTCAGTCATAATTTGAAAGAGAGAAGAAAAGGACAAAGAAACAACAACATTGTCTTATTTTATGTAACTTGTGGATTAGGTTTGGATATTCCGACGGATTCTTCCTTCGAAACCTTTAAAATCTTAATTTTATTTTGCCATATACAACTACAACTTGCCTTATATGGTTAGAAGAGAGAAAATTATATCCCTTGTAAGACATACAAAGTACAAAACAAAACATTACATTTCGAAGTATTGGTAGTGGAATCGGATTTGACCCTTCTGTGACTATCGGGTTCGGAGTATCGGATTTTTGGCATTGGAAAGTAAATATTTACTAATAAATTATTAAAAATTTAGAAAAAATATTTTATACATTTATGCATAATTTAAGTATTTTATGTGTTGTTTCTTAGTAGTTTTGAAATTGAATGAAATAATAGTCACTTTTGCTCTCTAGGATAAATAAGTTATCTTCTTATACGTGCTTTTACAACCTTGCTATACTTTTACACCCTCGTTGATTGGTCATTTTCGGTTAATTTTCTTTGCCGAACTGAGGGAAAGAGACTTCCAACATCGTATAGGTCAATATCGGTAGCGGTTGGTATCTGGTCATGACATGCCGAATCATATCGCAAACTATGATTTTTACCTTCTCTTCTGAATTCCTCTCGTTCTATTTCCGTATTCCTTTATGTTTATAAACTTAAGGGTTGGCTCTTCAAAAATATCTCTAGCATATTTAAAGTTTTATCTTGAATCAGAATAAGGTAAAGGATCGACCGTATGTTGAATGATATGACCCTTATTCCTCACAAACACTGAAGTGTTTTGGTGTGGTGGAAAGGACATGAATATGGTTTAAGAGCAACCAAGATTCAATTTCACCGGTGTGCATTTTAAGCAGATTTTACAAACAAACAAAAATACAACATTGTGTGAATCCAGCCCAACCTATAACATGGGTCTTCCACCTGCGTGAACGTGTTAAATAATATAAATATATTTCCCTGAGTTCTCATCAACACTTTAGAGATTTGATGTACTGACGTGTTAAATAATATAAATATATTTAATACCATATGTTTCCCCGAGCCAAATGTGTCTGATGTCTTTGGTAAGTATTGTGTCAGGTGTCAGATACATGTACATGGATAACGGTCCTTAAAGCTTGGAGGGAAAGGGAAAACCTAGATGACCAACTATGCAACCTCTTTCTCCGAAAATTTTCTCCTTTGGCTTTCGTCATACACCCTTTGTTACATGAAGTAGCATGCTGTATTGCATCATGATAGTGGTTTGTAAAAGAATTACACATACCTATGCAATGTTAGTAACACTTCTGTACAAGGTCAAATTTAGGTACAATAGACCAAAAAACTATTGGACTTAGGCATAGTATGTCATCATTGTTGATTTCCTTACTACCTGTATACCTGTATTCAGGTTCTCTCTCCTCTAAAAAGGAAGGATTGGAGTATAAATCTAATTTGACCACAATCCAGATTCAGAATTCTCTAGAAAAATGGTTTCGAGTAAAAGTGTAAGCGCTAATGCATGTTGCTAAATATTGGTAAAGGATAACGGTGAATTGGAAGAAATAGTCATTGCAAATTTGAGCTACCATGCCCCTTCAACTACTGATCTTCCATGTACTCGTTGCATCGACACTTCAAAAAACAAAGAATTTTATATGTGCCAGATAAGTTCCAGAATATTCTTGAAATTGTTAATATAGTTGTTAGTGTTGTTTAATTTTATATTAATCCGAGGTAATACTACCCAATGCCAAAGTTCGGAAAAATTATAAGCTTGGTAGATATTTGGACTGAATTTCTGACAGGATGCCAACACGAGTCTGGATAGGATAGGGCAACCTGACCTGACCCAACAAAGTACCAAGACCACTACTGGTGAAGATTACTGAGGAGCTGACTATATGGGCCTCGTCTTCATTTCCTGGGCTACTGAATTTTCTTGCTTATAACCTCATGATACAACTGTTGATTAGAGGTATAAAGTTGCATTTGTGGAATATCAAATCTCAGAACTCAAAAAAATAAAAAATCAATCTCTTTGGCATTTTATTGTTATCTATAGACATACTGCACTGTCTGGCTGTATAGTTTAGATCTGAACTCTATGAGATCCTTAGGTACATCTGACGGTTTCTGGGCAGTGTATACTTCTCAAAACTTTAAGAAATTGTGTTTGAAGTTTTGTGGAAATTTTCCTCTTTGATTTTTAACTAAGACGAGTTGAATTGTGTTTAATTTTGACTTGCATTTTTCAAATTGTGTCGGGACTGGATATATCATCTAGGATGCTGCCAGATATAGAGATGAGTTGAGAGTTGTGGCTCCACATTCCCTCCTTAAATGCTCAAGTGACGCGACAACGCTGGTATGTTCCTTCTTGTTTCCAGTTTAATTGGGTATTTTGTGTTAGCTGTAGCATGTTTGACAGTTACAATTTAGCCATCCTTATTTTTCTTGAAGGCAAATAAGTTTAAAGGTTGTTTATGTTTTACCTTATAGCCTATTACTAATTTGTTTCTGGTTAACATATATCGTAACTGCCCCATCTTGCCAATTCCATCTCACTTGATATTTAGTCACGTAAAATTGCTACATTCTGAAACAAAGCTTATGACTGTAGCCAGCTTTAGCTAGCTGAGTCTGGGCACAGAAATTCTCCTGTGCTTTGACCATGTTTTCTTTAATCAAAGACAAACTCTATTGGATAAGTGCTTTGCCTATATTAGTTAAGTAGCAAACAGGCCTAAAGAAATGCAGAGAGATGCCGGCAGAATTGATAAAAAAACGAAAGAACTGGTAGGTTACCATGTGGCAACACTGGAAAATTGACATATGTAAGGGGTGGAGCATGTAAAAATTGGTATGCTTCCTTTCTTTCTACGCAAAACTGACGACAGAGGCAAGTTTTAGCCTTTTGGGATTACTTACAAATTTGGCCGCTTCTGCTTATTTCTCAAAAAGCAGTCCCAACTCCCAAGAGTTGTTTGGTAGCTGCCCTTATAAAAAAATTTGAAAAACTTGTTCAATTTTGGGACAACTTTTGAAAGCATGCAGGAGTGTGCTCTCAAACGCTGCTCCTGCTGCTGGTTTTTGAAAAGCAGCAGCATTCCTGAACCAGGCAGGAGTGCGAATAACACAAAAGAAAAGGTTTCTTCATCCATACTCCTTTATGCTATGTGTTTTCTCGGTTATCCGGGGTCTTTACAAATGAAAACAAACTTCCATAAACAACATAATGTACATGTCCCAGGCACTGGAGTTGTGGTATAGAACCCTCTATGAAAACTGTAATTAGTAACAAAGATAAATCCCACCAAATATTATCATGGCTATCTCTTCCAAATACCATAACATTCAATTTACATATTATGTCAGGGTATACGGGTGCAAGTCAGGAGTGTATATATTGAGGGCCGGAGTCAGCCATCAAAAGGGCAGTATTTTTTTGCCTACAGAATTAGGATAACTAATAATTCGCTGCGCCCTGTTCAACTACTCAGAAGACATTGGATTATAACTGATGCCAATGGAAAAGCTGAGAACATTTGGTCAGTTTTCCATCTCATCTTTACTTGTTTGCCTGCACTTTAAATCTATGGTGTTCCCAAAATATAGTCGAAGGCATAAATCCACCCTTGCTCTTACTGAATTATGCTCATCCTTTGCAGGGGAGTTGGTGTCATAGGAGAACAGCCTGTTATTCATCCTAAGACTGGATTTGAGTATTCATCTGCATGTCCTTTGAGCACGCCAAGTGGTAGAATGGTAGGCTTAAAACTCTTCTATGTTCATGCCCATTGCACCATGCTGCATCTCATAAATTAAGAATATGAGTATGAATGTATGCGAAGAGTTAACTTGTTCGGCTAGCTTGATAGAAACCTCAATGTTAAGAGCAATTAACCAAGGGAATGTTTATAACCCTTGATGGTTGACAGTGCAGTGCAACCTATTTGGCATAAGCCTTGAACCTTATATATATATATATATATATATATATATATATATATATATATATATATATATATATATATATATATATATATATATAACCTTGAACATTCATATGCATACCCTTTTATTGCATTTATTAACTCTAAAAACGTCGAAATGGTCATCAGTCTTTCTGTCTTATTATTAACCTCGTCTCTTCTCTGTCAATACATAATATAGGATAAAGAAATGACAGATCTTTTAAGGAGTAATATTCGTTTTTCGTTTTTATACATTTCGCTATAATTTGAAAGTATGCAGGAAGGTGATTTTGAGATGAAGCATATTGATAAGGTGGGATCACCCACCTTCAACATCGCCATCGCCCCGTTTTCCCTTGCCATCCTTGGAGATGATACTGACGGCCTCGCTTAGAAAGACTTCTGAAATTTCCCGGGGAAAAGAATTCCAGCATTTATTCAGATTTTTAATAGAAAACTTAGGACACGCATGAAGATGTATTTTACTGGCGAGGTTGCTATGGCTACTTTTGCCTTTCCATGTATTATGTATAATGTGTAATTAAATGTGGGGTTTTTTTAAACCTTTTTTTTTTCTGTAAACAGGAATATTGTTAGTATTTATCTGCTATTTCGGGGCCGAATTGACATATTTCTCTTCCTTCATCTAGTTTTCACACACGGTGCAAACTGGTGTGTATTCATCATAAATTTTATATCAGCGTTGGCTTAAAAAAAATTGCAATATTTTTGTTTATAAATTTGACAGGTGGAATATGCGGTCGACGCCCCCCAAACCATTTGTCACGGCCCACCTGTCATAGACATTGTGAATAGGCGATCTGGGGTGAGTTGTGTTTGGTACTGGGGAGGGAGAGGAGGAGAAGGGGAGGTTGGTTATGTCTCGACTCACACATTTCATATGGATGAGGAACACTTTTCTCTCTCACTCACAAGATTTTAGTACACTTATACATGCTTTCTTGGTTTAGACAAACGGAACTATAACATGATCACACTCTTTTAAGCAAGCTATCCATCCCTCTGCTCTTCTATTGCCAGTCTGTCTCTCTCCTCCCATCTTCAACATTAGACTGTATCGACAATGAAAGGTATCGTCGTCTCTCTTTGCTCTCTCTTCTCTCGACGCGTGACATTCTTGTGCTTCGAAAATGGTTCTAGAAGGGGTTTAGGGTCCGTTTGGTTTATAGTGTAATGTAATCGTAATCGTAATGGAATTGAATTCAAATTTTTTTTTTATTTGATTCTATTACGATTATAATTACATTGCAGTAAACCAACAGACCCTTAGTGAGTGTCGATGATGATCGAGCACGGGCTCACCATCACATATTTACTAAATTTGGTCTTGCACAAAGTTACTCGGCTTAGTTTGGGGGATGGGCATTTGCTCAAACCTTCTTCTTTTTTTCGAATAATTCCTTAGACTAGTATTCTGAAAATGCCCATTTGAGACCCTAAATGAATCGGTAGGTATATTTGCTTATGTTCCTTGTCATACTTGCATTGCTATTATTTATAGGACGTCTTTTCCTTCTTGTCCAAGAAGAATCCCATATGAACCTGAAAAAGAAAGGATTGGAACTTTGTCTACAATTATGCTAATCTACTTACTGTTGGGTGGGCTTTTGCATCCCTCCAATTATTGTTGGATTGGACCCGTGACCCATCGATCGGGTTATCGGGCTATTGGACCCGTTAACACCATCCTCCAATAAGTCTTTTCTTTCTTTCCTTGTGAGCAATGATGCCTTGCTGGTGCCAAATCACACACCGACAAGATTTCTATTGGGGTCCTTGCACCCCCTTCTCCACATGTGCCATCTTTGTAGCATCCCAAGTGACAAAACTAATGAACAATTCTAGCTGGCTAAATTGGCCCTAGTGTTAACTTGGTACACCCCCAATAACTTGATAAAATTTTCCCCATATCAAATGGAGAGATTATTGTGTACCACCCATCTTGAACCCATACCTGACCTGATTAAAACTGGTTTTATGGACCAACCCATTTTATGCCCTCCTACATTTGAGTTCTTGATCGATTGTATCTCGGGTCAGCATGATGAGTCTGCGAAACCAGGTGTCCAGAGATAGAGAAGGTTTGCACGCAAACGAACAGGACTCGTCTTGAAAAGGCGGTTACACCGTCATAGTAAAAACGGACAAGGTAAAAATGAGAGGATTATTTTGTATTTGTACGAGGGTACAAGGTTTAGAGCTAATTAGACTTTTGCTACTGGGTTTGTCCGTCTTAGACTTTTAGTTTCGGATTTGTTTAATGACACATTTTAGTGATGAAATTGAACTTTCAGTGAGTCTTTCAATGACGAATATTTGTCACTATAAAGTTCGAGTACCCAAAGTCTAAAACGGACAAATCCGGTACCTAAAGATTAGTTGGTTCCTAAACTTGGTACCTTATACAAAATAATCCAAAAAAATTACATCCATAACATTAACAACTCCGATCACAGCCAATCTAAAATCCATGACTAAATTATCCCAATAGAACTCCAGCTACAACATTTGAAAATTTTTGGCGTCTTAGCTTTCCACTGCTCGATTTTGTCATTTCAACTTTATAAATTGTTCTTTTGAAGCACATTTCGTCAATTTTAAAGTATAACGGAATCGCTTCAAAAGAATATCTTGCAATACAAGTATTTAAATTATATTTTTTGTACTACAAGATATGTTTTTGAAGAAGTCTCGGTGTGCGTATCGCCGGACATCTAAAAAGAAGAAGAAGTCTCGGTGTGCTTTGAAATTGATGAAAGGTACTTCAAAAGAACAATTTATGAAATTGGAGTGTCAAAATCGAACAATAGAAAGTTAAGATGTCAAAAATGAGAATAATTTGGCCAAAATACAATTATCAAACTAGTGATTACAACAAGAGTTCATTTTTTTTCACCCACAAAAATCATTGTGTTTGTTCATCCTCCACTAAAAACATGACACGTGTCAATTCATCTAACATAAACCACTTTGGGAGTGATTTTGTTCACCCACCAAAGTGGTTTTCACCTTTAGTTTGACGCGTGTTAATTTTTTAGTAGAAGGTGAACAAACATCATAGTTTTGATGGATGAATAAAAATCGACACATAGGAACATTCTTAACAACAAAATCTAACTAATATATAGATCTTTGTATCCAGCAACACCATCCAAGCACTGAAAAGGACTGGGTCTGTAAAAACAATAATGCTAGGTTTACGACCAAATGCTTACAACATTCTTACAACTCTCTCATCTCCCTGTTATGTGGGCCACCTCCGGCCCTACCTCTCTCCCAATGAACGACCGTCACGTGGCATTCCGGCCACGTGGCGACCACTCGGACAGCCATCAGGTCTCAGCTCTCCCGTCTCCTCCAACGGGCGGCAGCCATGTGGACGTCACTGCCACGTGGCGGTTGTAAGAGGGTTGTAGGCATTTGGTTGTAGTCATAGTATAACTCCCGTAAAAAAAAGAGAAAAGTAACAAACAAACAAAACAAAAGAAAAGAAAAGAAAAGAAAAACATAAATAACAATTTGGTTCTCATCAGTCAATCAGAAGGAAGAAAGAATTTGACCAGAAAGAAAAAGGTGCTTATTCTGACAGCAACAGTCAGTAGAAATAGCACCTTTGCCACACTATTACTGATATACGGGTCATTTTCCTGGGCCTAAGGTTCCCTCCACTGTAGAAGAGACAGAGGAAGCAAAGCATCTGAAGCTTTGGTGCTAGTGAGTAGAGTATTCCAAACCTTTGCTTTGCCAATGTTCCAAACTGTAAATTAATCACTACATTCATTGTGTATTTATATTCCTTGCCTGAAAAAAACATCCAAAGCTAAGCATCTTTCCTTGAAGAAGAGAAAAAGAGAGGGAAAATACCATCACATTAAACAATGTACTAATGCTTCTTTTCAAGTGTTGCCCATTTCATAATTCTAGGATTTTTCTTCTTTGTTGAGGCTTCTAATTATGTGGTACAACCAAATGTTGTCACCAGAGTAGGCTGTGCTCTGTTGGAATGTCGTTGATATTTCTGTTGGTTTGAATCTGGTTACTAGTTTGATCATATGGGACTAAATTCCTTATATGTTCTATTTGTGTCCTTTCGAGTGATTTTTTTCCCCTCCTTCTGGTTCACTTGAATTCTTCATTCAACCATTCTTTCATTGGTGTATTTGTATATAGGTTCTACACAAACCCTTTTTATATATACACATGTATCTCTTTGATATATAAGTATTACTTATATTTGGAGCTAAGAGGGTTGTGAGGAAAAAAGAAGAAGAAGAAGAAGAAGAAGAAGTGAGTGATTCTCCATGCATTTCACAACAGGAAGTTCGGTGCGTTCTTGGCACCCAGTCATGACTTCTGATACCACCAATCGCGGCTACTGGTTGAACTGGAGATTTCTGTTGTGTTTAATCTGGGTACTGGCTTGTGTGATCGTATCGTCTGTTCTGATATGGAAATACGAAGGCCATGGGGGAAGGAGAGATGGGAGGTCGGATAGACGACGAGAAACAATGGGTACTTTGTACAAGGACGAATCGTGGAGGCCTTGTCTTAAAGTGATCCATCCTGCTTGGCTGCTGGCTTTCCGAGTCGTGTCGTTCTTCGTGCTTCTGGCTTTGCTCCTTCTCAACGTTGTTGTGGATGGAGGTGACATATTTTACTACTACACTCAGTAAGCGAACCCCCACCTTTCTTTTTACTGCGTCTGCTTCGAATTGTATAAGAAATATAGTTATGATGTTCTTTGAATGATTACGTCTCAATGCTCATCCAGGAACAAGACAATTGGTCAGGTGCATTGGATTTAATTTATGTTTTAAACTTCATTCCTTACCATCTTAATGTCAACCACTTGATAAGTTTTCGTAGTTCTTAAGAGAGGACTTGATTGGTAACAGAAGAGGAAATTAGAGGAACCAACCAGAGATATCAGGTTCAAAGTACCTGGGATGGAGCACATTTGTTGTTATTTTTCCAAAAAGTATCCATCAATTTATTTTTAGTTGAATAATGATTTATTACAGATTTTGGGGTTGATATTGTCATATTACTTCTGCCTTAACATTCTATTCTTAGTAGTACCACTCGAGGCATCTTGTTTCCAGAGGATGATTTCACTTAATACTGATAGATGAATCATATTAAGGCCTTTTAAGAGCTACTTCGAAAATCCCAGATTGTGGGGCAGTCTGGGGTATATATGCCAGTTTGGAGATGGATGCTGAGTTTATTAAGGCTTTAACAATTTTGAAGATCGGTTATACGTTTGCTTTTTCGTTACCTTATGAAAGAATATAGTGGCTTCTTCTACCTTTTCCTGATAATTTTACGGGGTTGAAGGGAGAGTATCTATGTTGCAGGGACACGGGAAAATGGTGTATGTATCTGTATGTTTGTACCTAAATCCATGTTCGCATTCGTGTAATATAGGGGCTTCCATATTACCTATTTGAAAATCTCACTATCTCATATTTGTATCCTGTCGTTATCTGTATCCGTGTCCTTATTTATGCAAAATAGGAGGGTATGAAGTATGAACACACATCAGAGAGTTGAAGTTATGTGCTTCTGAAATCCCACCATTGACATTTTTATAATGAATATCTATAAATTTGTCTCCATTATGTTTCTAGATACTGAAATGTTCAGTTCGCTGAAAATACTTTCTGTTGAAATTAGTTGATGATTTTATTGATTGTCTCATTGGCATTATATAGCCTTACAGTCATTAATACAATGATCTCAATCATTATGATAATAATCTCATAAGGGAATATCCTGTGACATATTCTGGCATCCCAAATATGTCCTCAGGATATTCACAGGATATTCCCATGTGCTTATACTATACTTAAATATGACACCCAACATACCATATCAACACTCCCCCTCAAGATGGGTGAAAGATATTCACTAAGCCCATCTTGTCACATCCTCTAATCATGCTTACTGAGGCGAGTCCCTTGGTTAGTCCATCTGCTACTTGATCCCTGGTTGGAACATGGTCAAGCTCCAGTAATTCACTATCCAACTTCTCTTTGATGAAGAATCTATCAATCTTGATGTGTTTGGTCCTGTCATGCTGTACTGGATTGTTGGCGATACTAATAGCTGACTGATTGTCACACCACAGCTTCATCTTGGCTCCTTGATCCAGCTTCAGCTCCACCAGCATATTCTTCAACCATAGCAGCTCTGCAACTCCCAAGACCATAGCTCTGTACTCTGCTTCAGCTGTCGATCTGGCCACCACAGACTGCTTCTTACTCCTCCAGGAGACCAAGTTACCTCCTACAAATATGCAATATCCCGAGGTAGACCTCCTGTCATCAGCATAACTAGCCCAGTCAGAATCACAGTAGCCCTCGAAGCTCACGTGATTGTTCTTCCTGAATATTAGTCCCTTCCCGGGAGCACCTTTCAAGTACCTCAGAATCTGGTACACTGCATCCATATGACCCTTCCGTGGGTCATACATGTAGCGGCTTACCACACTTACAGCAAAGCAGATATCAGGACGTGTGTGGCTCAAATAGATCAACTTGCCAACCAGTCTCTGGTATCTGTCCCGATCAACTGGTTCTCCAGCCTCAGCATCAATCTTGAACCTCTGATCTATTGGTGTCGTTGCAGGTTTGCACCCCAACATCCCAGTTTCTGTGAGAAGGTCCAGTGCATACTTCCTTTGAGAGAGAACAATCCCCTCTGCTTCTCGAGCAATCTCAATCCCAAGGAAGTACCGAAGAAGGCCGAGATCCTTCACCTCGAATTCCTTGCCAAGCTTTCCTTTGAGTTGGGCGATCTCCTGCTCATCATCTCCTGTGATAATCATATCGTCCACATACACCGCAAGCATGGTGATGTGGCCTCCACTCCGACGGAAGAACACAGTATGATCAGCATTGATCTGCTGATATCTCATCCCTATCATCGCCCTTCTGAATCTGTCAAACCACGCTCGAGGAGACTGCTTCAGTCCATAGAGGGACTTCTTCAACCTGCAGACCTTGCCTACTGTTTGATTGGTGCCAAATCCTGGTGGTATCTCCATGTACACCTCCTCCACTAGATCTCCGTGAAGAAACGCATTCTTCACATCCAGTTGGTGTAGCTTCCATCCACCATTCGCTGCCAGAGAAATCAGAGTCCTGACAGTGCTCATCTTTGCAACTGGTGCAAAGGTCTCGTCATAGTTGATGCCATACGTCTGACTGTATCCTTTGGCTACTAGTCGAGCTTTGTAGCGCTCAACCTGTCCATCTGGGTTCTGCTTCACGGTAAAGACCCACTTGCATCCAACTGCTCTCTTCCCCTCTGGCAGTCTCACAAGCTCCCAAGTGTGGTTCTTCTCCAGAGCTCCCAACTCCTCGTGCATTGCCGCTTTCCACTTTGGATCGTTCTTGGCAACCTGCCAATTGATAGGTACAGTAATACTATCCAAAGATGCTATAAATGTTCCATGAGAAGAAGGGATATGGTCATAAGAAACAAACTGAGCAATATTCCAACCATATCTGTTTGGAGGATTTCCTGCATTGCTGCGAGTGGTCCTCCGTACAGATAGTGGTGTAGGAGGAGTAGAAGTAGGAGGAATGATATCTTGTGAAGGAGGGGGTATCACCTGAAGGGGGGTTGGTGTCGGTGCCTCAGGAGTTGGGGCGAACGCAGGCAAGGGACTTGGCACTGGCACTGTCGGTACTGGTCCTGCAATTTGCTTCTCTCTCCTGCTGTAGGTAAGTAACTCTCCCTGAGTCGTAGGCCTAACACCTTCACCTTCTTGTCCCTTCTCCGTGCCTCCATGCCAAACTTCTAAATCGGTCACCACCAAGTTCTCCATCTCCCCCTCTCGCCTAATACTGGTAGTATTAGACGTGTTGTATGAAGTTCCGTCCTGGTGGTAGTATGGCTCATGCTCCCGAAAGTGGACATCCATACTGACAAACTTCTTCTCTACTGGACTCCAGCACACATACCCCTTCTGGGTCGCCGAGTAGCCTACGAAGATGCATTTGACCGCTCTAGGGTCGAGTTTTCCAACTGATGGCCTGTTGTCCTTCACAAAACACACACACCCAAACACCTTCAGTGGGAGTATCCCACTATTATTGCCTTGCAATACCTCACATGGGGACTTCCATCCGAGGACCTTCGAGGGCATCCTGTTGATGAGTTGAGCTGCTGTCAACACTGCATGCCCCCACAGACTCTGTGGGACATTTATGTCGATCATCATACTTCTTGCGACCTCCAGAAGGTGTCTGTTTTTCCTTTCTGCAACTCCATTTTGTGCTGGTGTGTATGCACAGGTGGTCTGATGCTGTATTCCGTGTGCTGACAAGTATTCTGCAAGCGTCCTGTTGGTGTACTCCGTTCCATTGTCAGATCTCAGTACCTTTACAACTGCTTTGTACTGAGTCTGGACATGCTTATGGAAATCCCGAAAACAAGCAGGTACATCATTCTTATTTTTCATCAAATATAACCAGGTAACACGAGAGGCACACTAAATGAAAGAAACAAAGTACTTATAACCATTCATAGTGTTAGTAGCACATGGACCCCAGACATCAGAATGTACTACTTCAAAAGCAAAAGTGCTCCTATGACCCGTGCCAATATATGAGCTCCTAGTAAGTTTTCCTAACTCGCATGCATCACATACTAATTTCTCTTTTGTTTGTTTTTGCATAAATCTCTGGATACAACTTACTTAGAGTATCAAAGGAAGAATGTCCCATCCTCCGATGATGGAGTATCAAGGTATCCTCAGTCCTCTGCTGCAGTCCTTCCATGCCAGCCTTCTCTGCCATAGATACCAATGCTGAGTCCAGTCCTTCTCGATCTAGGTACCACAGTCCCTCATGCCAAGTGCCAGTCCCAAGTCTTCGTCCTGTCCATTTCTCCTGGAAGGTCACCTTAGGAATATCAAAAGAAACAATGCATTTAAGTTGGAGGATTATAGAACTAATGGACAAAAGACTGACTGGAAAGGATGGAGCATGTAAAACATTGGATAATCTTACTGAACCTGTACAATTAACAGTACCCTTACCGACCACTGGCTGGAAAGTGCCATCAGCTGTCTGAATGCTGTCTGCTGATGCTAGGTGAGTGTAGGAAGAAAACTCACTAGCATTTCCCGTCACATGCCGAGATGCTCCCGAGTCGATAATCCAGTCTGATGATTTAAGGGAAGAGATAGACGCAAGGGGAAGTGATTCGTCAGTACCTTCTGATGGATGGGCATACATGGCAGCGTTGTCCCTAACAAAGAATGAGGTGGACGCCTCCTCTGTTCTACTCCTCATGTCTCCCAGTGCCTGGTCCTCCACAGTAAAGGTGCCATCAGCTTCTCCGTTCCCTTCTGATATCAGGAGGTTCGCCCGATAACCTCCTCGGCCGCCTCGTCTACCCCCTCGACCACGACCACGTCCTCCATTATATCCTCGTCCGCCGAACGGTCCTCGTCCACCACCTGAATCTCCCTCCCTAGGTGGTTTGGTACAAGCATACCGATGATGATCCATCTCCCCACAGTTGTAGCACTGCCGGTTATGCTGCCAGGGCTCTCCCTTAGATCCTGTGTTATCTGAGCTGGTGATCGCTAGTGCTGACTTTGCTTCGGGGGGACCACCTGTCCAGGCTTGCAGCCTGATGCGTGTCTCCTCCTGGATCATGGCTGAGATAGCCTCCTCAAGGCTAGGGATCTTTGGTTGGGCTAGAAGTAGGGCCGTCCTCTGTGCGAAAGCTGCAGTCAGCCCTTTGAGGAACTTCATCGTCCTCTCCTGCAGACACACCTGTCTCTCCTTACACTTAGGGTCCCCGCAGCTCGCCCGATCTGAGGAGTGATCATAATCCAACCACAGATGCTCCAACTCCGTGGCATACTCCTGCACCGTCTTCTCTCCCTGTACGGTGTCATCAATCTCCCCCTTTATCTGGAAGACCTGTAAGTTGTTCCCCACACCATCATAGGTCCTTCTCAACTTCTCCTACACATCTTTCACCATCTCAATACCGTCTACTGTGGCGGCAATAGACTGGACTAAGGAGTTGAGAAGCCAGATGTAGATCACCATATGAGTGGACTTCCACTCATCGCGTCCTGTCGAGCCTTCGTCCGGCTCTGTCATCTCGCCCGTCAGGAACCCCTCCATATTTTTTTCTGCGAGGGTTCTTCTCACCCGCCGTGACCAACTCAGATAGGTGGCTGCCCCATCTAATTTTAGATCGATGGTGGAAAGCTTCAACTCCGGCGACGTTCGTGTCGTGTTCTCACCAGCCGACATCGTCAACAACTTCATCAACGTCGCCACCTCTGCAGAATCTAGCTTCTTGATGATCTCCTCCATCGATGCGTCGTCTATCCAATCACGTCACGTCCGCTCCACGACTCACGCTCGTCCTCGTCGTCCGCTCCTAGATCCGAACATGTTCCCCCTTTTTTCAGATCTAGGCATCCCTATTAGGCGTTGTCTCGTGCTGGTGCGGAGGAGGCGGCAGCACGCATGTCACAGCCGCCGTCGCAGCAGCAGTCGCAGCAGCCGCAGCAGCAGTAGTAGCCGCAGCAGCAGTAGTAGCGGGACGGGGCAGCAACAACGAAGGGCGGCCTGCGAAGGGCGGAGAAGGGAAGAAGGGGGGGGGGGGCGTGGAAGAGTTCGGTGGAGGAGATCTAGGAAATCCTCCTGTGGGTTTGTGGAAGCTTGGTGACGGCTAGAGTTTGTGGAAACTTGGCTCTGATACCATGTTGAAATTAGTTGATGATTTTATTGATTGTCCCATTGGCATTATATAGCCTTACAGTCATTAATACAAGGATCTCAATCATTATGATAATAATCTCATAATGGAATATCCTGTGACATATTCTGGCATCCCAAATATGTCCTCAGGATATTCCCATGTGCTTATACTATACTTAAATATGACACCCAACATACCATATCAACACTTTCTAGTAGTAGTTAGTTGCTTGGAGCCTTGGTGTATTTTCGCATTTCTCGCTACCAGTCTTTTAGAAGTGATAGAATGCTTCATTATTGCATCATCTCGTAATACTTGCTTATTTACACTTAGTGCCGACTGTAAGTAGTAAGTTTTTATTTCAAAAATTGAAGCAAATTTGTAATTTTATATGTTTGACAGAAAGTAATTTCATACACTTCTTTAGAGTTTATACTTTAGACCATTTGTACTTCAATTTAATTTTTTCGTTCGCTGAATGCTTTTGTGATGTCTTTGGATATGTGACAGGTGGACGTTTATGCTGGTTACCCTTTATTTTGGGGTATGTCCTTTACTTTTTCTGCCTAATTAATAATCTCCACAAATTTGATAATCGCTGTTGGAAGTTGGATTTTTTTTTTTTTATGTTCATCAGACTAGCATCTTACTTATGTGTATGATGGTAGGAAGATTTTTCCCATCTTGTTCATTCATTGCATTATGTGCATCTGATTTACAAAATAAACATATGTTTCAGCTCGGTTCTTTGCTTTCTTCTTATGGGTGCCTTCAATACCTTGGTATGATGGGTGCTCATAGAGATACTCGTATAAGGTCAGATGCTGAGTGTAGCACATATGTTTCTCCTACAAATGGGAACAACAGATATATTGCTCCTGCGAATGGGAATGGGGATGAAAATGGCATGATAAAGAAGTCTGATTCACATGAAGAACATAATATTCAGGAAATTTCTGCGGGTTCCCGTGAAGAACATAATATTCGGGAAGTTGCTGGATTCTGGGGTTATGTTTTCCAAATTATTTTCCAGGTTAGTATCTAAGCTTCCTTTTCTGCAAATTAATGCATCCCATATACCCAGAATCCTGAGGGATTTCACTTTCAGTCCTCAGCAAAAGACACATAATGATAAATATGCAGCCCACTCCCACCGTACCACCGACCACCCCCAAACTATTCTGGGTTTGCAAGTCGTTGCATTGACAACTTTCACAGAGATCATACCACACCTGGAAGTTAGAACTCAATTTTCAACATTTACCCGCTCTTGTTCAATATTGAAGGTATTTTGTCTATGGTTGACATTGTTACCTCTTTGGAGAAGGAGCAAATGATCATGTCACATTCCAATTAACTATAATGTCCCATACAGGCTTTACTTAATCAATAATGCTAAGTTTACTACCAAATGCTTACAACCTTCTTACAACCCTCTCACCCCCCTGCTATGAGGGCCACCTCCGGCCCCACCTCTCCCCCAATGAACGACTGCCACGTGGCGACCACCCGGACAGCCACCGGATCCCACCTCTCCCCCCTTCTCCAATGGACGGCCGCCACATGGCCGCCACGTGGCGGTTGTAAGAGGGTTGTAGGCATTTGGTTGTAGTCTTAGCATAGCCCTTACTTAATATAGGCTCATCTTTTAGGAGTTGTTCCCCGTACAATTTTTTCCCATACGTTGTATTTCTTATGAAGAGAGGTGCACATCCACTCTGGGCGTCATTTTCGTTGCAACTTCAATATGAAGACTTTCATGAGTTATGAACTTATGATAACAAATCTGTTAAATCCCTATACATGGTACTTGAACTACTTAATGGATTGGGATGTATAACTAGGGTAGTCTACTATATTCTTTTCAAATGGAGGCTGCTGGTATTTTTTTTCCTACCATGCTTTGGCATTTTCCGCCATATGGCTCTAATTAAGGTTATAACAGTAACTAATTTAGCTCCAAGAATAAGGATAAAAAGGAAGGCAAGTGTAGATCACATTTCAAGACGAGAGGAAAATTTTGGTCGGCCATGTTTCATGGGTACGTGTAAATTATGTTCGTATTTGAATGTGTCCGTAGTGTCACTGCAACATAGGGGACAACATATGTACCCGTTTGACCCCCTATCATGTCCTTATTCATGTCCATGTTCATGCAACATAGGCTGTTGTCCTATAATGAGTCAGGCCACCTGTAGAGCCCAACGGCAAGAAACATTTAAACAAAAGAATCTAGAAAGATATCGTAGTTCAGTTATTTATTTTGACCCTATATTGTCATAACTGGAAATATTCTTCTCGTACCAGAAAAGTAAAAAAAAGTCTGTTTATTGGGTGTCTGACATCATTCTCAGAGCAAAGGAATATGTTTTGTATCAAATCCAGAAAGGACTGGTTATGAATGACTTAACTCGTTGAATTTGAAGGGCAAGACAAAAGTTCCTCCTTATGTTAAGAGCATTTCAGCAAGGAACAGGAGATGGCTTCATAAATGCAATTATTAGGCCCTGGTGAAGTAAGATAAAAGTTGCTGGTGCAAAATGCAAACCATAGGACTATGCAAATTGTTTGTTGAAGAAGTCAAGATACTGGGAATGATATGCATTTATAAGGATATTGAGTATAACCAGTTTCATTCTAGCCTATATTCAGCTGGCATGATGATGAAATTGTAATGGAAATTAAACCATTTAGAACTTAGGACTTCACTTGTGTGCTTCATCCAGGGAAGTTGCCTACAGCTATCAATCTGAGGTCATGCTGAAATGGTGATTTGCAGCAAAGAGAAGGATAAACATCCAAATATTGCATCATAGTATTTTATGTTTACAAAAATTATCAGGCTACTGAATAACATTTATATCAAAAATCGTCAATGGAACTTGTCGTAGAAAGATGTAGTGATGTGTGTGTGTGATGAGCTGAAATGATTAGCTACTGGAAAACTCGTGGTGCATCATTTAAATTCTTGCACAGAGTTTCAGAGATGCAAGATGTATGTATTACTGGACTTGAGTCATTATATAGCCTGGTCAAGGATGGCCTTGCAGGAATGTGTACATAAGGAGGGAGTGCAGACAAACATGCCCATGCACACTAGTGTCTATGCCTATGTTACTCGAGTAAGTACACGGATATGGATAAGGACACGATACGTATATGGATATGAATATTTTCAGTTAGGTACAATATAGTCCACCTGTTGGTATATTAGAATATTCTTGGTATATTTGTTGGTATATTAGAATATCCTTGGTATATTTGTTGGGATATTAGAATATTCTACATGGGATTTTAATCCGGTTTTAATGTAAGATGAAGGGTTATAAGGCTATAAATAGCCAAGAGATTATCAATAAAAAATATAACAATTACTACAAAATATTCTACATGGTATCAGAGCCAAAACCCTAGCCACCACTTCCCAAACCCTAGCCGCCACCACCGCCACTGCTGCCACACCGCCCGCCACTACCGCTGTCGCGCCGTCCGCCACCATCGCTGCCACACCGCCCGCCACGAAGCCGCGATTCCCCCGGAGCCTTCTGCCGCGGTCCTGACGTCTCCCGCGGGTCGTTCCAGACGTTGACATCGAAGGCCTAGATCTGATGGGGGAGAGACATGATCGGGTCTAGGAGAGGACGAACGTGAATCGTGGGACGGATGTGAGGTGATCGGAGAAGAGGAGGGTCGATGGAGGAGATCATCAAAAAGTTGGACTCTGTGGAGGTCGCAACGTTGATGAAGCTGATGAAACTGTCGGCTGGTGAGAGCGCATCACGAACATTGACGAAATTGGAGCTTCCATCCTTCGATCTGAAGCTTGATGGACCGGCCACCTACCTGAGTTGGTCACGACGGGTGAGGAGAACCCTCGCAAGGAAGAACCTGGAGGGTTTCTTGTCAGGAGAGAAGACAGAGCCGGATGAGGGCTCGGCAGGACGCGACGAGTGGAAGTCCACTCATACGGTGGTATATATTTGGCTCCTCAATTCTTTAGTCCAGTCGATCAACGCCCAGTGGATGACCTTGAGATGGTGAAATAAGTGTGGGAGAAGTTGAGGAGAACCTACGATGGTGTGGGGAATAACTTGAAGGTTTTCCAGATAAGGGGGAGATCGACGACACCGTACAGGGAGAGAAGACGGTACAGGAGTATGTCACGGAGTTGGAGCGTCTGTGGTTGGATTATGATCACTTCTCAGATCGGACGAGCTGCGAGGACCCGAAGTATAAGGAGAGACAGATATGTCTACAGGAGAGGACGATGAAGTTTCTTAAGGGGCTGGCCGCAGTGTTTGCTCAGAGGACATCACTACTTCCAGCCCAACCGAAAATTCCTACACTTGAGGAGGCTATCTCGGCCATGATCCAGGAGGAAACTCGTATCAAGCTACATGCAGGGATATGTGGTCCTCCTGAACTGAAGACAGTACTGACGGTTGCCAATTCAGGCGGCACAAAACCTAAGGGAGACCCCCCGGCAGTGTTACAACTGCGGGGAGGTGGACCATCTGAGGTATGTTTGCACCAAACCACCTAATGAGGGAGATTCAGGTGACCGACGTGAACAGTTTGGAGGTCGTGGTCGTGGGAGTCGACGGGGTGGTCGAGGAGATTATCGGGCGAATCTTCTGTTAGCAGAAGGCTAGGAGGGAGCTAATGGTGCCTATACTGAGGAGGATCATGTACTACTAGACATGCTGGAAGTACTCAGGAGAAAGCAGAGAGCGTCAAATGATGAAGACAGGAGGAGTGGGACTGAGGAGGCGTCCATCTCAGTCTTCGCCAGAGGCAACGCTGCCATGTATGCCCATCCATCGGAAGGTACTGATGACTCACTCGCCCTTGCATCTATGTCTTCCCTTAGATCGTCGGACTGGATTGTCGATTCGGGTGCGTCTTGACACGTGACAGGGAATGCTAGTGAGTTCTCTTCCTACATTTGTCACGCCCCAAACTCCCGCAAGCCCCAATAGTCCCCGTTGAACATGAAATCACCACGTTGCAGCTCTCCCGCGGGACAATCGTTCTCTTCGGGACGTGATGCCGTACGAGCCTGGAGTTGCGCTCGTACAAGGCGATGTTGTTAAACACGAAAGTTATCATCAAACAACCAAGTTATAGCGGAAGCCAATTACGTACCAAGCACACATCAGAGTATACGCAGCGAAGCTCACGATAGGGTCCAAATGAGATGCCCCGAAGGCCACGCCACAAAGGCGATACCACGGAGACGATGAAATAACTCTTGCTCTTTCTCTAGCCCACAAAGGTACTTACAGTTCATACATCTTGTCCCGTATATCCAAGCAGCGCCACTACGCCTGTGTACCTGAAATATTGCCCACAAACGTGGGTCAGTACACAACCGTACTGGTGAGCGGGGTAACCCACTCGTCTAAGCCGACACTAAGTAAAATAGTAAATGCACATAGTTATATGGTGATCTTTCTAGTTGAATCCTAGATTCGTTTCATGGCATATGGATGACATGTTAAGGAAAGCAGTAAAGCAGTTTAAGCATGCAAGCATTCATTCTCAAACCAAACGACAATCAGTTTATATATATCCGACCCGTCTAACTCAATGCCATCGCTTGCACGATAACATATCGAACCATCAGTCTCGCCTCAATATCCATTCTCAACCAAAGTTTATATTCCACTCTCGAGTGCACACTCTTGCCGAGGCAAGGTGGCCGTGCCTACACGATGCACAAACCAACCAAAGTAAAGCAAGCCAACTCTTATCTATATGAAGTCACTGGCAGAGCCATACAGGACATATCTCAAGCATTACGGCGCGCCCTATCAGCCCGGGTAGCAAGTCCCGCTGGAGGTCCCGCAATGCATCGCAACTGAATGCGAATCAAATGTTTCCCTCCGGATCGAAACGGCTCCAGTGCTCCGGATAAAAACCGTTTCGGGGAAAGTGCCAAACCTTTGCACAAGTTGTCCGTGACATGCAGACACACGTAGGTATGACGAGAGGATCGAACATTCTCGCCCCACCAAGCGATCCTAGACTCGTTCCATCGATAAACCCAACCGAAGTATCCATAACCATTCTTCCAACATGTTCGTCCAAGAAGTCCAAATCTCGACCTCAATATATATAGCCCAAGGCACCAAAATACCCAGTGTTTCACATTGCCGCTTTACAGCAATGTATTCTGAAATGGTGCAACACCTATGCTCAAAGCAAACCCATGGCATAATGCCGTTTCAGTGGCACAATATCACATTCGTGGCACGATGCCTCATCAAACGACACAACGCCCTCGCCGATACAGTTGTTCGGTTTCGAACCACAACTGCCTGCTTTGCAAGACAAAGCATCCTTGTGATACACGCGCACGGATGCACGTTCGCTCGCCCGAATCCCGATATTCTCGATATTCCCATTGCCTCAATTGTATCATTCCAACTTGTATATTTCCAACCGTCCAAGCATAATCCCAAGTAATCCAATTTATCGCCTCAAATGAATAATCCAGCTATCGCACCAACTATCCAACACGTAAAACCATTCAAGCCACAATCCTACTGTAAACACCCTAAATTTTTGAGAATAATTTTAAATGAAGTTATTTCGTTTTGGGAATTTTCGGAAACTTAAAACCAGGATGAGTGTGAACTAAAGAAATAATTTTAAGTGTGGCTAGATGGGGTTAAAATATTCTGGAAGTAAAAATTTATTGTGTATGATGGAGAACCGGACGCATGGCATTTTCGGTGAATTAATCGGACACCGGAGCAACGTATCGAGGACCAAAAGCAATTGGATTGTAAACCAAACCCAAACCCACCAACCCGACCCGCAGGGAGAAACCCTAGCTGCCGGAGTTCCTGTAGCAGCCTATAAAAGAGGCTGCCTCGACATCCGTGTCCAGCTTCTGAACCCTAGCCGCCGCCTTTCTCGAGATCCGCGCCGCCGCTCGAGCTCCTCCTCCTCCCAGGCAACCCCGACCCCGGCCACCTTCCTCCCAGCGCGTCCCCTCCGGCGCGTCGACCTCATCCTCCTGCTTCCCCCTCGCTCCGTCATCTTCTCCGACGCCGGCCTCCCTGCCATCCACCTTCCACCGCTCCTCCCCTGAACCCTAGGTCTCCGCCGGCTGCTCCCCGTCGCCGACGCCATCCTCCTTCTTCCCAGAAACCCTAGCCCAGCCGCCCGACTCCACAGCGCCGTCTCCTCCCCTTGCCGCTGCCCTAGTTCTTTCCCCCTCCCTGTTCTTCTTCTCAGCGAGCCCGGAGCAGGCTGCCGGAGCCACATCCCTAGAACTCCGCCGGAGGCAACCACCTCCAGCATCACCATCAACTCTCCTTCCCATCTCGACATCTCCCCGCCGTCAGCTCGACAGCCTGGCCGGATCTCCTTCCGCGCCACGCTCGACTGAACCTCACAGGCAACACCACGATCTCCCCAACTTCGCCAAGCCGCACGACCCGACCTTCCTCAGCCCTCGACCCGCCGCCAGGACACCCGACGCCGGCTCCCACTGACCGCAGCAACTCCGTCAGGACAGTTCGAATCGGACACAACGAACCGTACTCACGGACACGCAGATTTCAGCATTCACGGAGCCCTGTTCAGGTACTGATTCCTCCCTACTCGCGACTCCGTTTTCAATTCCGTCAGTTGCTTTGCGTAGACTGTATACCCCTCTCGGTGCCCGTGCAATTCGCTCGGTGCATCGCGTCCTGTAGCGATCGTACACCGCGATCCAAAAACAGGAAAAACAACGCCCTGTTTCACCTCGGAACTGAGTCCGCCCCGCCAATCGGGACGACTTGGTCGCACGCGGTCTTTACCAAACTGTGCGCGACGTTGATACGGTCGTGTGGGTTTTCGCAGAAGTCGATTCGGAGGTGCGTGCACCCCGGAATCAACGCGTATCCGCCGACGACACCCCGTATCCGTTGATCCTGGAACACGCTGTAACTTCGTGTATACACGTCGGATCGAGACGAAACTTGCGCCATCGGATCCGTAGTAATACGCTGGTCCTGTGAGCCAAGTTTGGTTCGATTCTGAGAACGTTGACAAAATCACGTATCGTGGGCCCCACAGGCTCCACTTGACGGGTGATTTTGTGACCGGCTCATCGGAATCCAATTCTGGAAGTTCCGTTGGGTTCGTATCATCGTTCCTGACTTGTAGGCACTGAGTTTGACTAATTTGGAGACCTTTGACCCTGACACGCTTTTCGGTGCAAAGTGGCCCACAAGTGGAACCCGCTTTGGTCCGGAAATGACCATTTTGCCCCTGTGTCCAAATTGGACGTAAGGACAGGCATTTCTAGCAGTTTGATACCTTCTGAGACTGTTGATGATAATTATTACAGCATCTGGAGTAGCCCCTACCGGTTCCACAGATCCCAGGACGACAGTTGATATTCGGACATCAGGCAAGTGTACCTTGCCAAACTCTGCAGCTTAGTTATTATTTTCCTTGCTATATATATTACTGTGCATGCTCAACCTAGGACCGTTTGACATACTTAGCGTCCGATTATCAGTCGGGTGCCAACATCGTACGCGGTGTTGGGTAAATGTCATCTAGATATGGACATACGTGACACTTTATCTTCTCGTACTGGTCATACCAAGTACACTTGACCCAGGACACTGGACACTGATCATGAGACAGGATCTTCCCGAGATATTCGTGGTGATCCTGTATAGGTTGCAGGACTTATAGAGATACTACATTCTAGATACATTATGACTTGTGCATTAGTTATGACCCCGCGGACATGGACGTGAGACGTTATGTTCATGATTTGTGTGGTTACATTGGGTGGGGAGAGACACACAGACTACAGGTTGATTATATATATACACCCCTATTACCGTGAGGCACAAGACTCTATAGCCGAGCTTGGCCCATTACTCATATTTACTGCTGCTACCGGCTCCCCTACACAGAGCTTGTAGTATGCTTCAGCCTGAGTTCTAGTGTTGCTCTTATCTTGCATATCACTTAGCTGGTTATTTTAGTATTCCCTTATTGTACCATCTATTGCTGGATAGATTCACAGGCTACAGGTTGATATTATTATGTCGGCTACTCAGTCTCCCGCTGAGCTAGACCACCCCATGATACCCCTGCTACAGGCTCCCCTACACAGAGCTTGTAGAGGTTCAACCTGAGTACTATTGATATTTTCTCTTGCATTATACAGATGTTACATACTTACCCTGCTTATCTCATTTTTGCTGCACTGTTTATATTCTGGCTTGTTTTATTTCCTGTACCTTGCTATGTCCTCTGAGGACCTGGATATGGATTTTGTCCCCAGATTTTGCAGAACAGGTTTACCCCGAGGTTTACGGGACTGCAGTAGGAGGAGCCGATCCAGGAGCTGTACCACCATCTGAGGACGAGGTCTTAGCTGAAGACTTCTCTTGAGCATCCATGTTCATGCTCAGTTTTTATTTATTATTTCAGTCTTTTCTTTTCTGGTCTGTAGAACCATTGTACTAGATTTTTATCGGGTTGTTCCCCGAAGTACTTTGTGAAACTTGCTGATGATTTACATTCCTCATTTATTATGTGGATCATATTTTATATCTTGTGTGGATGAGATTAGTTGTGCCATGATCGTCGTAGACTTGTTTTACAGCTTAAGTATGCCCTGATGGATCCATTATATTGAGTTGGTCCATCGGTGCGTACTGCTGGCCATTATCACGCGTCCGATCCCTCGGTAGATTGGGACTGGGGCGTGACATGGTTTTTGTGGTGGCCCATGCAGGTCTACGACTAAATAGTTCGGTTTCAACTTAGGGACCGGACCAGCCTGCCCTAAGGATAGTATAAACTATAGGATCTCATCCATCATTTAACCATTTGTTGAACTCTATATCGAACTCGAAATTTTTACTTGAACTGCATCCTGTATTGATTCCTCTGAGCGTTCTCATAGTTTATCTTTTGATTTCAGAGCAATGGATTCCGGGAACAGAGATGATATTCCTTTGGAGACACCACACGACGCTGTGATTACTTATGGAGATGGAGTGACCCCTGGAAGTGGAGGACAAGCATCGCAGAGCGATCAAACCGGTCAGCCTAATCCAAGGTTCCGGAGAGATGACATCCCACCTCCACCACAGTTCACTCCCCAGATGCCAGCTTTCCCACCAAGACAAGCCATGGATGGGCAGCAAATGTTTCAGATGATGTATGCTATGATGCAAGCACAGCAGCAGATTCAGCAAGAGGCCCATCGGCAGGAGGCCGAGTATCTGAGGACCAGCCTGGTATCCGCATTGGAGCAGGCTAATCCAGCAGCGAGGCGAACATCGACGGGATCTATCACCGACTTCCGTCATCTCAAGCCTCGCACATTTTCTGGTAAAGAAGGGCCAACGGAAGTTCATGAGTGGCTCACAAACATTCAGCATCAGCTGGAAGCCGCTGAACTTCCAAGAGAGAGATGGATGACTGCAGTCAGAATGCAGTTAACTGATAATGCGCACCACTGGTGGTTAGCAGAAGAAAGGAGACTTGGACAGGACAGAGTCACATGGGAAGAGTTCTCCAGACTCTTCCAAGAGATGTACATCCCGGCAGTTGCAAGGTCAGAGCTCAGGGACAAGTTCAACCGCCTCATCCAGGGCAGCATGACAGTAGAAGAATACAATTCTGAATTTATTCGCCTGAGCCGCTTTGCTCCAACATTGATTTCGACAGAGGAGGAGAAAGCGGAAAAGTTCTTCGACGGGTTGAAGTTCGAACTCCAAAGATTGATTGGCTCAGTGGCACCTACAAATTATACTGATGTTCTAGCAGCAGCACGACGCATGGAGCGCGTCACTAGAAGGGAATCGAATCTGAAGAGGCCAAACACCTCCGCACCAACCAAGGCAGCACATGGAGATTCTGCAAAACGATTCCAGAGGAGTACGCCAGATAGAGCAGCGCACAGGGCCATATCCCTTCCTACTTGTCATCACTGCGGCAAGGTAGGACACATTGAGAGAGAATGCCGACGCAAGTTGGGACTCTGCCTAGCTTGCGGGTCCAACCAACATCAGACCAGAGACTGCACAGAGCGAAGAGAGGGAGCACCGAGATTAGCTTTGCCTGCACCACGACCAGCGCATCCAGCCGTAGGAGCACAGCAGGCAGGAGTTGGTGGAGTCAGACCACCAGCCCCAGGAGGGAATCAGCAGAGACCACCCCTAGCACCGCAGGCAGCTTTATTTCAGCAGGCTCAGCAGCAGCGAGGCCAAGCCCAGGGCCGAGGACAGGCATTCACCTTAGCTGTTGAGGAGGAGGCTACAGCAGGCGAGGTCATCGCAGGTACTATTTTAGTAGCTTCATTACCTGCAGTAGCATTATTTGATTCAGGAGCATCACATTCATTTATAGCAGCTAGCTTTGTAGCCACCCATAGAGTAGCTACCGCACCCCTCCCGAAGATGAAGAGGATTCTTACGGGAGGCGGTATTATTCCAGTTAGTGATGTCTGTAGATCATGTTCTGTAGTCGTATGTGGCCGAGAAATGCGAGCACAGTTTCTGATATTTTCTATGCCGGATTATGACGTCGTACTTGGTATGGACTGGTTAGGTCAGTACCATGCGACTCTTGATTGCCGAATTGGGCGGGTTATATTTAGACCGCCTGGACACCCAGAATTTGAGTTTCTCCGCGGAGCAGTAGAGCAAGGAGTTCAGCCTACTCTTAGGGTATTATCTGTAGAAGAGGAGACAGGTTACCCAAGAGTCATATCAGAATTTGTAGATGTATTTCCCGACGATCTTCCAGGCTTGCCGCCTGATCGGGAAATAGAATTCACAATCGATTTAACTCCAGGAGCGGAGCCAATCACTTCAACAGTTTATCGACTAGCACCCAAGGAGTTAGTTGAGTTGAAAGCACAGGTTGATGATCTTTTGGAGAAGGGTTTCATTCGCCCCAGTGTCTCACCTTGGGGAGCACCCATCTTATTTGTGCCGAAGAAGGATGGAACAGTACGGTTATGCATTGATTACAGGGCACTGAATGCCGTGACCATCAAGAACAGGTATCCCTTACCACGCATTGATGATCTATTCGATCAATTGAGTGGTGCAAGGGTATTTTCGAAGATTGACCTTCGATCCGGCTATCATCAGATCAAGGTGAGGAAGGAAGACATCCCGAAGACAGCTTTCAGGACGAAGTATGGGCATTATGAGTTCTTGGTGATGCCGTTTGGTTTAACCAACGCGCCAGCAGTATTTATGAGCTTAATGAACAGGGTCTTTCATCAGTTCTTGGATAAATTCGTAGTGGTATTCATTGACGACATCCTCATATATTCCAAGAGCCCTGAAGAGCACGAGGAACATCTTAGAATCGTGTTAGAGACCTTGAGACAGGAGAAGTTATATGCCAAGCTTAGTAAGTGTGAGTTCTGTATGGACAAAGTACCTTTCTTGGGACACATCATATCAGGAGAAGGACTTTCCGTAGATCCAGAGAAGGTGGCAGCAATAGAGACTTGGCCTACACCCACATCAGTCGCAGAGGTGAGAAGTTTTCTCGGACTTGCGGGATATTACCGAAGGTTCGTAGAAAATTTCTCAAGGATTGCAGAACCAATGACGAAGCTGACACGGAAGGATCAGGAGTTTATATGGACAGAAGACTGCCAGAAGGCTTTTGAAGAACTGAAGAGAAGATTAACAACAGCACCTGTCTTGACTCTTCCTTCAGGGTCAGGAGGTTTTGTTGTTTACAGTGATGCATCAGGCAGTGGACTAGGATGTGTTTTGATGCAACATGGCAAGGTCATTGCTTATGCGTCGAGACAGTTGAAGGACCACGAGAAGAACTACCCGACGCATGATCTGGAGCTAGCAGCAGTGATATTTGCATTGAAGATATGGAGGCACTACCTTTATGGAGAGAGGGTAGAAATCTTTACTGACCACAAGAGCCTGAAGTATGTGTATACTCAGAAGGAGCTTAACATGAGACAGAGACGTTGGCTGGAACTGATGGTAGATTTTGACATCGATCTGCAGTATCATCCGGGAAAGGCGAATGTTGTTGCAGATGCACTCAGCAGGAAGCCTACGGCCTATTTCTTGACGGTGCAGCCCGAGTTATTGAGAGATTTGCAGGAGTTACAGATAGAGGTCGTCTTACCGGGACAGAATGGATTGATGGCTAACCTTGAGATTCAGTCATCACTCGTGGAGAAGATTAAAGGAGCATTGTCCACCGATGCTAGATTCCGAAGACTCAAAGAAAGGACAGAAGCAGGTATTCAGACAGGACTTCGCATCCACGAAGACGGGACCTTGAGGTTTGGAAATCGCCTGTATGTTCCAAACGGAGAATTGAGACAGGAGTTGATGACGGAAGCACATAGCTCTATGTACTCTGTTCACCCGGGAGGAACTAAGATGTACAGGGACTTGAGACAGTATTACTGGTGGCATGGAATGAAGAGAGAGGTCGCAAGGTTTGTGGCTAGATGCTTAGTCTGCCAGCAGGTAAAGGCCGAGCATCAGAGGACCGCAGGGATGTTACAGCCGCTCCCGATACCGGAATGGAAGTGGGAGCACATCACGATGGACTTTGTCACAGGATTTCCGAAGAGCCCCAGCGGAAGAGACGCAGTATGGGTGATCGTGGATCGACTCACTAAATCGGCACACTTCTTGCCATTTAGAGTTGGACAGACCACTGAGGTACTAGCTGACATGTATATGCGACAAATCGTCAAATTACATGGAGTACCTGTTAGTATTGTATCGGATCGAGATTCGAGATTTACATCTCATTTCTGGAGAAGCATGCAAGAGAGTCTGGGCACCAGACTCAAATTCAGCACGGCATACCACCCGCAGACAGATGGACAATCGGAGCGCACCATTCAGATATTGGAGGACATGTTGCGATCATGTATGCTAGACTTTGGAGGATCTTGGGAAGATCATTTGCACTTAGTAGAGTTCTCCTACAATAACAGTTATCAGGCCAGCATCCAGATGGCGCCATTTGAAGCTTTATACGGAAGGAAGTGCAGATCACCTGTGTGTTGGAGTGACGTTGGTGAACGTCAACTACTGGGTCCAGAATTGGTAACGCAGACAGTGGAGAAGGTAAAACAGATACAGAATCATCTACGAGCAGCTCAGGACAGACAGAAACATTGGGCAGATACACACAGACGTCCCCTAGAGTTCAAGGAAGGAGATCACGTATTCTTGAGGATTTCGCCCACTCGGGGTACTATCAGATTCGGGAGCAGAGGCAAGCTGAGCCCAAGGTATATTGGGCCATTTGACATTCTAGAGCGCGTTGGTGAGGTGGCTTATCGTCTTGCATTACCTCCATCCTTAGAGGGAGTGCATGACGTATTCCACGTCTCACAGCTGCGAAAGTACGTGACCGACCCAAGTCACGTAGTCGATCATTCAGAGATCGCAGTAGGCCCGAGCTTGAGGTATGAGGAACAACCAGTAGGCATCCTTGACGTCAGTGAGAAGACATTACGGGGACAGACGATCAGACTGGTCCGAGTAGCATGGAAACATCATTCACCAGGCGAATCGACTTGGGAACGAGAAGATAGTATGCGTCAACGATATCCCCATTTGTTCGAGGAGACAGTTGTAAACTAGGTCACCTTGTATTTCCATAACCCTTCTTTAGTAACTTATTCTTTGATTGCGAGGACGCAATCCTTTTAAGGAGGAAAGATTGTAAACACCCTAAATTTTTGAGAATAATTTTAAATGAAGTTATTTCGTTTTGGGAATTTTCGGAAACTTAAAACCAGGATGAGTGTGATCTAAAGAAATAATTTTAAGTGTGGCTAGATGGGGTTAAAATATTCTGGAAGTAAAAATTTATTGTGTATGATGGAGAACCGGACGCATGGCATTTTCGGTGAATTAATCGGACACCGGAGCAACGTATCGAGGACCAAAAGCAATTGGATTGTAAACCAAACCCAAACCCACCAACCCGACCCGCAGGGAGAAACCCTAGCTGCCGGAGTTCCTGTAGCAGCCTATAAAAGAGGCTGCCTCGACATCCGTGTCCAGCTTCTGAACCCTAGCCGCCGCCTTTCTCGAGATCCGCGCCGCCGCTCGAGCTCCTCCTCCTCCCAGGCAACCCCGACCCCGGCCACCTTCCTCCCAGCGCGTCCCCTCCGGCGCGTCGACCTCATCCTCCTGCTTCCCCCTCGCTCCGTCATCTTCTCCGACGCCGGCCTCCCTGCCATCCACCTTCCACCGCTCCTCCCCTGAACCCTAGGTCTCCGCCGGCTGCTCCCCGTCGCCGACGCCATCCTCCTTCTTCCCAGAAACCCTAGCCCAGCCGCCCGACTCCACAGCGCCGTCTCCTCCCCTTGCCGCTGCCCTAGTTCTTTCCCCCTCCCTGTTCTTCTTCTCAGCGAGCCCGGAGCAGGCTGCCGGAGCCACATCCCTAGAACTCCGCCGGAGGCAACCACCTCCAGCATCACCATCAACTCTCCTTCCCATCTCGACATCTCCCCGCCGTCAGCTCGACAGCCTGGCCGGATCTCCTTCCGCGCCACGCTCGACTGAACCTCACAGGCAACACCACGATCTCCCCAACTTCGCCAAGCCGCACGACCCGACCTTCCTCAGCCCTCGACCCGCCGCCAGGACACCCGACGCCGGCTCCCACTGACCGCAGCAACTCCGTCAGGACAGTTCGAATCGGACACAACGAACCGTACTCACGGACACGCAGATTTCAGCATTCACGGAGCCCTGTTCAGGTACTGATTCCTCCCTACTCGCGACTCCGTTTTCAATTCCGTCAGTTGCTTTGCGTAGACTGTATACCCCTCTCGGTGCCCGTGCAATTCGCTCGGTGCAGCGCGTCCTGTAGCGATCGTACACCGCGATCCAAAAACAGGAAAAACAACGCCCTGTTTCACCTCGGAACTGAGTCCGCCCCGCCAATCGGGACGACTTGGTCGCACGCGGTCTTTACCAAACTGTGCGCGACGTTGATACGGTCGTGTGGGTTTTCGCAGAAGTCGATTCGGAGGTGCGTGCACCCCGGAATCAACGCGTATCCGCCGACGACACCCCGTATCCGTTGATCCTGGAACACGCTGTAACTTCGTGTATACACGTCGGATCGAGACGAAACTTGCGCCATCGGATCCGTAGTAATACGCTGGTCCTGTGAGCCAAGTTTGGTTCGATTCTGAGAACGTTGACAAAATCACGTATCGTGGGCCCCACAGGCTCCACTTGACGGGTGATTTTGTGACCGGCTCATCGGAATCCAATTCTGGAAGTTCCGTTGGGTTCGTATCATCGTTCCTGACTTGTAGGCACTGAGTTTGACTAATTTGGAGACCTTTGACCCTGACACGCTTTTCGGTGCAAAGTGGCCCACAAGTGGAACCCGCTTTGGTCCGGAAATGACCATTTTGCCCCTGTGTCCAAATTGGACGTAAGGACAGGCATTTCTAGCAGTTTGATACCTTCTGAGACTGTTGATGATAATTATTACAGCATCTGGAGTAGCCCCTACCGGTTCCACAGATCCCAGGACGACAGTTGATATTCGGACATCAGGCAAGTGTACCTTGCCAAACTCTGCAGCTTAGTTATTATTTTCCTTGCTATATATATTACTGTGCATGCTCAACCTAGGACCGTTTGACATACTTAGCGTCCGATTATCAGTCGGGTGCCAACATCGTACGCGGTGTTGGGTAAATGTCATCTAGATATGGACATACGTGACACTTTATCTTCTCGTACTGGTCATACCAAGTACACTTGACCCAGGACACTGGACACTGATCATGAGACAGGATCTTCCCGAGATATTCGTGGTGATCCTGTATAGGTTGCAGGACTTATAGAGATACTACATTCTAGATACATTATGACTTGTGCATTAGTTATGACCCCGCGGACATGGACGTGAGACGTTATGTTCATGATTTGTGTGGTTACATTGGGTGGGGAGAGACACACAGACTACAGGCTGATTATATATATACACCCCTATTACCGTGAGGCACAAGACTCTATAGCCGAGCTTGGCCCATTACTCATATTTACTGCTGCTACCGGCTCCCCTACACAGAGCTTGTAGTATGCTTCAGCCTGAGTTCTAGTGTTGCTCTTATCTTGCATATCACTTAGCTGGTTATTTTAGTATTCCCTTATTGTACCATCTATTGCTGGATAGATTCACAGGCTACAGGTTGATATTATTATGTCGGCTACTCAGTCTCCCGCTGAGCTAGACCACCCCATGATACCCCTGCTACAGGCTCCCCTACACAAAGCTTGTAGAGGTTCAACCTGAGTACTATTGATATTTTCTCTTGCATTATACAGATGTTACATACTTACCCTGCTTATCTCATTTTTGCTGCACTGTTTATATTCTGGCTTGTTTTATTTCCTGTACCTTGCTATGTCCTCTGAGGACCTGGATATGGATTTTGTCCCCAGATTTTGCAGAACAGGTTTACCCCGAGGTTTACGGGACTGCAGTAGGAGGAGCCGATCCAGGAGCTGTACCACCATCTGAGGACGAGGTCTTAGCTGAAGACTTCTCTTGAGCATCCATGTTCATGCTCAGTTTTTATTTATTATTTCAGTCTTTTCTTTTCTGGTCTGTAGAACCATTGTACTAGATTTTTATCGGGTTGTTCCCCGAAGTACTTTGTGAAACTTGCTGATGATTTACATTCCTCATTTATTATGTGGATCATATTTTATATCTTGTGTGGATGAGATTAGTTGTGCCATGATCGTCGTAGACTTGTTTTACAGCTTAAGTATGCCCTGATGGATCCATTATATTGAGTTGGTCCATCGGTGCGTACTGCTGGCCATTATCACGCGTCCGATCCCTCGGTAGATTGGGACTGGGGCGTGACACCTACCAAGCCAACGACGCACACTCTATGCACGCCTCAGTGTAGTGCTTCCCGATGTTTCAGCCCAAGTGTACAAGCTATTACGTGTTTTCCATATTATTAGGCATGAAGGAGTAGAGGAGAAGGGAAAGAGCCCACTCACATTGTTTGAATCCGTTAGGCATCCTGTCCTGCCGATACGGCCAATCCCTTGAACCCGTGGTCCGATGCAAGCGCGATCTACTCAACTGGTATGACCGTGCGAGCAGGCCGTGCTCTCCAAATCATCCGACCGATCGGACTAAGAATGACGGCATTATCGTTTCCATCCAGCTATTCAGCACTATTCTGAACGAACACCTGATTTCCATCGATCCCGCTAGCCATCTGCACATTGAAACCAACTCGATTAATCCTTCTTCCCGAAATCCGACATTTCAAATGTAACCAGCATTTGATTTATTCAGTCCGACTCAGCGTAACGCTCCGAGCGGTTGCGGGGCGTTACAACATTCACCTAGCATCTGTAGACATCATTCAAACAGCCGATGGTACTTTTCAGCCAGTGGTCGGTAAGGGTACTGTCGATTGTATAAGTTCAATAAGATTATCCAATATTTTACATGCTCCTTCTTTTTCAGTCAGTCTTTTGTCCATTAGTTCTATAATCCTCCAACTAAAATGCATTGTCTCTTTTGATATTCCTAAGGTGATCTTCCAGGAGAAGGAGACGGGACGAAGACTTGGGACTGGCACTTGGCATGATGGACTGTGGTACCTGGATCGGGAAGGACTGGATTCGGCATTGATGTTTGTGGCAGAAAGGGCATGAATGGGAGGACCAAAGATGTGTGTCGATGATACACTGATACTCCATCATAGGTGGTTAAGACACTCTTCTTTTGGTATTTTGAGTAGGTTGTATCCATCTATTTATGAGAAGGCAAATAAGGATAAACTAGTATGTGATGCATGTGATTTAGGCAAACTTACTAGGAGCTCATATATTGGTGTGGGCCATAGAAATTCTTCTGTTTTTGATATTATACATTATGATGTCTGGGGCCGTGCGCCACGATTACTATTAGGGGTGCAAACGAGCCAAGCCGAGCCAAGCTTTCATAAGCTTGAGCTTGGCTTGATTAGAATTAACCGAGCTCGAGCTCGAGCTCGAGCTTGATAACTTTTTTATTTTAGAGCTTGAGCTTGGCTCGAGCTCGTTTATATTAAGCTTGGCTTGGTTTGAGCTCGAGCTTGGCTTGATAAGCAAGCTTGATTCAAGCTTGATAAGCAAGCTTAATAAGCTCAAACTCAAGCTCGTTAAGCTTGATTTTGAGCTTGTTCAGCTTTATTTCAAGCTCATTAAGCTTGATTTTGAGCTTAACGAACTTGATTTCAAGCTAGTTAGGCTTGAATTCAAGTACCTATAATATTAACAATTTATTTATAAAAATTCAATTTAAAAAGTTCCTTAATATCAATTACTAAGGGCATATAATTATATACAATGCACACAACCATATTGTTATACAAACATGCATAAAATTAGAATTCAATAAAGAATAAATTTAAATTTAAATAACAAAATAAATTTGTAAACTGCCAGCAACGAGCTCCTAAACGAGCTTCTAAACGAGCCAGCTTACGAGTCAGCTCGCAAGCTTCTAAACGAACCAGCTCGCGAGCTCAAACGAGCCGAGTACTTCTAAGCTTGAGCTTGGCTTGTTTATTAAACGAGCTCGAAAATGAAGCTTGAGCTTGGCTTGTTTACTAAACGAACCGAGCTCAAACGAGCTTTTATCAAGCCGAGCTTCGAGCAGCTTGCGAACGGCTTGGCTCGTTTGCAGCCCTAACTACTATGAATGGTTACAAGTATGTCGTCTCTTTTATTGATTGTTCCTCTCGTATCACCTGTCTGTATTTGATGAAGAATAAGAATGAGGTCTTTGCCTGTTTCCGGGACTTTCATAAACATGTCCAGACTCAGTACAGAGCAGTGGTGAAGGTACTAAGGTCTGACATGGAACATAGTATACCAACAAAGCACTTGAGGAATACCTGTCAGCCCAAAGGATACAATATCAGACCACCTGTGCATACACACCAGCAAAAAATGGAATGGCAGAAAGGAAGAAAATACACTTTCTTGAGGTGACAAGGAGCATGATGATCGCCATGAATGTCCCATAGAGTCTGTGGGGCCATGTAGTATTGACAACGGCTCGATTGATCAACATGATGCCCTCAAAGGTACTGTATTGGAAGTCTCCATGTGAGATATTGCAAGAAAATAATAATGGGATACTCCCACTAAAGTGTTTGGCTGCGTATATTTTGTGAAGGACAACAGACCGTCTGTTGGGAAACTTGACCCTAGAACAGTCAAGTGTGTATTCGTGGGCTATTCGGCGACTCAGAAGGGGTACGTGTGCTGGAGCCCAGTAGAGAAGAAGTTTGTGAGCATGAATGTTCACTTCAGGTAGTTTGAGCCATACTACCGTCAAGAGGGAACCTCATCCATGAGCAACTCACCTGATACTGAGAGTATGAGGCGAGAGAGGGAGATTGGTGAGAGTGTGGTGACCGATTTAGGTGTATGGCATGGAGAAATGTTTGAGGAGGAGCAGGAGAGTGAAGAGGAACATGGGGAGGCGATTGGAGGTGTTAGGCCCACGACTCAGGGGGAGTTACTTACCTACAGCAGGAAAGGGAAGCAAACTGCAGGAGCAGTACCTATAGTGACAGTGCCAAGTCCCTTGTTTGCGTCCGTCTCAACTCCCGAGACACCTATACCACCACCACCAGATTCTCCTTCAGGTGATATAATTCTTCCTACTCCTCCCACACCATTATCAGTACGGAGGACACGCAGCAATACGGGAAATCCTCCTGATAGATATAGTTGGGACATTGCTCAATTTGTTTCATAAAATAACATATCTTCTTATCATGGAGCATTCATTGCATCTTTGGATAGTATTACTGTACCTAACAATTGGCAGGTTGCCAAGAACGATCCAAAGTGGAAAGCGACAATGCACGAGGAGTTAGACGCTCTTGAGAAGAACCACACTTGGGAACTGGTAAAACTGCCAGAGGGGAAGAGGGCAGTCGGATGTAAGTGGGTCTTTACTGTGAAGCAGAACCTAGATGGAAAAGTAGAGCGCTACAAGGCTCGACTGGTGGCAAAATGATACAGTCAGACTTACGACATTGACTATGATGAGACATTTGTACCAGTGGCGAAGATGAGCACCGTAAGAACCCTGATTTCTTTGGCATCGAATGGTAGATGGAAGCTACACCAACTGGATGTGAAGAATGCGTTTCTTCATGGAGATCTAGTGGAGGAAGTGTACATGGAGATACCACCATGATTCTGTACCGATAAGACAGTGGGCAAGGTCTGCAGGTTGAAGAAGTCTCTCTATGGACTGAAGCAGTCTCCTTGAACGTGATTTGACAGATTCAGGAGGGCGATGATAGGGATGAGATATCAACAGATCAATGCTGATCATACTGTGTTCTTCCGTCGGAGTGGAGGCCACATCACCATGCTTGCGGTGTATGTGGACGATATGATTATCACAAAAGATGATGAACAGGAGATTGTCCGACTCAAGGGGAAGCTTGGCAAGGAGTTTGAGGTGAAGGACCTTAGCCTTCTTCAGTATTTTCTTGAGATTGAGATTGCTCGAGAAGCAGAGAAGATTGTTCTTTCTCAGAGGAAGTATGCGCTGGACCTTCTTAGTTCTCACAGAGACAGTGATGTTGGGATGCAGACCTGCAGCGACGCCGATCAACCAGGGGTTCAAGCTGTGTGCTGAGGCTGGAGAACCAGTTGGTCGAGACATATACCAGAGACTGGTGGACAAGTTGATCTATTTGAGCCACACACGTCATGATATCTGCTTTGCAATGAGTGTGGTGAGCCGCTACATGCATGACCCAAGAAAGGGTCATATGGACGCAGTATACCAGATTATGAGATACTTGAATGGTGCCCCCGGAAAGGGGTTGATATTCAGGAAGAATGATCACTTGAGCATTGAGGGCTACTGTGACTCTGACTGACTAGCTGTACTGATGACATGAGGTCTACCTCGGACTATTGCATATTTGTAGGAGGCAACTTGGTCTCTTGGAGGAGTAAAAAGCAGTCGGTGGTGGTCAGATTGACAGCTGAAGCAGAGTACAGAGCTATGGCCTTGGGACTTGCAGAGCTGCTATGGCTGAAGAGTATGCTGGTGGAGTTGAAGCTGGATCAAGGAGCCAAGATGAAGCTCTGGTGTGACAACCAGTCAGCCATCAGTATCGCCAATAATCCAGTGCAGCATGACAGGACCAAACGCATCGAGATCGATAGGTTCTTCATCAAGGAGAAGTTGGACCGTGGACTATTGGAGCTAGGTCATGTTCCAACCAAGGAGCAGGTAGCAGACAGTATGACCAAGGGACTTAGCTCTGCAGATATGATTAGAGTATGTGACAAGATGGGCTTAGTGAATATCTTTCGTCCATCTTGAGGAGGAGTGTTGGTATATTAGAATATTCTACATGGGATTTTAATGGGGTATTAATGTAAGATGAAGGATTGTAAGGCTATAAATAGCCAAGAGATTATCAATAAAAAATATAACAATTACTCCAAAATATTCTACACCACCTATATTGCACGACTATGGAACAAATATAGATACGAATACCATTTTCACAAGTCCGTGCAACATAGGTCTATACTGAAGGTGTCATCAAAGTTTTGTATAGGAGTATCATTAAATGTAGAAAGGACCATAAGTAAAATTTGCAAGTATTTATGCATCATGGAGACTTATAACAAGATTGGATGATACAATGTTGTGAATCATTCGTTAATATTTGTATAAAATATAGGATGTTGATTGAAGGTGAATCTTGTGAACTCTTGTCACTGGAAGTCTATGTTGAACCGATATGAGTACAATATGAGATGATATGGGAAAAACACTGAATTTGGCATGTCAATGTGTAGTTTTGAGCCATGTCTGATATGCATTTGACACGGACACAATACTTGTTGAGCTAGCACTGACTCAGTGTTTGTACTGCTTCCTTTGTCGGAAAATTAATTCTAACCCACAAAGAACTTGCACGCAAATCATCCTATTTTCTATTACCATTATAATTTAATTCCTAATTATATTTATGTTCAATTCATGTGATTTGCCTGTTTGTTGTTGTTTATAGACTGTTGCTGGTGCAGTGATGCTCACAGATTGTGTCTTCTGGCTTATCATCTTCCCTTTTCTCGCTAGCAAAGATTATGATCTTAATCTTGTAAGTACTTTAGTTTTAGGAACCAAATTCTTGCACCTTGATATAATCTATAATATGTAGACGAACTCCATATTCTATCTGCTGTTTGCAATAATGTCTTTGTTCAATGTTGACGAATTTGTTTGACACATTTTTCAGATATTGATTAGTATACACTCGGTTAATGCCATCCTCCTCCTTGGCGATACTGCATTGAATAATTTGGTGAACATTCTTTTTCCAGTTCTTAACACATTTGATCAAGTTATTTTGCAAGATTGCTGACTATTTTCTTTAATCAATGTTAAACTTTTTGCATGGTTTTTTATCCAGCGGTATCCCTGGTTTCGTATTTCATACTTTCTACTGTGGACATCAGGATTTGTTATTTTCCAGTGGATCGTCCATGCTTGTACATCGATTTGGTAATGTTGAGCTCCGTATCGCCATTTTGATTTTTAAGTTATTGGGTTCTTTTCGGACGTTGCGTTTGATCTACCTAACATTTTTTTTCTGCAGGTGGCCATACCCGTTCCTTGACTTGTCTTCTCCTCAAGCCCCATTATGGTATTCTTCTATGCTCCCCAGCAAGACTTCCTACATTATGTAATGGAAATACTTGTTCATGACAAAAAAATTCCATGTTTATTAGTAGTAAAATTAAGTTTTTTTGGAGTGATATATTTAGTTGTACACTTTCTAGAACACACTACCTATCTCTGACATATCAAACATAAATAACACAACACCTACTTACTAAGCAACGGATTCTAGCTCCGGCAAGCTCATGACTAGCCGGCAGATTGTTCGTTTACTTTGGTTTTGAGTTTTGTATCTTGTGTTTTCCCTTCTGTTTTTGGGACATTTGTATTTGGGTTTTTCTTTCGTTAATTATCATTAATGAACATGGGTGGGGGTGGTATCCCACAGCTTCGTCTCAAAAATTTTTTTTAGACAATTTGTATAATTATATTTCTTTCTGGATAATAATCTGTACAAATATATGGTGATACGTATATGTGTACAAATATAAGATTAAACATAACTTTTTAAAACAGTTTGTATAATTAGATTTCATTCTGGATAGTAATTTGTACAAATATATGAGGATATATATTTTTATAAAAAAATTAAATTCTTCAGCTTTAGTTTCTTCACACGTTTTTGAAGGGCCTATATCTTATCTTCCCTCTTCACTATATTGATCTTCTTAGTCAGAATACTAGTTCTAATTGCCAGCTCCTTTACTAATGAGTAATGACCAATGTCTTGGTTGGGCTGAAATTTCTCATAGGGAAAAGTAGTGTTTTATTCTAGGAAGCATGAACACTCCAAAAATGTGGGCCGTGTCATGTCGGACATGTATCAGACACAACCCAGACAATCCTAAATACCCTGACATAACAAAATAAGTGTGTCCAAGGGCGGAACCACACTCGGCTGTGGTGGGCTCCAGCCCGCCCAATTTTTTTGTTCATATGCTTTTTTTCCCCCATATGAATCAGCCCACACCCCAGTCCACCCTAGCTCGAATTTGCTTCTGCTTGGTTGTGTCAATGTCGCCGTGTCCTTACTGTGTCGTTTCGTATCCATGCAACATAAGTTTTATTTAAAACAAAATGTAAGCTTAAACTAGTAACCATTTCAAGGATTTTAGCTTCATAATATATGCATCAAATTCAGGAATACTAATTAATTTCTGAAGTTACAATAGTGTATCATGTCAAAGAAAACTCATAGAAGATCAAAACCGGAGAATCTAAGACATAGATGTTTGGTGTAGGTATCTGGCGGTGGCATTGATGCACATACCTTGCTATGCTATCTTCCCTTTGATCATGAAGATGAAGCAAAGCCTTCTATCAAGATACTTTCCTCATTATCTTTCTGCAAATTAAGCGCCAAGTCATTGCAAAAATCACATGAAGCAAGAACTGCTCTGGCTTTTCCTGTACTCACAAGATTCATACATGGTCATTCAGAATATCTGACAAAGTGGTAAGAAATGCACGGAAAGGCAAGGAAACCAGTCGACAAAGCCCAAATTAAGATCTTACAGTTGCAACTATTATCGGATACTCCACATATGACAAGGTGTACAAACATACACAGATGAAAGTTTCACTAGAATATTGTGATAGTACAAACTTGAGAATTTTGTATACAAGGAGTCTCACAAATGTGGCATCCTGTAACAGTACATTGTTATATATATATGTATGTTTACCTACAACTATTTTTTCTTCAAAGCTAGAATTTTCAGACAGTTATAGTTGTTCCTTCTACTTCTTTAGCATGAACAATTCTGACTTACTTTGTATTGTTTATGTGAGATTATAATCTGATTATGTAATCAATCTAATATTATAATACATATCGAAAAGTTGTAGGGAGAATAATTAGTATTGTTTCCAAGCGAAAACATATAAGATGTTTACTTTATATCAAATGAAAAAGAGGTATACAAAAATTCCAAAAATATGTCTGAAGATACTTCATGGAATACCTGAGTCCAAATCACCATGAACAGGAGCTTTGGTATTGCTTCCAAGCAACTGGATGCCCGGAACTATTTCCTCAGGCTAAAAGAAAATAATATAAAAAAATCAGAAATGTAATGACAAAAAATTATATAAAAAGACATTAAACATGTCTATATAATAAAGTGAAGTGGTTTTACTAAATGACTACAAATACGACACGAGTATATGTCAATAAAAAAATCTTAAAGTATTCTTAAATAATATAAGTTAGAACCGATTTCAAAAACCAAACTGTGAATATCCTGACAAATTTACAATGGAAAACTAATTCTCGTATTTGGTTTGGTTATAAAAATTTATCCTTTTGAAATTGTGAATACCGAGATAAAAAATTTACCCACAATATATGAGAATCTTATCCCTAAGAATAGGTGGGTATTTTTTCCCTGTTAAATTTTTTTTCTTTTTCTTTTTTTAATACTTTTTTAAAGTTTTTTTTCTTTTGTCGTCTTTTACATTTTTTAAAGTTCTTTTTCATTTTTTAAAGGTTTTATTTTTCATTTTTTTTCGTTTCTCTTAAATTATATTTTTTATGAAATTGGAATTTTATATAATTTCCTTTTTTTAAATATATTTTTTCATTTTAAAAAGATTTTTTTGGTTTTTCGTTCCATTTAAATTGACTTTTATTTTTAGAAAAGAAAACTTTTTTGTTGTTTTTTTTTTCTATACTTATTTAAGATTTTTTTCCCTTTTTTTGTTTGACTTTTTTTTCCCTCCTTTTTTTTAAAGAAATTTTTTCTATACTTTTAAAAAGTTTTCTTTTCTTTTTGTTCTCTAACGAATTTTTTTTTTTAAATATCTTTTTTTTCTTATCCCCCTTCTTTTGAGTTAAAAGTTTGTTTCATTTCTTTCAAGTCGGACCAAATTTAGGTAGGTTCAGGACGGAATGGATTATAAAAATTAATTTATAAATAAAACAATTATGATATCATTACGATTTGAACTATGTTCTCTTTACAACTAATATATCAACTTAACCAACTACTATTAAGAGCCACAAAACATAATGTAACAATTATTAAATACAATTCAATAAAAAAATGTTATATATTTTTATATAAACTATATATTCTTGGTAATATTTATCAAATATGAGAATATAATTTTATATTAAATTTAATTTTAGATAATTTGATTCCTGAAAATATAAATTTTTTTTGCTATATACTTTTCTGGGTACCATACGCCGCCTTGGTGAAAAAATATTGTTACATAAATAACATTTACATTAGTTTGACTACTGTATGTTTTATTGTAAATAATATAATACTGCTACAAAAGTTGATATATATATCATAATTTATGAAACATTTGTTGCATCCAAGGTGTCTACAACACATATTCCCAACTGCTTTTCGTGCAAACTAATTCCAACTACATGCAGTAAATGAAACAATCCTAAATAAAATAAAAGAGGTTACAGACATTGGGTCCTAGTAATATTCAAAAAATTATATTTCGGTTCTGAAGATGTCAAACTTAGAATTTTGATCATGAGATGATGATTGTTCTATGTTGACCATCCAAATTGTTAATAAATAAATTAAATTTGACAAAATTGTTTCACAAACTCTAAATCTAATTAATTCTAAAATATTTATTAACTGATTTTGGATAGTAAACACGGATCAACCGTCAGGACACAGATCCTAAGTTGAACATCTTCATGATCAAAATGCTAATTTTCGAACATGGGATCCAAAGTTTAATTAACAATTTTAAAAAACTATATATACACATCTTCTTATGTAATAAAATATACACATCTTCGTAAAAACATAAAAAGATAAAGAAGTATACACATATATGTAAATAATTTTTCTAAAAGTAATAAAAATATTATTAAATGATACAAGTGGGAAACATTTTAAAAACCAAAGGCACTGGGACCAAATCGCAGAAGAAGAAAAACAGGGCGTGCTTCGCAAATCACCATATATTCAAAAAAAATTGAAATCCCGCCAAAAGTTGCAGCTATAAATATCTCCACACGCGCACACACCACAACTGAAAAAGCCCACACTCGCATTGCTGCACAATTACCACCACACCACTGCCTATTACCTTTCGATTTTTTTTCCATTTCTGTCCTTCCCACCAACAACAAACCCTAACCCTAACCCTAAGGTTCTCCTTCTTCACCCCCCCTTCTCCGCCCTCGCCACTCCCTCTAGATTTTCCCGCCGTTATTTCTAACATATCCGTCGATCTCCACGCGCAGGTCTCCGCCATGAAGGGAGGAAAGACGAAGGCCAACGGTGGTTCCAAGTCCGAAGCCAAGTAAGTGCTTCCCGATCGCTCTTAGAGGTTCGGATCTAGGGTTTCGAGGCTCTGATCGGTGTTGATTTGGTGGTTTTTGCAGGCTAGCGGTAAAGAAAGGAGGAGGGAAGGGGAAGGGCGCGAAGGATCCGAACAAGCCGAAGAGGCCTCCATCCGCTTTCTTCGTCTTCATGTAATTTTCAGATTTTTTGTTTTAGTTTCCTCGTTTTTGTGGTTATGTTTGAAGTTCTGATGTATTTTTATGTTTCTCTCATGTAATTGTTGGATGTTTCTATGTAAATTTCTCGTTTCATGGCGGTTTTTGGAGTTTTTAAATCAGTTTTCTTTGTATTCATGTATTTTATCAGTTTTTTTCAATGTTATTTCTTCGTTTTTTTGCGACTTTTGGTGCTTTTGACTGTATTATGTATTTTCTCATGTAATTATCATATTTATCTAACTAATTTTATCGTTTTATGGGGATTTTGGAGTTCTTATCGGCTATTAATGGTCTATGTGTAATTATCAGTTTTTCCTCTGCAATTTCTTCGTTTTATGGCAATTTTTTGGGTGTTTTGTTGTGTCTTATGTACTCAGGGGTGGATCTAGGATTTAAAGTTGAGATGAGCTACTACATACAATACTACTAATCTCATGTCGAAAATTCGACAGCGTTTCCCCTATTTTGTAACGTTCGATACATGTCATAATGAATAAAAACATTTAAAAAATATATTACACCGAATATAAATCTTTCCATTTCACATTTAGTCTAATTAGCCACTGTCCACATATTTTGCAAGTGAGGATATCATCCCATCCCTTTAGAATATGAATTCAAGTATGGAAACAATTTTGAACTCTCAGAAACTATCCAATGGTGAGAAAATAAATGTCTACCAGTTATATAGCCAACAAATTTAAGGCATTATGAACTCATTAAACATATGAGAGCAGATATGTGCAGCTGAACCATCAAAAGACCACAATATAGAACATGGAAAACCCATGGGAAGAGAACTCACAGAAAGAGGAATGGTATATTATTGTCCCAAGGAATCCCCTCCAGACACCATTTGAATACCTGGAGCCGCATTTCAACAATATCTCTGCAGACTCGACCAAATCAATAGTACTTACCAACAACACCATCACCATAGAGTTCACCTGAGATGGTTATAAGGCTTTGTTGCTGGGATGGGTATGTATAGTACCTATGCAACATTTAGAAACGGATGTCAAATCATAGAAGAATTCTGTAAGAGAAGAAAAGAGAATCATTGTTGTAGTAGAACACGCTTGGGTGGTTGACTCATATTCTTCTCAGATTTCTAAATAAATAAATAAAAAGTGTATAAGCCTAACTGATGCATAACCTAAAAATTCTACCAAGATAACCAACAAATTCTGAATGATCCATGTAAATTTCCTAAAAACCTAAGTAAAGACCTAGGCAATTATAGCAAGAATCAAAGCTAGGGTTAATAGATTTACATACATTAGTCAAGTCTGGCTTCCGAGTTCCGACGGCGACGGGGTTAATAGATTCAAGTGGCAGTCGTAGAAGACGAGGATGAGGAAGGAGACGGTGAGGAACTGGTTCCGGGAGCGTAGGGGCTGGAGGGGGACGAGCTTGAGGCAGGCGACGACGTCACGGCGAGGTAGGAAGAGGTTGGTGATGGACCGATAGTGCATGTGGACGGTGGACCGGTCTGTCTCTGACTCCCTGCTCTGCTCCAAGTCTCCGAGGGAGAGGGACCGAAGTGTGGCAGCCGCTCATAGAGATGGCTGATTTTTTTTTCCTCTTATGTCTCTCCTTTGAACCTTACTCTCTCTCTCTCTCTCTCTCTCTCTCTCTCTCTCTCTCTCTCTCGTAAGTCGTAAGCCCTTATTTGGTGTAGGGGGGCTGATTTTGTGTGTGTGTGTGTGTGTGGAGTTATAGACTTAATATAGATATTACTAAAAGAAAATTTAGAAAAATGGGATGGGCTACAGCCCACCCGTTAGATCTCTTGGATCCGCCCCTGTATGTACTTCTCTTGATTCTCATGTAATTATAATATATTTTTAAATAATTTTCTCGTTTCAACGGAAGTTTTTCTTTCCTTTTTAGTTTTTCTCTGTTTCTTCTTTGTCTCCATGCAATTATCAGATTATTCATATAATTTCCTTTTTTTTTGCAATGTTTGGAAATTTTGTGGTTCTGATATGATTGTCATGGTTTTGATCTCGAAGGGACGAGTTCAGGAAGCAGTACAAGGAGAAGCACCCTAACAACAAGAGTGTGGCCAATGTATGAACTATTTCCCCAATATTTTTCTCTCCTTACTGTGCACTAATTTTTATGTTTGATCTGATTTTGGAACAGGTCAGCAAAGCTGGTGGAGACAAGTGGAGATCTATGTCTGATGCTGTGAGTTTTTCATTTAATAACTTTTATTTGGGTTTCAAATTCTCTCTTTTTGAATTAGTTACATCTTTTTTGTAATATAAAAAATGTAGGAGAAATCTTCGTTTGTTAAGAAAGCTGACAAGTTGAAGACTCAGTACCAGAAAAATGTCCTTTCGTATGAGAAAGGGGAACCCAAGGTATTTTCCTGTGAATAATTGTTTTTTGTTTGGTAATTTATTAAATCCTGTGAATAATTGTTTTTCGTTTGGTAATTTATTATTCCTGTGAATAATTGTTTTTCGTTTGGTAATTTATTATTCCTGTGAATAATTGTTTTTTGTTTGGTAATTTATTAATAAGTATTTTATGTTACGATGGAAATAGAAAGCTGCTGATGACAACTCCGAAGTGGAGAAAGAAGAATCTGACAAATCCAAGTCCGAGGTGAACAGTGAAAGCGAGGGGGTACGATTTTTGTCCTTGATTTTGAGAAGTGAATTTGATCTGCTATGTGTTGCTTTCTTGAAATACTACTAAAGAATTAAGGAGCCGATCAGGGCCGGCCTTGAACTCATGGGGGACTGATACGAACTTCTAAAATGGGGTCCCATATATAATGTAAAAAAATATTGTAGCCACCAAGAATTGAGCTAAGGACCTCTAGTATTCAAGTTTAATATGATAACCACTACACTACAACTATTTTGTGTTAAGAATGATCCTATTGGTACATAATAGTTCTATTTTAGATATAACCATGTTGGTGTTCCTTTAGTCTTGGTTCCATGAGCGGTCGCCCGGCCTGTCTTGGGCCAGAGCTGCCCTGGAGCCGATTGTTGAAAAGTTGTTTCAGACAATAACTCCCTTTCTGCTAATATTTTTTTATACAATATTTATAGCTATAGAACCTCTCCCTACATTAGTCTACCTATTTTCAATTTATACTTTTTATAATTTAAAGATATGTTGAGATTTACTTGGATAGTTGTGATCCGAAAGGAGATGGAAATGGCTATTTCTATTAATTGCATAATGTAATTCTTAATATTTCTTAGAGTTTAAACTCATAATGTACGGTGGAATGACTTATTATGGTGTTCTTACTGCTTAATACTTACATGTCAGTGTATACCCTTTTCTCACACTTCATTTCTAATACTTCAATATAACCTGCTGAATCAAATTTAAGCTCTTATGTCAATTCTCAATTCTTCAAAATTTAAAAATTTCATATATGATTATGTTTCTTCATTTCACATTGAATAGAGAGCATGAGTGGTGTCCTTTTCTCTACTATGTATTATGAATATTATCTGAGAACATTGATGTACTAAGGCATCTTGATGCATAGGTTTATACCATCCAGTCTACCCTTTCAATGACAAAATGACATCAAGCTACTAAAACAGCCATCTTAAATAGCATGTGCAACATAAATAGATCAACAGTTTAAAAGTGTACAATCTGGACATAACACATCTACTGCATACACATTTACATCAGTTCCCAATCCTAAACTAGACATAGTTTGTGCTCCAGTATCATCAATAAGTGTGTGACGTAGTTAGTTTTGTTTTAAATTTTAAATTAGACAATCTAACTGGGCGGTCTAGGATCCTATTAAATTAGACTTGGTGTAAAACCTGCCGTAAAGTTTTTTTGTTTTGACAACATGAAGGTTGTTTTTTCACTTTTTAATTAAGATTTAGGGACTATTAGTTCCAACATCAATCTTGGAGCAAGGTGGTGAGTAAGCCAGGATGGAGGAGTGGGAATGTAATAAGATAGGGAAAGGCTTTTCCTTCCAGAAGAAGGAAATCAACATAATAACTTAAGCAAAGGAATTCTATGATTAGACAGCAGGGACAAACACAGTTTTTATTAGGATAGATAGAAGTAATGGTAAGACTAGGGGTGACATTCAGGTTGGATTTGGGTCGTGTCAATTTTTGGTTGACCCGTTTAGGCTCAACTCGGACTGACTGACCCGTTTGATCTGTTATTCTGACGGGCTTGGTTGAGATGGGACCTTCTCTTTTGCACTTAGGGCCTATTTGATTGCACGAAAGTGTAGGAAAGTGTGAAAGTAGAAAAACAGAGATTGCGCATACTCATAAGTTTTGACTTTCAAAATGTTGTTTGGTTGGTGGAATTGAAAAAAAATGGAAGTGGAAAAAAAGACTTATGTTATTTGGATTGTTGTTGAAAGTAGAAAAAAAAAAGTTCACTTGTTTGGATGGTTGTTGAAAGTGGATGTTGGTTGGAGATGCGGTAAATCTGGGTTTGTTTACCCTCAATTTTTTTTTACAAAAATAATTATCATTTAAACCTAAATATTGAAATATAAATTATTATTAATTTAGTTTATTATTACTATTATTATTAGTGTTTAGAACTTGAATTTTAGATCTGCTTAGAGTTTAAGTCCATGACATATCCAAATGGAAAGTTTTGACCGTCTTTTTTTATCTTTGGTTTTCTTTTTCCCATTATACCCTCATTTTTATCTTGAGTTTATTGTTGCCCTTGCACTCATTATACCCTGAATTTCACTTCTGTTCATTACTGCAATACATGAACAGAAGTGATATGAGGAATTTTTTTGGCAAAAACTATATTTACAACGGTTAGTTTCTAATGAATTTTACTTCTGTTCATTATACCTTCATTATGTTCATTACTGTACTCATTATACCCTGAATTTCACTTCTGTTCATTATACCTCTCCCATAAATCTTCCGACTCCACCATTCATCTTCACTCTTCCACACAATTCTTCCTCTCATTCTTTCCAGACTATCTTTTCGGATTCTCTCTAATCTCATCTGCTATATCACTAACAAATTTTCTAAATTTGGAAAGAGAATCAAAAAAAATTCCAATAGATAATTCGGAAGTACTAGCATGTAGATTATAGTTAAGTTTAGAGATAGAGAGGAGAAGGGGAAGTAGGGGAAGAGAGAATATGAGAAAGGAGATTGCAAGGGCCTTAAACCCTAGGTTGCATCTCATGTCTATTTATATTGATATGCAATACACCCACAATTACTATTATACCCTCATATGATAAATAACAAAATAAAATAACACTAACACCCTCCCTCAAGCAGGAGCATATAGATCAGACATGCCCAGCTTGCTACATAAATCAGAAAATGGACCGCGAGTAAGTGGTTTGGTGAGGATATCACCTAATTGATCCTCTGACCGAACATAAGGAGTGACAATCTGTTTCTTCAGCAACAAATCGCGAACAAAATGACAATCCACCTCGATATGCTTCGTGCGCTCATGAAACACCGGATTACTTGCGATAAACATTGCCGACTGATTATCACAATACATCTCCATCGGAATAGGAATCATAATTCCTATTTCATGAAGAAGAGACTGCACCCACATCATCTCAGAAGCTGTATGAGCCATCGCACGGTACTCGGCCTCTGCACTAGAACGAGCTACAACATTCTGCTTCTTACTACGCCACGTGACAAGATTGCCACTCACAAACGTACAATAGCCAGAAGTAGACCTCTTATCACTGCGACTGCCTGCCCAATCAGCATCACTGAACCCAGTCACCATAAGCAACTGGGAAGGTTTGTACAACAAACCCTTTCCAGGTGCACCCTTCAAGTATCGAAGAATGCGAGAGATAGCCTCCCAATGTGGTTGCCGAGGGGCATGCATAAACTGACTAACTACTCCAACTGCATATGTGATGTCTGGTCGAGTAATAGTAAGATATATAAGTTTGCCAACCAAACGTCTATAATATCCAACATCCTCAAATAACTCTCCCCTGTCAGCATCAAGCTTGTCATGATAATCCATAGGAGTCTCAACTGGCCGACACTCCAACATCCCAGTCTCGGAAAGCAAGTCTAGAACATACTTGCGTTGTGACAGATACACCCCCTTCTTAGATCGAGCAACCTCGATTCCAAGAAAATATCGAAGAAGACCCAAATCCTTAGTATGAAACTGACGACTAAGGTAGGCCTTCAAGTCCGCAATTCCAGCATGATCACTCCCAGATATAATGATATCATCAACATAAACAATCAACACGATAATACCTGCTGAGGAAGAATGTCAAAATACTGAATGATCTGATGTGGTACGCCGAAAGCCATACTGAATGAGAACTGAACTGAGCTTGTCAAACCAAGCACGAGGTGACTGTTTTAGTCCATATAATGCTTTCTTCAATCGACATACGAGTCTTTTATTTCCTGCTACAACATATCCCGGTGGTTGATCCATATAAACCTCCTTCTGTAAGTCACCGTGCAAGAAATCATTCTTTATGTCCAGCTGATATATAGGCCATCGGTGATTAACCGCCACAGAAATAAGAATCCGAACTGAATTCAGCCGGGCCACTGGAGAGAAAGTCTCCATATAATCCACGCCATATGTCTGAGTATACCCTTTGGCAACCAACCGTGCCTTGAGGCGCTCAACAGAACCATCAGGATGATACTTAATAGTGTACATCCATCTACAATCCGCTGTTTGTTTTCCAACATGAAGTGATGTAAGCTCCCAAGTCTGATTTTGATGTAAAGCATACATCTCATCCATTGCACTTTTCCAACCAGAAGATGACATAGCCTGCTTGTAAGTTTTGGGAATAAAAGTAGAAGACAATGAAACAACAAATGCATGAAAAGATGATGAAGCACGGTGTAATGAAACATAGTTAGAAATGTGATGCTTATTCTTTGTGGTACAAAGGCGTTGTCTTTTTCTGAGAGCAATAGGAAGATCATCTGGATCTGTGGTGATGGGAGCAGAAACCTCAGGCACGGAAGATGATTGGTTGAAGGCTGAATTTTGCAGAACCACTGGCCTGTCCTTGGATCTCTGATAAACCTGTAAATGGGGAATGGAGACAGAAATTGATTCAGGAATGACCGAAAGTGGTATGGAAGATATCAAATCTGTTGTAAAAGGAATACAACGGTCTCCTGGAGGAAAGAAAGGGGTAGACTCAAAGAATGTAACATCCGCACTGACATAATATTTGCGTGACTGTGGACTGTAACAACGATAACCTTTTTGAGTACGGGGATAACCAAGAAAGACACACTTCAGAGATCTAGGAGCCAACTTATCTCGATTAGGTTCCAAGTTATGAATAAAAGCGACACAGTCAAACACTCGAGGAGATAAGGAAAAGGGTGCGACATCTGTATGTAATATAGTAAATGGAACTTTGTTATTTAATACAGATGATGGCATGCGATTAATAAGATAACATGCAGTAAGAACGGCATCTGCCCAATACTGTTTGGGGACATGCATATTGAACATGAGAGTTCGAGCCACATCTAAAATGTGTCGATGTTTGCGTTCGGCTATACCATTTTGTTGAGAGGTGTGAACACAACTGGTTTGATGAATCATACCACGATCAACACAGAAACTGTTTACAGAAGATTGAGTATACTCCAAAGCATTATCAGAACGTAGAATTTTGATACGTTTATTAAACTGAACATAGACTTCATTATAAAAGACAGAAAATACATTTGGAAACTCAGATCTTTCTTTCATTAAATAACACCAAGTCATTCTGGAATAATCATCAATAAAAATAACAAAATACTGAAATCCTTTCGGACTTTTGACTCTAGACGGACCCCAAATATCAGAATGAACAAGATCAAAAGACTCTAATTGACGACTCTCACTACGACGAGGAAATGAACTACGGTGATGCTTGCCTAACTGACAAGCCTCACATTTAAGACTAGAAACATGACTCAAACTAGGAACAACTTGACGCAACTTAGCCAAAGACGGATGTCCCAAACGATAATGCCACTGCAACGGAGAAGTAGAAACAGAAGTGAAGGCCTTTCCAGGTAGATCCAAGTAGTACAGTCCATCTTTTTCATGCCCCGAACCAATCGTCTTCTTCGTCCTGAGGTCCTGAAAAATACACGAATTGGGAAAAAATGTCACAGAACATTGAAGAAATTTGGTTAACTGGCTCACAGATAACAAATTAAATGAAAAATTAGGCACATATAATGAATCAAATAATGATAGTGATTGAGTAGGGTGAATGACACATTTTCCAAGCACAGGACGGGTAGACCCATCAACCAAGATAATATTATGTTTCATGGAACTACGATTATGAAAGATAGATGTTATACCAGACATGTGAGAGCTTGCTCCTGAGTCGATGACCCAAGAGGTGGATGGTGACTGGGTTGCCACAAAAGCAGGATTACCTATATGTGCCATGGTTGTAGTAGGTTGGGAGGTGGTACTAGCAAGCGCGTTCAACTTCTGGAGGATCTGTTGAAATGGAGATGGGATATCGGACGTTGAAGTCTGATTGAAACCCGAAGTATCATCTCTGGGAGCAGAAGTGGTGTCCTGGGACTGCATATTTTCATCATGCACTTGATGTGCATATTCTGGTTTGCCCCATTTGTCCCAACAATAGTCTTCTACATGATCGAGCATTCCACAATAGTTACACTTTCGTGGTTGACCACGGCCACCACCACCACCGCGACCATTGTCTCTACCACCACGGCCTCCTCCTCGACCAAAACTACGACTACCATCTCTACCGCCACGTCCAATACCACGTCCACCACCACGACCAACAACATTAGAAACTAGGGCAGAAGAGTCAGTACTCGGCACCACAGAACTCTGTCCCAGAAAGGAACGATTGAGACGGGAGAAAGTATCTGCCACCGTAGGTAACTGCTCTCCAGCAAGGATTTGAGCTTTATAAGGTTCGAGCGCAGGATCCAAGCCGGCTAGGATGAGTGAAACATGAAACTCTTCCTTCTGTCTCCGAGCTTCCTTCAAATCAGTAGTAACAGGTTGATATTGAAGCAGTTCCTCCCACAAAGCCTTCTTTGAAGCCAGATATTCATTCACAGGCTTCCCATTTTGCTTTGTATTGAACAATAACTCGTACAACTCATAGATACGGACAACGTTTCGCTTCTGCGAATAAGATTCTTCCAGAGATGCCCAAATCTGTTTGCTTGATTCACACCACTGAACATTAGCAGCGATATGTGGTTCCATACTATGCCACAACCACGACATAACGTATGCATCTGCACTCATCCAATCTTCATACTCAGCGGACGTTTCAGGCAGGGGTTCTTCGGTCAAAAACTTTAACTTCTTCTTCGCCCTTAACACCACTTTGATAGACTTGGACCAGGCAAGATAGTTCGCACCATTGAATTTCACTGTTGTAATCGACTTTCCCAATTCATCATTATGAATAACAGTAAAAGGAGAACCACCTCCGCTACCACCACCACTATTAATCTCGCTAGAAGATTCGGTCCCACCATACTTGCAGATGCAACAGAAAGACGAGATCTTTGAAACCCTAGATCTCACAACGAATCTCAACCGACGACGAATAACCAACGGAGATCTGTAGAAACCCTAGATCTCATAAAGAACCACGAACGACCACGAACAACGAACGATAAACGGCGAATCATGAAAAGTATATACAACGGCCTTAAGTTTAGAGATAGAGAGGAGAAGGGGAAGTAGGGGAAGAGAGAATATGAGAAAGGAGATTGCAAGGGCCTTAAACCCTAGGTTGCATCTCATGTCTATTTATATTGATATGCAATACACCCACAATTACTATTATATCCTCATATGATAAATAACAAAATAAAATAACTTTAACAATTATCATCATTATTATCTAAATAATAATCTAAATCTTCTACTAAATCATTAGTAACGTTCTCTTCAATTTGGTTTGAAGAACTAGGACCGACATTAAAATTTTGGTTATTATAATAAGGTTGACTACTTGAAATGATATTTGTGTCAATATTTAGTAATGATGGATTAATATAAATCTTTATACAAGATGTAGCTAAATTACTTTGAACAACAAAATTCAATGCTTCTTCACTATCTATTAATAAAAAAGTATATGTAAAAAATCACTTTATTATGAATTTATATTTAATAGAAAAAATTTTACAGTAATATTCTGTAAATGATATAATGTGATATTTTTATACGTGGAAAGAAGCTGAGTTGTAACTCTTTTGTAAGATAATCTATTTAGTGTACATCCATGATTGCAAATTATTGTTAGCATTTGATCCATGCTAAGAGCTTGGTGTATTAGAATTTAGGACAAAGAGCTAGAATGTGTAAAGAGAGTTTGGAGACGAGATTTGAAAGAGTCTGGGAAGACTCCGGAAAGAGCGGGTGGAAGAATTGTGTAGAAGAGTGAGAAGAATGGTGAGTGGGAAGATATAGAGGATATGGAGGAGAAATGACCGTTAGAAACTAGTCGTTAGAAATATAGTCATTGCCATTTTTTTTTCTCCTATCGCCTCTGTACTTTTACTGCAGCACTGACATTTTCTCTCTTCTCACACAAACACACACGAAAAGAACTGCTACACAAATTTTTTTTTTAAATAGAAAACTTTTATCCCTAGGATGTTTTTTGTCAAGAAAACACCCATCTAAAGGACATTTTTCTTCCTAAAAAATAAAAATGTCTATTGGAAGGACGTTTTCTTGACTGGAAACACACTTACGATGGACATTTTGGTTATTATTTTTTTAATATAAAAACTTAATGGATAATTAGGAGGAAGGGTGGGAAAATTAAATCTCTCTTTTGCATAAAAAATGCCCCTTTTGAAGTGCATTTTTATACCAATTGAAATAAAACCTTCTTTGGAAGGGCGTTTTGATGCTCTTATCAAAATTTCTGCAAACTTTGTTGTCTCACCCTAATATTATGAAACTTTGATGCTTGGTACGATTTTTTTGTTTTTGAATCCTTGCTAAGAAAACGTCCATCAAAAGAGCGTTTTTATGCAAGGATATGGGCACATTCTTTGAATTAATTATTTTTTAAATTACTGTTTTTAGTGAATACGTCCTTACGATGAGCGTTTTTGTTCTTTTCTTATAAATTTTACAAGCTTTGTTTTCTCACCCTAATTTTACTAAACTTCAATGTTCTGTACGAAATTTTCTATTTTTTAAGCGAATAGACACCATATGGTGTTATATATCGGACAATATACTGCCCATATCGGATGATATCCTGCACATTGATCCTAAGTGCGATAATTTCCTAGGACATGAAATTATCTTACTGTGAACGCATAACCATTTATGGTGCGTTTGATTGCAAGGTGGAAAATATGTGGAAAAGAAATTAATTCCACGGAATTATTTTCCTAGAAAAAAAATTCTATGGAATTTTGAAAAAAAATCATGGAAAACTTAATTTGGTGTTTGATTGCCATTATTTTCCACGAAAAAAATATCATTTTCTTCCTATGGATTGGACAAGTTTTATTTTCCACCATTTTGAAGGAAAATATGAAAAAATAATAGTTTTTTGGAAAATGATTCCATGAAAAATATAAGATATCAAATACTACAATTGGTGGAAAATTTGTGATGGAAATATTTTTCATGGAAAAAAAGTTCAATCAAACACAGCTATGTATATTTTCTATCCCTTGTCTTGAATGTGGATGTATGATTTATCCTGCAGTTGATAGGTGTTGACTGTCTATTTCTTTTCTAGTTATCTTATACTTCTCCCATCTAATTTGTTTTGCAGGAAGAGGAGGAAGATGATTAGAGTAGGGAACATGAAGATGGCACATTTATTAATCAAATGACGAAGTATACTAGGCTCATAGTTACTGTTGTTTCCCCTCTTGGAACTTTCTGTATATGCCCCCTTCAATGCTCGATGAGTTTGACATTAAAGTGGGAAGAATATATTGTAGCCTTTGATTACTACCCATATGATTACTGTACCCCTTTTACTCTGAATGCAGGATCATTTAGGGTGTGTTTGATTTCAAGGTAGAAAATATGTCGAAAAGAAATTAATTCCGTGGAATTATTTTCCTAGGAAAATTTTTGTATGAAATTTTGAAAAATAATTTCATGAAAAATGAGCTATCAAATACTATAATTGGTGGAAAATTTGTAATGTAAATATTTTTCATAGAAAAAAAAAGTTCAATCAAATCAAACACAGCCTCAGTTGATAGCTGTTGATGCCTTGGTGGTGTGGATATTCATGGCTCATTGTTTCTTGACAAAGTTGTCTCGAATATCCTAAGAATCTTCAGAATATGTGGAAGTTAAATGATTGACTAAATTTGTGATGTTTACTTGATTACTGTTGCAAAATTTCTGGTTGTATATTTGTTTGCGTATGGGATGAATCATGTTGGACATCATATGGTGGGATGAATCATGTTGGACATCATATGGTGGGATGAATCATGTTGGAAATCATATGGTCCAGCCATGGAAGTTTAGTTTAGTTTAGTTTATTTTTTTAATTTTGTTGGAAATGTCCGATGATACGTATGGAACTTTGTACACACTATGTTGTATGTTATTTGGGTCCACTGTCTCACACATTTTCAACGCTTTGATCTGGAGATTGTCCGTCTAGTCAGAAATGTTATACCTCTTCTCAGTGACCACAAAGTCAATTTAGTTCGGTACCATGAAAGTTTAGTTACAGTTGCATTTATTCACTGTTATAGCTACTTATTGAACAATGTGCATATGCAGCTACTCAGGTGGCAACTTTTAGTCGTCCATTTGTTTTTGTATGCATTGTAACCAGGGTGGAGCGATTTGGAGCATTTTGGACAAGAAAAATATATCTTGTTTGTTCGAATATACTAGTCACGGAGTTATCACACAAAAGAAGGTCCTTGATATCAAGACACTACAAAATACACTCATGGCTGATCCAAGTTTTCTTATAAATTTTTTCCTCAAAAATTTACTAGGGACTAGTCCAAAAATTTATTAGGATTGTCAAAATTTTGACAGTCTTTTCAATAGGTTGGACTGTCTAAATTTTGACAGTCTGGAAGGACTGTCAATTTTGGCAGTCCTAATAAATTTTTGGATTAGTCCTGAGTAAATTTTTGAGTAAAAATATTGGACCAGTCCCGAGTGTATTTTGTGCCTTTATCATCAGCCCAAAAGAAGACGTTTAGCTTTGAGTCTGATATTTTATTTTACGACTACAATTCCTGCGGTTTTGGAAAACTTTTCAAGACTCCTTGACATGAATCCAGTGCCTTGGTTGAGTGATATCCTTTCCTTATAGATATGAGAATGTTATTTATTTTTGACTTGCAAATGAAATCATGCTGGACTAGTCGCCCAAAAGCATAGAATTAACAAATATCATGCTCGGTAGTTTCTCCATGGATCTCTTGGACTTCTTATTTTGCCATTGGAGGTGTTGGGGCTTATTAAGAGTGCCCCTAAATGAAAATCGAAGGTGTCGTGCCTGCCAATGACACATTAAGATGGGAATTAGCCAATTGACTAACTTTGCGCTTCAATTCTGTGGATGCTAGACTCTGACTCGATTAAAATGTAATGTGCATTAGAAAGAAAGCATTGCTGATCTAACATCTGTGGATTTCAAATAAAGAGATGTGGAACTGCATAGTAATTTTTTTACTATAAATAGTTTACTTGGACCACATGTTTGACTTTTCACTCGGTACATATTTTGAATTCATTGTGGCTTATCCACATTTTTTTTTTATTGCTTTAGTTCTGCCAGGTGATTAGAGTTTGGACTCTGTTAATATGAATCAGGGATTTTTATGTTTGCTTCGGTGTTTTAAACATCGGATCGGACTGGTCGGTTGAACTGGACAACCCGTGAACGTATTTTTGGACTGGTTCAATGTCGATCTACTGTTTTTTTCTCTCTCCAAAAACTCGATCAACCCGTCTGGGTCGGACCACCGAACCGTCTGTCCCAGTTCGATTTCGAACCGGTTTGATACCGACTTTTGACTTTTGGTTTGGATTTTACATGCAATCAAAGTTAATATGTTTACTTCTTGGCTAATTCTACTATGGTGTTGAGTATTATATAATATATTCAATGTAAGAATGTAAGATTGTAAGTCTATATAATCGGTTCAACTCAAATTAACCCACTGGTTGGACCGTGTCGATCTCCAGACAGGTTTTGAAAACATTGGTTTGCTTAGCTCTTGAATAATGTATACTATGATGATTGAGAGAAGTTAATACATTCCCTAGTTCACTCAAACTTGTCGTTTTGTGACATTTCATCATGTCTAAAACCTGCTAGGAACGAGTGGAGGAGCACTCTACCGTTTCGTCTAGCAGCACGAAGTTTGTATCGTTTTTTTTACGGTTTAGACTGCTCCTATTTTGCTTTCTTTTTTTCCGACTACCAGTGGACAGGACACAACTAGGAGTGGAGGCTCAGGCTCAGGCTCAGGCTCAGGCTCAGGGTCGAAGGAAGTTGGTAACAGCTCATATTCTCTTTGGGTCTATTGTTATTACGATGGCGTCAGCATTATGTTTTACGCTGAGACCCCAAATCTATCCAGTGTCGATATTTTTTCTTTTCTCTGGCATTTATTTTTTTATTTTTTATTTTGCTTGCTTGTGTTTGTTTTCCTTTCTGGGAGGTATAAGCCATTTTCTTTTCTCTGCGGCTCATATATTGTGAAGTACTTTGGCTATCCGATGTGGCTTTTTGGTGCTGTATGTCTTCTTTTTTTAAAGGAAGGAATTATTGCATTAACCTGATTCAGAAACAGTAACAGCGACAGAGGAAATCACTGACTCCTCTGATAATTGTTGGATAATACAATGAGGTGGAATGAAAAAGAGTTTAGGTGGAGCACCAGCATGAAGCAGTTATTAAAGTGCCCCAAATCATCTCTAGCTACTGCTGCAGCAACAATATGTGTTGAAGAAGAAGTGCCATCCACATTGATTTTGATATAATTCGTGGCCAAGAATTACTACCAGGAATAGAGCTGTGCATGGCTTGCAATGTCTCTATACTGGAGTAAACCAAAGCTTGCTTAATGTGATTTTGTCACGTCTCAGAACCAGAATACTGGAAAGCGAGGACAGACAAAGCTAGCTACGTATACCAAAGTACTCTATACCCCAAAATACGGTCACGACTGTCTAGACATATGGGGGTTTTACTCTACAATCAATTAGGCAATCCTCGGACAAGAATCCTAGGTGTCTCGATTTCAAGCAAGAAACAAGTTTACGAGATGTATGATCACCAACATATAATAGTAAGGCGTCCCAAACTATACATACACAGATGATCATGAAGCTAGTACAAAAAATGAAGAACTAGCATAGTACAATATTACATGATCAACCCTAACTATAGTCTACAATATACTTTACATGTAGGCCCGCGGGCTAGAATGTCAAGTTCCAAAACACGAGCTAAACACGTGCTCGGTGGCTAAACGCCTCAAAAGAATAATGTACACGATCAAGTGGGTGAGGAAGGAAAAACTCACTCATGCCCTCGGGTGCTCCTCGTGTTCACCATCTTGAGACGGAAAGTACGAAAGATCCTGCGGTTGTGCTCCAAAATCTAGCCATACAAAATCAGTGGAGTCGGACCCCAGAATAACAAGTACCACAAGGGAGTCAATCTTAGGAGCTAAAACCAGCATGCAAACAAATCAATAAGAAATAGTACAAAAAATATTTAAATAAGTGTAGCAGGTAAAAATAACAGTTAAACATGCTCTGGAGTATTAAACAGGGATATTTGTAGTCATGCTTCAATTACTGTTCTAAGGATCAGTTGCTGAAAATAAATCAGGATGGGACTAGACTAGACTGGAAATCAAGCAATCACTGCCTATCATGCCCTACAACTTGCTATCATTAACTAATTAGGGTTATCACAGTCCTAGTTACTAACATATATATAGAAGTATAAAAAATATGCATCCATGCGTCCAACAACCATGCGCCCCAAAGTAAAGCTGAGAAGAGATTGAGCCGCAGAATCACCCTGCGGCCCAATAAGGCGACATCCATGCGTCCCAATTAGCCGAAGCAGCTTTGGCCGCAGATGGACCTGACGTGGCATCCTAGCAACATGATCGTCTCTAACACAGAATCCTGACAAAGAAAATTTTCTGAATGCCTCAAAAGACGTGAACACACTAAACAACAGAAGTCTCACGTCAACACAGAACTTCATTTTTGATGGATGTGTAGCGCTACGTGTACAGCACAACAAGGACCCCATGCATCCCAGACTCCATGTGTATCGTGCGTCTTTGGCCCCATGCATCCCAGACTTCATGCGTTCCATGCATTTCTTGTAATGTCCCACTCCTAGTGGATTACTTATGGAACACTTGTTACTTTGACTCGGTTGAGAATCGAGCCTCGGAAAAACCTTACCGCAAATCAACACGGACGAAGTGCAATAAACCCTTCAAACTGATGGAACGGTCTCTACTGAAATAAGTCAAAGAGTTTTTGTTGGTTGTTTTGCTGCTTGATTTTGTATTGCTTTATGTTTTGTCTTGCTTTTGATTACTTGGTTTTCATGATTCGCTTTTCTCGCTTGCGCATTCTTTCGAATCGTAAGAGAAAGAGATCGAATGATGCTAACCAAGTGTTGTTGCAATTTCAGTACGCATAACCAAAGAGTGATCGTTGCATAAGTCTTCCCCATTCTCTCGTTTGATTCAATCGGTGAGTGGCTTCGGCCCTTCGACGAATCCTTAGTCTGCACGCCTAATAAAATGATTTCTAGTTCACTTGAATTGCTTATTTCAAAGGATACCTCACTAACAAGATAAGTTAAAAGAATGAACTACATGCTTGAACTGTGCATTATAGTGTTTTATCTGCTAGATATTTTATGTCATTAATTGGTCTTGGACAACTTGTGCACAAGGTTTTGTCTCTCGAACGGTTTCTGGGGCACTAGGAATCGCTCGGTCCGAAAAAGATTTTTGTTTCACCCTGAGGATACGGTCCTACGGGGTCTAGTGGGGTGATGTGTCTGTTACTGTTGTACGAAACCCATGATGTCACAGCTGCTAGTACTCGTGTGTATTGGCGAAGAGCTGAACCTGGAGTCACAGCTGCCGATACACGCGCGTGCTAGTACAGAGCTGAACCTTGAGTCACCGCTGCTAATCATAGGACTACTCATGGACCATTATATAGTTAGGGCGCATGCTAGATTTACCTTCTTGCATATCTAACACCTAATACCAAGATTGATTCATAAGTTTATTCATATATGAAAATTATGGCTAACTTGTGTGCCTGCTGCAGGGATAACCGCTCGACCGTGGGTAAAAAATTATCATACGCATGGTTCAACCTATTGTTTATATTTCTTGCATGAATTGTTAAAAATAAACTAGATAACTAGAAAGATCACCTAATAATGCTAGCTTCACTTGTATACTTAGTGTGGATTTCAAGGTAAGTTTGGCCACGGTCGCTCACCAGTACATGTTGTAGTACTGACCCACGTTTGTGGACAAATCTCCAGGTCTGGTAGTGAGAGCTTGGCGAGCATTTTGAACCAGTGTCAGCGCATCCATCCTGCAGAACCGTGTTCTTGCTGCTTCCTTAGCTTTCCTCTCATGTGTGCAAGATCTTCTTCTGCTTGTTGTTTTGATTTTGGTCCTACTATAAGGACATAATGTGTGGCATTGTGGCTAATTTTGGGTTTGTAACAAGGTATGTAGCCATCTATGACATATTTTGTAATCAGCCAAGCAATTACTTTGTAATCCAATATTCAAGTATTCAATAAAGAAGTATTTTGTGTTCCTATCAAATATGTTCAACTTTGGCTCTCTGCATTTAAATTCGGTGCCTCTATAGATGTATATTTTTGTCTAAATTGTGTCTTGTGCAGGTACTATGCCTGGTGCAAGCGCAACTTAGGCTTGCACGGCATCGCACCCAAGCGAGGACGATCGGTTCCGTAGGGACCAAGCGAGGACGATCGGCCCTTACGGGACCGGGACGTGACATGTGGTATCAGAGAACAGCTTTACGCCCTTGGCCTCTTCAAATATCGTTTTTGAAAATGATATAAGTTTTCAAGCGGTTTCAAAAAGTCTCGAATTTTGAAAATGCTTGCGAATCTATATAAGTAAATCGAAGGTGTTAACGTCTCACTCTTGAAAAGTATGAAAAACCCAACGTCCCATGCAATAAGTCCATAATACGTTATGAGACTAATGAAGCTACTCTCTTTTGCAGCAAGATGACTATAACAGGTAATTAAGGGATATCGCGCACAGTGAGCGTGAGCAATGACCAAGTCGATAGGCTGATTGCTATGTTCAAAATTTAGAATGATCGACATGAGGCCCAACAGGAATGATTCGAAGCTCTGCAGCAACGGGCTGATGCTAGAGCCTTGGCACAGCAACAGCAGCTTGACTCTCTGACTCAAATAGTGACAACACTGGTAGCCCATAGTGGTGCATTAAGAACCGCCGCGACACCTGCGACCGGGATTCCATTTACTTATATAGATTCGCAACCATTTTTGAAATTCGGGACATTTTGAAAACGCTTAAAAACTTCTATAATTTTTGAAAATGATATTTGAAGAGGCTAAGGACGTAAAGCCGTGCTCTGATACCACCTATCATGCCCCGTTCCCGTAAAGGACGGCCGTCCTTGCTTGGTCCCTACGGAACCTATCGTCCTCGCTTGGACGAGATGCCGAGCAAGTCTAAGTTACGCTTGCACCGGACATAGTACCTGCATAAGACACAAGTCGGACAAAACCTAAACACATAATAGCCTCCAGGCTCCGCCTATGTGGCACAAAACATTTTTCTCTTCTAAGTTCTAAGAAAACACAAAAACATAAGCTCAAAAGATCATAACTCAATTCTTAGTATTTTTAACAAAACTTCAAGCGTAATTTTGCTTGTGCAAAAGCGGTCAAAGGAGACATTTCTAGTCAGTCACACCTCAATTCTTAGTATTTTTTTAGGAAAACACTAAATAAACAATTCACTTTGTTCATCTATGTCAAACCAAAGTTTGTCATGGTTTTATGTAGTTATGCATGTCTTGACAAGTTTGCTAGACCAATGTAAACCTTGAGAAAGACATGTCAGAGACTTGAAAACTAAATACATGAATAACTATTTGGTCGAGAAAGATATGCCAGAGACTGTCAACAACGAAAATATTATTTAATAATTTTAAAATATATGCAATCGGAAATGAATACTGTAATATGATATTAGTTATCTTATTTTCTGTAAGACATGCGAAACTAAATATATGTATGCTATTTTTTAGTATGTGATTTTTAATTTAGACTTTCTTTAGTTGACCCCCTCCTCCCCTCTTAAATTTCTGCGTCCGTTCCTGCTGATTATGTCTATAATTGAAGGATAATCAATACTATGTGTCAACCAATTAAGGAATTTGCATTTACATGGATACTTGCAGTCTAGGTCGAGTCGAATATCCTGATAGGTCAAGATATTCATGTCAAGCATTCCCTTGTTGTCATTCGTAGAAGTCTAAAATGAGAGGGAGCTTCAAGCTCCCAAGTTCCAACCTAATGTAGAAAATATCTTGTGAGTTATTAAAAGTTAAATCCAAATAAGTAATGTTCAAACTTATTCATTGGATGGGATGATACATACGAAGATCTTTAGATAAGAGGACGAGGTGTCTGCCTAATCCAAGTTGAGAGGTGTAAATTTTTCATAGTTAGAAATATCGGCCGATACTAGTCCGATACGGCCGATACGGACACTGGAGGTCTCTTTTTCGGTCAATTCGGCAAAGAAAATTGAATCAAAAAGACCAATTAGCAAGGGTGTAAAAGCATAATAAGATTGTAAAAGCATATAAAAGAGGAAAATGTATCTATCACATATAAATCAATCGACAATGGTGATTACTATTCCATTCAATTTCAAAAAGAACACTAAGAAACAACACCGAAAATGCTTTAAGTTATGCATAAATGTATAAAATACATTTTCTAAAATGTTAATGATTTGCTAATAGTTGTTTGCCTTCCGATACCAAAAAAAAAATCCGATACTCCGATCCGAAACCGCCGATACTACCGATACCGCCGATCCCGATACTCATAGAAATGGTCCGGTACCGATACTTTGAACCTAGTAATTAAACTCGAAATAGTTGTACATACTTTAGAATCAATTCCGATCCGAAACCACCGATACTACCGATACCGTCGATCCCGATACTCATAGAAATGGTCCGGAACCGATACTTTGAACCTAGTAATTAAACTCGAAATAGTTGTACATACTTTAGAATCAACTCCGATCCGAAACCGTCGATACTACCGATACCGTCGATCCCGATACTCATAGAAATGGTCCAGTACCGATACTTTGAACCTAGTAATTAAACTTGAAATAGTTGTACATACTTTAGAATCAACAATATGCCAAATAGTAGAATAAGAGCATCCTAGAGAAATGTCAAATGAAGAAGCAATTCTGTGGAGTCTAAGGCTCAAGAGCCTTCGGGGAAGACAATGGGAACAGAGGCAGCAGCTCTGGGTCGGCATTCTGGGCCCAGGGTGAAGGGTGCAAGTAGAACCTTTTGTGCTTGATAGCTTCCTCTTCCGCCTTCGTGTCGAGATCCAAATTCATACTCGTCGAACAACTCCTTTCGTCGTCGGCTAATGTCAGCCCGGAGAACACGTTGGATGGGGAGATCAACGGGGAGGAAGAAGGGGATGCAGTCCCTCTGAGTGGTGGTACTGAGGAGGGGTTGGGTCTGGTTATGGTGAGCTTTGATCTCGGTCCCTGTCTCCTTTCTTGTATTTTGAACTTGGGGCGCTTCACTGTGGGAGCCTTTGATGCTGGTGCAGGTGCAGGTGCTGGTGCAGGTGCAATGGAGATCGGCTCGGGAGCCTGATCTGCACCCTGGCCGGTCAGGCGTTGGACGATCTCCTTGAAGGTCGTTGCGTCGGTCTTGACGAATGTTTCCGATGGGACGGGTCCTCGTGAGGAGCCCTGGCGCGGGCTCGGTAGTTTCTCCATGGATTTCCAGGACTTCTTATTCTGACATTGGAGGTGTTGGGGCTTATTATCTGCCAATGACACGTTAAGATGAGAGTATTTCTGCATGCAAATATAGCTTCCAAAAGCCTGCAGTGCTACAAATGATGCTTAGGGTTTTATACATTCATTTCTTCTGTACTATACTATGTTACCTGAGCTCGGATACGAGTGTCGGATACATGTACATATCAAAGAGTCGGGACCTTCAAACTCATGATTGAAGGACACACGGACTCGACTAGAAAGGATCTAAATTTTAGATACGGGTAAAATAAATACATTTGAATATGGTTTCATAAAAAGACACATCATGTAATTAAATTTGTATGTCTTCATAAAAGACATCTAACTAAATTTGCGCGGTCTCATAAAAAGACATACTCTCTAATTAAATTTGTAAGACTTCATAAAGAGATACGGTTGTAATTATAAAGTTTGCATTGTTTCATATATTTAAGCTTATAATTAAATTTGCATGATTTCATAAAAAGGCATCACGTAATTGAATTTGTAAGTTTTCGTAACTTTACTACCAATCCACCATATTAAAATAAACTATCTACTTCACTACCACATTAAAATAAACTATATAATTCACTACTAGTCTTCCGATTGTTACCATAAAGGATCGGATACGGATTCCATATCCATATCCATGTCCTACCCGGTGGACACGGATACTTCTTCTAAATTGGAGAGTCCGAGTAACATAGCTTCTAGATGTTTCATACTTCATCTCATATCATCTGCTTAAAGCTAAAAAAAATTGCTTGATTCCCGTTCTACCTGCATCTCGACTTTGTAATAGCTTTCTACCAAGGTTCACAGTATCATAATTGACATCGGTATCGGACCCTTCCTAAGAATATCGAGATCGACAATATCGACCGTATCGATGATTTCAGATCAGAGTATCGATAAATAAATAATTATTAATAAAATTAGAGAAAATATTTTAGATATTTATGCATAATTATAAGTAATTTTTGTGTTGTTTCATAGTAGCTTTAAAATTGAATGAAATAATAGTTACCATTTTTTATTGGTTTACCTGCGGTAGATAAGTTTTTTTTTTTTTACATGCTTTTACAACCTTACTATGATTTTATATTATTGTTGGTTAGTATTTTTCGTTCAAATTTTTTTTTTTTTTGCCGAATTGATTTGGTAAAGAGTCTCGATGTCGATATCGGTCAGTATCGAATCAGAACATGCCAATTGTGTCGGTATCGACTGTATCATATCGATATCGACTTATACTGCAAACTATGCTTTCTACACTTTTTTTAAGGACTCAACTAAAACATCAAACTACCTAATGATAAGTTATTGTGAGTGGTGGATTTTCTTTTTCTATTACCATAAATAGTTTACTTGGATCAAAAGGTTTGACTTTACACTTGATCCATATTCTGAATCTTTGTGGCTTATCATCCACTTGGCTGTAGCTTTAGTTATGCAAGGTTTATTAGAGTTTGACCTCTGTTACTATGAATGATGAATCAGGGATTTTATGTTTGCTTATATCTCGAATATTGTATAGTATGATGGTTGAGAGAAGAAGCTAATACATTCCATAGATCACTCAAACTTGTCGTTCCTGACATTTCATCTTTGAGGGGTGGGGGAAGGATGGAAAGGATAAATGTGCAGCAACATTAGGGAGGTATACCTAGGGTTTGCAACTCGGGCGGGTCGGACCTGAGCTCAATTCGGATCCAATCCGATGAATCATAAGTCTAGTCCGAGTCCAAGTCCGACCCGAAGTCGGTTTCAACATATGTAGCCCAAGACCTCGGGTTGGGTTGGATCGATCGGGTTTATCAGACTATAATATGATATTTGAAATAATTTTAAACAAGAGTAATGTTAAACACATAATCAAATAGCAATCAAGCCTCAATCATTACAAAATACAAGTCGAAAAGATTTAGGATAAGGAGTTGAAGAATTTGAGGGAAGAAATTTAGGGTTTAATATATATATATATATATACAACAAAGATTTTAAACAATTTTACGCATGTGTTTTAAAGTCCAATTTTGGTAATTTAACAACTAGTCTAATTTTGGATGCAAATACAACAAATGTGTGTATAAAATTTTAAATTTTATTATCATTTTACCATGATTCTAACTTTTGACCCTGCCTATTAAACAATAGAAATAACCCAATCGAATAAATCGAATCGTTATTCGTTTCGGCTCTAGCTAATTACGGTTCAATTTCGGTTTTGGATTCTTAGAATTTCGATTTATTCGGTTGATTATTTCGATTCGGTTGAAACCGAATAAACCGAATGCTCACCCCTAAATTTGGCATGGTATGTGATGAGAGTACCGAAGCTCACATTTCATAATGTACATGTCCCCCCACTTTTGACGGAATCCGTCCAAAAGTAACGGTCAACCCATTTGACCCAAAAATGGGGCCAAAATACCCTCGTCTTCTCCCTTTCCTCTCACCCCCTCCCCTCTCCCCACCGCAACCCCGCCGTCGACCCCTCTCCCCGCCACTTACCGTGCTCCCACCCCTCCCCGCCACAACCCCCACTCCCCTCCTTCCCCGCCCCTGCTCCCCATAGCCAGCAACAACGACAACAACAGTCGTCGTCGCCGCTGCTCGTACACCGCCACCGCTTGCCCCCGTCACTCGTGCACCGCTGCTGCTGCCAGGGGGAGCGGGGGCTAGGAGGGAGGGGGCTGTGGGGGGGAGCAGGATCGGTGGCAGGGAGGGGTGGATGGGGGTCGACGACGGCGGCTGCGGTGGGGAGAGGGAGGGAGGGGTTGAGAGGAAAGAGGAAGAAGACGAGGGTATTTTCGTCCAATTTTTTTTTGGTCAAATGGGTTGACCGTTACTTTTGAACGAATTCCGTCAAAAGTGATGAGACATGTACATTATGAAAACAACATAGGGTGCACCCTTAAATATAGTAAAAAAAATTGGAAGATAAGTCAAAATTTCTCTTTTTTTTTTCCATTATGCCCTTAATATTATTGTAAGGGTACCAACTAACACATGTTGAAAATAATAATATAATGAAGGAAGAAAGACCAAAAAAAAAAAAATTTAGGATCCAAAACTTTCAATTGGATATGTCCGAACTTAAAACTTTAAACATGTATAAAATGCAGGTTCTAAACCCTAATTAGCCCATAAAGAAATGTACCCGATGAATTATATAACCCGAAAGTTGCTCACCTCGTCCGAGATTACATCACCTTTGTGTTCAAGTCACCCCTTACAATTGTAAGAAATCACGTTAAGTAAGAAAAAGATTTTTTTTTTTTTTTTTCCTGCTAAAATGCGAGAAAAGAGTTCATTTTTCAGCCTAAATGTGGTTGACCTTTCCATAAATATCATTCACAATCACAAGACACAAAGACAGATCAAACGCAGCAGTGTCAGCTGGACGATGACAGAATCAACGCATTCGGCACCAGGAAAAAGAAGAAGAAGAAGAAGAAGGGGGGTCAAAACAAACTAATTTTAATTTTAGGAAATTCTCAGTGCCAAGTCATTGGTCAATTTTCCAACTGGGAGGAAGAAAGAAAAAGGAAGAAGAAGGTCAAATATTGTCCACTTACTCTCACAGTTTGTTATTTGTATGTCTATTCAAGGAAATACACAAGTTTAAGCTTGTACGTACAGGGTTGAATATTTGAAATAGTTAAAATCGAATAAACTGAACGTCTGGAAATTCAAAATCGAAATCTAACCGAATAAAGACCTTTGATGAAGACACTACAAAAAAGATTCAGAACAGTCCAAATTTTCAGATAATTATAGGTTTGTCATTCCCAAAAATTACTCATCGGGTTGTCCACTTCTAATTGATTTTTTTTTATAATCAGTACTGTCAAAAATTTGACAGTCCGAAGGAGAGGACTACGTGAGGTGACACGGGGGCGAGGCTGCGTGGAGGCCGGAAGGGGGGTGCGGAACTGCACGAGGCGGAAGAGCGGCAGGAGGAGGAGGAGAGGAGCTGGAAAGGAGGAGGAGGAGGAGGCCGGAGATGAGCGGAAGGAGGAGGGAGGATGCTGGAGGGGAATGGGGATGACGGAGCCGACCTCGCTTGCCTCCGACGTCCCTCCAAGGAGGACTCCGGCGGTGACGGAGCCGACGGGAAGGTGCTCGAGGTGCTGCTCGGCAACGGCGACGCTGTCGATGGCGAGGTCGACGACGCGAAGAATCACGGGAGGAGGGAGGAGGAGAGGTCGAAGGGAGGTGAGGGTGGGGGAGGAGCAGGAGGAGGAAAGTGAAGAGGGTGGGCAGACCTAGTAAAATTTGGACTAGTCTTAGTAAAAAAAAATTATACCTGGACTAGCACCAATACTGCGCTAGCCCCGAGTCATTTTTGTAGTGCCTTTATCATAGGCCCGAATAAATCGACATTATTTGCGTACGAAATTTCTAACAATAATGCTGAGTTTACTACCAAATGCTTACAACCTTCTTACAATCCTCTCACACCCCCTCCTGCTATGTGGGCCACCTCTGGCCCCACCTCTTCCTCAATAAACGACTGTCATGTGACGTTTCGGCCACGTGGCGACCGTCCGTACAGCCACCGGATCCCACCTCTCTTCCCTCTTTCAATGGACGGCCGTCACATGAACGCCACGTGGATGTCACGTGGCGTTGTAAGAGGGTTGTAGGCATTTGGTTGTAGTCCTAGCATAGCCCATTTTTTAACTCCTAAAAATATTGGCGTGGTGTAAGATAAAGAAGAAGACAACTCGCAACAACATGGGAGAAATGTCCACATGACAGAAGAAGGATCTCAATGGCCTCGAAGATTTAGCCCTAAAGAAAGAAACAAGAAAGGAAGCTAGAAATCATGGATTACCCGTCGATGACCTCGAAGTTCTACGATTATCTCGAAAAAGATATGGGCCAATCTTACCCTACACATCGAAAGCAAACTCGTGTGGCTCTTAAGGGTATGTTTGACAATTATAAGAGTAACGGTTATGGAGTATTTTTAGAGTACCAATTATAAACAGTTGTGAAATGTCCGATTTTGAATGCTTTAAGTAGCGATTTTTAAACAAGTACAAATCATGGTTGGTAATTCATTAACGAACGGTTCTGAAAGTTTTTTTTACATGAATAAAATTATCGATCTGTCCATATATAAAAAAAAAATTCTGTTTGATTTTGTCAATGGATCTTAAGCTGATTCAATAAATAATTTAGCGGATTTATTATCTGTGCTTTCTTGCGACAAGCCTAGTTGGAATATTAATCATCTTCTCTGGAAAAAAAAAAAAGAGAATGTCCAATTGCATACATATCATATATATGCTAAAAAAAATTATGTACTAACTTTTATTTTGTTGTATTTTGTATCGACAATTATATATAATATTTCAAGAATGAAGTAGGAGAGAAACGCTTTGATGAACGTCCAATTACTTATATATCATATATATGTTAAATAAAATTTATGTACTAATTTTTATTTGGTTGTATTTTTTATCGACAATTGTATATTCAAGAATGAAGTAGGAGAGAAACGCTTAGATGAAAATAATATAAGTCCATATTTAATCAAAATAATAGAAACACATGAGATAATAGAAACACTAGAAGAGATATTTTAAAAACTTACATTAGAATGTAGTCCTAGTTTGGAAGAAGAAGAAGATAAATTTATATGAGAAGTCAAAAATAGGGTAGGGTATTAGTAGTTATAATTATATATTTTTTGTGATGATATAAATGGAATAAAATAATAAAATCTTTCAAAATTCATCGATTTTGGGTGTTTAAAATTATATTACATCAATTTTGAAAAAAAAATTGAACCGACCAAAATCAGTGGCTCAAAAAAATTAACAAATCTGAATTTTTAAAACACTTCATAAACGAACGATTAAAAAACATTCCAAAATCGATAAAACCACCCATACCAAGCAGACCCAAAAGATCTAAAAGATCTGTCTGGATATTGTGAAGTATAGACCGAAAGGACACATAACCCCCTAACAATTGTGCACAACTATGAGATTGAAAAAATATAGGATTTTGTTAACATGTGTCCTAAGGACATGTAATAACACTTTGATAATTGTGTATTTTATATTGGTATTTCTACCAACACATTTATCAATACATAATTTTATATTTATCAATACGCATTTTAAGTGAAAAGTACATTGATAAATATACTGATAAAAATATCAATATAAAATACATATTTATTAAGATATTACCATGTGTCCTCAGAACACATGTTAACAAAACCAAAAAAATGTAATATGTTGATACAAACAATATCCTTTTTGGTCCCACCTTAAATCCGTTGCAATTAATATTAGGATTTGCTTCTTTTCAGGACAAAAGGACCACCTCCCCTCCATTGTATGTTAGTATTCAATTCATTCATGGTTTTCTTACTAATAAGTCCCTTAATCTATTGTGCTTTTAAATAAGTTCTATAATCGCTTTTATTTGATCAAAAGTCCTTTAAATCGATAATTTGAGTTAAGAACAATATACTAAAAGCTCTACTTTTGTCCTCTATTCCCCCTCTTGCTATTCTCTACTCTTGTATTCCATTTCTTCTTCTTTCTCTATACCTATTCTACTTTTGTTGTCTATTTCTCGAAATTGCTTTTCTATATCTACCTTGACATTCATTTTTCCTTCTTGTTCATCTTTTTTGTACAAATCTACTACTCTAAACACATTATTATAAATTTCTTATTCATTTCAAAGCTCGCTTTTCATCTAATTCCCTTTTTCACTAATTATCTTTTGGGGGTTTTTGATATCACCCTCCTGTTAGATGGGGATATTGAGGGTAAGGATATTGATATTACCCTCATGTTAGATTAAAAGTTGAGAACACTCTCATGTAAGTGTCGTTAAAAACTTATCTATTCTACTATATAATGTCAAAACTAGGCTTCACCGTGAAAAATTTTCGTTCCAAAAATATCCTTCATTACATTTCAATATGTATTAACGTTGATAAGGATATCTAAGTAATTAAAAACAGTAATTAAATACGTATTAAATGTATGTATGCATGCATGAGGCAACTTGGGGAATGATAGTTAATAAAACAAAGATATGCATGTATGCAAAGTAGGTAGTTTGGAGAATAAAATAAAAGTTAATAAAGAATGCATGCAAAGTAGGCACATGAACCCAAGAGATAAGAGAAACCATTCCTATTCCCGTCATTTAATTTCTCCCAACTTTCATGCTCCTGCCTATTATATTTCCACCTATAATAAAATTAAGAAATTGTCGTTTGCTCTTTCAATAAACTATTTTTTTTCAAGTAATATGAAATACGTGCAACGCACGTGCGTATATACTAGTTAGCAATAGTTTCAAAACTCATTAGTGACACTTACATGGAAGCGTTTTCAACTTTTAATCTAACACGAGAGTAATATCAATACCCACCATCTAACAGGGGGTCATATCAAAAATTCCTTTATCTTCCACTCATTCCATTCCACGAGAGGCTATATATCAACCAAATTCTCAAACTCTACTTATTTTAGGATTTTTTTTCTCTCTCCAACCAAAATTGAGAAAAAAATTTGAGGGCGGAGAGTACTGGTCCTCAAATTTGAGGCGGATAGAAACACTTCAAATTTGAGGAGGGAGAGAGAGAGAAATTCAAATTTGCGGATCCAATATTTATACATATTTTGTCATATACTTTTAATTTATAAATATAATAATTATACCATTAAAAAAAAATTGTTGAGATCTTTTGATAAAGTATAATCTTGAATATATTATCTTTTTAGAATTTCAGAGAATATTGGAATCTTCTACAAAGAATTTTGTTTCAAAAAAAATTAATTCGTATAAATATTGTATAATAATATAATGTATATGATTATATTAAAATAAATATAAAAAAAATTATTTAGAAATAAATAATAGTTGTTTATTATTTGAGGATAGATATATTTGAGTTGTAAAATTTTAATTATAAAATAATATGAAAATATTATATTTTGAATCAAAATTTAAGAATGGCTTGGAGACCGCCTTACCAAAACAAAAGACAACCCATAAAAATAGTTTTAAAGAAGTAAATAATAACAATCACTTGAAAGATCTAATTTTGTAATTTGTATCCCAGTGGAACTTAATATATGACTATGATTTCAAATATATAACAAAAAACACTAGGGAAGAAAAAAAAAAGACAACAAAATAGAAATGATAAGGAAGAAAATGGACAACAGTGTTAAATAATTCAAATTATGTCTAAGTTCAAAAAATTCATTTTCCATATAAGCCGCATGTAAAACTAAGCTAGATTTAAGGGACCTATAGTAAAAGTCCATTCCTGTGACCAAGAAAAAAAAAGTAAGCTAGATTTAATGAAATCGAATTTTGCTAATTAAATTATAGATTCAGAAAGATTATCTCGAAACGATTCCAACAAAGTGATTCGGACGTCAGAACTAGGAGATATGGTCCCGCGAAGTCGCAATATATGCTAAAAACGATATTGTTTTTGGAACGAATTTAGAGAAGAAATTCTTTGTTGTTAGGAAGAAAAATGGAAGAGAAATGGATGATTTGGTTTATATATATAGAAAATTCAGTTTCTATTAGAATTTGGACAAGCGAAGAATTTTTTTTTTTAAGTTTTCACATGGACATAATAGACTTTTCAGATGCAATAAATATTTAAGCAACCCAATAAGTGAAAAAAAAAAATTCACTTATGAATTTGGAACCTCTTATAAGTGAAAATTACTTATAAGTGCGAAAAATGAACGTACTTATTGAGACCAAATTTACTTATAATTGAGGTTTTACTCAGAATAAGTGAAATTCACTTTTAACTTAAAAAAAAACACCCGTTTAGTCTATTGTTACATTGAATTATTATTTTTCTCTTTTAGGGTGCTGTTATTGACACTCATAAAATATCATCATGTACTCTTCTTTAATTTTCTATCAATCAAATTACAAATTTGTACTTGCATTAAATCTGACATAAATTTATGCATTCATGGAGGTAGGAGTGTATGATGACATTTTAGAAGTGTCAATAACGACGTACTATGATGTCGTTATTGACACTCCAAAAATGTCATCCTACACTCCTAATGCAGGAACAAATTTGGAAGTTGAATGATTGAAAATTAAAGAAGAATATACTAGTTCTCTCATTGAGAGGTACTAGGGTCCAGTTAGAAGTCTTGATAAGAGGAGGGCTTAAAAGCACCTAGCGTTCTTAGTCTCTCTGTGTCGTTAAGCGCCACCTCTTCGGTTACCTCGGTAAAGCATCAGTCACAGGATTAAACTCGACCTTTCCTGCTTGACTTGAAGACTCTATTCTCGGGGTGCCTGTCACGACCCGCACCCGGATATTCGGGCACGAGTACGTGGTTACGCCAGCCTACACCGCAGAATCGGCGGTAGAATGCTGTCTTGGTCATCTCTAACTATCTAACATCTCAATAATATATATAGTACCTGTCAAACATCTCAACTCCAAACGGAGGAGCAATATGGCATCTCACATGAATAACTAATCTCAATCACAAAATCAAACTAAGGAAGAAATATGCACGAATGGAAATAACGAGGGAAGAATAAAAGTACAAATCCACAATCTGAATAATATACAAGATGTGAATCCACAACAGAAAAAGTCTAATACAATCTCGACTACAAAAAAAAGTCTAAACCTCCTCGGGCTCTGCTGCTAAGTCTCCCTGGTCAATAAGAGTGTCCTCTATAGGTACGCCGTCCTGCGGCCCGTAGTAGGTAGGACACTGCTCTAGAAGCCAGTCATCTGGAAAAATATATCCAGTCAGAATTGGAGCGAAGTACATACCTCTGAAAGCAGTTCCAATAACATAATCGAGCATATAAACAGATATAGAATGAAATACAAGATCACTGAACATATGAAAGATGAACAAGATATATACAGGTAGTGTACAAGGATATGTAGATCAACAATATGGATATCAGCAATATGATGAAGTAACTGCAATCTAAACTATCTAATGTGCCTTAGAATACGAGTTCATTATGTGATCGGGTTGGGTGAACATGATCAGGTAAGACGGATTACAAGTGAAGTATGTAATCAGAATGTACACGATTTGTAACAATGGCTTTGATCACATAATCAACTCCTACTCTCCCACCCCCAACTAATACCGATGGATCCAATCACGACACGCTACGAACACGAAAATATAACCACTGTCACGAGCAGTGGGTGTACACGAATATCATAACCACCGAACACGAGCGGTGGGTGTACACGAATAAGCACACTGAACACGAGCAGTGTGTGAACACGAAGTAACATCAATACCCAGTATACACGATGAGATACAATGTACACGAGTACCCGCTGAACACGGTAGGGGATAACATCTCATGACGGAATCCATATAGCACTAGTCCGTGAAAATCACTGTGTCGGGATCAATGTATACAATTCTAGAACATGCATATATACAATATTATGAATTGAAAACAATCAGAGAAATGTACTCGCCTGACGTCCTGAGCAAGGTGTGTCTCTCGATGCCCAAGCCGGTGTCTCACAACCTATATATGGTATGTTGCATCAATACAGGGTTTGATAATAAAAATAACTGAAGTTGATGAAATTCTAGGTCGATACGCCATTTCTAAGTCAAACCGATGAGATCTAGGTTGCAAGAGTCTAATGCTAGTCACTAAGTCAATATATTATGAAACTATGCTAAACTAGCTAAGCTAACACATAACAGAGCATTCAAGAAGTCGTATCCTAAGATACGCAGGTTTTCGAATATGAAAATAGGTTTATATATATATACATAAGTCATCTATAATAATAATATCTTAAAACAAAAATATTAAGATACTTTGGCCTTGTGCCAAAGCGTAACACATCTACCTTGATACCCAACTCCATACCAGGGTATCGATCCATTTCCTTGGGATACATTGGTCTCACAAGGTAAACCAACCCTTGGCCAACTCAACCTACAAATATATAACTAAAACTAGAAATATCTGACCACAATATAAAACCATAATACAATATTTCCCTGCAAAAGTAGCTGGCACAAAGAAAACCAAATCCTATTTCATATAGCTAAGGCTAAACCCAAATATCCCATACCTGAAACTGAACTAATACGTATAACTAGTATATGCATAGATAAACCTACTACTATTCTAAGACAACTGTTAAAAACTAATATACATGTACATAGCTAACTGGCTAACTCTACATATCATGTCTATACTATGTACCTATATACATTCTAACTGAGTTATTTATTAACTAACACATATCCAACTTATCATCTACATAGATATCTATGTAGTTAATAAGATACTAAGATATATATATATATATATATATATGCTAACTACCTGTAATACTAGTTAACTCTTAAAAACGCCTTAAACATAAACCCATCTATCACAATACCTTAACTCAATAATACCCAAAAACCTTACATGATACTGGACACTACTACCTGTGTATGTCACTGCCCCTCACTGCCCAGGTAATCTTCAGTCTGCAGGCAGTGAGTATCAGCTCTGTGTTCAGTCTTCAAAGCTGCTGTGGAGTGAGTTCTTCAGGTATTTGTGCTCAGTCCAGTCTTCAGTGTTCAGTCTGTTCAAAGCTGCTGTGGAGTTCTTCAGTTGTTTGCTGCTGTAGAGTTCTTCAGTTATTTGCTGCTGTAGAGTTCTTCAGTTATTTGCTGCTGTAGAGTTCTTCACTGCAGTTCAACTGTGCTCACTGCACAGTCCAGACTGTGCTCACTGCACAGTCACTGTGCAGTGCTCGATTTCACAGGAACTTCCACTCTGACGAGACCCGGTTGCTCAAGTGCAGAGCCTCAGAACTGCTCTCAAACTCGAGCATACCCAGACACACACAAACACTCCTACAAACACTACACAGGCACACAAAACACTGACAAAACTACACTACTTACCTAGGTATATATATATACATATACATATGCATATAGCTACAATCCCACACAACTTATAACACTCACTACACTGATATGCATATCAAACTTATACTCAAACACCTAATACATATAATCATATGAGCCAACACATATATCTATATATAAACTAACACCTATAGATATACATATCTATGAACATATAACCTACACTAATAGGTACACATAAATACATAACTCAAAATACACTAATATATATACTATATAATATAACAATAGCTCATAAATATATATTTACATACGTACGTATAATAAGAAGGACAAAATATCAAACACATGGGGCGCATTGCACCCGTATCACACTTTTCTATGATACGCTTGCGATACGGCCTCCAACACACAACCAAACGTATCCCGGAGGACACGTACAAGTTCAATACATATTTTATGATCAACACATATAGAAATTAGAGTGTCTACGTGTCCGTGTCACCATATGATATGCACATGGCCCCGTGTCGGAGGAAAACCCCCAAAATCGACCGTTTCGTCAAATCGACGAGATTCGGCCCACACGTATCCAATTGTGGACACGACACACGCTACAAACAAACAATCTATGGTCAATTAGATCTATTAGATCCATTGACAAACACTACATGTGCCAATTTCGGAATTCTCCCAAAATCGGCACCAAAATGGATATAACTTCCATCGTAGGTCTCCAAATGATACCAAATCAAATCCTATGGGTAACCTAGGCATGTGGGGTGGTTTCTCATGGTAAAATCTCAGATCTATAGTCTATAGGAAGGGGGAAGACTGATTTATACCTATTGGGAGATGGATTCCCAATGAAAAAGTCCCAAATGACAAGTTGCTCCTCTCCTTGTAGATCTTGGCCTCCTCCTCCTTGTTCCTTGCTCCTTGCTTGTAGATCCTTGATGTAGAGTCTTCAATGAAGAATTTAGGATGATTTTGGTGAAGATTTGGTGGAGAAATGATGAGGGAATGGAGGAAAAATGAAAGGGGAAAAACTAGATCTAGAAATTTGGGGAAGAACTAAAATGAGAGCACTCTCTCTCCTCTCAATTATGGCTGCTCAAAAACCCCTCCCCAAGCAATGTGTAATGTCCCAACTACCCCTTGGGGCCTCTCATGAAGAAATAATTAGGGAGGGAAGGTTCTAGTCTAATGGTTTCACTAATTAAACATGTTTCTTAATCCATGGGCCTAATTCATGGGCTCAACTTAGACTAGTCCAAAAGTTTGTTCATGCCCTCTAAATAAATGGTTAGGTTCACTATACAAGTCCAAAACAATTCCACAACTAGCAACAATTAAATAATACAATAAATAATTAAATCAATCATACACAAAATTAATTATAATAATCCTAAAAATAAATATACCCATTGACAATTACCAAACTACCCTTAGATGGAAATGTGAGGGTGACAGTGCCTCGAACCAAGAACGAAACCTCCCTTTACATATGAGAGTATCAACAACACCCATTTTTTAGAAAAATTCTAAAGGCACATCATTTTTTTTTCCTCAGAACAACCCATTACTTGGTTCTAGTCCAGGCTGAACCAATTTTTACTCAAGACAATCCAAAATTTTCTTTGTGTGTGTGTGTGTTGGGTTGGGGGGGGGGGGGGGGGGGGGGGGGGGGGTGGTCTTTCCCCAACCCACATCACCATCTCCACTCTAACCTCTCTTACTCCGGCGACGTGCACCCCCTATCGTGACGAACTCCGACGACCTCGAGGAGAGGAGGAGGAGGAGGAGGAGGTAGGTAGTCCTTGGAAGAACTGTCAAAAATCTTCCAATAGGAAGGACTGTCAAAAAATTTGACAATCCTAAAGATAATGTAACTATTAAAAAATTGAACAATTCTACCAATATACTGAAATGTTAAAAGGACTGTCAAAATTTTGACAGTTCCGTAGTAGACTGTCAATTTTTTTTGACGGTGTTAAAAAAAAATGGACTTCTCCGAATAAAAATTTTCAACGGTAAATTTGTAAATAAAAAAAATTTAAATTTAGACTGCCTTGAACTTGAACAAGTATTGATGTGTCTTTAAAATTTTCCTTTCTTTTATTATTCAGCCATTCTCCTTACAAGCTACCCCGTCATTGTTACAAGATTAAACCCCACCTCTCCAAATTCTTCCTCTCATTCTCTCTCTCTCTCTCTCTCTCTCTTCCCAATGGCTACTTCAGCTGCCACTGCCATTGTCGCAGCATGCCCTTCCCCATCCTCTTCCCGCTGCAACAGTCGCACCGGTGCTCGGCTGCCGCCGCTGCGTCGGCCGAGCAATTTCCCAGCCCTCCGCTCGCAGCAGCAGCATCGGAGATTTGTTGCAACTGCTCCAGGCCCACTCTCTAATCAATCATCCCTCTCATTAAAGGAGGTGAGTGATCTCTCTCTCTCTCTCTCTCTCTCTCTCTCTCTCTCTCTCATATTTATGAGCATTTGAATTGATCGACAGGTGATCGAGAGATTGATCGAGCGGGTGGATCTGTCGGAGGAAGCCGCCGAGGCGGCGCTCCGCCTGCTGCTCGCCGAGGCCGACGAGGCCCTCATCAGCGCCTTCCTCGTACTCCTCCGCGCCAAGGGAGAAACTTTCCACGAGGTCAATCACTCCCTCCCTCCCTCTCTCTCTCTCTCTCTCTTCCATTTTCTTTTTTGGGGGAGTTGCTTTATTGGTGGTGTCATGGTGGTGGTGCAGATTGTGGGGCTGGCGAGGGCGATGGTCAACAACTGCCTCCGCGTTGACGGCCTCTCCGACGACACCGTCGACATCGTCGGGACCGGCGGCGACGGGGCCAACACCGTCAACATCTCCACCGGCGCCTCCGTACTTGCCGCCGCAGCAGGCGCAAGGGTCGCGAAGGTCTTAAAAATCTGATCACTTCCTTTTTCAATTGCGGATAAATAAGGGATATTTTAGCAAATGCCATATTCTAAATATAGAAAGTAGCATATATCCCCATTTTTTGAAATCTAGCAAATGTCTCCGTTCTGTGTAAAACAGCAAAAGTTTCTGTTAAAATAGTAGGAATATATCTTAATTTTTTTACTGTTCCGTACAAAGAATGGAGGTATTTGCTAGTTTTTTTTTAAAAAGTGGAGGTATATGCTAGTTTCTATATTTAGAATGGAGGCATTTGCTAAAATATCCCTATAAATAAATTAGCATTGATGGATTGTTTTGTTGCAGCACGGGAGCCGGTCTAGCTCTTCGGCGTGCGGGGAGCGCAGACGTGCTGGAGGAGCTGGGGATCTACATGGAGTCGGGACCTCAGGTACAATTTGTGGAATTTTGTTGCAGTGTAATCATGAAACGGTATTAAGGAGTATGTTTTCTTACGGACACGAATTGGACACAGAGTGTATTTCGGGAATGATTCTCGCACACACAGATTCTGATCCGAAATGGTTGAAACCTATTGGTGGCATATACATGTTGGATGGTTGATGAGTACAGACGCCTGGGTCTTGTGTTGATCTTATGGAAGGATTGTAAGATGTTGGCAAAAACAAAACAACGTGGATACGAGAATAAAGGGAGCAAAAGCTAGTTTTATAGGAAGACAGTTAACTGGGGTGCTTGCTTTGTCTAAGACGAGCTTGTTTACTACAGGTGCATTCGGAGCAGGATTATCCGGTTGAATCTGGATCCGAACTCGATTACAAGCAGATATGAATTCATTACTTTAGGATCTTGTTGGATCCGAATTCGCAATTGATTCATCTGTATCCGAATATAATTTATCCGTATACGGATATCGATTCCACTATGTTATTGATGATGGTATCCGAGGATACATATATTTAGATGGATGGCACTAAAAAGAAATAGGTAAGGACGAGAGCCGAAAGAAAAGAATCCCCGGGGCGCCTGATCCTGCTTTTCTTGTTTTTTTATATGTAAATGTTATTAATATATCTACGCATTCTATTTGTGGCTAAACTTATTATATTTGAAGTATATATCATTACCAAAACATGTTAATTTCTAGTTAACTAAACTTATGTGTTTTCCGAAGAAATGCAATGAAGGAAAACTTGTATTTATGTGTAGACGAATTACAAGTTTACAATGAAAGCTATACAAATAAGTAATCGTCACAATTATTATAGAGTTTTGGAGAAGTGTGACAATAGAAGTTTGGCGTGACCACTTTGTTCCATTGACAATCCAAATCTAAGGCAAAAGGGTTTTTCTTGACACATAATAACTCTTGCTAAAGTATGCTCTATTTATATTAGCGCAAAACACTGTGGACACCATATCTATATTCTATATCTGTTTTTTGTATGGCCTGTGTAATTTATGCTATTTCGATAAAGGCATTGGCTGCATCTATAAGCAAATGCAGGAAGGGGATCTCAATGTGCTTTCTAATTGTTCTCCTTTCCTTAACTTTTATGTGAAATTTCAGTAGTGATTAAAGTCATGTTAATTGTCAGTTCCAACTTCTTGTTTTCCTGGAATTAGGAGGTGAGAAAGTGTGTCATGGAAGTAGGCATTGGCTTCATGATGGCTCCAATTTACCATCCAGCAATGAAAATTGTCCGTCCTGTGAGGAAGAAGCTAAAAGTGAAGACTGTATTTAACATTCTAGGTCCGATGTTGAATCCTGCAAAAGCTCCTTTCGCTGTTGTTGGAGTCTACAATGAAGACATAGTAAGTTGTTTCCTTCTTGTTCAGAAGACACTAACATTGTGATAATTGATACACTTGCTCTAATTTTTTTATATGCTAAATGAATTATTTTGGGCCAAAGGTATTGGGAGTTGATATTTTTAATAGATATATTCATGCAAGGCACCATGTATCAGTGGTAAATGGAGGTTTTGCCAGTATAAGAATTCCTTCAATGATAAATAAGATACAATCATTCTGGTGTTGCTAACCTGAAAGAATGAGGCGTGGAAAGCAAATATACCTGCCCTGGAGGTTTAGACTTTAGAGGCCTGTTTGTAATCTTTGCTAAGTCAATCTTTAGAAATTTTGTATTCATGATTTTGTGTTGCACCTAAGATTCTATCTTTTTATGGTTTATTCGTCAAGGATGATAGGATGAGACTAGAATGATGTGTAGCAGCAACAGGGAATACAGTGTAGGGTAAGAATTGTAGCTTGGTGATTTTAGTGAACCAAGTCCAGGGTGTTCTTTGCTTCTTGCTTCCCTTCTTGGAAATCAAGTTTCATTTTAATAAAGTTTACCCCTTGACTGAGCAAAAACAACAAGGGTCTAGGGAGTCATCACAACCTGAGTCCCATTGTGGAGAACAAATGGGAGGAACTTGTTCAATCAAAGGGCAGAAGGCAGTAAATCTTTTAGTGGACATCATATTTTATTGTAGATTGTCTATTACATTTCTCTATTTGGTTCAGCTGTCTTTCTGCATGAGTTCTATCTTCTCGTTATCTTCACCTTTCATCTTTTATCCCCTGATCCTGGTCATCATATGGATTTTAATCACCATGGATTCATTTTTTATCACCATGGAATTTTCAAATTTTTCAGGGAGAGGGATGGGACGCCAGTCACACTGACGCCGAAAAATAAATAAATTTGGGCGCAAGTTGAACTGGTGCCACACTTCAAATTTTGAAGTTGGCGCCAGTCACACTGGTGCCCCACTTGTGTGTTTTTTTTGAAGGGTTTCGAGCATCGCACGCTAGCAAATCATCATCCTGCAGACTACACAAACCCAAGATTAGATAGCGGTGTAACCATAATATAGGAGACTCGATGCATGCATTCTCCATCTGCATGGTCTACAACAACGATATTCTTCCATAGTGTAACAAGAATTAGCGAGCATGGCGACACAAATTTAAAAAATAAAAATAAAGTGTGGCGCCAGTTAAACTGGCACTCCATCCCTCTTCCTGAAAAAATTGAAATCTCTTCATGTCCTGTACAATTAAGCCTAAATACTTACCTCCAAATGAAATTTGATGTTAAAATAACCTATCATACTCACTTGCTTCTTAATAATAACTTTGGTGTAATACCCCCACTCCCCCCCACCCCCAAACCAATTATTTAACACTAAATGTGGTGGTGGTGGTGGTGGGGGGGGGGGGGGGGGGGGGGGGGGGGGGGGGGGGGGGGAGGGGTTATTACTAATAACATTGGGGTGGGGTGGGGGGGATTATTACTAATAACATTAAAACTGGGGGTTGGGGAGTGTGTGTGTGTGTGGGTGGGTGGGGGGTAAATACATAACTCGTAAGAATATGGTGTAAAAATATAGGTTCATGATAGTGTTGTTATTTTGTTTAACATCATCTTAGACTTGCATTACCCTCTCTTTTTTTGGTTTTCTGCTGATCATGATATTACTCTACAAAGTCAGTTTTCAACTCTTTTGGCCTCGTCTCCTTTTTGATTGAATTTAGTGGAACTCCTGTGTGAAACAATCTAAAACTCTGCTTTTAGATTAAATTTAAGGAAACTCCTGTATCCATACAATCTCAAACTCTCCTGTCCAACTAAATCACATGAGGTCCTTGCTTGTATTGACCACAACCACATGGAAGTTGCCCTCTATGATGAACCAAACATGGACATGTGCTTTTTTTTAGCCTCCATGAGGGAAATTATATTATGTGAGTATAGCATAAGGTATGATTCTCTTTTCAACATCTAATGCGACAACTCTTTTGTTCTGATTCATGGTCATGTTTAGCCTTAGGCTGTCCTAGTTTGATGCATTGTGACTCTTCTCATAGTAGTTCATCATAATGAAATCTTTGTGATTCCTCTGTATCATGAAACATCAGTCACCAGTCATTTGTTCTCCAACAGTAATAGTTCTGATCTTTAGGCTGTTTTTTGTTGCTAAGAAAGTGAGGGAAAAGAAAGGAAGTAACACACCCTTAGAGATTAAAATAAATATTAGCTCAACCCATCTCAGCTTGGGGCATTAAGAGGCACAGGTTAATAGACTGATTATCATACCACATGTGACACCTAATATTTCATTGAGCATTTAGAGTACGTCAATATTTTTTACTTGTGATACCTACATTCTATGATTCTTCTTAAGAAGTTTTGTCCCTCCATGCTGATTAATCTGTCAACTTTTGCATATCCAAAGTAATATGTTCAACTTCCCTTCATTACATCATTGGCAAGGTAGATTGAAGAAGCAAGAAGATTCAGAAAGTTATGATCATCTTATTTTCAACATTTATCAGAGATGTAAGAGATAAATGACTTGCAGATAGGGGGCATATATTACATGTATAATCTTTATATGCTATTTCAGATTCAAGCAGGACTATAGTTGCCTAAACTAACACCTAATAAAAACTCCAGGAAGCAATTGGTCGAGGAACCCTCTAAAAATGGATCCCATACACATCACGAGTTACATAAACTCAAATTCTTGTCGAGAAACAAAGCTCCCTTATAATACAGAACAAAAGCTCAACTATTCTTGTCATAAATCTAATAACAGATTTACGGGGTAGAACAGGTGGAGGTTGGAAACATATATGCTGCTGCTACTACCGATTTACGGGCAGTTATGTGCACAAGGTAGAACAGTTGCCTGTTCATTTTTTTCCCATCTTTTTTTACCAATACAGAAAAAACTAACTAGTAAACAAACTAATTTTGTACTGCCAGTAAACCTGGTTGGAAGTGGTGGAGAGCTTGTCAATACAAAGTGGATTATACTGATATCTCTACGCCTTTTATAAATTTGAAATGCTGAGATTATAGACTTCCAGTTTGATCCAAATGAGTAAAATTTAAAGAAGATAACTTGTTATGGATATTTCTGCATTAATCATGTGGTCTGTAAAAGGCTATTCAGGAGACTATTATCCTCTAAACTGCTATCTGATTTGATAAAGTAAGATTAAGTGCCTTATTCTTATTCTCGAGACATGTACTTTTTATTTACAGAACTGATCTGCACTATGCAGAGTTGGAACCTTTGTTATGCTCTAACTAGAATGTATACTCATGGAAAACTAACTTCTTGTTGTCTTACATTGATTCTGGCCATTTTACTTTCGAAGTTTATGGAAATTTTATATAGCAAAAATATTATTTGTTACATGATTCAAACTGACATTTAGACATCATCTATTGAAACTTTTACAAGTTTGGTAACATGTTTTCAAGACTGTTAAAAGATCCTGATAACTATTGTTTTTGTAGGTGATGAAAATGGCTAAAGCACTGCAGCGATATGGAATGAGTAGAGCTTTGGTAGTTCATTCACAGGGTTTAGATGAAATAAGTCCTCTTGGTATGATACTTGCATCTAATATAAACCAATGAGATTTCATGGAGTTGTCTTGTAGGCTTTATATATTTGTACAAGTCATGGTCAGTGTTGCCAGTTGTCACAAGCAGACACCCCACTTGTACATATTCTTGGCCAGGCAGCCGCTTAGAGACTTAGACAAGTGCCTATGCAGCGACGTAGGCATCTCTTGATGCCTATATCTTAGGCGGATGCCTAACTTATAATCTACCTGTCATAAAATACGTTTAGCAATTAACTGATGGTGCCATGTTTCCAATGTAGATAGTACTGAGCTAAATGCATGTATGGGTAATTTTTATATATTATTTCCATACTTTGTCTGCATGGTTGTAAAGATCTTATGGTATAATATTATGTTACATTATTTCATTATCTTAAAATTATTTGATTTATTTTATCTTTTGGTATGTATAAGGTAATTTTTATATGTTAGCTGTGCCGTGATCTTTCAAAATATTTTCGCAAGAACCCTATTAGTACTTGCACTATATTTCAGATTCAATATATGAATAGTTTACTTGCTGAAAAGATAAAAATATGAACAAGACGACAGTTTTGTACTTTTGTGTATATAATCTTATGCTTTAAGACAAGATCTGCAGTATATGTTGTCAGTTTCACCTAAATTATTTTCTGATCCTTGCAGGACCTGGATATTTCCTTGATGTTACACCTTCAAAGATCCAAAGGTTCCATTATGATCCATGTAAGTACCATTTTGATTGTTGTTTGTATGCTTAGAAATCCGCAGGCATGCAAAATTGGTGCATACACATACACTCGGACACAAATATGTGCGTGTATGTCCATATATTAGATATATATATTTTTCAAAATATTATTTTATTTTCCAAAACCACTCCTACAAGCTGTTTGGTAACATCAGCTTATAAAAAACTTTTGGATAGTTAGTTAAATTATGGGTTAGCTTTTGAAAGAAGGTAGGAGGCTGCTGGCAAAAGCTGCTTTTGCTGCCTCTAATCACGGACTGAGCCTTTTCTAGTCCTACTCTCTTGCAAGCGGTGGGAACTCTTCAAAATAACAAATTAGGCTCTAGTTAAGTGCATTAAATATGCATATATTTCTCGTAGAGCCTTTCAAGTTACTCGCGATGTATTTCTAATCATGCACGTATGTGTTATAGTAGAGTTTGGTATTCCTCGTTGCACTCTGGAAGACCTGAAAGGCGGAGGCCCCGAATTCAATGCTGGAGCTCTTAGGAGAGTGTTGTCTGGTGAAAAGGGACCAATTGCGAATGCTTTTGTAAGTCTTCCTACCAGTTCTCACTTATATACTTATCTAGGATATTGCCTCTCCTTGTTATTTAAGAACTTACAAAATTTGATAACTGGAATTTGTTGTTAATCTGTAGTTTTAGTACACAGATCTTTAATAACCGACTCTTGGTGTAAAGGGGAGCATATAGTTATTGCAAAATTAGATATTATCTTAACCTTATGACTTTGACATAACTCATAGTTTCACAATCATAATGTTTTAGCATGAAATAAAATAGACGAGGGAAAATATACTAGATATTTAGAGTCTTAGACACATCGACTGCTCTTAATCTGAGTTACGGGTTCTAAGTTTCGCTTTCGTCTGACCAAACTCAACCTAATTTTACTATTCTAAACCTTTGATATACTTAGGAATGTAATTGAGCCGAGTCGAGCTTGGCATGTTCAAGCTCGGCTCATTTATGCCTGAGTTTTTGTGCCAATCTCGAGGTGAAAATATCTCAAGCTCAATCTCGTGGGAACTTACGAACTTGTGAGAAATCACCTGATGTCGAGTGACAAGTATGTGCTCAGCCATGCCAGTGCTAGTGAGATAGTCGCGGACACACCGACACACTCGTCTTGTGCATAATCACGGGTGAGTGGGGTCATGCCTCTGGTGGTGCCATTGAGGTAGCCGGGTACACTCACCCATGGCCTCCGGTGCGTGGAAGTGTTAGTGACACTAGGTAGGCCACGTCTGTCGAGATGGACTATGGGAGAGAACTCACAGAAGGACAAGTGAGGAAGGAAGAGGATTAGGGTCGATTATGGTTCTGTAGTTGAATTGTAGGGATTCTGAGCCTTGGGCTCAAGGAGAGGCATATGCGCCTGGACCAGAGCTGGCTTGTTTAGCTCTGTGGATTCTCCTACTCGTGTCAACTGAGTACAGCTGGCTTGTGTAAGATTTTGTATAATCTCCTACTCGTTTCAACCGAATCGAGTACTCGTCGAGCTCCAAAAGTTTCTTCACATGCTCAAGAGTTGAGCTTCCCATGATCAAGCTTTGCTCCTTGAGGGAATTGAGCTCATCTCCATGTCCAAGCTTAGCTTGCTAATGAGACGCAAATTGAGCTTTTATCAGGTCGAGCTCACGAACTGCTCTGCACATTTGCAGCCATAGCTATATTTATCTGGAATTAGTGCAACATCGGAGAAATTTAGCTCTTGTCAAGATAGGATTGGTGTCCGGATTGATTATAATGAACAAATAATGTGATAAATTTACATGCTCTTTTAATATGTAAATGACCAATTGAATGAACCTTGCATATTTAGGGGGTGTTTGGTTGGTTGTAGATGGATCAAGGTAGTCAAAGGCGTGCGTCCAAGCGATGCGAGGCGCAAATATATATATATATATATATATATATATATATATATATATATATATATATATCCTTTGAATTGAAGTTTTAAGATATTCTTCAAGTGCTTTGTAAGATTTTCGTTTGCAGGAACAGTAAAAAAAAAACAGTATGTTCATATACTTGTCTGACGGAAAAAGTATACAAAACAGAAAAAAACCGTGAAAAAAACAGTATACAAAAAAGTATTAAAACAGTAAAAAAAAACTTATTTTAGATTGTTTCCCTAGTAAAAAATTAGTATATAAAAAACTAGTAAAAATGTGAGATAATAGACTCAATCGAGAGAGAGAGAGAGAGAGAAAGAGGACCGGCTCACCTGAAGGAGCCGCCGCCGCTAGCCAGGTAAGTAGGGTTTCTCAACGTTCTTTTTTCTTCTTTCTTTCTGTTGTTCTTTCTTTCTGCTATGCTAATGAAGAGATTGGGTTTTTTTTTCTTGGGTTGGTTTTTTTTCCTACATTTTTTTTTCTTCTTGAACCTGTATAAAACTATAAATTGGTCCATATGTAACTTTTTCACAATATTTTTAAGGCGCGTGTAGGCACGCCTTAACTACTTCACGTGCCTTACGAAACGTGTCCCGTCTGGACAGTCCTGAGGCGTTGTTCCTGCACCTAGGAGCAAGGCGCGCCTTAGACGCGACTGGAGCGCGCTTTTGACTACACTGAGATGGATATACATGCAACAATTTGTTGCACCATTTCCACCAATTCTAATGTTTGATTTCATGTAAATGGTGGAATTTGTGCAACAAATATTGCATCATTTCCTCCAACTAATGCAACAAATGTATGGCTAGAACACCACTTACGACAACATTTGCAACACCATTTACATCATTTCCAAATTCCAATGATTCTCTCTCCAATCAATGCCATAAACGTATAACCAAACAATGTATTTCCATTTATTACAACATAAGTTGCAACAATACATGCCAATTACATCTTTCCAAACAATTGCTTCGTAAATCCTGCAACATCAATTACATGCAACCAAGCAATGGACTTGTAACACCACTTACAACAACGAATACTACATGCAACATTTGTTGCATGTGATTTATATTTACGGGCAACTAAATAGTAGTCCCTTAATGTAGGAAATCAAGTTTCAGTTGAAGTTCATTGCCTACTTGTATTCTTCCTATATTTATTGCATCTTTATCTTTAATTAACAAATAAAAGGATAAAATGTTAGAAAATAGTAACTTGGAAGGACTTCCAAACTTTGTACCAAAGTTAATTTTCGAAGTAACCTACAATCATAAAAGATAATAATAACCTGCCATTTGCACCTCATAGGTATATAAACCTGGGTGGAGAACAAATATGGTTATATAGAACAATTTTGAGCTTTTAGTAGATTAGACAAGTCTACAACTCTATTATGTATCATTTAAAGCCCCAGATAATGTGATCATTGTAGGACAATAATTATACTAAAGAACAAGCACATAAAAGGAGTTAATGAATTCTACATGATGGAACCTCATCCACCTATGGATTATGCATTCTTATAATTTGCTAGTGAATTTTAGAGCCTTGGAAAAGAAAATTAAAATTAGCTAGTAAAAACCGAGTCTATCATGAAGGGTTTAGATTTATCATTTAATTTCAAAGATCTGATTTTCTTTGTGTGATATATCAGTTGTTTTAATCTTTGGAATACTAACCGAAGTTCTGGTTGTTTTCAGTGTTGGTTGTTTTCAATCAGATATTACAAAGGAGGTTGCATAAGCTTCTTAATGCTCTCTTTCTATTAACTTTTAAATAGTGAATCTATTGTCTACCGACAATGAACTATTATGCTTTTCTGATATAACAACCAAAAAGTTTACGGAAATTTTAAGAAAGATATGGGTATAGATTTTAATGTCAATTATCCGAAAATAGTCTTCTTTTTCCATGTTTCCCCAGATTGACTAAACACATCTGTTGTGTCACCCTCCAAGACCAAGAATATTTAAAATAAACGGGACCATGACATGGCACAGCTAAACCCTTCCATTGGACAAGGATTTTAGTGCTACCAGAAAATTCTTTCAAAGCTAATAAAAAATGATCAGTCTTCCTTAGAAATTGGCATTTTATAAATTGTACCAATCTACAAATCGTACATTTTATAAATCACTCCACTCTACGACCCAAAATTAGTAATGAAGATCTTTGATCTCCAATTACTGGAACAACAAAGCTGCAATCAAACTGTGGTATTTGGGGTGAGCTCCCAGCTAAGTAAGCGGATCAAAGCTTAAGTAAGGTAATCCTATGAAAACATGGATCACAAGTACTAGTTGTGCAAAAATGATTGAACATATACACATAGGATAGTTCATCCTGTAATAATTTTAAATCCATTCAAACCATATCAAGATAGTAGAAAACATTGCTGCCCCTGCTGAACCCACGCGGGAACGAGCGCAGTGACGTGCAAAACCGCCATCTCGTTCCCAATGCGACATGCGCCATCAAAGCGCCACTTTGTGCCATTCGCCCACGCCCTCGTCCGAGTCGGAGCCTAGCTCAAAAGAAAATTTTCCAAGAAATGGGTGACAAAACACAATTGTTTCATGGAGGTCTTCAACCTTGCCCTCTAGTAAAACACCCCACCATACCAACCACATGGGCTACCACTCCTCATATGTGCAATACAATAAAAGAAGACTCTTATATTGAAATATACACTTGAGATTTCCCCATGTATGTGGGACCATTTATATAGAATAATTTCAATAAACCCCAACAGTAATTAAGGTGCTCTTTAGTAGGATTTGAATCAATATGCAATAGGCACCTTTATTAATTCCTAATCTAACTAAATGTGGAGAACCAGCAATCCCAATACGGCAACAAGTATAAAATAATTCACATGTTCATAATCAATATAAAAACAAATGTCAGGGATTCTTTTCTCATCTTCGCGCAACCCGACTATCCCGACAAGACCCTAAACAATTTTCATTAGAAATGATTTCAGAAGCAAATAAATAATGCCAAAATTATGTATTACATGTTGAATGTCACTATGCATGATGTTCCGAAGAAATTGATAATAATTTGGGAGTCTCATTATCATAAATGAAGTGCTCGGAATTTATATATAATTAAAAAAAATTATGAAGAATATATATTATGCATTGAAACAATAACAAGGACAATATGGAAAATGAAATCAGTATCTGTATAAATCTCTTAGTGATCAAATGAAGTTCAATTTATGCACGTCTTTTTCTGACATACATGCATTTTTTTTTTACTGGTAACTGTCAAATTCTGGAGAATTAACTAATGAATTAGCGGTTGAGTCGTATCTTTACTTCCATTCTAAGTGATGCTACACAGTTATCTGCATAACTCGTGAATAAGAAAGAAACAGAGAAGCTCTCATCCTCACACAAGTATCAAAATTGGCTTCTATAATCTTACTGTAATACCTAATTTATGCAAGCCAAGGAAGAAATCAGCCCAAACTTGTATATGCATAGCACGAAATGGCTATTCAAGCACCACCCAGTGTGTATTGTCTTATAATAAGTGAGGAATACTCTTCGTATTTGTGAAATATATCCTTGGCTCTCGCATTTACATCTGGTGACGTGTGTTGGCCTTGATCGACCAGGTACTGAATGCAGCAGCTGCTTTGTTGGTAAGCGGCCGAGTGAGCGCGTTGGCAGAAGGGGTGGCACTGGCTAAAGAGAAGCATGAATCTGGAAGAGCGATCGAAACACTGGATTCATGGATACTTCTTTCCAATGTAAGTAATTGGCTTCCTCACTGCCTCCGGTGATCCTATTGAACTCCCTGGAAAAACAGGTTCCTTATGTATATCTCCAAAGCCTAACCTCTTTGTGCGTGTTGTCGGAGCAGAAGCTGAGACAAGGAGCAGCTGCTGCTGGTGTTGTTGCCTGAACACTTGTATATACTTGAGGAGGACTATACAAGCAAATGATTTCGTTACTAATTTTGGAACAAGTCCAATTCAAAACCTGGGAATTGGTTTTTGTATCCACAGTGCCTTAAATATTTGATCTTGTCATGCTGATTTGTGAGACTACTTTTAAGAAAAGGAAGGTAACATTTCAGCCATCTTAGTAATGGCAGTGTATAAAGGCACTACAAAAATGACTCGGGGCTGATCCAATTTTTTTTATAAGTTTTTCACTCAAAAATTTACGCAGGGCTAGTCCAAATATTTATTAGGACTTTTGACAGTCCATTGAACTGCATACTTTATTTAGGATTGTCAAAATTTTGATAGTCCAACCTATTGGAAGGACTGTCAACAGTCTTAACAAATATTTAGACTAGTCCTGAGTAAATTTTTGAGTGAAAAACTTTTATAAAAAAATTGGGCCAGTTCCGAGTCTTTTTTGTAGTGCCTTTATCAAGGGTCTTAGTAATAAGAGTCACTTGTGCAATAATGGAGGCATTATTGTATGGATTTTGTTAACATGTGTCCTAAAGGCACATGTTAACACATTGATAAATGTGCATTTTATATTGGTATTCTCACCAACATATTTAACAATGGAGTCTGTGGGGTCGTGGAATGTTGGTTACGATAGGAGGCTCCTGTACAGATGGGCACGGTTCAAATTTTCTTTTGGGAACTTAATTCCTAACCCGGTGGAAAGAATATATAAAAAAAACACATTTAACAATGTACACTTTACATTTATTAATACACAATTTAAGTGAAAGTTATATTGATAAATGTGAGTACCAATATAAAAAGTACAATCATCAATATATTATGTTAACAAAACCCTATAATTGTATACCATAATGTAATGTAAGAGCCAACCATGGAAAATAATTATGAATTTCATTAAATGGTCTATAAGTACTCGTTGCCTTCTTTCATCCTCTTAATATTTCTCTCCCCTAATACAAATCACACCACAGTTAATCTCCCAAACAAATGTGACGGATACATATTCCTCTAGCCCAAGGTCATAACTAGGAGTGAGAATTTGTTTTCAACCAAATCGAAATAGTCAAAATTGAATAAACAAAAAATTTAAAAATTCATAACCGAACTGAATTTGTTTATTCGTTTTTTGACTATTTTTATTGTTCAATAGGTCGGACTCAAAATTAAAATTCTAGTTTAATTATATTAAAAAAATATAAATTTTATACACCTTTGTTGTATTTTAAAGTTTTAAGTAATTATTAAATTACCAAAATTGTGTTTCAGATTTCATATATATATATATATATATATATATATATATATATATATAGAGAGAGAGAGAGAGAGAGAGAGAGAGAGAGAGAGAGAGAGATTGTTTTCAAAATATATACATTTTTTTATTATTATAAAATATGCATAGGGTTAAGAGTTTTTACATATTGCTTAATTCTTGTTCAGTTTTCGGTTTAGACTGAAATCCAAAACCGAATAATTTTTTTTTTAGTATTTTCAAAACCAAAACTAAACTCTTTTCAAACCGAACCGAATATCTTACTCGATTCGATTTCGGTCCAAAACCGGATAATGCTCGCCCTTAGTCATATAGCCTAAGCATCCACAATCGATGGATAGTCTAAGCATCCACAATCGATGGCATTGTTCAAATATCACCTCGTATATCAACAAATGCATTCTGTATTAGCATCACTTTCATCATAATTCCACCTCCAGCTGCTACTGCTCGTTATAGGGGATAATTTCATCATATACTAGCTCCATCACCCTATTTACCCACGTTAAAAATTATTTCGATGCCAATCATCCCTTTCACTCATCATACCCATCATATTTAGCTCTCCCAGTAAAATATAAAGAGATAAAAAATACACTGACATGCCTGCGCTCATGGAGTCATGGGTGAGAGAAATGAACACATATCATAAAGGGGGTGCTTGGCATGAGAAAAATTATATAGCTGGTAAATTATATAGCTGGAAAATCTATTTTTTCGGAAAATAAATTTCCGGTAAATAATCACCCGGGTAAATCTATATTTTCGGAAAATAAATTCCCGGTAAATAATCACCCGGGTAAAGTTAACTGGACGGCTAATCTTGTTGACATAACAAACTTATATGATAGTAGTACTACATGCGTAGTTATAGCATGATCTGCAAATTTATAACACTTATTACACAGTTCAATTTAACGCACGCTAGCAAGTGACATATTCACTTCCTATGCTGCAGCAGTAGCTAGAGCCCCAGCTTCAGTCAGGAGGGGCACCAGTTTGCCTCCACTGTGCAATGCCATAACATCTGTAGAAAACATAAGAACAATGTTAAAGTGTCTGATCATCAGTATTACAATAGTGAACTAGGGCAGAATTGTACCATCACAACCCCCGATATGCTTCCCGCCAATAAAAACATTCGGAACGGTCCTCTGTCCAGTCCATTCTGCAAGCGCTGCCTGAGTTTCAGCTCCATCCTCTTCAAAAGAGAAATATAACCGCAATGAGTAAGTCGATTCTTTTCCCACCCAAATATAAAGTTGAATAATAAACAAAAAATTACGTGTAGGATAAATTTGTTTATTAATATTACATGTAAGATAAAACAAAAATATCAAAATCCAAACAAAGATACAAATCGTCATTTCTAATGGCGGTATGAGTGCGGTATGGACATTGTCACGCCGGTGGCAGTGGCGGCATGAGCGCAGATTTTACGATTTTTTTTTAATATGTGCCCAAACCGTCATTAGCATTGACAGTCTGGGTGACGGCAGTACATTATAAATTTTTTTTAATGTAATAGAGAAGCAACGATTATTTTAAAAAATTAAACATCCAAACCGTCATCGCTACCGGCGGTTATGTACAAAGATAGCCAGTGCTAATGGCGGTATGACGACAAATATTAAAAAAAAAAAGCATAAAAGTCAGTGTCCGCTTTAACCCAACGTGCATCCATACCACCATTGCTAATTGACCGCTAACGCATACCGTCATTAGGAATGCCATTTTGAATCTTTTTTGAATTTTTAACTTATCTATAATATTAATAAAGTTTTTTTTATCCTAAACATAATTTTCTGTATAATAAATAGATAAGGGGAAAAGGATTCTGATAACATAACAATTAGCTGGTTTATCAAATTTCATCTGTTAGAGCCATTTCAAAGTTAATGATGCAGTATGTGTAGAAAGGTTACAGTAACATCAAGCCAACTTCACGTAAAAATTGCATGCAAATAATGAAGAAGACATAGTTATTACGATGGCGCTTCAATCTCATTAGAAAGACCAATGCACAAGAATAGCTACACAAGTAGAACCAAGTAATTGTGCATTGCAATTTTAACAAAACCAAAGACCTTATCCTTAAAAATTTATGAAACCATTCCTACCCTCCATAAGATATGATATTCGAAAAAAATAATGCTTTATTTTATTTGTTTGTGTTTGATGTGGCCAGAGGCAACGCAAAGTACTACTTGAATTCCTATTTCCTCATCGCAGTCAAATTTTACCAAAGGCATAGAATAACAATTTCCTCATCTATTACTTTCCATGTTCAGTATAAAAAAAACCTTTTAAGAGAACATAGAGATCCAAAGTTCTCCTAGTAATAACACTGGCATTTAAATAGGCTAAATTTCAACTTGATACCCTCAACTATTTCAGTTTTTCAACTTGATACCCTAAACTTTAAAACTAGATAACTTAATACCTCAACTATAATTGTACAACTTAATACCCAAACAGAGTTAATAAAAATTGTTAAATAACCAAAATACTGTCATTCTCACCACCTCCTCAGCAGCAGCGGGACGGGGACAGCAGGGCAAGGGAGCGACAAGAGGGGGGGGGGGGGGGGGTATTTTGGTCATATTTTTTTGACGGAAAAGTTAATCCTGACCGAAGGAGGGTATCAACTTGAAAATATTCAACAGTTGATGGTATTAAGTTGTCTAGTTTTAAAGTTTAGGGTATCAAGTTGAAAAATTAAATTAGTTGAGGGTATCAAGTTGAAATTAAGCCTTTAAAATAAGAAGAGTGCGCTCTATAGTTCATCCATTGATACTCACTTTCAAGATCCAGCTCAATAGCTTTGAAAGTTGCCCCAAGTTGTGTCAGCAACTGCTTAACACGAATGCAAAAGGGACAGTAGCTCTTGCTGCAACCACAAAAAATAAACCATATTAGAAGGGTATATAAGGACTGGAAGTTGCTGGCCATGCACTACAGAAGAAAATGTTAAAAAATAGACACATGAACAAATAAACAGCCAAAAATTACACATGATTGAAAAAAAAGGCCACATTAAGCTCCTTTTCCAGTTTTTGTCCGGGCTTCTCTAAACTCTCTAGTGCCAAACATCTTCATGCCTTCCAATCAATAATTTTAGTTGACAAATATCGACATATAAAGTAACATTACGAAAAAAGGAGGGTATAGTCGTGTAGAATCTCTAGAGAAGCGAGATTCTGGTCCTTGTCTAGACTAGGAAACAAATATATCCTTGGAAGCAAACAGACTTGATGGACGACTAACTAGAATACTAAGAATAGTAATTGATTAACGTAATCAGATACGATCTCTCTCCATCACTTCCTCTTGACTCTTGATTATCCAATGTTTCTAGCATTTTCGAACAGGTCAAGGGACTTCATAAAACCAATATCAAGCTTTAAATTATCCTCTTTCTTTAATTTCCTGATAACAGTACTCCTTTGGAAATAGTTGTTTTTGTACAAAGTTCAAGTTTATTAATTAACTAGATGACATGCACATTGCAAGAAAGTATCATTCCAATGTCATTTCGAGTTTTTTGCTAAACATTTTTTTACTAATTTGAAAAGTTTGTTTGGATTCAAAAACTTCAAATGCTTAATGAAGTTTTGAGATTATTATTCCACATTATAAACTCTTAACATATAAATAGGAATACTTAGGCACACCAAAATATAGCATGACTACGTTTGCAAAGAAATTTTTATCATTTTGTTGTGTTACCTACCCCTCTCGGCCTCTCCCTGCACCTATGAGTCCAATCCAGGTTGTTCTAATGATGCTATTGAATTCTCTCGATATTTAAATCAATCTTAAAGTAGATTTCTAGGCCTCTTAGTGAGTTCAGTTCCTAATTGAGGAAAGACTCAATCATCAATCATATATCTTCCTACCAGAAACTTCTTTTATCCTTGTTATTACTGGTCCCAAATTTGTACTTCCTTACCATGTTGAATATTTGCTCATGTAAAGAACATGGATTGAAGTCTTAGAAAAGATATGGTTTTTATTAGTGTTATAGAGGACATGCCCTTAAGTGAATAGAAGAAACATGCCCTTAAGTGAATAGAAGAAAAGGATTCAAACAGCTGACACCAAAAAATTTGGGATAGAAGCTTTTGTTGTTGTTGTTGTTGAATGAATTACAAAACAATCTTTGTACATAATAGCAGGATACTGCATATATATATATATATATATATATATATATATATATATATATGGGAAAACGGGATATGAGCCATGCACATGTGGACCAATAAGAATTAAGTGTACTAGTGCACATGGCATATTGGAGTCCATTCCTATTGGTCCACATGTGCATGGCTCATATAGGAATATGTTTACCATATATATATATATATATATATATATATATATATATATAGAGAGAGAGAGAGAGAGAGAGAGAGAGAGAGAGAGAGAGGCTGCACCAAAAGAATCTGAATCAGGGCAGTGACTGTCCCTCGGAGGAACACAACTGGTCCAACGATAGATTAGGCTAGTAACAGTCACACCACATATGTAGGTAACTAAAAACTAAAGATTCCTTGCTCAAATTTGTATAACAATTTGAAACAAAGAGGAACAAAAGAATGAGAGGAGAAAAGAAGACACCTTAAACAACTGTAGTATCATGATTTAGTACATAGATCCCTGGTTTTCTCACCGCATAACTATATCATTATCATTGCCTTAAAGAACCAGAAGGTATTCAAGAACAATTACTCACACACTAAGTATATGCACATTTATCTCTAATATCCATTCTCAACAGTGCTAGGATAAATCTATCTAAAAAATACATCTTCATTCTTCACCGAAGAACTGACTTATTTTAATTTAATAATAATCATGGCAATCAGACTTTTCCACCATAATAAAGTCATCTATGGAGAACCACTCAAACGTTGAGAAAGATCAACAACTAAGTTGTAACTATCAGCCTAAACCTAACAACACACTCTGTGGTAGGTTCCAGCTCTAGTCGAGGCAACAAAAAAAAGGGCAGACATAGTCAGGATAGTTGGTAGTATCGCAATAAACCAATATGTATGAGATATTTCAATTTTGTTATGGCAAAGACAATCAGAACTGGTGTGAGACATCTGTTCTGTGCGAAGTCTTGATGTATCGGACTACGCCGCAAAATTGTCTTTGTGAAGTCTTTGTTCGGGTCACTTTCTACCTGTAAAGTCCGTACTAATCAAAATGAGTTATTATCCTGAACTAAATCCATATGTATTATTATCATTAATTAGTTGGTTATACGAATTTCAACAAAATTTAAATGAAACCTTCGAGAAGGAACCAAGACCAATGCTGAAAAGTATACAACCTCACTTTACTCTTTAAGACCAGTTTCTAATTATCTTTTATGTAAACTGCAAGAAATAATGCATTCTCAGTTATCACCCCTATTACATCTAGCTACATCCAAAATCGATTAAACGTGATGTGGCTCCCATATGATATGAGATGCATATATGCGTAAATGGTAAAACTGAAACTGATCCAATTTAAGATCATATAAATTTCTGCAAGTCAAAATACCACAACAGCAGCCATCCAAAACTACCAAAACTGGAACTCAAAAAGGAACCGTAAACCTGAAGGCAAAAATTTGAACATTGCTTGTAATAAAGTTATAAAACGTCAAATAACAATTGTCTTAGTAGACCCTCCCTAGCTACAAGGAAGTAGCATCCCTCTATCTAGATATGAGAGATGACACGAGCAAATAACAGGATAAATAACAAAATGAAATGTTAATCCACAATATCAAAATAAAGAAACGTAACATTTGAGCACATATAGGTTGTAGTTGTATCTACCTTTACTTGTTCTATCCCGTTACATTCATAATCACCAAAACTATAAACATTTAAAGTAATCTTCAACTTGACGACATAGCTGTTAACATAGAAATGAACTAGTTCCCCGAAGGGCACAGACATTAAACTTTTTATAACAATTACAGTCCACAAAATCGGGGCCGTGTCCTGTCGGACGCGTATCGTGCACATATTGGACACACCATGGAAACACTAGTACACACCAAAATAGGGTTAGTATTTGGTACATATTTGGTAATCCTCGTATAAACTAATAATAGGATTGGAGAAAAGTCCTAAGGTGTTTTTTTATCTATACTACTCGGAAAAGTTCAACTTCACCGTAAAACTTTCCTTCCAAATATATCCTTGCATATGTTTACTAATTAAGATTGTTCACTAAAGTTAATTGGGACATCTAGGTAATTACGGAAGTCGTCATTTGGTCTTCCTATATATATATATATATATATATATTTTTTTTTTTTTTTTTCTACACTACCCATCCCCCCCCACCCGTGCAAGAGCCAAACCCGCGCGCCCCAGGGCTCGAGCCCCGCCCGCCCCTCCCATGTACCCGTGACCTATATATATATATATATATATATATATATATATATATATGGTCATGCTATAGAACCACCCGAGTGGTTTCATAATATGGAATCACCCTATGTTATATGGATTGGATTTGAATTGGGTGGTTAAGATTAAAAGGTGGTGGAATCCACATATTTTAATCTCACACACTCAATTCCGATCTAACCCATATAACAAAGGATGGTTCCATAATATGAAACCACCATGATGGTTTTAGATCATTTGTGTATGTGTGTGTGTGTATATATATATATATATATATAAAAAAAATCCAAATAACAGGAATATTTGGATTATTTTGGATGATATATATTCTTAGGTAAAACTATAAGTATACATGGGTATTAAGGTAATTTAGATCCTACCAACTTAAAATTAAAACTGTATATAACCTCCTTTCTCCTCTCTCCTCTTAAGATGCAGCTACTCCCCCCCCAACACACACACACACACCTTCTTTAATTAATATTCTTTAACAGAACATATAAATTTTCTCCATCTATATAGATTTGGAGATGATTGGTTCTTCGTATTCTCTCTCCTTTACATCAATCAACCATGGCAATAGCGTAACCCTTTTCAGAAATAGTAGTGGCGCTTTCCAATGGCGGAGTCAGCAACAACAACAAACGTAGAGAAGAAGTCTCCGGGATACCAAGAGACGCGGGCGGAGGAGGAAGTAGAAGAATAACAAGTCCTATGCCGACGACAACGACGACGAGAGCAAAGCGACAACAACAGGTTATATAAAGATAACTTAGAAGTACCCCCCCCCCCCTTTCTCTCTTTGTATGTGTAAATTTTGAATTGTTAGGGTTTCAATTATTAGGGTTTCTTCCCATTGATCCATATTTTAGTTTGATTTTAACTATTTGGCTGATACTAGGGTTTCTTCGATAATCAGATTAATGAGTCTACGAAGTCGAGTATTACGGATAAGGTGGACGTGGAGTAAACCTGCATCGACGAAGCGTGCTTGAGAAGTTCAACTTCTCCAACTCGGAAGTCTCCGCAGAGGTGATACAAGGACCGAGTCAGCCGTCGTTTTGAGTGTTTTTTTTTTAAATTTTTGTTCGACTAAATCACGGATTTTGGGTTGTATTGCAGGATGACGAGGAAGAGCGGGACGTGCAGCAGAACGAGAAAGGGGTCTCCAACAATAAGAAAAACGATATCTCTATTTTGAACTTGCTCTTTACTAGAACGCGAGACGAACACTCTGACCCACAGGCAAACTATTGTTAGCGGTTTGTTGTTCTATTGTACATTGGATATAAAATATGCTCGACACAGACATGGTTATGGTAGCTGAAAATTGATTATTGTTTCACGGTGGCATGCATATTGCAATGACTTTTTGACTGATAAAAAAATATGGGTTACCTTCAATATTGTCTCAGTACTTCCCGGCATATACGGAGATGGGGTTGCCGGTCTCTGGCTCTCCGGTCGGGACATAGAGGAGTTCCTTGGCTTCGCCAAGGCGAAGTGGGCATGGTCTGCTCTACACCGAGTTAGCATGGAGAGCTTCCGCCGGTCGGACGGATTCTAGAAGCAAGGAGCAAGAGAGGACGTGGGTGTCAGTTGGCTACATAGGTCGGCCGTGGTGTTGGAATGGGTTCGTTACATGAGAAGCATAGGCAGAGAGGATAGGGTTGCATGGGTATATAGAGAGAGCAGGGAGAAGAAAGCTTAGTTGTAAATTTGGGTTTTACTACCTAATTGAAGTTTGCATTGTTTAATAAAGAGTGCTACAAAATTTCATTTCCTTTGAAGTAAAAAAGTTTGTATATATTCCGTACCCACTTCAAAAAATCAAGGTTTTTGTTGAGTTTCTCCATTGAAAATCTTAGATTCAAAGTTGCACTGTTCATTTCATGTCAAATTGATTTAAAATCTTTATATACTACTTTGTTGGTTTTGGATCAAAAAATTTCAGCAAGTATTATGAGCACTGGCCTTCTCTTTTTACATCGTTGCATTGAAAAATTAAATTTACAAAGTTATTTGGATGCATAAATATAAAATATCTTGCTTACCTACATTAATAAGTATTATATTTAAATTTAGATTTTACATAAACATTAACTTTAATTCTAAATTTTATATTCAAATAAGATTAAAGTTGCTCAAATATTAAATTTAGAAAGTTATATTTGGATGTGATTAAATTTTAAAAGAAATTAAAATTTATAATTAGGATAAGATTAGGATAATTAAATCTTTTATAACGAATGTATAGCTATTTTGTAATCGCAACGCATGTGCTAGACTATATAATCTATATAAAACGTGTTGCTATGCGTGTGCCCCGAATGGAATAAATGATAAACTGAGTTTTAGATTTGAAATAATACATTATTTTTTAAATACTAGATCAAATTTTAAATTATATTAATTTTGAATTATTAGGTTAAGTCAAACTAGATAAATTTTATCTAACTTACATCTAATTAGTTTTAAATTAGATTAAGTTATAAAAAATATATAAGAAAAAAAAAATGAGAATTAGATGCTTTTAAAATTGTAACTATTTCTTGCGTTTTCCAAGTTTGGGTAGGATTTAATCTCATGTTTTATTCAGTATTATTTAATTCTCAAATTAAATAATAGCATGGTTACACGTCATATAAAAATAATATGTAGCACGACTATATTTGTTTGTTTCTATTTCTTTTCTTTGTGGCCATGTTCTTCTTTCACTTGGGAACGAGGTTGTTAATTCCGAATATCTATATATACTATTATATAATCCAAATACAAGGGGTATTTGGATTATATAATTCACATACACTCTTAGATATGAAATTATATTTATGTAAGAATAAAAATGTCTTTTAAAAGTACTAATTTTAAAATTTCAAAACAATGTAACCTACTGCTATCTTTTTGAACAGAAAATATTAAAATATCTATTTCTCCTCCTCCGCAACCTTCTTCTACAACCTGCTCTTTTTTCATAACAGAAAAATATTAAAACCTCTATTTCTCCTCCCCCGCTTGACGGCCACCTCGCCATCTACAACAGACCTCTGCAGATTTGTCACCCTCCCCGAGGAGCTCACCATTTCCGTCTAAAATGGCATTGTGACCAGGTCATTGTTCCTAATTCTCTCTCTTTCTCTGTGTGTGCGTCTTTCTTTTTGTGCAACTACTGTGAAACAATCAATAAGAAAATCCTTAGAAGTAATAATAGGATTAACTGTTACCTGATACTGATGAAATGGGATACACGGAATGATGGAAAAACTTTTTTTTATGTAGAAGTCCTAAAAAATCATAGGGTTAACTGGTACCAAGTTTAGAGATTTAAACTTGACCAGATAGTTTTTTTTTGTAGTGCAGTCACAAGCTTCCAGTTATACGATGTAATTGTATTGTCAATATTTCAATATGGTATGATCTGCTGACTGATGGTTAATTGTTTTTTTTCTTGAAAACCTTTGGCCTTCAAGAATCAAAACTGAAACACTTATTTATTTCTTAGTTTCACAATTTTTTAATATTGATGGTTTCATAGTGGTTCATGCTAATTATATATATTGATTTTTTTTTATTGATTTGATGGAGTTCATAATCGGCAGATATTGCCTCTAATTAATTGTTATGGTAGATCCGTAGGAGTATTTAAACAATGTGTTTTGTTGGCAATAGTTGTCATTAATTTGTATAGTAGTATAAAATTTGGTGAGTGAAATTTGTCTTTCAGTTAATTTTTTTTATCTTCCTTTAGTTGAACCCTTGCTTCCATTATATTCTACTAGTGTATTATGTATATAATTGATTGGTTAGATTTAGAGCGATTTTTTTCTTTCTTGAGAGCAGGTTTGTCAAACAATTAGGGTCATATTTGATTTTAGATCTTTGTTTTTTCCTTCTATTTAGTTTTACGTAGGTTTTGAAATTACCAAAGATATTTTCAACTATTATTAACTTCAAAATATATCTCATAATAATTTAAAATTATCCATGTGGGACCGAATATCTATTCAATCTCACACTAGAGTTTAAAAAAATGATTTTACAATCTTAAATTTAAAATATCTAAATTACAGATTTGGATAATTTGAAACCATGCAAAAGTAATAAGTTTTGTATACTATATATAGTTTTTTTTTTTTTTTTTGGGGAGGGGGGGGGATTTGAGGTTATAGGTAAGCTTAATATTTTAAAATCTAAATCTTAAAATTTGATACGATTAAAATTTTGCAAAACACATACTTCAAAAAATTAACTTGTCTAGAAAATTTAGATTTTGATAAAATTGAATTTGAACAAATATTGTTGATGTATGGTTTAAAATTTAAATATTTTGAATAAATTTTGTTGATTTGCAATTAAAAATATACTAAATGATGGTAACATCTTCCTAATTGTTGATTTGAATTAAAAATTGATTTTACAATCTTAAATTTAAAATATCTAAATTACAGATTTGGATAATTTGAAACCATGCAAAAGTAATAAGTTTTATATACTATATATAGTTTTTTTTTTTTTTTTTTTTTTGTGGGGGGGGTGGTGGGGGGGGGGGGGGGAATTTGAGGTTATGGGTAAGCTTAATATTTTAAAATCTAAATCTTAAAATTTGATACGATTAAAATTTTGCAAAACACATACTTCAAAAAATTATTTTCTCTAGAAAATTTAGATTTTGATAAAATTGAATTTGAACAAATATTGTTGATGTATGGTTTAAAATTTAAATATTTTGAATAAATTTTGTTGATTTGCAATTAAAAATATACTAAATGATGGTATTAAACATCTTCCTAATTGTTGATTTGAATTTGAACACTTTTTCTGTTTTGACTTTCCTTATTTCTTGCAAGACAATGCATATTATCAATGCCAGTGATTATCATCCCTTTATAGATAAGCAAGGGGTGGTCATTCAAGTCCTACTCGAATATGCTGAAAAATAACATTTTATTATTATAATTTTGTCAAGTGGGTAATTTTTTATTGGAAAATTAATAGTCTGGTTGGATGTTTTCTTTGTTAAATAAGATGGTATATATCCTCTTTGACTTTTCTTATTTCTTGCAGGACAATGCATATTATCAATGCCGGTAATTATCAGCCCTTTATAGGTAAGCAAGGGTGGTCATTCAAGTCCTACTCGAATATGCTGATAAATAACATTTTATTAATATAATTATGTCAAGTGGGTAATTTTTTATTGGAAATAGTTTGGTTGGATGTTTTCTTTGTTAAATAAGATGGTATCAACATTTCTAACATAAAAAATATCCTATCAAAAATATTATTTTAATAAGTTTGATTGTATATTGTCTTTGGTACATAAAATGATATCAACATTTGTAAAACGTGTTGCACATGCATCACATATTCCATGTGACACTAGTATATATATATAAATAAGTAGTCTTCCTAAGTAGTCTTCATAAAGATAAGAATAATTACAACATTTGTCTTTTAGTCTTCATAATAATAATTTATGAAATACGTGCAACGTGCATGCATACATACTAGTAACTATATAGTGCTAGAAGTGTTGAGTATTATATAGTGTTAGCACTTTAAAGTGCAAATGTTGTTTGTTTTTCATAACTATATAGTGCATTTTCTAGTGTTGTTGTTTGTTTTTTCATCATTTTAAAGTGTATTATTTATGTGTGAATGGACTGTTTTGCCCCTCAATGCCATGGTGTTATTTCAAACACAAATTCACTGATACAAAATGAAAAAAACAGAAGTTCACCCCAAGTACTTCTATCAACACAACATAAAATTATTTCACCCTCAAGTCCTCCTTCAAATAAAAATAAAATCAGAAATTATTTAATAAAACTAGTTTTTTTCACCGAAAATTATTTACCTGATAATTTTTAAGCCAAATACCCATTTTGAACAACATAAGTTATTTGATAATTTGAAAAGTTCAAAACTGGTTTTGTTTCTAGAACTAAAGAAAACGGGTTGAAGAAGGGAATAGCGTTGTTTGGACATATATTGTAATAATTAAATTTGTTGAAGACTATAATGATCTTTTTTGCATTTACAAGTTATTATGCTTACAATTTACCACTTATAAATAACATTGCTATATAGTGATGATCACTTTAAAGTACAAATCACAAACACCTTAAGTTGGTGGGGCATGCTCTTGTTTGAGCACTTTAAAGTGCTCAGCACTATATAGTGCAAAAGACAAACACCCTCCTAGAAAAACCTTACTCATATTGTGTTTCCAAATTAAAAAATGATGTCAAATAGCTTTCTAGAGAAAGAGCAAAGAAATAGAGAGGTTGAAGAAGAGGGAGATTGGATTTTCCGGATCTTCTTGTGTGTAACCTCTAGGAATTTTTTGGATTCTCTTTGTATACTTTCTCTTTTATTGGTGGTTGCAAAGTTGTAACAATATGAAACATTGTAATCTTAATTTAGTAGTGATCTCACTCATTCAATGTATATTCATTGTGACTTTATGCTTGTATTTTGTGATCTTTTACTTTCTACATAAGTCATCCACCAGGTTCATCATTGGTTGTTAGTTCATGGCGGACGCGTATATTAAGGAGTAGATTTTGTTGTTATTCCAAACAAGTGGTATCAAAGCTTCGACGGAAGATTTGGGAGAACGATAATGACAACGAAGTCTATAGCAATGTTCGAACTGGTTCAACGTGAAGAAGTTCAACAACAAAGGAAACTTCGAACTATGGCGAATAATGGCTAAAGATCTTCTTGTGCAACAAGGCTTTCACAAATTCTTATTGAAAAAAACCAAGAAGCCAAAGACAATTAATAATGCAGAGTAGGAAGAGATGGAGATATGTGCTACTAGTATGATCAGATTGTGTTTAGTGGATAGCGTGATCTTCAACGTCATTGATGAAGATACATCTATGGGGCTTTAGGAGAAGTTGGTGAGGTTGCATCTTTAAAGAGTCTTCGAGATAAACTTTTCTTGAAGAATGAGTTAGGCAGTTGGTAAAATTTTGCTATAACACTTGAACATGTTCAACAAAATATTGAGCTAACTCAGCACCGTTGGTGTCAAAATGGAGGAAGAAGACACGACCCTTGTGCTTCCCTCGCTTTATACTTCGTACAAACACATTGTGACGATGCTCTTGTATAGGAAGAATATGGTAGAGCTGGATATCGTCATGGACGTCTTATTATTGCTAGAAAATGGCATTGCTTCTAGGGGTTGCTAGACAACAATGAAAGTGGAAGAGTATTTGACAATAGATTGAGAGTGACACGGTCTTGATTGGAGTCAAATAAGAAGGGTACGCGGTGTTACCATTGCAAGGAGAATGACCACATTAGAAGAATATGACTGCAGCGTGTGGTGAATAAAGATACCAAAATTTCGACTTTGGTGGCATTGGCAGGTGGTGACATTTGAGATGACCCGTCCACGGTCTCCCTTAACGGTCTCCCAGAATAAGGAAGTTGTTCCTAGCTGAGTAGCTGGATATTGGATTATGGTAGTGTCATGCCCCGATCTCCCGCAGGCAATTCGGCTGTTCCCGCTAGGCGAGAATCACCGCGCCAGCGCTCCCGCGGAACGATCGCTTTGACCCATCCGGACGTGATGCCGCACGAGCGTGAGCCATGCCCGTGCAAGGTCGTGGTTCATTGGCTGGCGGTAAGAGTTCTAAGCCACAGAGTCGCACAGATTGTCCGAGTGCAGCGGAGTCATGAACGCATAGGCGATCGGTAACAAGTTCACTGAGTCGACAATATAGCGGAAGCATTGAATAACACAAGTTGAAGTAAAACAAGCTCTTTTATTAATAATAACAAGTGTTACAGACGGCGTATAGCCGAGATTACAAGTAGCTCAAGCCTCTCTCTCTGAAACAGTAAAAGCGTGCCAAGTGGCTACAATTGTGGAATGATTATACAGGCGATGTTCAGGCAAGTTCCAACATTATGTGTGCTGGCTAAGCAAAGTAGTGATCTGTGCGACTCTGTGGCTTAGAACTCTTACCACCAGCCAATGAACCACGGCCTTGCACGGGCGTGGCTCACGCTCGTGCGGCATCACGTCCGGATGGATCAAAGCGATCGTTCCGCGGGAGCACTGGCGCGGTGATTCTCGCTTAGCGGGAACGACCGAATTGCCTGCGGGAGATCGGGGCGTGACAGGTAGTTCTCTACATATTTGCTCAGATGCATTTTGTTTTGCTTCTTTAGAAAAAAAATAGTGGTATTGTTCACTTGGGTGATGATTCAGTTTGTGAGTGTGGATGAAGGGACAGTAGATATTAAGATGCATGACGATATGGTGCACATGCTTGGTTGGGTACGGTACGTACCGAATATGCAATAATCTTATATCGTTTGACGCGTTAAACTCTGTGGGTTGTCGATTTTCAGTGAATGGTATAGTTATAATACTTGGTTGCACCGTGTTCATGAAGAGAGGGAAGTACAGTAATATTTACCGACTGATATGGGACACGATACGAGGTGGTGTTCCTACGTTCTATGCGGCGATATGGTTGGATATTCGGAATAGTTCGTTGCGGGGGGTCAACCTTCCGTGGCTCGAGAATGGCGAGACGGTTTTTCAATTGACCCAAGTGCGAAGATGGTTGATAATCCACTAAACATCTAGCAGGAATTCAACCCAAATTGAGTTCGGAGTTGACTAGCGAGTAGTCGGCTTATGCCCTAGGGAGAGAGGGTAGTTCGTGAGATCGAAACTATTGTTTGAATATTGAAGGCTAAATATTGCTAGATGCTTGTTGAGTTAGATGGTAAATATGATCTAAGGTAATGATTGTTAGAATTTGGCTCATATTTGGTAATCCTATGAACAATAGGATTTGAGTAAAGTCAATACTCAAAATCTTGTTCATATTGAGTCTTCAGATAAGGAAATCAATGTCATGCCTACTTAGGATTAGATTTCTATGTATGGAGTCATGACATGCTATATAAAGGGGTCTAGGCTTCCTTATAGATTATTGTGCTCAAAAGAAATGTTGGGTAGCCACCAATAAGTTGAGAAAAATAAAGAGAGAAGAAAGAAAGGGAGATTGGGTTTCCCGGGTCTTCTTAGAATTTTTTGGATTCTATTTGTGTATTTTCTCTTTTATTGCGGGTTGAAAAGTTGTAGCAATCTTGAAGTCTCGTAACCTTAATTTAGTGAACAAGCTCATCTAGCAAGTCTTACTGGTTATGGTTTTTCAAGTATAATCCTTACATCTTTGTGCTTGTATTTTGTGACCTTTTACTTTTTGCATAAGTCGGCCACCGGACTCATCATTGGTTGTTAGTTCGTCGCGGATGCGGTCACGTATCTTGAAAAATAGATTCTGTTATTCCCAACAAGGCAACAAATATCTAGTCACCGTGTTGTCGTGTCCTTAGTGTGCCGTGTCCTATCAGTGTCCGTACAACATAGGTACTTTAGACTCTTCTTCAAACTATTATGAACATGGTGGATTTAATAGGAACGAGGAAGCACAGACACTACAAAACGGTTGCTGTGTCCAGTGTTCGCGTTGTATCGGGCATGACACAAACATTCCACGATACACTGGGACACTCCAAAAGCGGCCCCATGTCCGTGCCACTGTCCATTTTGGTGCCGTGTCTAGGAAGCACCGGAAACTGCCGTGTCCACGTCGTGCCGTGTCCGACAAGTGTCCGTATTGTGTCGCCGTGTAGGTACGTATACACACTAGCAAATAATCATTGGTTCGAGTCATAATTTCATAAATAAATAAATAACCCAAAATCCAGGGTTACAGAATCTGAATCTATAGAACAAATGATCAATAACTAAAATCTAAAAAAATAAAAAGTAAAAATAAAATAGAAACTTGATTTATGGAAAGACCTAAAGACTGCGACGGGATTGGAAGAGACGATCTCCTTTGCCTTCGCGAGAGCCATTCTCCTTTTTCTTCTTCTGCCACTCAAAAGAGAATCAACACCCTCCTTGTCTATCTATAGTAATAATTATTATTATTATTATTATTATTATTATTTTGCCGTTTTCATGGTCGACGAGTTGGGGCTGCTTCCTGCTTGACCGCTTACAGATTCACGCCACGTGGCATAAGTTGATGGGAAGAGAACAAGATTGTGACGTTAAGCTTAGCGGACACGTTCCTGCTGCGTTCATATTACCCCAATTAATATGTTCACACTGTTGACCTATTTTGCCTCGTTTAGTTCAAAGGAAATATTTTAAGCACTTATTTCATAGAAATGACACTTGTTGTAATTCTTCTACCTAGTTAAGGCGTCTTAAAAAGACTAAAAAATAAATATATTAATTATTTTAAATTTATTATTATATTAATATTATTATATATATTATTAACTTGTTACTCCTATTAATTTTAATGAATCAATTAAATTAGTACACAGATGCAAGGACATATATTGTTATCTTTTATTGATTTCGGATTTGCTGGGTTTAAACATATTTATTTTCAGAAAATTTCATATAGGAAAAGAAATTTTTTCTTAATTTACATATAAGAGTTTTTTTTTTTTTTTTATTTACATATAAGAGAACGAATTTGAACAAATTTATACAAAGGGATGGGACGTCACTGGAGTTTGACTATTCCATAACCTGAAATGTAGGGTGTGGGATGCGAATTCCAGTGGCATCCCATGTATTTTTTTTTAATCAAAGAAATCTTATGGATGGAAAGTTGAGGGATACCACAATTTATTTAAATTTTCTGGATATTATCTAAAAAAATTGATTTAATTTTTTTTATTTATTTCGTATTATCCATACTAAATTTTATGATATCATTAACAGATAAAATGTTATTATCTATGCCAAAAATAAATGGTTATTTTATTATGAACAAATTATCTATTTGTTATCCATATAATATGTATCAGAAAATTTCATACAAAGGAAGATATTTGACTAAATTGTATCAAATAGAACAAATTTGAAGATTTTACATACAAAGGAATGGAACGCCACTTAAATGATGCTCCTTAGGAGAGAGTGGGGCATCAACTTCATCTAGTTCCGAAGCATGACGTCATTAGAATTGATATATATATATATATATATATATATATATATATATATAAAAGAAATCATTATATGGGATTATAAATAATAGTTTTGAATATATGTTTACCTTCTTCTTTTTTAACACCATCGAATTTTGATTTTTTTAAGATTTAGCATATTGAATCTATATCCAGCAGTTGTACTTATTTGTTAATTATATCTTTTGTAAAAGCTATAAATTATGTTTAGTAAATTTATGATATGATTAAACCTATATTTCTTATATTAATCAAATCTTGACATTTTTCTTAATTGTATTTTTTTTGTTAAAAATAAATATCATATATGTTTACTAAAGATATATGATTAAACATATTTACTAATAAAATGTTCCTATTGTTATGAGCGTCATTATTTTTTTTTTGTGCATATCTAAAATTTTGAAATACTATAACTGCCAAAATTCAATCTTGTGTATATTCACGACTGTCAGTTTTTTTGCGTTATTAGTATCAACACTGATAGATGATTGACCTGTGTTGATAATCCAAAATATGTTAATAAATAAATTGAATCAGAATTCAAAAAATTCAAAACAAATTCTAGAACCCTAAGTCTAATTAATCCTAAAATATTTATTAACAAATTTTAATTGGCCAACATGGATCAATCGTCATCTAGAGATTCTAATCCTAAATCAGAACCTAAATGCTAATTTCTGAATATTTATATGACCCGAAGCAAAAAATTTATCTTTGTAGTAGAAATAGTTGATGCAGTAAAGAATTTTTTGATTCCGATTTTTTTTTTTTTTTTTACAGATGGTTGTATCAAAGTTCTGATACAGCCACTGTATGATAAGTGAACCCCCCTCTCTCTCTCTCTCTCTCTCTCTCTCTTTATAAAAAATACAAATATTTATATATATAAACTTTGATATGGGATTCATTTGTCGTATAGCGCCTGTATCAAAGTTTTTCTCCTGATCCCCTAAACTATCCTCCCCCTACACAATTTGGGCCTTGGGGCCATCTTTCCAAGAGGAGCAGTGAGGGGTCCCTAATTCTCAGGGTGCAGTACAGCAGTTGGGTGTGGGCAGCCTGTAATATTTTATATACTGCTCCGCATCATTACAAGCAGCACCATAGTGTGGGATCTCACAGGGATAGATGCTCTCCAAATTTAGGGTTAGAGCCGTAATGAAACTCTTAGAGGGATTTGACAGTGACAATGCAGAAGAAAAAGCAAAGAGCAGGTAACAAATGCCCTTCATTCACCGAGGGGAAAAAATCATTAGTACATGGGAAGAGTTCTGACAATTTGTACAACACCATCTGAATGGTATCTTTCTCTGTGACCCAACATCTCATGAAAGAAGAAGCCAACAAAAGGTTGACGAAAAAACCTGTGGAGAGAGAGAGAGAGAGAGAGAGAGAGAGAGGCCGACAAAGGTTGAGAAAAAAAAAAATTAGGACCCCAAGCATGGGATCTGCCCCAAGATAAAGTACCCTTTTTTTTCACTGAAGGTATTTTTTTTTTAAAATTATTTAGTTGCAACCACATTTTATTTATTTATATTTAAAATGTACTGATCCGATTATCATAATGTATGATATTTTTAATTTTTGACGAAAATCGTCTCTAACTCACGGTCAACTCTTTTGATCAAAATTAAATTTGACAAAAATATTTCCCTTCTTCTTCTTCTTCCTCCCACCTCAGCCCCGCACTACTTCCCTCTCCGTCGTGCGCCCCGCCCTCCCCCTTCCAGTTGTGCGCTCCCACCGTCGTGATGCCCTTCTCCTCGCTGCACACCCCAACCGGAGCCTCCTCTCCCCCGACGTCAGAAAAAAAATTTGGGGGGGGGGGGGGGGGGGGCTCCAGCGCCGCACGCCACCCCTCGCCATGGCCGTCATCGTCGAGTTCGAAAGCATCGACGCTGATGAGCTCAATCCCCAAGAGAAAGAAGAGGGAGGAGGAGAGAGAGGGAGGAGGAGAGAGAGAGGGGGCGGGAGGCGCGGGTGGGCAAAGCGGAGGGGGAGAGGGGATGAAATGAGAGGGATATTTCAGTCAAAAATTAACAGTCAAAGCAGTTGACTGTTAGTTTCCGTCAAAAGTAAAAATGTCATACATTATGATAATCAGATGTGATGCACCTTGAATATGGATAAATAAAATGTGATGCAATTAATTTTTTTTTTTTAATTACTACACCTCACTCAATTCCTTTCCTTATATTTAGAATTGTTTTTTTATAGACACGACAATTGGGGTGGACCGGCCAAGTCCAACATCATTTCCATTAAAAAAATTGGCCAGTGTGCTAGCTCAACCCAATTAATCTTGGGTCCGGACAGGCCCGACCCAGTATATCGGGGCGTGCTGGACCTCATATTTCGACCCATAAGAACGGCACGACCTGACCCGACTCGAGGTCCAGTCCGACCCAAAATAAAATGTTGGCTAATTAATCATCTAGATATATAGATATATAGTATAAAATATTTTTTTATTGACCCATAAATTTATTTTTTACATTGTGCAATTAATCGACTGAATATAGTGAAGAATTATTTTCCAAGTTACAGTGTTATTTGTTTGATGTAAACTAATGAGTTCATTACCCAAATGATGGCTACGGAATGTAGTGGTTGCCGTTTTGATGATCAATTAATTTTTTTTATCTGAACTTTGTATTTTGGTTTAAATAGTGCACGGACAAATTTTGATTCATATTCTTTTGATAAAAATCGATAAAGATGGACATCTGAGAGTCATGTGCCTTATTTTTTTATGGTTCTTTTACCAAGCTTTTGTTTTTTTACAATCATTTTCAGAATAATATTGGTATTTGAAAAAATTCTACATAAACAAATAGTTTTTGTCGAGTAAAAAATGACGGCTCTATAATAAATCATAGCTGACGTATTGGCTCGTCATGATACAAATAATCCTAAAAATAAGGCACGTGATTATCAGATGTCCATTTTTATCGATTTTAATCTAAAAGTAATAACGAAATTTAGTTTAGGTATTATTTAAAAAAAAATGCAAATATTTGGTACAACATAAAAAAAAATTCGATCGGCAATACGACAACCACTACATACCTCATGCACCATTTGGACAATTAACTCTAAACTAATTAATCACCTAGATACAGTAAAAAATAGAATTTTCAACTTACAGTGGAAAATAGATTTTTTTTATTGATTGATGCTATTTTATTTGGCCCAGGTTCGATTTGGTCTAAATATGATCCGACTTGGATTCCATCGTGACGTGGACCACGTGTCGAACTGGACTCAGGTCCATTCTTAGACCTTGTCCGACCCTTTACCAGGTATGGGCCCAAGAGATCTGGCTCATATCCGGCCCGATTCAACCAAAATTCTTAAAAAAAAAAAAAAGTGGACTCGGAAGTGGCGACATACAACCCCTCAATTTTTCTCCGAGACAAGTGAACCAAAGGAAAAAAAACAAAACAAAGGACCGGGGTAAGACTAGCTCACATATATGTTTTTCTTGTGGATGGAAAAGAACAAACGCTTATGTACGTTTGATTGCAAGATAAAATGTATATAGAAAATAAATTAATTTTAAAAAATTAATTTTATAAATTATTTTTATGAAATTTTGAATTTATTCATGAAAAATTTAATTAAGTATTTTATTGCAATTAATTTTCACGAAAAAAATTATTTTTGATGAAAAATAATTTATTTTTATGAGTTGAACAAGTTTTATTTTTTTACCATTTTGAAAAAAAAATATAGACAATAATAGTTAAAAAAAAACAATTCCATGAAAATATAAGTTATCAAAAACTATAAATAGAGAAAAATTTATAATATAAATATTTTTTCATAAAAAAAGTCATAACAAACACAGCCTTAATGTTGTATAATTTTATTTTTGTCACATTTATCTTTGTAAAATGTACATTCCCTGGTATTATTATTATTCCATTCTTTTGATGAAAAGCTCTGCATCTGCTTCTGTCACTGTCATCCTTCACTTCACAGTGGCACTTGTGTGCCTTCCCGGCCCTTCCCTTTGCTATTCCCACACTCCTTCCTCATCCACTCCTCTCACAGTGAAAACAAGAGGGGAAGGAAGGAATCAAAGCAGCTTGAAGAAGAAGCTAGCAATGTGATGGACAAAATCCAACAGTGAGCTCACCTCACACACAGCAGTGAGTGCTTCTTTGCTGAGAGAGAGAGAGAGAGAGAGAGAGAGAGAGAGAGAGAGTTGTCTCCTTTTGGAACCACTTCTTCTGTGTGGGTTTTGGATTGGTGCTGGTGGGAGCTAGTTCCATTTCTGCAGGAAAGTTGGAATTTTGCATCTGGGTTTTGGCTCTCAGAGCCTTTGGAGTGGATTTTTGCCATAAAGTTGGCTCCTTTCTTCATTTTTGATACTGAAGCAGCCCATTTCCCATCTGGATTGTTGTTGGGAGAGGCTCTGGTTCAGGATTTTTTCTGGAGTTTGTTGATGAATTCTTCTGGTTGGGAGTTTGGTGAGGATAAGGCTGGATTTTTTTGTTAATGGTAACTGATGTGATAGGGAGGAGGCTGGAGGCTCAGCATATCATGGAAAGGAGAAGTTTTTTGACGATGATGGTGAGATTTGTGGTGCTGCTGGCAATGGTGATGTTGTCCTCTGCATCTCTCTCTCCATCTGGTATAAACTATGAAGGTTGATACACAGATCTTGAGCCTTAGGTTCAGGATTGCACCTTATCTTGATTTTTTTTGTGATATGTTAATTGTAGGATTCTATTGTGCTTATACTTGCTGTTAATGATCTGCATTTTTTTTTCTTCCTAATGTGGTACTGTATCTTTAATTTGGTCTGGGAATGTCATTATATGGATTTGGGATGCTAGGTTCCCATCACTGAACATTAGTTTCAGTTGGAAGTACAATCCCAAGTTTTTTGTTGTTGCATATTTCTCTCTTTTTATTGCATATGTTAGAGCAAAAATTATAATATACCTCAAGCAATTTAAGAGGAGATATCTGGGTCATGGTGTTAGAGTTAAGCACAACTTCAGCCAATATTGAATATGTATAAAAAAATTATGTTAATTGATGGACCATGTTTTCTTTATACTTGCTAGTTGCTAGTAATGGTTCACATTCCTATATTTTCTCTAATGTGGTATTTTGACCTTTGATTTAGTCTTATAATGTTATTATTTGGATTTGGGATCCTAGATTTCACCACAACCTTAGTAATAACATATAATTTATCATCAGTGAACATTAGTTTAAGTTGGAAGTAATTATCCTAAGATTTTTCCATTTGTGTGTCCTAAAATATATATTAAAACAATAAATATAATATGTTCATCCAGTAATTTAGGAGCTGATATCTGAGTTACGGTGTTAGAATTAAGCACGACTTTAACCGATTTCGGATATGTATGCTTTTATGACGGTAGTTCATATGGAAGTACTCATTGTACGGATTTTCCTGTCTCCATTACTCTTGTGCCTTGTTCTCTTACTGGTTCCAACCTCATGACTGCTTTACAAATTTAGCATCTGTTCAGGCCTGTATCGAATATGAACTAAATCTTCACTCTAATATGTCCAATCATACGTGTTTAAAATCTTAAATTCATGAAATTTATTGCATCTGCTTAAAAATTGCATCTCTTTCTCTTGCGGCCATTGAAGCTGAAGACAATTGTAATACCATTTAGAATTAGAATACGAGCTGTTATGAACTCTTCTACTTTCGCTGCTGCAGTTGTGGCATTGACGACCATAAAAAATGAACTAAATGACCCATACAACGTTCTTGAGAATTGGGATATTAATTCGGTGGATCCATGCAGCTGGAGGATGGTCACCTGCTCTGCGGATGGATATGTTTCTGTTCTGTAAGATGAAAATGCTCCTTCTGAGTCAAGATTTTAACCATTGCTTTGTGAGGCGATGCATTCTTATCATCTTGATCTCTTCATTGGCAGTGGTCTACCCAGCCAAAGCTTCTCTGGAACTTTATCACCGGCGATTGGAAATCTCACAAGTTTGCAGTCTGTGTAAGTGAATCAACATATGATATCTCATGATCTACTTAGAAATTTTTGCTGTCAGAGTAATGTAAGCATTTTTTTAGCTCATAATTTATGTGGATGGTAAACGTTTGGGTTTCTTCTAGGCTGCTTCAGAACAATGCCATATCTGGACCAATTCCAAACAATATAGGAAAGCTGGAAAAGCTCCAAACTCTGGACCTTTCGAGCAATCAGTTCAGTGGAAGTATTCCTAGTTCCTTGGGGAACCTAAGGAACCTGAATTATTTGTAAGATTCGAGAACATTTAAATACATTGATCTTACCCTTTTCTATAATAATTACATAGGTTTTTGAATCGTATTAATCGCTTTCTTCCTTCTGATTTTGGGCAGGCGATTGAACAAGAATATACTATCCGGTCCATGCCCTGATTCATTGTCCAACATCGACGGTCTCACTCTCCTGTATGTATGCTTCTCTCTAGCACTACTCACTTATTCTATGCTAGAAAGTAGAAAGGTTCATTTTAAATGGCGAAAGTAGTAAGGTCATTGTTTATCATAGTAAGGTCATTGTTTAAATTGATAAATGCTTGCAGGGACCTTTCTTATAACAATTTAAGTGGTTCCTTACCTAAAATATCTGCAAGAACTTTCAAGTAAGCATTTCTTGCTCTTTTGTGGTGTCTATTTCTGTTTGAAGCATCACTCAGCAACATACGAGCACCAAACTCAAATGCTGTATTCTTCATTCTTGATCAGCATTGTAGGAAATCCTTTAATCTGTGGACTGAGTCCAGTTAACAATTGTTCAAACGTTTCTTTGGGTCCAGTTTCATATCCACCTGATGATCTAAAGGGTGAGTCAGATGATTTAAACTTTTTCGGCAGTTGAGCAAGTTCTCAATCTTGATAACGAGATTTTGCTGGCCTTTTGTAATTTACTCCAATATTTCTAATTAATAGGGTCGTTGGGTTTCTCAGTTGCAGCACAACCTGGAGTAGTTAGACGTCGTCGTGTGGCTATCGCATTGGGTGCAAGTGTTGTTTCCCTTGTACTAATGGTTTTTGTTGTTGGGCTGTTCCTATTATGGCATCGCCGTCAGAATCAACAAATTTTCTTTGATGTAAATGGTCAGTTATTTCCTTTTCCTGTTAATTTTTTTTTTCCCTTCTCCTTGCAGTTATCTATAACTTTTTGTTAATGGAAACACTAAATGTTAATGTGGCCAAGCTTCGTCCATTGAAGAAAATAATTCATTTACAGAGCAGAGGAGAAAAAAAATACTAATATTAGTAACAGAATAATACAGATCATTTCGTATCATGACAATATTGAAGATTACTTACATAGAAGAAAACATATTGCAATTCATCTTAGGGAACAAGTTGCTCGTGTAAATGTGTACTACATAAGGCCAATATTATCTGCAAAAATGAAATATTCAGTTGTCTTTCTCTAATCTGTTAGAAAGAAAAAAGAGTCATCTTTCTCTAACTACATTTCCTTTCGTTGGGTAGCAAAACCTCCTAAATACAAACAATGCTTTGAATGAAAAAAAAGTTGCACTTACCATAAGAAACATGAAAGAGTATAGTTAACATTCTCATGATAATGTTTAGAATGTTACATGAAAAAATATAGGATCCTTTTCTAGAAGTTCTGCATCATAGCAACATAACATACAAGTACAAGTCATGTAGTCAAGCATGTTTGTTTTCAAAGGCAGTATGTGTTGGTGTTTTTGCCTTTGAACTATGAAAAATAGTCTCTCGTTGGCTATACCACCAAGTGAGTATCTCAATATAATGCTTTGCTTGTGTTGATGTGTGCACATGGGGTGTGGTGAGGCATATGAGTGCCATGTTGGGGTGTTTTATTGGGATGAAAAGGGATTTACTCCTTCATGTAAGCTTTTATTAAGCTTTTTGTCATGCTCTTGGAATATATTCCATAGGAGCTAAAGCCTCAAAGGGGCTTAGCAACTCGAACTCGGGCTCAAGGGCGCTTTGTTGGTGCATGCACGCTGCGTCGATGCGCTGAAGGCAGAAGCGAGTCGATTATGGAAAGAATACATTTTTAATTTAGATCCGATTTTGTGGGATTTGAATTAATTTCGTTTTTATCTCAAGGGCGCTTTGTTGGCGCAGCGCATGCGCGCAGTGCCGATGCGCTGAAGGCAGAAGCGAGTCGGTTATGGAAAGAATACATTTTTAATTTAGATCCGATTTTGTGGGATTTGAATTAATTTCGTTTTTATCTCTTTGTAACCGACTAGGGGGCCTCTATAAATATTCTCCTCTCAGCCAAGGTTCAAAGTATCGGTATCGGAATCGGTATCGGACCATTCCTATGAGTATCGGGATCGGCGGTATCGGTAGTATCGGCGGTTTCGGATCAGAGTATCGGATTTTTTGGTATCGGAAAGCAAACAACTATTAGTAAATTATTAACATTTTAGAGAATATATTTTATACATTTATGCATAATTTAAAGTATTTTCAGTATTGTTTCTTAGTATTTTTTATATTGAATGAAATAGTAGTCATCCTTGTCGATTGATTTATATGCGATAGATAAGTTTTCCTCTTTTATATGTTTTTACAACCTTACTATGCTTTTACATCATTTCTAATTGGTCTTTTTAATTCAAATTTTTTTGCCGAATTGACTCGAAAAGAGACCTCTAATGTCGGTATCGGTCAATATCGGGTCTCGGTCGGTATCGGATCGGGACATGCCAAACTGTATCGGTATCGGCCGTATCGGATCGGTATCGGCCGATACTTTAAACTATGCTCTCAGCCCTCATAAGAGTGGAGTTTTTTCGAGAAAGAGAGTTGAAGGGGCTGCTGCACCGAAAAGAGGAGTCCAGGAGTTCGTGCGAGTTCAGGAGGAAGGTGACGAGTGCGTTCCAGAAGTTCTTCGAGAACTTGCTGGTTTCTGGGAACAGATCGGGGATAGGACGAATCTTGCTTTGAGCACCGATGGTTTTGATCACACCAGCAGGAGTTCTTTTCTGATTTTTCTTCTTGTTTTCTTTGATCTGTTCTATCTCATTGTAGCGTCTGCGAACGTAAAGAGAAGAGCATTTTTATTTTTTGTTGCAGTTTCCTTTTCTTTGTGGTCAGTTTGTAACCTATTCTTGGATACGTGCTTCTTAGGAGTTGTGCGTCACTTGGAGAGAGACTCTTGCGAGTTTCTGGTGTGTCATCTTCTCTATTGGTTTTGTGGTTCGTTGGAATCGAGTTCCTCAGAGGGCAAACTTGTTTGCCGGAAGCTCTTTGTCTCGACGATAACTTGGGTTCTAGTAGAGAGCAGACTTTCGGGTTTCGCTTGTAGCTCTGTTATTGGCCCGTGTTTTACCATCTTTGATCCGCCTCGGGACTGTAAGTCCCCTGATTTTCAGTAATTTTTAATTTGGATTTTTCACAATTTTTAGGAATTTTTCGGAATTTTTCTGTAATTAAAACCTAGGTAATTGGTAATTAAATAATTTTTAATTGCTGTTAATTAATATTAAAATATTATGGAAATAATATTTTATGGTGTAAAATGGAAAACCGGAAATAGGGTAATTTTCCGGGAATTTATTGGACTACGGAAGCAGTTTTAAAGCCCTAAAAACTAAGTCGTAATTAACCCGAATTAAATCCTGAAATAAACCCGGTTCAATTGAACCAAACCAACCCAGACCCGGTTCACTAAACCGAACCTAACCTTATCGGGTTGGGTCGGATCTAAACCCGACCCGAAACCCGCAGACCCAAACCCATACTTAAACGATAGCGGATCGGGCCGGATTCCTAATGAACCCGACCCACGGACCCATACCCAAACCCGTTACCCAAATCCTATTCTGAACCCTAACCCTAATTCAAGTCGGAATACTATTCCGGCGACGCCCTATATAATCCCCCGCCGGCCGAAACCCTAACCCTAGCTCAGCCCCTCTCCGCCTACCTCCTCCCCGTCGTCTTCCCCTCTCCCCTGACCCGCAGAACCCCTCCGCCCAGCCTCCGTCTTCCTTCCCCGACCAATCTCGACCCCGAGCGACCCCGCCGACGACTCCGCCCTCTCTCCCTTCCTCCTCCGCCTCTCCCGTTTCCGACCCGCAGACCCCCGAGAGCCGCCCGCCTTCACCGGAGCAGCCCCGACCCGCCCTCCAGTTCCCCCAAAGCCTCGGCAACCCCTCGCCGCAGCAGCAGCCGTCCGCCCTAGCCGCCCGGCCTCCCCGCTGTGCAGCCCCGCTCCGCCGACGAGCCGACGACCCCGGAGCCCTAGACGCAGCCCCGCCTCCGGCTAACAGAAGCCCAAACCCTAACCCTAACCTAGACGGACACAGGACTCGGACACGACTCGGACACGCGAATTCTCAGTTTCTGGAGCCCTGTTCAGGTAGCGTTTCCTCTCTCCTCGTTGTCCCGTTTTCTGTTCCGTCAGTTGTGACGCGTAGGCTGTGTGACCCTCTCGGTGCCCGTGCAACCCGTTCGGTGCATCGCGTCCTGTGGTGATCGCGAACCGCGATACAAAAACAGGAAAAACAACGTCCTGGTTCACCCCGGAACTGAGTGCGCCCCGCCAAACGGGACGACTTGGTCGCACGCGGTCTTTACCGAAACGTGCGTGCCGTTGATACGGACGTGCGGGATTTCGCAGAAGTTGATTTGGATGTGCGTGCACACCGGAATCAACGCGTATCCGCCGACAACGTCCCGTATCCGTTCATTCTGGAACACGTCGTAACTTTGTGTACACACGTCGGATCGAGACGAAACTTGCGCCATCGGACTCGTAGCAATACGCTGGTCCTGTGACCCAAGTTTGGTTCGATTCTGAGAAGGTTGACAAAATCGCGTATCGTGGGCCCCACATGCTCCACTTGACGGGCGATTTTGTGAACGGCTCATCGGAATCCAATTCTGGAAGTTCCGTTGGGTTCGTATCATCGTTCATGACTTGTTGACACTAAGTTTGACGAATTTAGAGACCTTTGACCCTGACACGCTTTTCGGTGCAAAGTGGCCCACATGTGGACCCCGCTTTGACCCGGAAATGTCATTTTTGCCCCTGTGTCCAAATTGGACTCAAGGACAGGCGTTTCTAGCTATTTGATATTTTCTGGATATGATGGTGATGTTTATTTCAGCAACCGGAGAAGTACCTGCAGATCACACTGAGACCAGAGCTACAGTTGGAGCCAGAACCCCAGGCAAGTGTACCTTGCCAACATTGCAGATCTTGTTATATATTTCCTTGATTTATTTATATCTTGTGCATGCTTGACCTAGGACTGTGTGACTTACTTAGCGTCCGATTATAGTCGGGTGCCAACACCGTACGCGGAGTTGTGTAACGTCACCTAGACATGGATACAGAGACCCGATACATTCTCGTACTTGTCTTATCAAGTACATTATACCCAGGACACTGGACACTATTCATGAGACGGAATCTTCCTGAGATATTCACGGTGATTCTGTGTAGGATACAGGTTCATGACATATACAGTTACATGTTTGGATTTTATCCTAACTTGTTGCATTAGTTATGGTCTTGCGTGACATGGACATGTACATCGTGAACTGTGACGTGAGATTACATTGGGTGGGGAGAGTATGACCATATCAAAGGCTGATTATATTATATATATTGTCATCTGGATGTGTCTTAGTCTCTGACACAGAGCTTTGGCACCAGTTCTGGCCCTTCGAGAAAATACTGCTATGGGTTTCTCCGACACTGATCCTGTAGTAGTCTCAGCCTGAGTATGACTAAAACTCTCATTTGCATATCACTTAGCTGGTTATATAGTTTATCCTATTTGTTTCATTTATTGCTGCACTGCATTTATTTTGGCTTGTATTATCTGTACCTTGCTATGTCCCCTGAGGACCTGGATCCGGATTATGTCCCCAGGATTAGCTGACGAGATCTATCCCGAGATATACGGTACCGGAGCATTAGCAGAAGCAGGAACAGGTGCATACATTGGAGCATAACCCAGATCTGAGGACGAGATCGTACCAGAGGACTTCTCCTGAGTATTGGCTTGAGATACTCATTTATTTCTATGTCTAGTTTCTTTATTTCCAGTCTATTGGATTGATGTATCAGACTTATTCTCGGATTGTTCTCCGAGACACTTTTATTGAGATTTGCTAGTTTATTTATTTGCATTATTCCGGCATTTGATCTGTGATTATCTGTTGTGGATGAGATTAGTATAGACTGTGACTTGTATCATTGGACCTACTTATTGTTATATTACAGCTTAAGCATGCCCGATGGATCCATTAAATTGGGTTTGTCCATCGGTGTGTGCTGCTGGCCATTATCACGCGTCCGGTCCCTCGGTATTTTGGGACTGGGGCGTGACATGGTTTTTGTGGTGGCTCATGCAGGTCTACGACTAAATTGTTCGGTTTCAACTTAGGGACCGAGCAAGCCTGCACTAAGGATATGATAAGTTTTTAGGATCTCATCCACTTGCTTGAAACGTTCTTGATATCTATATCGGATTCAAATTAATTTCTTGACTTGCATCTTGCCTTGATTCCTGTGCGCCTCTTATAGATTATTTTTGATGCAGAGTAATGGATTCAAGAGCAAACGACGAAACTCCAGCAAACACACCAATAGGTGCTGTAGCCACCTACGGAGAAGATGAAGTGACGTCATTGAGCGGAGATCCCTCTACTCAACAAGGCAGCCAAGCAGGTCAGCATGCTCCTAGATTTCGGACAGATGACATCCCACCGCCTCCGCAGTTCGTTCCACCAATGCCTGTTTTCCCACCAGGACAAGTCATGGATGGGCAACAGATGTTCCAAATGATCTACGCAATGATGCAAGCCCAACAACATATTTATCAAGAAGCTCAGCGTCGCGAGGCAGATTACTTGAGGAACAGCCTAGTAAATGCACTGGAGCAGGCTAACCTACCAAATCGACGGCAACCGACGGGCTCTATCACCGATTTTCGCCAGCTGAAGTCCCGTACCTTCTCAGGCAAGGAGGAGCCCACAGAAGTTCATGAGTGGCTCACCAACGCACAACACCAGTTGGAAGCAGCTGAGCTTCCAAGGGAACGTTGGATGACTGCCGTCAGAATGCAATTGACGGACAATGCACATCACTGGTGGCTATCTGAGGAGACCCGGCTCGGACCGGACCGGACCGAGTCACCTGGGAGGAGTTCTCCAGACTCTTTCAGGAGATGTACATTCCAGCTACCACTTGATCAGAACTGCGGGACAAGTTCAATCGCCTCACTCAGGATACTATGACAGTGGAAGAGTACAACGCGGAATTCATTCGTCTGAGTCGCTTCGCCCCTACCTTGATTCCGACAGAAGAAGAGAAGGCCGAGAAGTTCTTCGATGGACTAAACGTCGAGCTACAGAAACTAATTGGATCCATTGCACCTACATCTTACTCGGACGTCCTTGCTGCAGCCCGACGCATGGAGCGCGTCACCAGGAGAGAGACCAGTCTGAAGCGACCTTCCACATCAGCACCAGCCAGAGCACCACAAGAAGAAGCTGCAAAGAGACCTCACCTACACCAACAGCAGAAAACATCTACACCACAAGTAATAGTCCTTTCTACTTGTCACTACTGTAGCAAAGCAGGCCATCTCGCCAAGGAATGCCGACGCAGATTAGGATTGTGTTTAGCATGCGGATCCCGTCAGCATGCAGTAAGGGACTGCCCTGAGCGTAGAGAAGGAACACCAAGGGCAAACCAACAAGCTCTACCAGCACCAGGAGGATATCAATCACGGCCACCCTTGGCACCTCAAGCAGCACCCTTCCAGCAGGCCCAGCAACAGCAGAGGGCACCACCTCAAGGACGCAGACAAGCTTTCGCGATGACTTTGGAGGACGCTCAGATTCATGGAGTAGCTAATGCGCGTAAGTTTTCGTAGTTTTTGTTTCTAGTATTGTTTTAGTTCGTGCCCGTTGGTTCGTGACCTCAGCCTTAACCTAGTAATTTGAACTTGCTAATAATTGATAACCCAGTATGTTTTAAGTGATAACCTAGTTTTTTTAAAAAAAAATTGTAGTCTTCTAGATTTCCTTCATCCGGGAAATTGCGTAACTTTAATGCTTAGGAAAATGATTTTTCCTATGTGCTATTCTTACACTCTCATCCTTGATTTTTCCTTGATAGTGAGGTGCTTCGAACAATGTTTGCAACCGTGTCATCTCTATTGACCGGTTATTCTATGATTGCGAGGACGAAATCCTCTTAAGGGGGGTAGATTGTAAGCCCCCTGATTTTCAGTAATTTTTAATTTGGATTTTTTGGATTTTTTAGGATTTTTCTGTAATTAAAACCTAGGTAATTGGTAATTAAATAATTTTTAATTGCTGTTAATTAATATTAAAATATTATGAAAATAATATTTTATGGTGTAAAATGGAAAACCGGACATAGGATAATTTTTCGGGAATTTATTGGACTCCGGAAGCAGTTTTAAAGCCCTAAAAACTAAGTCGTAATTAACCCGAATTAAACCCTGAAATAAATCCGGTTCAATTGAACTAAACCAACCCAGACCCGGTTCACTAAACCGAACCCAACCTTATCGGGTCGGGTCGGATCTAAACCCGACCCGAAACCCGCAGACCCAAACCCATACTTAAATGATAGCGGATCGGGCCAGATTCCTAATGAACCCGACCCGCGGACCCAGACCCAAACCCGTTACCCAAATCCTATTCTGTACCCTAACCCTAATTCAAGTCGGAATACTGTTCCGGCGGCGCCCTATATAATCCCCCGCCGGTCGAAACCCTAACCCTAGCTCAGCCCCTCTCCGCCTACCTCCTCCCCGTCGTCTCCCCCTCTCCCCTGACCCGCAGAACCCCTCCGCCCAGCCTCCGTCTTCCTTCCCCGACCAATCTCGACCCCGAGCGACCCCGCCGACGACTCCGCCCTCTCTCCCTTCCTCCTCCGCCTCTCCCGTCTCCGACCCGCAGACCCCCGAGAGCCGCCCGCCTTCACCGGAGCAGCCCCGACCCGCCCTCCAGTTCCCCCAAAGCCTCGGCAACCCCTCGCCGCAGCAGCAGCCGTCCGCCCCAGCCGCCCGGCCTCCCCGCCGTGCAGCCCCGCTCCGCCGACGAGCCGACGACCCCGGAGCCCTAGACGCAGCCCCGCCTCCGGCCAACAGAAGCCCAAACCCTAACCCTAACCTAGACGGACACAGGACTCGGACACGACTCGGACACGCGAATTCTCAGTTTCTGGAGCCCTGTTCAGGTAGCGTTTCCTCTCTCCTCGTTGTCCCGTTTTCTGTTCCGTCAGTTGTGACGCGTAGGTTGTGTGACCCTCTCGGTGCCCGTGCAACCCGCTCGGTGCATCTTCCTGTGGTGATCGCGAACCGCGATCCAAAAACAGGAAAAACAACGCCCTGGTTCACCCCGGAACTGAGTGTCCCGCCAAACGGGACGACTTGGTCGCACGCGGTCTTTACCGAAACGTGCGCGCCGTTGATACGGACGTGCGGGATTTCGCAGAAGTTGATTTGGATGTGCATGCACACCGGAATCAACGCGTATCCGCCGACAACGTCCCGTCTCCGTCCATTCTGGAATACGTCGTAACTTTGTGTACGCACGTCGGATCGAGACGAAACTTGCGCCATCGGACTCGTAGCAATACGCTGGTCCTGTACCCAAGTTTGGTTCGATTCTGAGAATGTTGACAAAATCGCGTACCGTGGGCCCCACATGCTCCACTTGACGGACGATTTTGTGAACGGCTCATCGGAATCCAATTCTGGAAGTTCCGTTGGGTTCGTATCATCGTTCCTGACTTGTTGACACTAAGTTTGACGAATTTGGAGACCTTTGACCCCGACACGCTTTTCGGTGCAAAGTGGCCCACATGTGGACCCCGTTTTGACCCGGAAATGTTATTTTTGCCCCTGTGTCCAAATTGGACTTAAGGACAGGCGTTTCTAGCTATTTGATATTTTCTGGATATGATGGTGATGTTTATTTCAGCAACCGGAGAAGTACCTGCAGATCACACTGAGACCAGAGCTACAGTTGGAGCCAGAACTGTCACGACCCGCACCCGGAAATTCGGGCACGAGTGCGTGGGTACGTCCAGCCTACGCCGCAGAGTCGGCGGTAGTACGCTGTCTAGGTCAAATCCACAGTTAACTAATCTAGCTCATTCACAAATAAAATAGGCAAGATAATAATAATGGGAAAAAAGATGCTTAAGATTTCAAAGGAAATAAATGTGACAACAGCTCAAATGTTTAATACAGAATCCAGAAATGGAATCGGGGACAAACCCGATTACTAAGATAAAGAGCAATAAATAAAATAGCTACTGCTAACTACTCTGCAGCAGTGGTCTCCTGGGTGGGATCTGGCTCCTCATAAGTGTCATCTGTTCCCTCATAGGGGCCATAATATGTAGGGGCAAAGTCCTCATCATCGCCTAAATCAACGGATCCAGTCAGGAAAGGAGCAAAGTACACAATGCACAACAAGATTAAACTAAATATTTATGACAATTAGACTGAGTATCATATTGAGAATATGCATAAAAGAAACAACAATAACTAAGAGTTAATGCTATAAACAGGGATATGAGAAAACAGGAATAAATAAGACAGGAAATGAAAACTACAACAGTCAGCAAGAACTATAACAAGACCAGAAGCTATCTGTGTGAATTTGTGTTTGTTTTAGAATACATAGTTGGCATGTAGGGGTTTATAAGGCTAATCCGGCCGCCATAGACGGCTATTAAACATGAATAATCGAGATCCGGCTGAGGGTACAGTCGCGTACCAACAGCTATTAAACACGACAAGGGGAAGGGTAAACTACATGCCTTCTAGTATTCTCCCACCCGACATGGAAAACAAGACATGAACTCCAGTATTCAAGACAAATTCCAGTATTCTAACACTATGTGTAATCATCAAGGGTACTAGTAGAGCAGGGAATTAATTGTCACAATATAAAGATTTAAACTTGAAGTGCAGGTACTTTCCTGTTGTTTGGATCCAATTAATTGTACTTGGGGGAAATATTCCAGAGATGAGTCCAAATGCTGAAATAAACATTACCAACATGCTCAAAAGACATCAAATAGCTAGAAACGCCTGTCCTTGGGTCCAATTTGGAGACAAGGGCAGAAACGACAGTTTCGGGTCAAAACGGGGTCCGCCGGTGGGCCCGCTTTACACCGAAAAACGTGTCCGGGTCAACGGTTTCCAAATTCACCAAACTTAGTGTCAACAGGTCAGGAACGATGATACGAACCCAACGGAACTTCCAGATTTGGATTCCGATGAGCCGATCACAAAATTGCCCGTCGAGCGGGGCCTGTGGGTCCGATGGCGTCGCTACGAGTCCGATGGCACGCGATTTCGTCAACGTTCTCAGAATCGAACCAAACTTGACCCACAGGACCAGCGTATCGCTACGAGTCCGATGGCGCAAGTTTCGTCTCGATCCGACGAGTGTACAAGAAGTTAGGACGAATTGCAGAAAAGTCGGATACGGGACGATGTCCGCGGATACGCGTTGATTCCGGTGTGCACGCACACCCGAATCAGCTTCCGCGAATTCTCACACGTCCGTATCGACGGCGCGCACGTATCTGTGAAGATCGCACGCGACCAAGTCGTCCCGTTTGGCGGGGCGTACTCAGTTCCGGGGTGAAACAGGGTCTGGTTTTTCCTGTTTTTGGATCGCGGTGTGCGATCACCACAGGACGCGATGCCCCGAGCGGTTTGTCCGGGCACCGAGAGGGTCATACAGGCTTCGCAACGTAATTTACGGAATTGAAAACGGAGCTACGAGCAAAAAGATACACGCACCTGAACGAGACTCGAAAACCGGGCAAAATCGTGTCCGACACGACACGGACACTATGTCCCGTGTCCGTGTCCGACACAGGGAGTAGAAATTAGGGTTAGGGTTTGGCTCTCCGGCGGAGGGCGGGCGGCCGGAGCGGAGGCGGAGGGAGGCCGAGGCAGTGGGGGCACGCGGCGGAGGCGCTGGCTGCGTCGACGGCGGCTGGGGTGGCGCCGCTGCTCGCTGCTGCTGGATCGAGGGGGGGTGGCGCCGGTGGAGGCGACTGTGCAGCGCCGGAGGAGGGCGGCACGGCGGTGGCGTCGAGGAAAAGGGCTGGCGGAGGAGCTCGGGGGGGAGGAGTCGGGTCGCCGGAGTTAGGGTTAGGGTGTGATCGTGGGAGGAGGAAGAAGAAGAGGGGGAAAGCTTATATAGGGAGGTGCCGAGGCGAGGCCGACCGGAGAAGGCGGAGGCGCGCGGGGGAACATGGCCGGGAAGCGCGGCGCTGCGCGGGGTGGCCGGCGCGGGACGCGGGCGGCGTGGGGAGAGGGGGACCGGGTCTCTGGGTCGGGCGGCTCGCGGGTCGGGTTCGGGCAGACCCGACCCGACCCGGTAAGGGAACGGGCTGGGTAAGAACTGGGCTGGGCCGGATCAGGCCCAATGGGCCGAAAAAAATAAATAAATAATAATAAATAATAAAACAGTTAATTAATTAATTAAAATAGTTTTTAGGCATTTAAAAATAGGTCTGAGGCCCAAAAAAATTCAGAAAAATTACCCTAAGTCCAGTTTGTCATTTTACACCCAAAAATGTTATTTCCATGATATTTTAATATTATTTATTAACAATTAAAAATTATTTAATAATTAAAACCTTGATTTTAATTACAGAAAATTTCCAGAAATTTCCAGAAAATTGTGAATAATCCTAGTTTTAATAATTTTGAAAATTCAGGGGGTTTACAAGAACCCCAGGCAAGTGTACCTTGCCAACATTGCAGATCTTGTTATATATTTTCTTGATTTATTTATATCTTGTGCATGCTTGACCTAGGATCGTGTGACTTAGCGTCCGATTATAGTCGGGTGCCAACACCGTATGCGGAGTTGTGTAACGTCACCTAGACATGGATACCGAGACCCGATACATTCTCGTACTTGTCTTATCAAGTACATTATACCCAGGACACTTGACACTATTCATGAGACGGAATCTTCTTGAGATATTCACGGTGATTCTGTATAGGATACAGGTTCATGACATATACAGTTACATGCTTGGATTTTATCCTGACTTGTTGCATTAGTTATGGTCTTGCGTGACATGGACATGTACATCGTGAGCTGTGACGTGAGATTACATTGGGTGGGGAGAGTATGACCATATCAAAGGCTGATTATATTATATATATTGTCATCTGGATGTGTCTTAGTCTCTGACACAGAGCTTTGGCACCAGTTCTGGCCCTTCGAGAAAATACTGCTATGGGTTTCTCCGACACTGATCCTGTAGTAGTCTCAGCCTGAGTATGACTAAAACTCTCATTTGCATATCACTTAGCTGGTTATATAGTTTACCCTATTTGTTTCATTTATTGCTGCACTGCATTTATTTTGGCTTGTATTATCTGTACCTTGCTATGTCTCCTGAGGACCTGGATCCGGATTATGTCCCCAGGATTAGCTGACGAGATCTATCCCGAGATATACGGTACCGGAGCATTAGCAGAAGCAGGAACAGGTGCATACATTGGAGCATAACCCGGATCTGAGAACGAGATCGTACCAGAGGACTTCTCCTGAGTATTGGCTTGAGATACTCATTTATTTCTATGTCTAGTTTCTTTATTTCCAGTCTATTGCGCATTGATGTATCAGACTTATTCTCGGATTGTTCTCCGAGACACTTTTATTGAGATTTGCTAGTTTATTTATTTGCATTATTCCGGCATTTGATCTGTGATTATCTGTTGTGGATGAGATTAGTATAGATTGTGACTTGTATCATTGGACCTACTTATTGTTATATTACAGCTTAAGCATGCCCGAAGGATCCATTAAATTGGGTTTGTCCATCGGTTTGTGCTGCTGGCCATTATCACGCGTCCGGTCCCTCGGTATTTTGGGACTGGGACGTGACAGGGACTAACAATCTCAAAGCAAGATTCGAGTTAGATGGAGAACCGCTCAAACCTTCTCGATACTAGCTTTCACAAGCTTGAGAAGTTTGATGGCGAACACTACAACATTTGGAAGGGAAAGATCTCTCTGAATCCTCGTCTTGTCAAAGTTGTCTATGTGTTGGTTGACCCTGAACCTACCATCCCTGAAGATGGAGGAGAACTTGAAGTTGGTGTGGCGCAGGACGTGCACTCCAAGTGGAAGGAGGACAACGATCTCTGCAGGCTGTTGATCCTAAATGCAATGGAAGACTCGATGGCAGAGTCCTATAACAAGAAAGAGAAGGCAAGAGATGTCTGGGAAGCACTTGAGAAGTTGCCTTTGGACTATGAAAGATAGTCCCACATTGGCTACACTACCAAGTGGGTGTCTCAATATAATGCTTTGCTTGTGTTGAGGTGTGCACATGGGGTGTGGTGAGGCACATGGGTGCCATGTGGGGGTGTTTTATTAGGAGAAAAAAAGGATTAACTCCTTCATGTAAGCTTTTAAGCTTTTTGTCATACTCTTGGAATTTATTCCATAGGAGCTAAGCCGCGACTCGGACTCGGGCTCAAGGGCGCAAAGTGGCGCTTTGTTGGCATACTTTGCACTTAGCACGTCGGCATCGGCGTATGACGCTTGTGTGCATTAGTTGCGCTCGTGCGCTCGTTTTATGCGCGAGTTGCATGCGATGTTGCTAGCGTGGTTGCATGCGCGGGTGCTTGAGCAGGGTGCTGCGTGGGCGATGCGTGGGCACATGCGTTGCCATGCTCCGTTGTGCTGCTGTGCTGTTGCGTGCATGCGCGCTGCGCTGAAGGCAGAAGCGAGTCGGTTATGGAAAGATTGTCTTTAATTTAGATCTGATTTTGTGGGATTTGAATTAATTTCGTTATTATCTCTTTGTAACCGACTAGGGGGCTAGGCTCCTCTATAAATACTCTCCTCTCAACCCTCATAAGAGTGAAGTTTTTTCGAGAAAGAGTTGAAGAGGTTGCTGCACCAGCAAGAGGAGTCCAGGAGTTCGTGCGAGTCCAGGAGGGAGGTGACGTGAGCGTTCTAGAAGTTTTTTGAGAACTTGCTGGTTCCTGGGAGCAGATCGCGGATAGGACGAATCTTGCTTTGAGCACCGGTGGTTTTGATCATCCCAACAGGAGTTCTTTTCTGATTTTTCTTCTTCTCTTTGGTCTGTACTATCTCATTGTAGCGTCTGCGAACGTAAAAAGAACTTTTTATTTCTTGTTGCAATTTTCTTTTCTTTGTGGTCAGTTTGTAACCTGTTCTTGGATACGTACTTCTTAGGAGTTGTGTGTCACTTGGAAAGAGACTTGTGAGTTTCTGGTGCGCCATCTTTTCTATTGGTTTTGTGGTTCGTTGGAATCGAGTTCCTCAGAGGGCAAACTTTTTTGTTGGAATTGGGTTCTAGTAGAGAGCGGACTTTCGGGTTTCGTTTGTAGCTCTGCTATTGATCCGTGTTCTACCATCTTTGATCCGCCTCAGAACTACAGTATGCATATACTTGGCTAGGTGTTTGGGATCACCTCCTAAAAGTGGGAGTTCTGGAACTAATGAAAGTTGGCATTCTAGGTTATATGTTGTCCTGTGCAGCTTTCTAAAGCATCTTGTTCTTTGCAGATCAATACGACCCAGAAGTAGGTCTTGGTCATCTGAAGAGATTCTCCTTTAAGGAGCTCAGAGTAGCTACCAATCATTTCAACACGAAAAATATTTTAGGAAGAGGGGGATATGGTATAGTATACAAAGGGTGCTTGCGTGACGGGACAATTGTAGCTGTTAAAAGGCTAAAAGATTATAATGCCGTTGGAGGAGAAGTTCAGTTCCAGACAGAAGTTGAGATGATAAGCCTGGCTATTCATCGTAATCTCCTGAGACTTTATGGATTCTGCACAACTGAGAGTGAGAGACTTCTCGTCTATCCTTACATGCCAAACGGAAGTGTTGCTTCTCAATTAAGAGGTAAGTACATAATCATTGGTGCCAATCATGTACTCGAACACAAATTTGTACATCTCAGAAGTGAAATTTAGTTTGGTGCTCTTATCAGTTTAGAATGATTGGTTTATCTCATGCATTTGCTTCCTGGCAGAACATGTCCATGGTAGGCCAGCTCTTAATTGGTCCAGACGAAAGAGAATAGCCCTGGGAACAGCACGGGGATTGCTTTATTTGCATGAGCAGTGTGACCCTAAAATCATACACCGGGATGTAAAAGCTGCCAACATCCTTCTTGATGAAGATTTTGAAGCGATTGTTGGAGACTTTGGACTGGCAAAGCTTCTGGACCACCGGGAATCACACGTTACCACGGCAGTTCGTGGAACAGTTGGCCATATAGCTCCCGAGTATTTGTCAACTGGTCAGTCATCGGAAAAGACTGATGTCTTTGGTTTTGGCATCTTATTGTTCGAGTTGATTACTGGCCAGAAGGCACTGGATTTTGGAAGGGTGGCAACTCAGAAAGGAGTGATGCTTGATTGGGTAATCTCTTACCTTCACTCTTTTATAACCTTAGACAAAAATGGCACAAGCCTTACAAAAGTATCATCTAGCTTGGAGCTACATGAAACCACCTAACAAAATTAAATGTACTATCCTGATTCACACCACCTAACAAAATCATACATTTAGAGTTTAGAGAGACTGATTGGTCAAGTTATCTTGTTTCTTACGCATAATAGTTAATAGTTTGAAGTTTGTAATGACTATGGTATTTTACTTTACCATAATGCTACTTTATATTCATGATCAATTGATCATATATCATATATGCTTTTTATTGGACATTCAGAATTATTGTGCGCATACACAATATCTTGATCTGAACTGCAGGGAAATTAACAAATTACATGGATTTTGAAGTCATTTTATTGACCCTCCTGCTAACAGCAAGGATTCATTTGATGAATTACAATCCCTTATACATAATGGGTGTCTATGGTGATTCATCAGTTTTACGTACATAAAGGAAAAAAATCAGATTTATTTTATTGTCAAATAGGGTTTTGTATCTTTGCAATCCCTATGAATTGGGCATGTACTAAATGTTAGTCAGACAGTTATAAGCCATTTCTGTAGTCGGTGTCGTAGGGTTCGACTGCTAATGATACAGCCGAAGAGGCCTAAGGTACCCCGCTCCACACTCCGATTGTTGGAACACGGTGTGACCCGAACTGGACTTTGCCCATGAGGTGCGATATTGGAGTGGACCCATATGCCCTTAAAAGGGAATTCCTATGTAAGGCCTGAGCCAATCCCAATTATCTACACCTCATTGACCCCACTTACTATCCAATGTGGGACTAAATTATTAACTCCATCGTCACCACCTTTGAGCAGTCGGTCAACCGGAAACGAAATACAATCCAATACCGATCACCCTGTGGCCTCATTGGCCTTTTGTTGATAGTCTTTCTTGCGTCGTGCAACCCTTACTTCTGATAGCGACACTTTGTTACACATTAATTTGAGCAATTATAACATCTCACATGTTTATCTAGTCTTTTTCTGGTTTAGCAGAACTTGGACGATGCTCTCGGTTGTAATTTTTCTTTCGGATTCCTTTCCAGTAAAAAATGTCATTAACAATAAGCGTCGCTAATACTTGAATCAATCAGAAGCTTTTTCAACTCACATCACGGTATCTAATTTTTTTGCTTCACAGGTGAAGAAGCTTCATCAAGAGAAGAAGCTGGGTGCAATGGTGGACAGGGATCTAAAGAGCAACTACGACTGGGCCGAGTTGGAGGAGATGGTTCAGGTGGCCCTTCTGTGCACGCAGTACCACCCCGCCTGCCGCCCCAAGATGTCAGAAGTCGTCCGGATGTTAGAAGGGGATGGTCTTGCCGCGAAGTGGGAGGCCTCGCAGCAGCAGAAGCCTACCGACTTGCCAATGTACTACCTCCGGTCCTCTTCTTTCGAGCCACAACCAGCACCCCCGACGTATTTAGACTTTGTAGAGGATTCGTCACTCGAAGCAATCGAGCTTTCAGGCCCCAGATGACCAAGCACGGTACAAACTCAGTTCAACTGTACATTTTAGGATGAGATCTGATTGAATTCTGGCGGCAAGAATTTATGTGTTGATAGTACGAAGTTGAGAGCTGTACAAAAGCAAAGTAATAGAGTTCGGGGCTTGCCATTTATTTGAACTTCTATGCTGATTGCCAATATTGAAAAATTACGATGACAACGTGACTATGAAGGCTGTTACTTAATGTTCTTGTAACCAACAACTCTGGACTTTTTATTGCAGTCTAGGACCTGTGCCTCCGTGTCCTTCTCTTCAATTAGTCTTGTTTCTTGATTAGAAATCGGCAACTTCATCTCTTGTAGAGTGGTTGAAGATTTCAGCTCATCATCTGCAACGGTTTCATCCGACTTTGATACATTCCTCTCAACCTCGTTGTTTTTATCAATAACGATCATAACGATTTTTTGTTGTTGTGGACTAGTCTTAGGAATATATTCCTGTGTTACGTGACATTTTTGTCAAATTTTCACGACCGACCGAGGATGATGTGGCAAGAGTCCATGTCTACAATATTAAACATGACTTCATCTTTGAAGGTCTTTCCGATAGAGAAGGGTATACAACAAATTTCAGAGATGACCATGTTGTGACCCTGTTGAATCCAGCCAATCTTATATGGAGCCGAATGTGTTTCTTTGGTCAGTCCCATCTTCTCTACCATTTCTCTTGAAACAATGTTCTCTGTACACCAGTTGTCAATAATGATGTCGCATAGCTTATCTTTGATTTTGCATTGGGTTTGAAAGACATTGTGGCGCTGGGACGGTTCTTCAATCTTTGGGGCTAGTAGTAGCCGCCTAACGACACACACTAGATGTTCGCCGTTATCTTCAGGAAGAACCTCTTCTTCTCTTGGGTGTTCTTCTTCTCCCTTTTCACCTTCATAGTCAGCAAAGACAACTTGTGCTCTAAGGGGGTAGCTGTTGGACAAATGTCCGATTTTGTTGTAACGGTAGCATTTGTTTCCTTTTGGTTTGTTGTATGGATTAGTAGTTTCTGAGGTTTGGTAACTTGTTAAGGGGCCTGTGCTCGTGGAGGTGCTGTTGGAGGGACAAAATTAGGATCTGCTGGTCCTTTGTCCTTTTTGGAATAGCTAGCAACTTGATTTGTCGTCAAATCGTACTTTGTTGTTGGTCCACAGTTATTAGCACCGAAGCAAATTTGTAGACTCTTGAACTTCTCAATCTGTTGTTCTACCTTCTCTGCTAAGGTGATTGCTTCTCTGAGTGTATATATATTCTGCAGGTAGAGGTGATCATGGATATCTCGCCTTAGGCCGCCAAGATAACATGTCACTTGTTGGAGATCTGTCTCGTGCATGTTGTTGCAGGATGAGAGTCTGAAGAATTCTTCAGTGTAGTTAGCTATAGATCGTGCACCTTGTGTACAATTCTGATATCGGCGATAGAGAATCTGCTCGTAATTCGAAGGTAGAAATCTTTGTCGTAGCACTCGTCGCATCAAGGGCCAACTCCGTACGGGGGCTTTGCCAAATCTCGCACGGATGTTTTCGAGTTGCTTCCACCAAGCAGAGGTGCCTCCTTTGAGTCGGTAGGTCGGATAGTGCGGTTCGAGAGAAAGGGCATGATTGAGAACTTCTCGCATAGTCAGGTATTGGGGAACGACCACGTGCTCATGGATGGTAGGTCGCAGGCCGCCTTCGAATCGTCTTGCACGACTTGCCGCATCAGGTAGGTATGAGCTTGCAAATTTGGCGAGCTGATTGAATTCAGCAAAGTACTGCTTCACTAACATATTGCCTTGCCTAAACTGCACAAACTTATTCTCCTTTTGCCGACGTACGGGAGGGGGTATAAACTCCTCTTCGAACGCGCTACGGAAGGTATCCCAATCAATCATCTCGTCATCAATGTCTGCGGATAGTGATCTACGATGTACGTCTCACTAATCGTGTACGTTTAAACAGAGCTGTAATTGGGCACAAATAACTTATTTCTCCTCAGGTACTTCAAGCAGTTTGAAGTGATCTTCAAGCTCTACCAGCCAATCTAGAGCCACGACCGGATCCTCAGTCCCCCAGAAAGGCGTGTTGCAGATCTTCTTGAAGTCGGCAAAGTCGAAGGTAGTCACTTCCTTCTTCTTTGGGATTTGAGGCATTTCGACTTAAGGCGTGGGTTGCTCCACAGTGCCGCTGCTATCGTTGCGGAATTGTTGGAGGCCAAGGTCTGAACGATCTGCTGTAGGGCATCTACCTGCTTATGTTGGACTGCAAATCGGGCTTCTAGATTTCCTTCGAACTTGCTCTATCGCTCTTTCTCTCGCTTCTCGGCTCGCTCATGATGAGTCCCATCCCTCTATTGGCTTGCTTCAAGCATCTGCATCATTCGCTCAATCGAGTCGACAAGGTGCATGTTTCGCTGGCTTCTGGAACTTCCCGAGGTGCCAGAACTACTTTCCTAGGCTTGTACATTTCCTTGTGCTAGCGCTGATGCTTGTGCTTGAGTCATTCCTTTAAAAGAAAGTAACTTGCATTAGGATCATAATGTATTATGGAGTCACTGTATGGAACGTATCTTATTTTGACCAAACGAGTTCAAGAGTTCGCATAGGGAATAGATCGTTAAAGGAACTTTTCCGACTTGAGGGTCAAAGGAACTTGAAGTTGTGCTCTGATACTAATATGTCACTCCCTAATTTCGTAGAATCGATAGTCGTCCCCCATGCGTGATGTCGTGCGTGCCTAGGTTGCACACCGCACTATGCCAAGGTATTTTATATAACGAGCACATATTCAGAGTACACAGATAACTAAACACAATATTGAAACATGAAAAAGTTCTCTTTATTGATAATGAACATCTTTTACAAACTTTTGAACGAGTCAGATAATTGTCGCACGGTCTTACAAAAGTGGACGCAAAATGTGATAATCATTCGGTACATTACATCCTTTTACTAAAACTTCAAAGCTATAGACACCTTCGGGCGAAGCTATCGCCTTTCCACGGAGCTGCATAAGGTATGTGCACGAGCTCCTAGAAACTTCAAAACACGCTTCAAGGGCACAAACTGAATGTGCCGGTAGGTGGACTTGATTGGAAAGTCGCGCTAGCTTCTTGCAGGATCTCCTTGGTGCGGGAAACCTGTTGCAACGAGGGCCAGTACATCGAAATGCACTGGTGAAGGTAAGCTAACCCAACTATACCAATTAACACGTTGTTTATATGAAGCATGCTAGTTATTATGTGGTCTTTCTATCTTGCCTTAGTTCATTTTACAAGCAAGCATTAGATATGTAAGTTTACTGAAATAAACATGCCACCGTTCGATGACTTTTACCTGGCGTCTGAACCACATGTACAATACTTACCATGACCTTCCTTGATCACGAAGACATAGTTAGCTTGCATAATTTAAATATACGAGGGGGTCACTGGCATGATGCCATAAAGGACGAGTTATAGTCTCAAGACGAGAATGATATACAACGCAGGTGGCGAGCCCCGCTACATGCCCATTCCGTCCATACATACGACTATACAGATCGTTCCGCCCGGATTGGATCGGTCACAGTGTCCCGTCGATCGTCCGCAGGAACCAAAAACTTTGTGCACAAGTTGTTCATGACCAAAACTGCGTCTAATACTAAGTTATAAAACAGTACAATTTAAGACAACACAAGCATGAGACAAGTTGCATGGCCTGATCTGTTTTGCATAGTCTTCCTGATCAATTTATTGCATGGCAAGGTATGTTCTATACATAGTACAATCATAGAAGAAGTATATATATATATATATATATATATATATATATATATATATATATATATATATATATATATATATTCTAACTAGAATTGAGGCATAATGAAAAAAATTCTGAACGAACTAGCATGCAACAAGGTAATCGTTCACATGTTGATCGACAAGCACAAAGTAATCCAAATCTATTCTTTTTATCTTGACATCTTTTAGTTATTATGGTATCGTCTGATCGGAACAATCAAGAGGGCAAGATTTTAGTTGTGAAGACTTGGAAGAAGGGTCAACTAAATCGAATTATAGCCACTCACAAGTTGGTTGGATAGAGGAAAGAAAAGAGGTGCTTCAAGACTCCGCTCGTGCGACGTCTACTGCACGATCACCTACATTGCTACAAACAGATGATCAATACCTCTTCTTCTCTTTCCAAGCTCGAAATAAAAATATAGTTCAACGAACGAAAGCAATAAAATCCATCGAAATTGTTCAAGAAAATGCAAATCCGAAAACTAACTCAAAAGCACAAAAGTAACAGGGCGACATCGAAAACTAGGCAAGAAAACTTGCAGCGGAGAGGTCCCTATTGACTCTGCCACTAAGTCCATCATTGGGCACGGTCCACTGAATATGGAAATCGATTCCGAAGAAGAAAATTCATAACGAGAAAAAATCTTGATTCAATCTATCCCGATCGAACGATACCAAAAGTATTTCTTACCCGCGCTCACCGAAAAGGGGGAACGGGGTACCACACTGGGGAGGATGTCACGCCCCAGTCCCAAAAATACGTAGGACTAGGACACGTAAGCATGCCAGTCGCATGGATATGGCAACTCCAATATATGGAAACCAAATCCACACGTACGCTGTAATATGAATATCAAATCCACAAGTGGTATAAATGTAATACAAGTCACAGGGTAAAATCTAAATCTCATCCACCAAAATTATATAGAAATAAATAACCAGTATCTGTGAAACTAGATCTCAATAAGTAGTATCTAAGGATGATAGTTGGATGGAAACAAATCCACTACCAACTCGAATGGAAAAAGTAAATACAATATAAGTACAACACAATCAAACAAAATATAAGTATACCAGCTAGCAATCACGGCTCGAAGAGAAGACATCCTCGAATCATAGGTAACCATCCGAATCTGCGCTCCTGCGAATACTCAAGAACAAATACACCTGGCAGGGGACCAGGTCCTCAGAGGGACATAACAAGATACTTAAACACATGCCAATAAAGTACTGAAATAAATATCCAAAGGGGTCGCCTAACCGTCTAAGTGAATGCAGTTTAAGAACACCTTTTCCCACAAGTGAGCTATCTGGCTGAAAACCTGGGATTTGGCATGGTTCTCTATTGGAGATCCAGGGGCCTACAAAGGCACGACGACTTTCGAACGCCGGAGGCCCGCCTGATAATAATATAATATATAGTGGTCATCACCACCCGTATCTCCAGCGGAGAATCCGGACGCACAATAGATAAAAGTGCAAAGGAGCTCAAATGCGGTACTTGTTGTTCTCCCCACCCAATGCTCTAAGCATGTCATGTCCATGACACGATAAACCTCTAATAACCGCCAGGTCTACTAGCATGCAAAGTTTCTATTGGCAGTTATCCCTATCCGTCGCACGACCTATACGTACCCGTGGCCAGCCGAGTACGCAAGTCCGTGTCCTACATGTGACTCATACTCGTGTAAGAATAGTGTCATGGCCAATGAAACATAAATGCCTCATGAAGATAGGGTAGTCTCATAAAGTAGGTCCAATGCATATACATAAATAAAAACATAGTACGACGACACCGTCGTTGCACCCAAGTTTCCTTGGACGCGCAGTTTATATAGCAGTTAAAATAAATGAACTAAATAAACAGAAAATAAACATGCATGCCTCATATGGAATGTAAAAAAAACAGTACAATGGCAAGGTATACTTGCCTGGCAAGGAAGCTGCAATGTACCAATAACCTGCTCCAAAAATTACGCAGAACAAATCTAACATCTTGCGATTTTTCTTCTTTTCTTTGTAACGCACAACAGCACTATCCATGTTGGCTGCATCGAAGGAGGAGCATTCAGAACCAGTCGAAAACCAAGGAGGTTCACTCATGAGGAGCATTCATGACATTTCAGAGTCTGGATAATCTCCAGCACTGCTCTCACCAGTCAAACCAGAAAAGGAAAGAGAGAGGCTAGAATCAGATTGCCTTGTAGGGGAACATACACTAGGATCTGCTTTGGTGCCTGGATTTGACATCAAGGAATCAGCAGATGCTGCATTGCTACATGCTGGCTGAATAGATTTGACATGCTTGGTAGATGATGTCTCTGCAACAATTTCACCCTGGCAATTAGAATTGCCACCAGACATTTCCTTCATATTGAAAAAGCTATCATCAATTCCAGCATCATTGAAAAGCTTTCTCGAATTTTTATGAGATCCACCAAAAAGTTTTTCATAGTTCTCAAAGGTCATGTCAACATCGTCCACATTGAATTCTTCGAAGAAATTGCTTTTGCAGATATCAGGATTTTTCATCTCAGTACCACATAGCTTAGGTGTAGTTGACTCCAGTGAACCAGTTGGCTGAACTGAACTACATGCCTTCGCATTTACTACAGATGAAAAAGATGATCCGATCGAAGGAGTATGTTTATCCATGTTACTTGAATCATTCATGGATAAATCTCCATTACTGTTATTCCCTGGCGCCCCCCAGCAAGTGCTGACACAGTTTCATTGATGCTCATAAGGCTCATTCCTTGATCACAATTAGAATCGTCAATGGGAGGGAACTCCATAGCAAAGGACCAGATTCTAGAGAACTCTGCTGCTGATGGGCATCCTGAGTAGCAGTTGATCGCCTGCCTTTTATGTCCCGAAGCTGAGTAGCCACTATGACCATTCCAATCACAATTGTGGCAAAGTGAGACATTTTCCTCAACACAACGAACGATGGCAGGTTGCAAGAAGCAGCGATCACATAAAAGAGTTCGAGAATGGCGGCAGGAGAGAGCATTGGCAGAGTGGATGTTGCGGTCACATGACAAGCACAAGCAAGCAGCATCCAATCGGCAGTAGACCATAGATCTTTGCTCCCCACAATAGTCACAAAGGGAGCCCATGATTCTTTCACTTTGGCCACTGATTTCCATAGATAATCCTTGCAAATCACCGCAATAGAAATAATAAAAGAACCTTCTTCTCCACGAAACCAGGGAGAGAGAGGGGGATGATGATAATAGAAAGATGAGGAGAGGGAGGAGAAGCAGAGGACGGGGACGAGTCCGGCGAGTCGTGGTGAGCGGGGATGGCCACGGCGGAGCTCCGGCATAGCCAGGCAGGGAAGAGGGGTAATGTTGAAGAAGGAGGAGTCGGCTGGGTTTGGCTTGGAGTTGGTTTAGGTTTTGATGAAAAGGAGAAATAAGAGAATAGGAGAAGAGTGTTGGGGCTTTGACCTAGGGCAATGTGAGCTAGGGCAACTCTCTTGGAGTGGGCCTTGGGCTTACATGAGAGTGTTGGGGCTTTAAATTACACGGTTTAAAAATGCGAGGATGGGTTTAAAATAAATGGGCGATGTGCGCGTTGCTCATGCTGAAAATTACGGGAAAATCTACGTGAAGGAAAAAATAGATTTCTTCATGAATTGCCCAATGGTGAGGATATCTTAACGCATTTTGCATAAAAGTCCTCCAACAATTGAAAATTTGCACAAAGGCAGAAATTGAAATTAATTAAATCGAAACGCGCACGATGTTCTAGAATTAATTAGGAGTACAGGGGATTAAATCAGGCGGGACACAATTATCAGGGACGTAGGGAGTGTAGCACCCCGTTCCCCCGGTGCGGGGAGCGCGGCTAAGAAACACAAACGGTATCGTTCGATCGGGATAGATTGAATTAAGAACTCGTCCTCGTTATGGATTTGTTTCTTCGGAATCGATTCCCATATTCAGTGGACCGCGCCCCAAGGATCGGCTTAGCGGCAAAGTCAGGAGGGACCTCTCCGCTGCTATCTTTTATTGCCTCGGTTTTCGATGTCGCTTGTTGCTTTCGTGCTTTGAGTTGGTTTTGGGATTTGTTGTTTTCCTTGAACGGTTTCGATGGTTTTCATTGTTTTCGTTCATTGAACTTGCACTTCAATTCCGAGATTGGAAAGAGAGGAAGAAGTATTAATCGAGCTGTTCGTGTGCAGGTGAACGAGCAGTAGGCGGCTTGCGAGCGGAGTCGTAAAGCGCCTCTTTCCTTCTCTTTTCCTTCCAACCAAGTGAGTGGCTACCAACCCGATTAGCTAGCCCTGCTTCCAAGCTTCACATCTAATAAATCTGCAATCTCCTTTGTCCCGATCAAACGATACCAAGTAATAATAAAAGAAACCAAGATAAAAGAGAATAGACTTGGTATATATGCTTGTCAATAAACTGCACGAACGGATACTTAATGGCATGCTTGTTCGCTTGGGAATAAATCACGAAATATTGCTTGTCTTGTACAATTGCTTGTCTTGTACTCTTGTTGCCTCAACTGCAATAACTTGTTACTTGTATATTGTTCGATCATGGACAACTTGTGCACAGGGTAACGTCTCGCGGACGATGCTGGGGCACTGGCATCGATCCGGTCCGGGCGAGACATATTGTTCTAGTCTCTTGTTCGGCGGAATGGCTTGCAGCACCTCTTGTACTTTCGTTGCAAACCATTCTCGTCAAAGACTATCGTCCGTTATGGCACCAAGCCAGTGATCATCGTGTATATTTAAACCTGTTGCAAACTAACTTGTGTCTTCGTGGCAGGGAAGGCAAGGTAAGTATTGTGCAGGTAATTCAGACCGTCAGGTAAAATCCACCGAACGGTGGCACGTTTATTTCAGTAAATTCTATATGCTGCTTACTTGTAAATGAACTAAGGCAAGATAGAAACCCACAAATATGCATGCTTCATTAAAACAACGTGTTGATTGGTATAATCAGGCTAGCTCGCCTTCACCAGCATGTTTCGATATGCTGACCCTCGTTGAAACAGGTTCTCCGCACTAAGGCGAACCGAGCGAGGAGCCGAAGTCGTCTTCCCGATCCAGTCCAGCTGTTGGCGCATCTTCACCGCGCCCCTCGAAGCATTTTGGAGTCAGGAGCCTGCAACTCTTCATACACAAATGCAGCTCCGTGGCAAAGCTATCCTCCAGCCAGGAGGTCCTTATCATTTTGAGCTTATAAAGGGATGTAATGTACAGGACTGCTATCTCATTTTGAGTCATCTCTTTGTAAGCCGTTCGGCATATTAGCTAACTCGTTCAAGAGTTTGTAATAGATGTTCATTATCAATAAAGAGAACTTTTCCATGTTTCAAATCTGTGTTTCAATTTATCTGCGTACTCTGAATATGTGCTTGCTATGCAAATCATTAAAGCCTTGTGCGGGCGCAATTCCAGGCCCGCACGGCGGTCGCGACTCGGGGGACGACTCGGGGCGTGACATAGTGGTATCAGAGCACAGATTCAAGTTCCTTAGACTCGTGCTGGAAAAGTTCCTTTAACGATCAAATTCCTGTGCGAACTCTTGAACTCGCTAGGCCAAAATGAGATACATTCATGCAATAAGTCCATAATACATTATGATCCTAATGTAATTTACCTTCTTTTGAAGGAGTGGCTCCAGCGCAATCTGCAGCGCAAACACCGGACGAAAAGCAAGGCCAAGGAAGTAGTTCGGGCACTTCGGGAAGTTCAGAAAGCCAGCGAGCCATGCCAAGCATCGATCCCGTTCAGCAAATATTGCCGATGTTGGGGAAAAACCAACAAAGGGACGAGGCTCGCCATGAACGGGCCGAGAAGCGAGCGGAAGAGAGCCAGCTCAAGTTTCAAGACAATATAGAAGCACGATTCTCAGTCCAACAGAAGCAGGTAGATACCCTGCAGCAGATCGTTCAGACTTTGGCTTTCAACCATTCCGCTGCAACAGCAACGACTCCAGTGGAACGGCCCGTTCTTGAAGTAGAGACGCCGCAAATTCCAAGGGCGAGGGACGTGACTGCCTTTGACTTTGGCCACTTCAAGAAAGTCTGCAACACCCCATTCAACGGGACTGAGGACCCAGTCGTAGCTCTAGATTGGTTGGCCGAACTTGAAGATCACTTCGCTCTGCTAGAGGTCCCCGAAGAGAAGCGCGTCGCCTGCGCACAACTACAGCTCCGCCTCAACGCACACGATTGGTGGGACGTGCATCGACGATCTCTCCAATTTGATCACGGAGAGGAGGCGATCTCGTGGACGATTTTTCGTGACGCGTTCGAAGAGCAGTATGTACCCCCTCCAGTCCAACGCCAGATGGAGAACGAGTTCGTGCAGCTGCGGCAAGGCAGCATGACAGTTAAAGAGTACTCCGCCGAGTTCAACCGACTCTCCAAATTCGCTAGGGCCTATTTACCTGATGTAGCGAGTCGAGCTAGAAGGTTTGAAGGTGGACTACGTCCTGTCATCCATTCGCACGTATCCGTTCATCAGTATCGGACAATGCGTGAAGTCATGAATCACGCCATGTCGCTCGAACCACACTATCCTCACGTTCCTGCCGGCGCTGTGCATACATCCAGTCACAAACGCCAAAGCGACGAGAGAGGAAACAACGCTGCAAAGCGCCGAAACGACGGCGGTTCACACAAAGGGAACACAATGCCCTACTGTAAATTCTGTAAAAAGTCAGGGCATGCAATCGACAAATGTCGTATGAAACTTGGATTATGCCTAGCCTGTGGTGAATCAAACCATTCTGTTCGTGATTGTTCCTTGAATTAATTAGGAGTACAGGGGATTAAATCAGGCGGGACACAATTATCAGGGGCGTAGGGAGTGTAGCACCCCGTTCCCCCGGTACGGGGAGCGCGGCTAAGAAACACAAACGGTATCGTTCGATCGGGATAGATTGAATTAAGAACTCGTCCTCGTTATGGATTTGTTTCTTCGGAATCGATTCCCATATTCAGTGGACCGCGCCCCAAGGATCGGCTTAGCGGCAGAGTCAGGAGGGACCTCTCCGCTGCTATCTTTTATTGCCTCGGTTTTCGATGTCGCTTGTTGCTTTCGTGCTTTGAGTTAGTTTTGGGATTTGTTGTTTTCCTTGAACGGTTTCGATGGTTTTCATTGTTTTCGTTCATTGAACTTGCACTTCAATTCCGAGATTGGAAAGAGAGGAAGAAGTATTAATCGAGCTGTTCGTGTGCAGGTGAACGAGCAGTAGGCGGCTTGCGAGCGGAGTCGTGAAGCGCCTCTTTCCTTCTCTTTTCCTTCCAACCAAGTGAGTGGCTACCAACCCGATTAGCTAGCCCTGCTTCCAAGCTTCACATCTAATAAATCTGCAATCTTCTTTGCCCCGATCAAACGATACCAAGTAATAATAAAAGAAACCAAGATAAAAGAGAATAGACTTGGTATATATGCTTGTCAATAAACTGCACGAACGGATACTTAATGGCATGCTTGTTCGCTTGGGAATAAATCACGAAATATTGCTTGTCTTGTACAATTGCTTGTCTTGTACTCTTGTTGCCTCAACTGCAATAACTTGTTACTTGTATATTGTTCGATCATGGACAACTTGTGCACAGGGTAACGTCTCGCGGACGATGCTGGGGCACTGGCATCGATCCGGTCCGGGCGAGACATATTGTTCTAGTCTCTTGTTCGGCGGAATGGCTTGCAGCACCTCTTGTACTTTCGTTGCAAACCATTCTCGTCAAAGACTATCGTCCGTTATGGCACCAAGCCAGTGATCATCGTGTATATTTAAACCTGTTGCAAACTAACTTGTGTCTTCGTGGCAGGGAAGGCAAGGTAAGTATTGTGCAGGTAATTCAAACGGTCAGGTAAAATCCACCGAACGGTGGCACGTTCATTTCAGTAAATTCTATATGCTGCTTACTTGTAAATGAACTAAGGCAAGATAGAAACCCACAAATATGCATGCTTCATTAAAACAACGTGTTGATTGGTATAGTCAGGCTAGCTCGCCTTCACCAGCATGTTTCGATATGCTGACCCTCGTTGAAACAGGTTCTCTGCACTAAGGCGAACCGAGCGAGGAGCCGAAGTCGTCTTCCCGATCCAGTCCAGCTGTTGGCGCATCTTCACCGCGCCCCTCGAAGCATTTTGGAGTCAGGAGCCTGCAACTCTTCATACACAAATGCAGCTCCGTGGCAAAGCTATCCTCCAGCCAGGAGGTCCTTATCATTTTAAGCTTATAAAGGGATGTAATGTACAGGACTGCTATCTCATTTTGAGTCATCTCTTTGTAAGCCGTTCGGCATATTAGCTAACTCGTTCAAGAGTTTGTAATAGATGTTCATTATCAATAAAGAGAACTTTTCCATGTTTCAAATCTGTGTTTCAATTCATCTGCGTACTCTGAATATGTGCTTGCTATGCAAATCATTAAAGCCTTGTGCGGGCGCAATTCCAGGCCCGCACGGCGGTCGCGACTCGGGGGACGCCTCGGGGCGTGACAGGGAGGACAGTGTAGAATATTAATAAAATCTGGGTTGCACAAAACGGTCAATGTTGTGTCTCAAATTTCGATTGAAACGCACAAGGGTACAAAATTGGAATTTATATCGAATTAAGAAATAGCGTCCGCAACGTTTATTGTGCGGCTAAAACATAGCATCAGCGAGCAATATTATAAGTTGCACAAGGGTCAGAATAGTAGGCGGACATGTCTAGGATGAGATCGTGAAGTTTCTAGATAGGAAATGGCTAGTGAGGTACTCCAATTATCGAAGCACGATAAGGTGGGCTACGTGTCATAATTATTTCGTAATTAAATTAAACGCCGTGTTCTAATTCAAATTGGGTTCAAACTAGCCCTAATTCTACTATACAAGCCAAGTAAACCTAATTTTGGGTGAGGGGGTTTACAGAGGACACTTCGTATGCCGTGGTTATTCCTCTCAGTTTGCGCTTGTGATTGATCACGTTCCGCAAGTGGAGCGAGGGCTGATTCACCTTTGCATCCTCCTTATGAGCCCGGGTTGACTTAGCACACGGGTGCGCAGGCATTAATTTTGCTTCCTGGTCTGGGGTTCGTACAAGAACTTGCCCCAAGTTGTCAACGGAAGACTCTTTAGACCGACCCTGTCTGATTGTCACTGCGGGCTGGATGCACGGGCATAGTAAGCGGCGCCTGCTGACGGTCGGTCGAATGAGCAATTGCTTGAGCTTGGCGAGCTCGCATTGCCCTAGACTTTTTCGTCCTAGAACGCGCTGGTGCATAGTATGAAGGGTCCAAGTTCACATCTTTCCCTTTTTTAGCAAGGTGCATGGAGTCAGCGCTGCGTGAAATTCAGTCGAAGACGGAACGTCGGTGGCTCTTTCGGCCGCACGAGGCCATCTGCTTGCGGCTGCCGAGCGGTGCCGCATAGTCCTCCTCCTACGGCCTTTGACGTGGCCGAATGGAACGTCTCTTAGCGCTCGAACTCCTGGCATCGTAGTGTTTTTCTCTGCCAGAGCTCAAGTGCTGAGCACTTTCTTTGTCCAAGGAGGCTACCGCATGAGAGGTAGACTGTAAAACCCCTAACCCTGAAAACATTTTATTATGAGTCAATTAGAGAGAATAGATTTTATTAGATTTTATTTTTCGAGATATTTGAGCACTTAGAGGATTTATGAAGCCATTATAATTTTTTTCTAATTTATTCCATATAGGAGACATTTTGGACAGTAGCTAGCTTAACCGTATACACCAATATTTTTTTTAGAACTTTCTATATATATATATATATATATATAAATAATTAGAATAGAATTCTTATTGGATCTCAACCGAAACCCAAAACCCCTTTACCCGCTTGTCCTTTCTCCGCGCGTAACATCAGCAGTAGCAAAACCACCTCCGCACGTAAACCAATCCCACCGCTTAAATCCTTTCATCGCGCGTAAAACAACCCTCTTATGACTCATCCTCCACCGCCTCTCTACCTGTTGTTACTAAAAACTCCTCAACCGAAACCTAAACCAATGGAAGAACAACCGAAACTAGAGCCAATGAAAGCAGCAGTAATTCTTAATCCCTAAGTTTTCCCACCGCCTCCTTATCCCTATATATATTACAACACTTCCCAAACTCTAATCCCACTTCTTTCACTAAAACTTACACACATTATCAGGACGTACACTATACGAAGTCTTACTCAGGCAAGTATTGTCACGCCCCAGTCCCAAAACGCCGAGGGACTGGATGCGCGGCAATGGCCAGCAGCACGCACCGATGGACAACCCAATTTAATGGATCCATCGGGGCATGCTTAAGCTGTAGTCTAACAGTAAATAGAACAATTATTACAAGTCCCAGGTTATTCTAATCTCATCCACAACAGATAATCACAGATTAAATACCAGAAATAATGCAATAGAATAAATAAGCAAATCTCAAATAAGTGTCTCGGGGAACAATCCGAGAATATGTCTGGTACATCGAATGCAAATAGACAGGAAATAAATCAACTGAAAATAGAAATACTGAGTATATGAAGCCGGTACTCAGGAGAAGTCTTCAGCCACGATCTCGTCCTCAGGTTCCTGTTCTGTTCCGAGAAGTGCTCCTGTTCCGTACACCTCGGGGTAGATCTCTTCGGCTATACCTGGGGACATAGTCCATTTCAGCTCCTCAGGGGACATAACAAGGTACAGATAATACAAGCCAAAATAAATGCAGTGCAGAACTAAATAAAACAATAGGGTAAGCTATATAACCATCTATGTGAAATGCAAGATGAGAGCATCACTAAAACTCAGGCTGAGCCACTACAAGCTCTGTGTCGGGGAGCCGGTAGCGGTAATATCACTAGTAGAGTGCCTAGCTCTGATATAGAGTCTGAGGCCTTACAATAAATATAACACTAGTAGAGTGCCTAGCTCTGATATAGAGTCTAAGCTTCATCGTAAATAATATATAAATCAGCCTGTAGCCTGTGTGTCTCTCCCCACCCAATGTAATCACACGTCTCATGTCCATGACACGCAAGATCAATACTAATGCAGCAAGTCATAGAGTATCTAGGAATATAAGGTCAATGTCAAATCCTGTATCCTATACAGAATCACCATGAATGTCTCAGGAAGACTCTGTCTCATGAATAGTGTCAAGTGTCCTGGGTTATGATGTACTTGATAAGACAAGTACGAGAATGCATAGGGTCTCGATATCCATGTCTATGTGACGTTACACAACTCCGCGTACGGGGTTGGCACCCGACTATAATCGGACGCTAAGCACGTCACACGGCCCTAGGATTGAGCATGTACAATAGTTATAATGTATATATTCAAAGGAATAATTAACAACAACTGCAAGTTTGGCAAGGTACACTTGCCTGTGGTTCTGGTTCCAATTGCTGCTCTGACTTCAGCTGGAATTGCAGGCGGTACTCCGGTTGCTGAAATAAATATCACCATCAGATCCAAAAAATATCAATCAGCTAGAAACGCCTGTCCTTGAGTCCAATTTGGAGACAAGGGCAAAAACGACAATTTCGGGTCAAAACGGGGTCCACATGTGGGCCCGCTTTGCACCGAAAAATGTGTCAAGGTCAAAGGTCTCCAAATCTGCCAAACTTAGTGTCAACAGGTCAGGAACGATGATACGAACCCAACGGAACTTCCAGAATTGGATTCCGATGAGCCGATCATAAAATCGCCCGTCGAGCGGAGCCTATGGGGCCCACGACACGCAATTCTGTCAACGTTCTCAGAATCGAACCAAACTTGGGTCACAGGACCAGCGTATCTCTACGAGTCCGATGGCGCAAGTTTCGTTTCAATCCGACGAGTGTACACAAAGTTAGGGCACGCTCCAGAAAGTACGGATACGGGGCGTTGTCCGCGGATACGCACTGATTCCGGTGTGCACGCACACCCGAATCAGCTTCTGCGAAATTCCACACGTCCGTATCGACGACGCGTACGTATCTGTGAAGACCGCGCGAGACCAAGTCGTCCCGTTTGGCGGGGCGTACCCAGTTCCGGGGTGAATCAGGGCGTTGTTTTTCCTGTTTTTGGATCGCGGTGTGCGATCGCCACAGGACGCGATGCGCCGAGCGGTTTGCCCGGGCACCGAGGGGGTCATGCAGGCTACGCGTTGCAATTTACGGAATTGAAAACAGAGTTACGAGGAGTGAGATACGAGTACCTAAACTGGGCTCCTCGGAACCGGGTTTTCGTGTCCGTCTCGTGTCCTGGACACTGTGTCCAAGCCGTGTCCACTGTGTCGACGAGTCCCGTGTCCTGCTGTGTCCGCGGTGCGTCCAGCTAGGTTAGGGTTTGGGTCTGGCGGAGCCGCGACGGCCGGAGGCCGGCCGGAGGGAGGCTGGGGGCAGCGGGGGAGGGCTCGGCCGGAGGCGGCGGCGCGCTGGGAGGCGGCGCAGGCGGGCGGGAAGCGGGCCGGAGGGTGCGGGCGGGTCTGCTGCGTCAGTCGGGGCGGCGGCGCTGTGGAGAAGAAGGGGAGGCCGGCTCGGACAGCTGCAGGGAGGCGGCGAGGCGAGGGCGGCGTCGGCGGTGCTCGGGGAGGGGTCGCCGGACTTGGGGTGGCCGGAGGGGAGTAATAGCCGGAGGGGGAGACTTAGGGTTTAAATAGGCGGGAGGGGGTGGTCGTGGCACCGGGCGGAGCGAAGGAGAGGGCCGACGTGGCCGCGGGGTGCGGGGCGCGCGGCCGGGCGAGGCGCTGCGTGGCCGGGCGGGGCGGCGCTGGAAGCGGGCGGCTGACCGGGTCTCGCGGGGACGTGGGGGGGAGAAGGATCACGGGGGTTGGGCGGGCGGCGGGTTCGGGTCTGGCAGACCCGGCCCGACCCGTTAAGCCGAGCGGGTTTTGGGCTGCGGGTTCGGGTCGCGGGTTGGCCCGGATCCGACCCGCAGCGGATGGGCTGGGCTGGGCTGGATTTATTTAATAAAATAAATAAATAAATAAATAAATAAATAAATAGTTTTTAGGTGTTTAAAAATAGGTCCGGGGCCCAATAAATTCCAGAAAAAATTACCCTAAGTTTAGTTTTTCATTTTACACCCAAAAATATTATTTTCATAATATTTTAATATTATGTATTATCAATTAAAAATTATTTAATAATTAAAACCCTGATATTAATTACGGAAAAATCTCAGAAAATTCCAGAAAATTGTGAAAAATCCAAATTTAAATTTTTTTGAAAAATCAGGGGGTTTACAAGTATACCTTGCCAAATTCTACTGTTTAAATTATAAATTGTTGCATATATTCCTGTTGCAAAATACATATAACTGTGTGCGCCTGAGATTGACTCGGGTGCAATCGACAAATATGTCGATACGTAGTGTATCTGACTTAGACATTAGCAGACCCACCTACAGATGCGAGGGTATTCTGATATCCTCCTAGACCCTGACACTGGTACACGCATCACGATTGCAACTCATGTTGGGATGCGGGTTCGCGTACTCGATTAGCTACTGGTGCGTGGAACACACATCACGGTTTAGTACGTAGTCAGGATTATCTAGAAGGTTGTGACTTGGCATATAGCTACGTGGTATGCACGTTGTGTATTCGACTTGTATATCCGTATTGGGCGGGAAAGACAACTAGTAAGCGTATGGGACATCCACCTCCTTTATTGCAGGTACCGTACTCTTCGGAGTGATACAGACGTATATATACTTTGCAGTTACCACGTCCCTTAGAGTGTTGGACGCTATATATATACAGATACCTCATTCTTCGGAATGATGGACGTTGCAGATACCACACTCTAGAGGACGTTGGACGTTATGCCAACGCCTACCCATACGTACCAAAGTTGACTTCACACTTACATACACTTAGATGGTTAGCTCACCCTTTATTTATTCAGTATTATATATGGCATGCTTTTATGTATCTTGTTATGTCCCACTGAGGACCTGGTTCCCTTCCAGATTTAGATGAGGCGTACTATCCCACGGTGTACGGACCTGGGCAGGAGACGAGGTACGCATCCGAGGAGGAGCTAGAGGTGCTGCCATCCGAGTTCCTCTGATCTTGGGTAGACTTACCATCTAGAGCTGGAGCCTCTTTATCTAGATAGCCGATGCTCTAGTCATGTTATATTTCAGCACTCTTATTTTAGTTTTTGTAGTGGGTTTGTTCCCACTAGACATATCTGGGTTGTACTATGACATTTCAGACTTAGCACTTATATTCCAGTACTTATTTCAGTGTTCCTTGATACTTTGTGGATGAGATTAGATGTTACCTGTTATATGCTAGTACTAGACTTGTTAGTATTTTAGGACAGCGTAGCACGTCCCTTTGGGTCCAATAAATTGGATTTTTCTTCGGAGACGTGTCAGCTGGCCAATGCTACGTGGCCATGTCCCACATTACTTTGGGACTGGGGCGTGACATAGATGCATAATGTGCGGTCCCTGCAGTCGAGAGAGAGACATGGAGAGCATGCTCCGCAGTTGGGTGAGGCACAATGGCCTTTACAACCCATGTCCTGCGGGTCTTCAGGTGCTTAGCACTCTTCTTGTTAGAAGAGGCTGCCGCATAAGAGGTAGATGCATAATGTGCGGTCCCTGCGGCAGAGAGAGAGAGAGAGAGATAGGGAGCGCGTGCTCCGTAGTTGGGTGAGGCACAACGACCTTTGCATCCCATATCCTGCGGATCTTCTTAGACGTTGTCAGCCTTGGAGAAGCGTCGCCCTTATAGAGCATTTTCTCAAAGGCCTGATGGTCGAAACGTACAAACAGCATCCTCTGGGTCAAACCCAGCTTCGATGCGTCGGACTGCATCATGACCTTCTCATTAGAGGAGATCAAGAAGTCCCCAGCAGATTCGCCACCTTGTTCGCCATTACAGTAGTTTTGGAAAACCTTCGTTTAATAACCAACAAAAATGAGTACAAAGAAATCCTAGACAGACAATCTAAGTACAATATTTTTTTATCTGGGTAGTGTGACAATGGAGATCGAGTACTGCATCGACTCTTTTACTTCGTTGACGGTCCGACGAGTGAATGCGGGATGCTCTCTTCTCTCTCCTGAGCTTGTGTGCATGTACGTAGCTCGCCTGGAGGGGTATGGTCTCTCTGAAGCAGAAAAAGCCAGCCTTTAGGACGTCCAAGTTATCTTTATTTATAGCCATCATGTTGATGGGCTATAAGTGCCGCATGTCCTTCTATTTTGTGGCCACAGGGGGCTCCTTCAACAGAATGCGGTTGCAACTGTGGGCACATAGTATGGGTTGAGTCCAGGACAAGCTGTCACGTTGACATTTTGTTGAAGTTTGCTGTTGTTGGAGATCCCGACGGTTCTTGTCTTCTGTTTGCGTGACTTGGTCAGCTTAACGCGTGGCCCGCATTCAGTTGGAGAGAATCGCAATAGAACGATTTCGTCTCAAGGGACCTTGTCATGTTGGACACAATGAGTCTGAGACGCATGTGACGCATGTCGTCTGGAACGCATGGGGTCAGAGACACATGGGATACGTGGAGTCTGGAACACATAGGGCCAGAGACGCATAGAGATCATGGAGTCTGGGACGCATATGACCTGAGTCGTATGGAGCGCATGGAGTCTGAGACACATGAGTTCCCGTACACATGGCGTTGCACGCTTGTCAGAAGTCATTATTAGACTAACGAGAGCTTCTTGTCGCTTAGTGTGCTCACATCTTTCGAGGCGTTCAAAAAATCTTTTTTGTCTGGATTCTGTGTCAGACATAATCTTGGTGTCAGGCCTTTATGTGGCCAATATTTAGTGGCGCATGGATGCTGCTTTTTCTTGGCCGCATGGTCATCATGCGGCCTGATTTCTTCTGAGCCAATCTTAGGACGCATGTTTGTTGAGCACATGGATCTAGATTTTTTATTCTTCTACAGTTGTAGTTTTGAGGCTATATATATATTAGGTGTCTCTTAGCCCTAAAATAAATCTCAAAAATATTGCAAAAGGAGGCCAGAGTGCTTTTACAACATTGGAAGCAGAGAGGAAGTGATTGAAGGCTATTTCGAAGTGGAGATCAGTTTCGTATAATTATTTTCTCGTCGTCTCCGTTATTCCTGTGTCTGTGAGCTATTTTCTATTCCAAATAGTTGTGATGATCCGTTTGGATCCGTGAAAAGTTTGTAAGGAGTCGGTGTATTTCTTATTCTATTAGTGGAAGTTTTTCAGTATTGGACTCCGATCATTCCGTACGAAAAAATTTTTGTGTTTGCGATTTATGTTTGACGTTTTTTGGTTTGTGTGTTTTTTTCGATTCTTTTGCAGATACTTTCTGATTTAAGGAACGATTTTCGTATTTGCGTTTCCAACACAAGAACCAACTGAGTTCGGTGATGGTTTGGTATTGCTTATAGTTTCCGCAAATGCAATTAGGTATTAAACCGTTTTGGCATAAGTATCACTCGAGAAGATCTATATCAGTACTTCCTTGCTGTGAGAGAGAGAGAGAGAGAGAGTGTGTTAAGCTTACAAACAGTGTGTGTGTGTTAAGCTTACTGTTTGTTTAGTTGAGACTCATCTTTCTCGTGTAAAACCAAAATCAATTAACAAAGAATTGTCAGATCATTATTAGCTGCACTTTCTTTTTCCAAACGCTACTTCACATGTTGGAAAATTAGCTCAGCTATACATGCATGGTTTGCCAACCCCCAGATTAGGCAGGATGTCATATATATATATATATATATATATATAAAAGAGAGAGAGAGAGAGAGAGAGAGAGAGAGTGTGAGTGAGTGAGTGTGTATGGATCAGGATTCTCATATATATATATATATATATATAATGCGATTTGAAATCGATTCAAAATTGAGCCGTCCAAGTCGTAAGTAAATACACAATAATTTAATTAAAAAAAAACTAACGAGAGATAAATAAAAAAGTGAAACAAATTTTTCTCTTATTCGTCCAAGTCGTAAGTAAATACTCGACCAATTTATTTTTTTTAAAAAACTTTTGGGCAACTTCTCTCTTATTTGTCCAAGCCATAAATAAATACTCAATTTAATTTTTTTTTTAAAAGTTACGGAAGATAAATAAAAAGTGAAACTAACTTCCCTCTTATCCGTCCAAGTCGTAAGTAGATACTCAACCAATTTAATTTTTTAAAAAACTTACGAAATATTAAAAAAATCTAAAATCATAAGTAAATACTTAACCAATATTATTTTTGATACAAATAAAAATTTAGACCAACTTTTCTCTTAAAAAATCTAAAATCGCAAGTAAATATTCAACCAAATTTTTTTTTTTTAACTTACGAAAGATAAATAAAAACTAGCATTAAATAAACGTGCAACACACGTGCACGTTACTAGTATATATAATAATGAGGCTTCGGCTCAAAAGTGAGCCGTTTAAGCCGTATGTCAATACTCTATCAAATATTGAAAAAATAATTAAAATTTTAACTTTCGCATTATCTCTAGCCTAACCGATTTTTTTTTTTTTTTAACAAAATCGATAATTTTCTAAAACAAGACCTGAATTTAAAATCATTCTAACTACTTATCATATCCCCACAAAGTCTCAATATTTATATTCAATATTTAAATTTAATCCAAGTACATGGAATTGTCTACTAAACACATTCAAATTGTAAAAACATATCTATAACAAGTTAATTAAAATATATTCAAATTATATTTACAATATTTTAAAATAATTTAAATTTTATATAATTTTTAATAATTTTATTTTTATGTGCAACGCGCGTGTAGATGACTAGTATATATAAAACAATTTTTTTTTTTATATAATTTTAGGAAAGGGACGTAATGCAACATTTTATTTTGCACACGGAACCCCACTTCTTAAGAAAAAGAAAATGAAATTCAATAAGAAAGCCAAACACCTATATTAAATAATAAATATATCTATGTAGGTACATTATATTCTTGTCCAATGGCAATAAGCTAAAAATGGTTCTCTAGCATCCAACTTTTGTTTGTCTAGGAGAATCAATTGGTGTGGTCAAGTTGATTGAATAAACACCTAACTATATTGTAGGCTAAGCTAGCCAACTTTTTCATCATATTCTTGAACTAACCTATCGACCTTACTTTGTCAAAGCGAGATGTGATGAAATAATTAAAGCATTAGAAGACATTGTTAATATCAAAGTTTGGTAAAGACTAAAGAGTTAAACCAAAGGGTCTGCTTCGTAGCGATGTTTTTATCGGTTTTGAGATATTTTTGAATCGATCATTTATGAAAATCCATATTTGATAATTTTTATGAGGCACTGATTTTGGTGGGCTCAAAAATACCCCAAAACAGATGTAATGTAATTTTGGATGGCTTTATAAACACCTAAAATCGATGAATTTTGATCGATTTTATTACTTTATTTCATTTATTCTTGTAAAAAAAAATTAGAACCATTCGTTACAAGCATGAATTTGATTTTATTACTTTATTTTCAAAGAATTTAAATGCAAAAGTACAAAGGACTAATCTTAAAAAAATGTTCACTTGTCATATCTTTATTGCAAGTTGAACTCATATTCTTTTGAATTAGATTTCATATTCTTTTGAATTAGAGGACCCCATTGTGATGGCTCCCTTTGCTTAATTTAAGAGACAAGTGGTTATATGATTGATTCTTGTTTTTTATGTATACTTTTTTTTTGAGATGCAAAAGATTAAATTTGTCATAAATAATGTCATAGAAATCGAATTTGATCAATTAAAAAAAATATTTTTCGTCTTAACCACATGAGTTAGAAGAGTTATATATATATATATATATATATATATATATATATATATATATATATATATATATATATACTAAGAATATTTTCAAATTTTTGATGATATATTTTATTAGCTAAAAATATAATTATGTATGGATAATAAAGTTATTTACCAACCAACTAATTTAAATTTATAAACTAAATTATTATTGCCGAACTTGAGTGACTCATGTGGTTACCGGGAAGAGGCATAAGAGCCTTAGTTGGATGACGAAAGATTGATAGATTGAGCTGCGGGACATTACGTCGGACATCGCAATTTTTTTTTAATTATATATAACATATTTAATTTCTTCTATTTATGTTTAGTTAGCAAAGATCCCATCTATTTTCTCACATAAAATAACAGAATGATGCTATGTAAAATTTAAATGCACGATTACGTTAAATTTAAATTTACTTTAATTTAAATTAAGGATTATAAATCAAAATAGATTAGTTAGATATAAATTTTATTAGATTTAAACCGTGGATCGCGTTATAAATTGAATTAGAATTAAATTTTGAATTGGACTATAATATATTCAAATTTATTGTAGGTATTAAAAACAAAAGGGCAAACTTTTGAGAGAGAAAATAATAGAACAGGACATGCGTTGCATATGCAATTTTCATACTACGAATGCTAAAATGAGCCATCGTAACAGTATGCATATAATTGCATAATTAAGAAAAAAGAATACATTCTAATTAATTTCTACAAAATTTTAAAATTATCATATTATCTAATATATATATATATATATATATATATATATATATATATATATATATATATATATATATATATATATATATATATATATATATTCAAATTATATTTAAACTATTTTAATATAATTTAAATTTCTACCAAATCGTATCAATGAAAAGAGATACTAAAGCTTACTCATTAATAAACCATAAACTAACTATATTATAAGTCCTAATAAATCTATTTAAAAGTTTAACATAATAAATAAAAATGAATCAAAACAAACTAATTATTTAATAATACAAAAGAATTTTAAAAAATAAGAGAACTTTAAAAAAAATTACTTATATAGTCGATTTTATTTGCAAGTAATAGGAATGTAGGTTGATTAAATATATGAACTTCGGTTGTGTGCCATGAATTATAAAATTCAGTCCATTTGGCAAAGGAACAATCAGTAGCAATCCACTTTGGTTGAGTTAATATGAAAATTCCTTAGTTTTATTGAGTAAGTATGGACATGTACAGATGATATGAAACAAATTGTGAATCTTTGTTTCGAAGCACACAGAGTGAGTTATGAAATAAGCATCGAGGAAATAATGACGTCAACGCCGGGCTTTATCGATATTAAGTTTGGAGTTGTATCACCGAACTCTACTGGCTCTTGTGGTCAGTGATAAGAGATATAATCTCCATGACTGGACGGACGGTCTCGAAATCAAATCGTTGAGAAGGTGTGTGGGACAGTGAGTCCAAATGGTACGTAACGTAGCGTGTATAAAGTTCTGTGCGTATTGCTGGACATCTAAAAAAAAGGACAAAAAAAAAAGTTGATTGGCCAACAATTAGCATAAAATTTCAATTTAACCAAATTTTAAAAATAACTTATTTCACTAAAAGAAAACGTTTTTACTTAGTTTTTTTAAAAACATTTTTTCTGTAGAATATCAAAAATTGGTCTAATTGGTTGTAGGGAAGCAAATTTGCAAAAAAAAAAAAAAAAAAAAAAAAAAAAAAACCTACAAAACATACAGACTTCTGTTATTTTTTTTATAAGAAAAAAACAGCGAAAACATCAAATAGTTTGGTGCTTTTCCAGCGAAGACGTCACTTTCGTGACAAAAACAAGACGGTCTGACGTTTTTAGCAATTTTGCAATTCTCCCCTGCCAAATTTGTTTATGCAAAACTTAACAAGTAAATAAAATAAAATAAAGAAAAACTGAGAAGAAGAAAACATAATTCTCATCTCCCGGCAGAGTACTACAAGAGAAGGAGATTGTACATTTTTTTCACATCCCAAACCTAGAATAGATTACTCTTTTATAAACAAAATCTCTAAAATACCGATAAAACATAATAGGAGCACATAAAAAACTCAGCTACATCGGATCCAAAAACTGATTAGATTTTAGGAACTTCGTCCTCGAACTTCTATGAAGGACACTGCTGTGCTGCACCCTCGAATCCCGTTAACGGATTGGGAGATATCGTAGAAAGTCGATGTGCCAATGCTCCCAAGTTGCTGGTTAATTGAATCACGAATTACGACTATACATATGATTTGGGATCAAGACATATATCAACTTTATTCATGAAAATAGATGATCTTTTATATAAAAAATAAAAACAAAAACAAAAATTAATTAGGGTAGAAGAGTGATAGGTTTTTAACAAAAAAAATAATTGTCATAAAAAAAATTGAAAAATAAACTAGAAAATCGCAAAGAAACAACACTACTAAACACCAGATGGTCGGTATTTTTTGTTGCAAAAACGCCAGACATGACATTTTCATCGTTTAAAAAAAAATCAGCAGAAATGCCAATTCATCTAAAGTCTTGTACGTCTCTAGAGAATTTTTTTTTTTTTTTTTTCAATTTTAATTCCCTACAACCAACTAGACCAAACTTTGATATTTTGTGGAAATTTTTTAGATTTTTAAATCATTATGCACAGAAATAGTTTATGGTCAATAATATTGAAAATCCTTAACATGTTTAAATGAGAATATTCATCCCTTTGGGCGCAAATAATAAGTCTAGAGTTATATCCTTTTTTTGCATATAAGTTCACCATATTTACCTTATTTTTACAGTGGTTTCCTAGTTTTTCTTAGGGTCTACTTGGCAATTGTTGGTGTAGCGGTTATAAGATATTTTTAGAGTACCGGTTATGAGCGGATACGAGGGATCTAATTTTATTTGGTTTTAAGTAGCGACTTTTAAAACAGTCAAATACATGTTTTATAATTCATTAATGAGCGGTTATGAAAGTTTTTTCCAAGAATAAAATTACCTATATGTCCATAAATAAACAAAAGCCCTCACAAAGTTTTATTTCTAATGTCAAAGTCTACTTGATGCAGGATTCTTGGAGATGTCTTTCTGAATGTATATAAGACATTATTCGACTTCGAAAAATAAGATTTTAAAAACTCACTCGAGGATGTAGTCGTAGTTTGGAGGAATAAAAGATAAACAAAGATGGGAAAGAAAAAATAGGGTAGAATATTTATAATTATATATTTTTGATAGGATATAAATTGAATAAAATAATTATAACTCTACCCACATATTTGTAATATTTATAAAGACACAAAATTGTACTATAACGATTTTGAAAAAAAATTGAGCTGACTAAAATCAATATCTCAAAAAATAATCAAGCAGATTTTTTTTAAACACTTCATAAATGGCGGGTGTCACTCCCTTATCCCGTATACTTGGAATATACTCAAGTTGGCGCACGTTTTGGTAGTATTTTTATTTTTGGCGCACTTTGGGTATACTTCAAGTGCACGGTGAATGGAAGCTTGGCGCACATTGGCTAATATCAATGGTGTGGTGGTCGTAAGTAGGGTGTGTGGCTTGGATTTGTTGGAGAGATCCGACGGTTCACCATCAACCCCTTGTCTATATATTTCCTTGTTCTCATTCTCTCTACTCACTTGTTCATTTCTCTTGTTTTGCTCCTAGTTTTCTTCATAGGCAAGTACATCTTGCAAATATGAAGAAATATGATCAGCTATAGTTTTATTCTTAGTAATTGTTGTTGTAATTAGTTTCTAGTAATGTTCTTATTATAGTTAGTTCTTGGAGTTTCCATATTTGAGTTGATTAATGATTTTATCTTGATTTTATTATAAGGGTTTTTATGAGTATATTTTTCTAGGGAATGATCCCCTAAAAATGAGATATTTTTAAAAGATGTTGTTTCCTGATTTTGAGCTTGGATTTTACTTTGATTTCTGGTTCTTGTTGCTTGAGGAATGAAGCATTGTCATAGTCTCGAGCTTGAGCTCTGAGTGCATCAATGGTGGATCGGTTGGAGAAGAAAAACAGTGACAAAAAGTACACAGGAGAATTTGTACTATGGGCACATGTTGAATATGATCCGTATTTCATACTCGTGCGTACTTTAAGAGTACTGCCAATTTCTTACAAATGTATGTCAAGGGGATAAATTTTTGGAAAAATCCTTCTTGGCGCACTTTTGAAATATTTCAACCTCTGGCGCACAATTGATGAATTATTGAATGAACCGAGCAAAAGTGCGTCAATCTACTTTTCAACGCACTTTTGACCAACTTTCTCATTGTCATACTTTTTAACCAAATCAGCAGACCGGCGCACAATTGACACATTGTGCATTAACTATCAAAAGTGCGCCGCTCTTATACATACAACCCTTGGCGCATTTTTTGGACACTCAACGGTTGGCGCACTTTTAATGAATTAATAATCCGGCACACTTGTTAACTCTTGGCGCACTCTTGCTCGGTTCAGCCTCGATAAGCGAGCCTTAACTTTGGCACGTCTCGATTCTCGAGGCCCTCGACTGTCGTGCCCTCGACTGTCGAATCGTTTGCGGACTCGTGTTTTGTCTTGTAGTTGTTTTGCACTTGCAAGGTGCGCCACTTCTTATTCTCGTAACTCTTGCTTTGTGCGCCAGTTTGCTTACATGAATAGAATGTGCCTATTCTTGTAATTCTTGATTTGTGCACCACATCTTCCTGCTGCTCTATTATCGATTTTGTGTGCCATGTTATAGACTTTTGCGCCATGTCTTCTGGGACCTAGTGTTATAGGTTGTGCGCCATATAGTCTCTTGCTCACGCATAGTGCGCCACTATTCCTGACTAGCCTATATTGGCACTTACAAAGTGCGTTGGCCCAAGACATCTTGTAATTGATTGTGTATTCATGGGTCATGTTGTGCACTTGATGCCTATTCTAGATGAGTTGAGCTTGGCCATGATTGATGATCTATGATTCCAGAATTTGAGGAATTGATGAGGTATTCATGACTGTGATTCGATCATATGAGATATGAGATTCCTAATTAATTGTGACTCCTGACCCGATCAAACATGATTCATGCGACCAACTGATAGATCTGGTATTCTGACTTGGTTATTGTATTCGTGTCTATACACTTGTCATGCTCTCATGTTTATAAAGACTACATTGTAAACTGAGTGTGGGACAATGGCTAACATGTGTAATGCCCCGTTCCCCCTATTCGGGGAGAGCGGCCAAGAAATACTTACGACCGTCCGAACGGGACAGATTGAATTAAGATCCTTTCCTCGTTATGGATTGGTTTCTTCGGAATCAGGTCCCATATACAATGGATTGTGCCTCGAGGATGGACTCGGCGGCAGAGTCGAGAGGGGCCTTTCCGTTGCGTTGGTTTCTTGTCCGTTTTCGTGCCGCTTGGATGCTTTTTTGTTGGTTTTATGACTTGCGTTTTCTTGAACGGTTTCAATGGATTTCGTTGCTTTCGTTCTTAGGATTTCGTATTTCGTATCGAGCCTTGGAGACCGAAGCAGGAGGTATTGATCATCCGTTGGTGCGTGCAGGTGATCGTGTAGACGACGCGCGAGCGGAGTCTTAGAGACCTCTCCTTCTTCTTCCTATTCAACAAACTTGTGAGTGGCTCTATTTCGATAAGCACCTTCTTTCCAAGGGCTCCGTTCATAATAAAACTGACTCAGTTGGGCATTCAATCAAACGATACCAATTAAGTAACAAGTTGGATAACAAGATAAGATAAGAAGTAGGCTTGGAACACCCATTGCTTGTCATACAAACCTTGCATAATTTCATTGATGCATGCATGTTCGTTGGGTGTTTAATGGGTTGGTATCTATTGATAGTTCAAAGTGTTCTTCTATAAACTGCTGCATGTTATTTCATATAACTGTTGGTTGATTGTGATAGTACAGTAAAGCAGTTTCATACATGATGTTCTTTAAATCGCTGGTAAGTAAATCTGTGAAGTAGAGTTCATAGAAATGGTCATGGGAATTCTTGTGCACAAGGGATCCAGGTTCCTGCGAGCGGTTACCGGGGCACCGGGCCGTTTCGACCCGGGCGGAATCTATTTTCTTAGTCCTGGGAGCGGGGAATTGTAGCGGGGCTAGCTACCCGCGCTGCAAGCGTCGCCGCCAGCCCAGACTAAACCCATGATGGCTGGTAGACAACAAAGAAAGATATAGTGTATATTTAAACTGTGCAGACTAACTATGTCTTCGTGACAGGGAAGGCTATGGTAAGTTGTACAGGTGGTTCAGACGGTACAGGTAAAGTCACCGAACGGTGGCATGTGAAGTTATGTTATTTTGTTCTTGCATACCTGCTAAATGAAATCTGAACTAGGCAAGAATAGAAACCCACCTAAGAACATAATTGTAGCATACTCATTAGATCTCATCTCATGAGCTTGGTAAAGTTGAGCAGCTAGCCTTCACCAGTACTTTCCGAAGTACTGACCCTCGTTGTAGCAGGTTCCCCGGCGCAAGGCAACGCGGCGAGGAGCTGAAGTTCTCTCCGAACTTTTAGGATCCTTGGCGGTTTGTGGCCAAGACTTTTGGAGGCTCAAGCTAGAAGCATTTCACTCTCTCCGTTGCTGAATATCGCTAAGGCGATGGTGCTTACTCGCACCCAAGGTGGTTTTGAGTTTTTGAATCTATGTAAAGGGACATAATGTATGGATCGGCTATCTCATTTTGCGTCCAAGTTTGTAAGCCCGTGGGGCATTTTATACTTTTGAGTCAAGCGATGTAAAAAGATGTTCATTATAAATAAAAGAGAAACTTTTCTATGCCTCAACCTTGTGTTATCTTATATGTCTACTCTGTTGCATTGTTCTAAAGAATATCCTTATGCCTAAGGCCTTGTGCACGCGCGCCCTACGCGTGCACGGCATCACGCCCGGGGGACGATTATCGATTAGCCGAAATCGGGGCGTGACATATTGGTATCAGAGCATGCTTCAGATCCTTTGATCTCACAAAGAAAGTTTCTAAAGAGGACCTTGTTCCTTCCGAGTAGACCCTTGAAATCGCTTGGCCAAAATGAGATACGTTCCATACAGTGAGTCCATAATATACCTTGAGACTAATACAAGTTACTTTCCTTTCAAGGAACGACTTCCGAGCCTGGTGCACAAGCGCAGATGGTGGCGCAAGTGCAAGCGAGTAGTTCAGGCACCTCGGGCAGCTCTGGGAGTCCAGCTGCCGCACCCTCTGCCGATCCGTTCGAGCGAATGATGCGTTTGATGGAGACGCAGCAGAAACAAGCTGAACTACGGCAGAGTCAGTTCGAGTCACGGATTGAAGCTCAATTCGTGGCGTAGCGACTTCAGGCGGATACTCAGCAAAAGCAGATGAATAGTCTGCAAACAATGGTGACGAATATGGTCGCCAACAATCATTCTGCATCCGCCCCCGCAACCGTGCCAATAGTTGCTGAAGCCACCGGACCGCAGAATTCCCAGGGTACCTTACCCTCAGGCGAGAATGGGTCAATCGTGTCGATATCTGAATTTAAGAAGATGTGCCGTGCTACGTTTAAAGGCACCGAGGACCCTTCCTTAGCGATGGACTGGCTGGTCGAGTTGGAGGACCACTTCGAAGCGCTGTGCCTAGACGAGACCAAGAAAGTGGCGTGTGCCCAGCTTCAGCTCCGACAAAATGCACATGATTGGTGGGCTGTGCACAAGCAAGCTATTTTGAGTGAAGGTGGCACAACGGCTATCTCCTGGTCCGTGTTTCGCAAGGCCTTCGTGGAGGAATACCTTCCACCCGCCGTCCATCGCGAAAAGGAAGACGAGTTTGCGCTACTGAAGCAGGGGGACATGACGGTGCGTCAATACGCTTCAGAGTTCAACCGACTTGCAAAGTTTGCCAAGTCTCAGCTTGCCGATGCCGAAAGTCGTGCACGAAAGTTCGAGCTCGGACTACGACCTTCTATCCGTGCTCACGTCGTAGTGACTCAATATCGTACCATGCGGGAGTCCTTGAATCATGCACTGTCCCTAGAGTCGCAGTATCCTCCAGTTAGCACCGGCGCTGTGCAAAATCACAATCACAAGCGTCCTGCCAACACAGGAGGAAACAACGCGCATAAGCACCACAACAACAATGGCGGCTCCCAAGACTCGAATCAAGGAAAGAGGCAAGGACAAAATTGTGCCTACTGCCGCAAGCCAGGACACCACATCAGCGAATGTCGTGCGGGCAAAGGAGGATGTTTCAAGTGTGGCAAGGTGGGCCACATTGCTCGTAATTGTCCAACCAGTTCCAACGATCCATCTTCACACCGTCCGCAGCAGAATAATGACTCAGCTCAGGGTCAGGGGCAAACTCAACGAGCGAACCAAGCACCGCCAAACGCTCAGGGCCGAGTTTATGCTTTGACTCGAGACGAGGCACTTGCATCGAACACGACGGTGTCAGGTATATTACTTTTTAATAATGTACCTGCTCGAGTATTGTTTGATTCTGGTGCAACACATAGCTTCATTTCGGCAGATTTTGCCGCCGAACACACATTCCCTATGACACCGCTAGGCTTAAACCTAAGTGTTAGTACTCCTTCGGGCGTAGATTTATCGGCTCGCTTAGTCTGTCGTGAAGGTAACATTTGCATCGGGGGACGGAGATTGTCGTTAGATGCGATAGTTCTAGACATAAGGGACTACGATCTTATTCTGGGGATGGATTGGCTCGGCGCTTGTTCAGCTACAATCGACTGTGCGAAAAAGGAAGTCGTGTTTCGTTTGCCCGGCGAGATCGAGTTTCTCTTCACGTGCAGTCCTGAGTCGAAAGCGTCGAATACCTGCATGGTGATCTCGGCAATGTCTGCTCGACGGATGATTCACTCCGGTTGCGAAGGGTACTTAGCGTCCGTTCGAGACACTCGGCAAGATTGTGCAAACGTTGAGTCTATTCCCGTTGTGGCGGATTTTCCTGATGTGTTCCCCGACGAGTTGCCAGGCATGCCGCCCGATCGAGAGACAGAGTTCACTATAGACACGTTCCCAGAAACTCGACCAATTTCCAAGACACCGTATCGAATGGCCCCGGCAGAATTGAAGGAGCTTAAAGTACAGTTGCAAGACTTGCTAGATCGAGGATACATTCGGCCTAGTGTATCTCCGTGGGGTGCGCCAGTACTATTCGTAAAGAAAAAGGATGGCTCGTTGCGGCTCTGCATCGACTATCGAGAATTGAATAAAGCAACCATTCGTAACCAGTATCCTCTTCCAAGAATAGACGATCTTTTTGATCAGTTGCAAGCTGCCACGGTATTCTCTAAAATCGACCTCCGTTCGGGCTATCACCAACTAAAGATCAAGCCAGACGATGTGCCAAAGTCAGCTTTTCGAACTCGCTATGGCCATTATGAGTTCCTGGTGATGCCGTTCGGACTAACCAATGCACCCGCTGCCTTTATGAGTTTAATGAACCTTGTGTTCCGGCCCTACCTCGATAAGTTTGTAGTAGTATTCATCGATGATATCTTGGTGTATTCGAAGAGTGAGGAAGAACATGCAGAGCACTTGCGGACCGTGCTACAAACTCTTCGGGACAACCAGCTATATGCTAAGCTGAGTAAGTGTGAATTCTGGCTAAGTAGTGTATCTTTCCTCGGGCACATCATTTCTGCGGGAGGCATCTCAGTCGATCCGAAGAAGGTGGAGGCCATTGTCGAGTGGAAGCGACCTGCATCCGTTAGCGAGATTCGAAGCTTCCTCGGGCTAGCGGGCTACTACAGACGGTTCGTGAAGGATTTTTCCAAACTTGCACTACCTCTGACTCGCCTCACACAAAAGGGAGTCGCATTTGAGTGGTCCGCCGACTGCGAAGCTTCGTTTAAAGAGTTAAAGCATCGCCTCACCTCTGCCCCGTTACTTGCACTACCAGACGAGATCTCGGGATTCCAAATATTTAGCGACGCGTCCGGACAAGGTTTGGGGTGTGTACTTATGCAGCGAGATCGAGTGATAGCCTATGCCTCCAGGCAGCTAAAGAAGCACAAGAAAAATTATCCTACACACGACCTGGAATTAGCGGCAATTGTCTTTGGCCTGAAATTGTGGCGACACTACCTTTTTGGAGTGCCTTGCCGGATTTATACCGATCACAAGAGCTTAAAGTACCTATTCACCCAGACAGACCTCAACCTTCGTCAGCGCCGTTGGCTAGAATTGATAAAAGATTACGACTTGACGATAGACTACACGCCTGGAAAAGGAAACGTTGTAGCGGATGCTTTGAGTCGGATCTTCGTTGGATCTCTGTCAGTCGATCGCAGGTTACGAAGGGACTTAGAAAAAATGGGCATCGAACTCCGAATTCGATATCGTGGCGCGCGGGTCGCTCAGATGCGATTCGTACCCAACCTAATAGAGCGGGTCACATCTACTCAGAAAGACGACCCTTTCCTAAGGAAGATGCACGAGCAGATTCTAGCGGGGAAGGCGAAGGACTTTGCAGTAGATGAAAATGGAGCGTTACGGGTGAGAGGAAGGCTATGCGTCTCCGATGATTCAGAACTTAGAAAGGATCCTTGCGGAAGCTCATTACGCAGCCTATATGATCCATCCCGGGAGCACGAAGATGTATAAGAACCTCCGAACGACCTTCTGGTGGCACGGCATGAAGAAAGATGTTGCACTCTTTGTGTCCCAATGCATAACTTGTCAAAGGGTGAAAGCAGAGCATCAGAGGCCGGGCGGGGAGATGCAAAATCTTGCTATCCCGGAATGGAAGTGGGAGCACGTCTGCATGGATTTTATTGTTGGCCTGCCAAGGACGCAACGGGGGAACGACGCAACCTGGGTTATCGTCGACCGGTTAACCAAGTCTGCACACTTCATTGCCATCAAAAGTACTTGGAGCGCCGATCGCCTCGCCCAGACCTACCTTGACGAGATAGTCCGGCTGCACGGAGTGCCAGTTTCTATAGTATTCGATCGGGACGGGCGATTCATCTCGCGTTTCTGGGAGAGCCTTCAGCTGGCGATGGGGACCAAGTTAAAGTTTAGCTCAGCCTATCATCCACAAACCGATGGTCAGACGGAACGAGTGAATCAGATACTAGAAGACATGTTGCGCCTCTGCGTGATCGATTCGAAGTCAAGTTGGGACGTCTACCTGCCGCTGGCCGAATTTGCATACAACAACAGTTATCAGTCCAGCATCGAGATGGCTCCGTACGAGGCTTTGTATGGGCGGAAGTGTAGGTCACCAATCTGCTGGGACGAAGTCGGAGAACGACAAATCCTTGGGCCGGAGCTGGTTGAACAAACCGTACAAAAGGTTCGGTTGATTCGTGAACGGTTGAAGACAGCACAAAGCCGACAAAAGAGTTATGCCGATGCTCGACGTCGCCCCCTTGAATTCTTTGAAGGGGACCATGTGTTCTTGAAAGTCTCGCCTATGCGCGGAGTTATGCGATTCGGAGTAAAAGGAAAGCTAAGTCCGAGATTTGTTGGGCCGTTTGAAGTTCTCAAACGGGTTACTCCGGTCGCCTATCAAGTTGCTTTGCCGCCTGCCCTATCAGAAGTACATAATATTTTTCACGTTTCACAGCTGAGAAAGTTTGTACACGACCCGAACCACATAGTCGACTTGGGGCAGTTGAATCTGCAAGCGGACTTGTCGTACGCGGCAGAGCCTGTCCAAGTTTTGGATCGTAAAGAGAAGCAGTTGCGGAACCGAACCGTCTCGCTAGTGCGCGTCCTGTGGCGGAACCACTCGGTCGAGGAGTCGACCTGGGAACTTGAAGCTGATATGAGGGAAAGGTTCCCCTCATTATTCCTTAGTGGTAGGTTCTATTCCTAAGTTTCGGGACGAAACTTTCTTTTGGATGGTTATGATGTAATGCCCCGTTCCCCCTATTCGGGGAGCGCGGCCAAGAAATACTTACGACCGTCCGAACGGGACAGATTGAATTAAGATCCTTTCCTCGTTATGGATTGGTTTCTTCGGAATCAGGTCCCATATACAATGGATTGTGCCTCGAGGATGGACTCGGCGGCAGAGTCGAGAGGGGCCTTTCCGTTGCGTTGGTTTCTTGTCCGTTTTCGTGCCGCTTGGATGCTTTCTTGTTGGTTTTATGACTTACGTTTTCTTGAACGGTTTCAATGGATTTCGTTGCTTTCGTTCTTAGGATTTCGCATTTCGTATCGAGCCTTGGAGACCGAAGCAGGAGGTATTGATCATCCGTTGGTGCGTGCAGGTGATCGTGTAGACGACGCGCGAGCGGAGTCTTAGAGACCTCTCCTTCTTCTTCCTATTCAACAAACTTGTGAGTGGCTCTATTTCGATAAGCACCTTCTTTCCAAGGGCTCCGTTCATAATAAAACTGACTCAGTTGGGCATTCAATCAAACGATACCAATTAAGTAACAAGTTGGATAACAAGATAAGATAAGAAGTAGGCTTGGAACACCCATTGCTTGTCATACAAACCTTGCATAAATTCATTGATGCATGCATGTTCGTTGGGTGTTTAATGGGTTGGTATCTATTGATAGTTCAAAGTGTTCTTCTATAAACTGCTGCATGTTATTTCATATAACTGTTGGTTGATTGTGATAGTACAGTAAAGCAGTTTCATACATGATGTTCTTTAAATCGCTGGTAAGTAAATCTGTGAAGTAGAGTTCATAGAAATGGTCATGGGAATTCTTGTGCACAAGGGATCCAGGTTCCTGCGAGCGGTTACCGGGGCACCGGGCCGTTTCGACCCGGGCGGAATCTATTTTCTTAGTCCTGGGAGCGGGGAATTGTAGCGGGGCTAGCTACCCGCGCTGCAAGCGTCGCCGCCAGCCCAGACTAAACCCATGATGGCTGGTAGACAACAAAGAAAGATATAGTGTATATTTAAACTGTGCAGACTAACTATGTCTTCGTGACAGGGAAGGCTATGGTAAGTTGTACAGGTGGTTCAGACGGTACAGGTAAAGTCACCGAACGGTGGCATGTGAAGTTATGTTATTTTGTTCTTGCATACCTGCTAAATGAAATCTGAACTAGGCAAGAATAGAAACCCACCTAAGAACATAATTGTAGCATACTCATTAGATCTCATCTCATGAGCTTGGTAAAGTTGAGCAGCTAGCCTTCACCAGTACTTTCCGAAGTACTGACCCTCGTTGTAGCAGGTTCCCCGGCGCAAGGCAACGCGGCGAGGAGCTGAAGTTCTCTCCGAACTTTTGGGATCCTTGGCGGTTCGTGGCCAAGACTTTTGGAGGCTCAAGCTAGAAGCCTTTCACTCTCTCCGTTGCTGAATATCGCTAAGGCGATGGTGCTTACTCGCACCCAAGGTGGTTTTGAGTTTTTGAATCTATGTAAAGGGACATAATGTATGGATCGGCTATCTCATTTTGCGTCCAAGTTTGTAAGCCCGTGGGGCATTTTATACTTTTGAGTCAAGCGATGTAAAAAGATGTTCATTATAAATAAAAGAGAAACTTTTCTATGCCTCAACCTTGTGTTATCTTATATGTCTACTCTGTTGCATTGTTCTAAAGAATATCCTTATGCCTAAGGCCTTGTGCACGCGCGCCCTACGCGTGCACGGCATCACGCCCGGGGGATCGATTAGCCGAAATCGGGGCGTGACACCCTGAACGTGATATGATGATTCATGCTCGGTGCATAATATTATATTTTTGAATTCTTGGCACATAATATCACGACCCGTACACAAAATTTGGGCATGAATCGTGGGTACGTCAAGCCTACGCTACAGCATCGACGGTAGAACGCTGTCTAGGTCACAATACTATCTATCACAGCTCACAATAATATATATATAACTTGTCATTGATCTCTCAACTCCATAAGGAGGACAAGATGAATATAAATATGACAACAATATCAATACTCAATCACATAATTCTATAAGGAAGAGGAATGGCACGATAATGGTATAAAGGAAAAGCGAAGTCTAAAAATAATATATCACACATCTATGAGTCTAGAGTCTAAACAACAACAACGGTATCCAAATAAAATATACAACTTAGAGAATCTTAAGTCTATAATCCAACTACAAATGAATGCTAGACTCTAAGCCTCCACTAATGGATCAAATACTGGAATGAGATCCCCTGAAGCTCCTGGGTGAAATTCTCGTCTACTCCGGATCCGTAATAAGTGGGAAAGAAAGCCCCGAGATCCTCTGAAAAATATTATCCAGTCAGGATTGGAGTGAAGCACATAAACTAACAGCAGCTGCATTAATTTAACCAAGACTATAAAACAATAAGCAATAAAAATACAAGATAGAAGAAATACTGGACAATAAGAAAACTGGTACGCAGATAACTATCTCACAAGAATAATGAACTGTAAATAAACAAGGAATAACTGTATTAGCAGGTGTAAACTGGAATAGAGATATGAACAACTACTAAGTGCCTTGAAATACTAATTATTATGTGATCAGCTTGGGACGGATTAGGCTCTGCCATATATGATTGGCTATGCACAAGTACATGAGTAAGGGATCAAGTCAATCAAGCATGATTGACTATGTACAAGTACATGTAAGGAGATCATAAAAATAATATACGGGGAGCTATGTACAAGTAATAAGATCAGGCTACACCATCATGTAGTGAGGGTGAGCTATGCACAAGTAGGTGGTGTATGATAACATAATCAACTAATACTTTTCCATTCCCGGTTAGTACAATGGATCCAATCATGACTCGTCATGACCGATATCTATGATACTAACCCGTGTATCCACTGTGTCAGAAATCAAGCATAACACTACATACTAGAATTATAGTAATCTTCAAATAAGAAAACTGTCAGAGAATGTACTCGCCTGAGGTCCTGAGCAAAGTGTGAGGATCGATGTCCAAAATGGAGTCACAAACCTAAATATCAAGTATTACTGTTAAATGAGTGAAAAAAAGAATGAGCATGATGAACGAACTAAAATGAGGTTTGTAGGCTATGTCTAAGTCCACACTAGTTAATGCTAGGTCGATACTAGGTCAGTAGCTAGTTACACTAAGTTTTCTAGTCATAACAAGGTCAACTAGTCTATATTAGTCAATATTAGTTACAATAGCTAATAATACTAAGTATCTTATAACTCTCTAGTTATCTCCAATATTACCTTGGTATAGGAGTTATACTAATACCTTACTATGTAAATTAGTTCTACTATTATCTTAACCTACCATCACTTACCACCTTGAGTTTATTACCTCACTTACCTTAATATAACTTAAACCTTACCTTGATACCCCATGCTTGAAATACCTCTCTAACACACCTACCCCAAGTATTAACCATATTCAATACCTTAACTTAATCATTAACCCTAACCACTATACTAAGATATCTATGGTACGTACATATTCAAGTATTCGCATATCTAAACATTAGACACTAGGAACTACCCCTACTGATATTCTGAGTATCAGTCCTCACAGTCTACTCCTACCCTGTCACAACCACATTTTCTAGGAAATAATATTTTAATCATTTGGTAATTAATTAAATATTGTGCATGTGGAATATTTATTTATTTTATTATTTATTTATTTTATTAGCATGTTAGATTTATTTTTGGACTTGTTTTAGTGGACCTAACTAGTTTAGTTTAGACTCATGGACCAACATTTAATTCTAGTTAGAATTGAGCCCAATAATTAGAAGCTCAATCATTAGGAGGATGATTAAGTTAATTAAACTATTAGACTAGAAGCTTGTCTCCTTAATTAATTTCTTCATGAGAGGCCCTAAGGGGTATTTTAGACTTTATATAGTAGCTTGAGGGAGGGGGCAAGTGAGGCCTATAAAAAGGGGATACAAACTTTCTCTCTCTTCATTTTTTATTCCAAATCTAGATCTAGAATTTTTCTCAACCAAATTTCATCAAATTCCTACCAAATTTTCACCCAATTCCTTCCTAAATCACCATTTGAGACTAGTGGAGCAAGAATCTAAAAGAATGAAGTAAGGATCTACAAAGAGGAGCAAGGATCTACAAGTTGAAGGCTCATTTTACCAATTTTGGAGGTTTTATTGGAAATCCATCTCCCAATAGGTAAAATTTAGTTTTTTCCCTTAATTTAGGTTCTAAATATGATATTTAACTATAAGAAATCAATCCCTATGCATATGCTACCCATAGGATTTGGTTTTGTGTTCATAGGAGGCATATTGAGAAAGTTATGGTACTTTTGTGTCAATTTTGGAAGAATTTTGAGATTGACATTTATTGTGTGTGTCAATTGGTCCTATAGATCAATTTGGCATGTGCTTGTGTGTTTGGGACTGGTGTCGTGTCCACAATTGGGTACGTGAAGGCCGTATTCCAACAATTTGGTAATACGTGTTGATTTAAGAGTTTTTCCTCCGACACAGAATTTTGTGCATGTCACATTTTGACACGGACACGTAGATTTGTTTTGACTCTTCGTATTGTTCATAAATAATATATTAGACTTGCTCGTGTCCTTTGGGGTACGTTTGGATGTGTGGTAGACTCGTGTCGTAAGCGTATCCTAGATCTAGTGGAATACGGGACCGATGAACTCCACATGTTTGTGCATTTTATTTCTAGATCTAATTCCATTATTTTTAGTCATTATATATATATATATATATATATATATATATATATATGTGTGTGTGTGTGTGTGTGTGTGTGTGTGTGTGTATCATATATTTATGTACCTATGTGTATATATAAATATATGTAGCTATTCTCTTACATATGTAATAGCTATTAATTATGGTAATGTATATATGTAGAGTAGTATATTTATATAAGTTATGTGTATATATATATGTGATATATATATATACTTGTATATTTGCATGATTATATATATACGTGTACGTGTATGTGATGTTATTAATAAATATGTATATGTTACTATATTTGTGTTGTTCTACTATGGGTATTATTGGGAATATATAGATAGAGGAGTGTATAAATATTTATATAAGTTGTAGTTATATACATAAGAGTGTGTGTATATATATATATATATATATATATATATATATATATATATATATATATATATATATATATATATATATAATTATATGTTATATATAAGAGAGAGGGAGTAGCAGCAGCTATAGTGACAGTTTCAGCGTCTCAACAGCAACAATGGACGACAGCAGCAGCATTAACAGCAACGTTAGCAACAGCAGCAACAATTGGCGACAGCAGCAGCAACAATTAGTAATAGCAGCGTTAGCAGCAGCAACAACAATTGGCGACAGCAGCAGCAACAATTAGTAACAGCAGCGTTAGCAGCAGCAACAATTGACGACAGCAACAATAGCAACGACAACAGCAGCATATTAGCAACGGCAACAGGAAATTATCGCTACAGCAGCAGTAACAGCAACAGTATCAGCAGCGTATCAGCATTTTCAGCGGCGACAGAGGTAGCTTTTAGTGACAGATCTGCGGTTATATATATATATATATATATATATATATATATATATATATATATATATATATATATATATATATATATATATATTCCTAATTGGTATTTATGTATTAGTATACTATATTTTAGTAGTTGTAAGTTAGTTAGTTGGTTAGTAGTAGTTAGCTAATATTTATTAGTAGCTTGATATTTATCTAGTTAATTGATTATATATATATATATATATATATATATATATATATATATATATATATATATATATATATATATATATGTATATATATATATATACTAGTATCTCTAGTTAAGTATTATATATATAGATATGTGTACATATATATAGGTATTAGTAGTTAGTGATTAGTTAGTAGTTGATATATATATATATATATATATATATAGTCATTAGTTTGAGTAGTTAAGGTATTTGATATGTTATGGTTAGTAGTTAGTTAGATATAAGTAGTGATATATATATAGTAGTTAGAAATATTATATTATAGTTAGTTCCTATGAATAGATATACATATAGTATAGTATTAGTTATATTTAGTATTAGTTGAGTTTATATATATGTATTAGTTATATGTTAGCGTTTTGGATTACCTTGAAATACCAAGGTAAGTATCAAGGTATTGAGGATACCCAAGGTATTGGGTTTGGGTATCAAGATAGAGGTTTAGTGTTGCGATACCAGGTTGGTTCGAAACCAAGGTATCCATTTAGCATTTATAATTAGGATTTATATATTTAATATTGCTTTATTATAGATATGTAATATTGTTTGATATATGTGATATTTTATCTCCTATTTGCGTATCCTGAGATACGGTATCTTAGTATCCTAAGATTTATCTTGTATGACCTAGATTCATAGAGTATGTAAACATCCAGATTTTAAAAAAAATTAAAATATAAATTTTCTGGAATTTTAAATAATTATTATAAATATTTTTCAGGAGATAAATATTTTTGAGTATTAAATTAAATATTAAATATTAAATATTATGAAAATTATATTTTGAGTGTAAAATAAATAATTAGTCAAAGTATAATTTTTCTGGAATTTATTGGACTCAAAAATTATTTTTAAACAGCTAAAAATATCGTTTATAAATAAACCAACCTGAACCGAACCAAACCAAACCTAAATAAACCGAACCCAACTAGGATCTGAATCCGACCCATACCCACAAACCCAACCTGACCGCTAACCCATTACTACAGATGGAATAAACCCCGACTGTTCGTAACCGCCGCGATCCCGACCGCCGCCCCGCTTGTCTGTCGCCGACCGCTCGCCTCCGCAATGGCCGCCGCCCCTACCCTTTCATCTCCCTCCAAATCGTCGGCCGCCCTCCCTATGAAACCCCCATGCCGACCACCTCCACCACCATCACCATCATCATCTACCACCGCCACCTAGCCTCCGGCGACGACCCTCCGGCCATCGACCCCTCTCCGTCGACCGACCCCGAGCTCCCCACGGCCACCCTGACTCCGCCGGCGGCCGACGACAGTAGCCACAGCAGCCTCCGTCGATAGGCCGAGCACCGCTGCGCTGTCCTGTGCACGCGTAGTTCAGTCGATTCTGACTCCTGTTCCAGTAAAATTTTCATCCTCCTCGCTGGGTCAATTTTTGATCGATCTGTTTCGACATGTTTGTTGTGTGACCCTCTCGAATCCCGTACAATATACCGACGACAACGGTATATCGATTCTGCCGACATTGGTTGACCGACTTCAGGATATTTGTCTTGGCCAGCATACCAACGACATACTGGTTGTGCCGACGGTATACCGATTTGTGCAACTTTGTTTTTCAGTAACTTTTTGCCTACTTGGAACGACATACCGATGGTATACTACAGTATACTGATGGTATACCGATTTGTTGGAATCCAGAACTTGTTGTATTTGTTCTATCTCTGGACCGATGTACCGACGGTATACTGACCGTGCACTTTCTTTAGGAATTCTTGGTTTTTCGTGATTTTATGTTGAAACTTCTGGCTTTTGCTTGGACAAGCGACAACTTGACCAGATTTGGACATGAACTCACATGGCTTCAGATGACTTGACTTGACTTTGACTTGACTTGGCTTTACTCGATTTTACCCGGTTTTGTCCGGCTACACGTGATGACATGATTGATTGGACTTGACTTGGCATAACTTTACATGGCTTCATCAGACATGACTTGACTTGGTTTCACTTGGTTTTATCTGTTTGGACATGGCTTCACATGGTTGTACATGACTTTACCTGATTTCATATGGCTTTACCTGGCTTCATCCGGATTGACATGGCTTCACTTGGCTTTACCTGGCTTCACTTGGTGACACGTGGCTTGGTTGTTGTCGTAACTTACATGAGTCTGGTTGTGCAATATATATTAAACCTGTTTATATTACTATTATAACTTGATTTGTCTGCATCATGTCTAGGGTGGATTCTGCGGAATACCACACCCGGATCCATACAAGAAACTGCTAGCGGTTTATAACTAGAGATTCACTTAGTACATGGCTAGAAAATTTTCTAGATTGCATACAGTCTCGGTTATTCATACTGTTATCTTAAGGAGTATCTAGTGGTTTATATTATAGCGTATCTTAAGTATTAAGTTGGTTGTGTGTATGGATATCCCGGACGGACTGCAGGGGCATGCGATCAGAAGGAACTCTAACATCGCGTTGCATTGTAAAGTTAGTAATTACGGATTGTGATAACCCTAGTTAGTTAAAGGTATCAAGCCGTACTTATGTGATTTACCGTAATTTATGGTTGATGGTTAGTCAAGGCTTTACATGATCACATTTACTTTTAGTACTTATTATTTTCTTATTGATTATCAGATCCTGATATGTCTCATTACAGGTTTTACAATATTTATTATCCTGAGATCATTTACATTCAGTCTTTACTTTCCAGTATTTTTATTGCTTGTGTTGTTGGTTTAAGTTCCTAGATTGGCTTCATTTGTGGTACTTGCTATTTGGGGGTTTGACCTCACTGGTTTTGTATGGCCAGATCCAGTAGCAGCATCAAAGGATCTTCCGTACTTTCCTGAGAATGGTGGCCACTAGGAGCACCAGACCGCTTGAGTGGGTTTTCTTACTTTCCCACTCTAATATACATTCTACTTTTGTTGGCGTTTAGCCATCGAATACGCGTTTAACTCGTGTTTTGGTTTGATCAGTTAGCCTACGGACAATAGCATGATTGACATATCCTAAGGTTGATCATGTATGACTCAGATTCTGACTAGTTTATTCATTTTGTGTTCACTAGCATCATGATCATATGTATATTATAGTTAGTGACGCTTTACTATTATATTTCAACTGATCTTACATCTTGTTATTATTTTTGTTATTCTTGTGATTGAGACACTAGGGTTCATTGGACCTAGGATTAACTGATGGTTTGTAGTAGTGACCCCTTATGTCTTACAGCTTCACCGTATATGATGATTATCAGAGTGCTCTAAGTATACGTAGCTGGTCTTGTCAGTCCCGTTCTCCAGTAATCTGGTTCTGGGACGTGACAGTTAGTGTATAACTTGTTACTTTTATCTTAAAATAAGAGTACTTCATGTAATAAACCAAAAAAATATGGGTGGTCAATGTAATTTTAAAAAAAAAGTAGAATATCCCGTGTTATAAATCAAAAATATATGAATAGTTAGTGTAAATAATTCTAAAATAAAAAGAAAAATCCGACAGTTCCTTTTAATTATCGTGTATGCAGGTAAGATTTTTTTTTTTAAAATATAGCTATAACAATTTTCAATTAAAATATATTTAAATTAATTTAATACGAGAGAATTTTTATTTTTTTTATATACATCACACTTGAAGGTGACTTTTATTTAAAGGAGCATAAAAAGGAGGGAAGGAAAAAAAAAAATATAGTCCGACGTGTCGGTAGGGGCGTGCCACGTACGCCTCTTCCATTTTAATGGAGTGGAGACAAAGAAAAAGGAAAGCGGAGCGAGAAATATCTCCTCCCTAACTTTTCTCCCTCTAGAAGCCTATTAACAAGAAGAAGCACCACCGAAACCCTAGAAACAAGAATCTCCCTACTCTCCTCTCCTCTCCTCCGATGTTCTCTCCGCCACTCGGCGCTGCGTAGAGGCTGGAGTCATTCGCAGACCCGATCCGAAACCCTAGCTATGGATCGTCTCCACAGAACTCGCGATTTCCGCGGCGGCGGATGAACCGGATCTCAGTCTCGTCCAGGTCGTAGCGAAAAGGTTGACAGCTTTAATCAGTTCTCTGGAGATCTTTGTTCGATTTCGGCGGGTTGGTTCCATTTTAGGTTTACTAATTTCGATTTTTTGTGGTGCTTGCTAGTGATCGGAGAGTATCTGTGTTGTACTGAAGGATTCATTTTTTGTTGTTGTGTGTGCATAATATATATTTTATTGGATTAGTAATGGATAAAGCTGTCATCTTTGGTGAATTAGTACTTAATTTCTATGAATAATGAGTTCTTTTTTATGATTTTAGTTGAATTTTGTCAATTGACTTGGGACAATTTGTAATTTTGAGTACCTTCTATTCTAATTAGAAGATATTTTTTTCAGGATTGCTTCCATTGTAGGTACCAATTTGGTTTTCTTCCGGTTTACAGGCTAAAATTAGTTCTTATAGATGATGTATGGAGGGATTTTCAATGGAGAAAGTTATGACTTTTAGTGAAGTACTTAATTTCTATGGTAAATGAATTTTTGAGGGTTTTAGTCTATTTAAATTAGAAAGATTTGTTTGAAGAGATTTTTTTTTTTTTTTCTAACAGACTTTACTGATTTATCACTCATCATTGCAGTAATTGTTACAGTTTAGTGATTTTTTTCGTGGGCCGAAGCTGGATTCACGCATATGTATTTTTCTTATTTTAATCCGCTTGAAATTAATGCTTGCTAGAGAATTATAACCTGGGTTGTTTGTGATACCATGTTAAAGTCTCTGCCACTTGCACAAAACTCCATTGTGTTGGTGAGGGTTAATATTAATATTACTCAACAATAGATTTGTAATTGATGTTAGATAAGGTAGCCGAGATGTCTATTATTATTTTATTTTGGAACTAGAGTACCTAGAGTTTCTTCCTCTGTTGATTTCTCTTTTGAAAATTTGTAGGATTCAGACTTGGTATCTTCCTTGCCAACCTGACTGTTTCATTGACAACTGCCCTTCCTTTTATATGAAAAATGGCCATTAATAGCAGGTAGGGAGGACCAGAAAGTTTGCCTCTTTGAAAATAGCATTGAACCTCTTTGCATAGTTGACTATAATTTCTACTCATCTGACCTATTAATTTATGTGGATAATTTCTACTCATCTGACCCAATATTCTCTCTCTTGAATTGTTTATTGCTATGTTGTAATTTTGGTATTGTGGATATTGATTCACATAATATAGTAAGGTTTTTCTTCCGTATCTACCATCTTTCCTCTTATCTGAATTAGACTAACTCATCTATTTATGGGTTTCTTTGGTTCGTAGAGTTTATGTATTATGTTAGATGACTCTCTCAGCACATTCAATTAAGAACTGAAACAGTATTTTGTGAAGTTTATTGGTATCAGTCCCGATTAAATTACCTGTTTTTTGAGAAATACTTCTTAAGCACCCTCTCAATTGTTTGCCTCTGTTTCTATGACATGTGGGCCATGGAAAAACTTTTGGTTACATGCACCACACATGACACACCTATCATAAAGACATGGACAGGTGATTGAGTAAAGTATCACTCTTTGTTTTTTACTTGGGGCTGATTGATTCATTTAGAAATGCTGAATTTTCCATTTGAATCTTCTTTGAATATCCCAGTTGTGACCAGTGTATTCTACATTTTGTGTACTGCACGACAGTTGGTTTGCTTCTTTAATGAACTAAATTTTTTATTTTTATTTATGTTATGTACAGGATCAGCTGTAGGTTGGCACTGCAATTTGATCTGAGAAGGTTGGGAGATACACTCTAGGGATTCGACGGCTTCCATCTGTAAATACACTTTGTTGTAGGAATTTTATGCGGTATTTTTGTTGTTGTATTTAAGAGTGTTTCTGTCACTTTACAGTCAGCATGGGGGCCAATTGTTGTGTACCTGTGAGGAATAAGCCCTCTCCCCACAGAATTAGTTGCGATGTTTCTAATCTTGTGAATGTTAGACACTCGCCATCATGGAGCTTTAGATGGGACAACCGGACTCATATTGAGGATATTATGGACAACACTTCTAGGTTTCCTCACCAGAACAGTGCCAACGTCAGCTCCGAATTTAAGAGCACAGCAAATACAGAAACTGAAGGACTATCAGATGGGGGAAGTTCTTCTGATGCTTTTCACATACCCAAATGGCGGAAGTCGCCAAGTAAAGTCGGGATTGCTGGAAGCTCCAAATTAATTCCTGCAGGTAAAATGCTTTAAGTATTTCTTCATATCATATGAATTCATAATTATTTCTAATTGGATGGAAGAATATGGCTTGAAGTTAACTGTTTGCTTAAGTATAACTGTGAACCTTATCAGTATTAAAAGTTTGCATAATGGGTGGTCTATTTCATAATTTTTAAGGTCTATTACAAAATTCTAAAATCTGTTAACTAAGTGATGCCAAGGAGTTTTAACTATGAACCTTCAATATAGCTTGTACATTGAAATTAAGTAGTTGCTCTTGTGGTGTGTGCTATTTGTTGTAAAGGAATACCCAACATAGATCATCCTGTGTAACATATATCAGACATTCATAGTCAGCTTATATGATTATCATCATAGTCCTTTTGAGAAGTTTGTCATCGAAGTCTCTTAGTGTACACTACTATACAATCCCATGACAAAACCTCAGAGAAGGCTTTAAGCCTTTTTCTTGCTTTTTTAGCGCAACCATATTTTGCCTTTTGCCTATTGAAATGGACAAAACATCCGAAGAAAAGATTAGGTATTCTGTCTGGATCTAATGATGATGCTGTTTGTTTCACCTGCAATTGGCTTGCATGTATTGCCATCTGCAAGCTGCAGCATGCAAGCATTTTTACTCTTAGCTGACGTGGGTTATTTTTTGCATGAGAAGTGAGGCTTATCTTAATTGCTTAATTGGATCCAGTGAAGAACATGCTTGGGAAGGATACAATCGTTAGCTCACTTCAAGTAAAAGATGGGAGTTGTCAAATTATGTAGGCATCTCCTTCACAGATTTGGTGATTTTGTTTTGTGGATCTGTTTTTTTGGTTCCTTTGCTTTATAAGGTGTGTATTAGTGCTGCAGTGCCAAGGTGTGAACTTTGACAAGAGAAGTGTGGCCAAAAGGCAAATGATCACCTCTTCTTGAAATTTGCATATGCCTATCATCTGATGCTTGGGATTACTCTTAAATTTTTATCGGTGTCAGAGAGAGATTTTGTCGTGCAAATTGCTTAGAGAGAGATGGTTGTCTTCAAATCTCGCCCCAGTTATTAGGGTCAGATAGGGGCGGAGCTAGACATTCCACTCCATGGGGGCGAAAAGTCTATAACATAAACTTGGCCCTAGTCTTGGGCCCTCTTCTTTTCCTCGGGCTGTGGGCAGACCTCGAGAGTAATTTAAAAAAAATTACATACCAAAATTTCATGGGGGAAGTGGACCCCTATGTTTACTATGTAGCTCCGCCCATGTCAGATATTATTATATCTCTAGCAATTAATTATAGCTAGGATTATGTCTGATGGTAGTACAGTGTCTTTTATGTAAGTTTTAGGTCTTTTGAGCCTCCTTCCTGACTATCAGTGCTTTTTGTTGAGTATGCCCTAACTGTCGGGGTTATTTTGTTCTAAATTGTTGCAATTTCCTAACCTTTTATAATATACACATTTTACTAATTGCTGACTAGTTACTATTTCTGGTGTACATCTTACTGTTACCACCTGTGGTATGCTGCTTTAATTGCTTCAATCGATTTAAAACATTTGAGACAGATAAAGCTTGCTGCTCTTGTTACATATGATGCAATTCATCTTAGCGTGTTATGCATCCCAGGTAATGGTTAGAGCTGTCATTTGGACCCAAAACCCGAGTCTGACCCGGTACCTGATCCGAAAATCATCCAATCCAGACACGAACCCGTCTTGAACGGGCATTGTTTGGGTCTAAAAGTTAGACCTGATTGATTTTTCGGTTCCAGACCACCTGTTTTTATACCCAACCCGGACCCAGACCCAGACCCAAGAACATGAGGTCTGAGTTGGGTAGTATATAACCTATCCGATCCGGACCCAGACCTGACCTGTTAATTAATTACCAAAAGTATTAGCTAACTAAATTACAAAATGAATAACCTACACCTTATTCAGCCGTCCTATCAAAACACTCCTGTTGATGAATGAATATTTTTTGCACATTGATAATTGTCCAACAATTAGACTTTCGTAGGATTTTTAAGTTAGAATTTTTTTGGGGTGTTTATAAACACTTGTGGCTTGTAGTGGTCTCTTGAAGGGTTTTGTTTTTCTATAGAAATTTAATTCTGGATGACAAATTTGTACTTGCCAATTATATTGATGTCTTTCATTTAACTCGTTAAGTAGGTATAATCATTGTGTTTTGTATATGAATATCTAACTATGATACATTTTGGAATTATTACTAATTTATGAACTTTCATTTTAGTAGCTTGATAATTTTGTTTTGTATGAATTTGTAACTGTGAGTTGTGAAACATTGGCAACTATTGTTGATTTGTTATAAATTTTGGATGCCAATATGCATGAGAGCTAAAAGATCAAACTTTATCCAGTATGTTGTCTTTCAACTTAATACCCGGACCTGCCCGGGACCCGATTGTACCCGAGCTGGACCCGATGTTATATGGGTAGGATTTTGGTAGTCATATAAATTTCGGACCCAGTGATGTGATTAGTCCAAAATTTAAAAGCAGCCAGGACCGGGACCCGACCTGATTAAATACTGGGTAGAATATGGGTCTAAAACCTGGACCGAGCTTAGAATGGATCCGGGTCTAGTACTACTTGGACCCGACCCGACCCGACCTGACCTGATAACAGGCCTAGTAGTGGTGAAAGCATCATGACATTACTACAGGAAGCTCCAATGCTGCCTGAACATGGGCTATATTCTCTCCTTCCGATCATTAGATGGAAAGCAACTACAGGCGGTCAGAATCAAATGAGTAGGTTTGTGCAGTTATAGTAATTTATAAATATGTAGTGGTGAAAATAGATCATATTATGAAATTGATCCTGAAAATAGCTTGTATGAATATCAGTTTGCAAAATATCATGATAGATGACATGTTACTCTTTAGACAATTATTGATAAGACAATTACAACACCAGGACTTTCCCCACTTTTATAGGTTTTTCATGTTAATTATGGTGTGCAGCTTGCTCAATATTACATATTGGTGCCTAATTGCACGTTAGACCCAAGAACATGGGATAAAGGATTTGTTATTGTTCTTGTAACTGCATGGCGGTGTGTATGTCTCATATAACTACTTGACATCCTTAGGTCCGGCAACTATCTAAACCATGTTGCTGGCTTTCTTTTCCATTCAAACAATTAATGTATACACTACCAATAATAGCCATTGTATTATTCTTGCTAATGCAGTTGAGTCGATCATTTTGTAAATACTTTGGAACTATATGCATATTAAGATTCTTTGGGATCTTATGATTTCTCACTTCCTTTCTTGATGTCTAATTTGTATTTCTGTCTCAGATCTAATGAATGGTGGCAATTCACCCCCTGAGGTTAGTCGGAGTATTACAGGCTTATTTCAGTGCATACATACAAATTATTGATCTTTTTACCAATATGAGCTATTAGTTTGACATTCCAATCTTCAATGACCTGGTAGGAAAAGTGCTACATTGAATCACCAGCTGTGGCAAGTGCTTCATATATGAAGCTCCCTATTTCTATTCCATATACTCCATCTTCCTCATCATGCAAAGCAGTGGGTCCCTCAACGTCCCAGAGCTGCTCTTTTCCATCCGACCCAACCTCATCCAGAAAGGCAGGTCGTTCCCCTGGTTACCAACTATCAAGGCATGTCTCTGATAGTAGAATTCCGTCTCTCAAGTCTTTGAACGAGAGTGGCAGCTGCTCTCCTGAAGGTAGGCAGTCTTTTGTGCTCTCTGTATGCAGCAATGACATGTCTGCTGGAGGATCGCAAGGTGGTTCATCTGATGGTTGGTCAATGAGAACATTCTCCGAACTTGTGGCAGCCTCCATCCAGAGAGATCGATGGTCGTTTGATAGCGAAAATGTTAGCTCCATCAATGGCAAGTTTCCAAGATCACCATCCCTGTCTGCTGATGTCGCCATTTGCAGAGTATGCTCGAAGCTATTAAAGGAGAAATCTCCATGGAGCGTCGAAAAGATAGTTTCTTCCAACGTGATCTCTGTAGCTGCCGTTCTGATCTGTGGACATGTGTACCATGCTGAATGCTTGGAAAGTATGACTTCAGAAGTTGATAGATATGACCCACCTTGCCCTGTCTGCGCTAATGGGGAGAACTTGGCACCGAAGTTATTGGGAAAAGCCGAACTGAAAGCGAAGAACAAAATCTCAAGGAGGGCCGTTGCAGACATTGATGTAGATGGGAATCTTGTATTTGATCATCATATAGCTGGGGGGAAGTGCCCTAGGATGGGAGCTAGTTCTAGCATGAAGGCATCTTTCACGAGGCCGTTCTTGAGGCGGCAATTCTCTTTTGGGTCACGACCACCACCGCCTACACGGTCAGTATCGGAGAGTGAGGCTACTAGGAAGAAGAAGGGATTCTGGGAAAGGTACAGGAGGGGTTGAAATAGGCCGAGCTGACTCTCCTCCAGCTCTGGTTCTTGTATTACTGGTATGAATACACAATATTATTTTGGGAAACTAGTCATCTTTAGCCAAATATCCTGTGCACCTCTAGTAAATCCAGCATTCTTTGTAACATCATATAGTAACTTACGTCATGCGTAACAGATTTGTTGGCTTATTTCGATAAAAATGCACCTTGGTGTTGAAAGAAAATGCAGTCAGGACAGTACCAGCTGAGGCCGTTGACCTGATAGTCTGAAGCAAGAAGAAAAAAAGTATCCAGATTTCTCGTGTTTTAAATTGGTTGTTTTATTTACTCTATAAAAGCAGGGGAGATTCAATATTAGTTCTATTTATCGCTGTAGTTCCCTGATGATGTAATATTTTCTGGTGGCTGGTATATATCATGTTAAAATAACAACATGAAGAATCTCTTGACTGACGATGTTCCTTGTGTAAACCAAATCTCTTAACTTGTAATTTTGTACAGATCCAGTTTTATATCTCTACTTCTTGAATTTCCAAAAAAAAAAAAAAAAATTTCCATGCAACAGATCGATTGCCTATTGCACTGATTCACAAAATTGGTTAAATCGCAAATGGATTGGATAGCTTCAGGAATGCTAGAATGGCAATGGCACCAAAGCAATACCAAGTATTCAAGTACAATGTCACTTTCATTTTATGAACATTTGGAAGAGAGATTTGAAGACGGATATAACCAGCTTGCACTAATTCTTTTGAAAATGTTCTCTTTTTTTCTTTACATAACATGGTCACTTCGAGTTGGTTTGCCATAGTATCCAGGAAGTGGAATTGCGTGATAAATAGAACAATTTTGACTTTCAAATGCTCTTAAACTCACTCCTCATTCTAGGACCACGAGATTAGAGAGATCTATAAGAAGAATGTTTGGTATAAATAACTCACTTCTTGGTCTGCTAGCGATTACCCCATCGGTGAGTTTCTTACACTATAGTCCGGTGAGCTTCTTCACTCTTAACAGCGTCGACGGAGGTCATAGTTTGAAGTAACCAATGCTTCACAGTAGGCTGCAAATTGGTGCTGCGCGCAGCAGCTGCATAGGGCTCGGCAATGAGTGGGTTGGAGGTGGCAGACAGTTGTTAGAGTTGCTTGCCTTTCCGGGGTCTTCTTGAATGTCTCCAAGAACTTCGGTTGTGACAGTCCCTTGAGCATTGACAACTGCATCATCATCTTCAATGTGTAAATTGGCATAACGACCTTGATCTTCCATTTCCTCAATGTGTCATCATCAGTTGGTGGTGTCCTTTCACTACCGCAGATCACATCCCATAGATCTTGTCCAACAAGATGGAACTCCATGTTTGTGCTCCAATTGTTGTTGTTACTAATAGCAGGACAGCCAAAGATTCTGCAACAACTCTGCAACAGCAACAAACTCCACAACCATCTCAACAAGTTAGTATCTCTATCCATATCCTTTGTCTTGTAGTCTATTTATAGACTGATTGTAAACTCAGAAAGACACAAGAAGAAATACCAAAACTACTCTTTATATTGTGCAATCCTTTATGGTATCAGAGCATATTGCCTCACCGCTCTAGATCCAAAGTCCTCTCTTCAATCTTCTTCCCACTATTACCAAAACTACTCCACCCTCCCTCACTCAACAATGGCGACTCATACCACCATCAACAACATTTCTCATTTTGTGTCCATCAAGCTGACCAAGGATAACTTCATCCTTTGGAAAAATGTCTTCGATCCGATCCGATCCGATCCGATCCGATCCTCACAAGCTACGATTTCAAGGGACATATAGATGGATCAAAGCCTTGTCCACTGCAATTTATCATTGACAAAAAAGACGAACCAACAACTGCCATTAATCCAGCCTATTCTGGCTGGGTTAAACAAGACCAAACTCTTATAATCTAGTTGAACGCTACTCTTTCTGAATCGGTCATTTCCTACACTGTTGGTTGCAAAACTGCAATGGCAGTCTGGATCACTTTGGAAAAACGCCTTGCAGCAGTTTCTCGCTCGCATACCATTCACCTCAAGTCTCAGGTGCAGAACATCACCAAAGGCGACAAACCTGTTTCAGAATATCTCCAAAACAGCAAGGAGCTGGTCGATAAACTCTCTGCAGCAGGCTACATCGTTGATGATGAAGATCATGTCCTCTACATGCTTCCTGGCCTTCCACAAGAGTACGATGCCTTTGTAACTTCCGTCACCATCATATCTGATATTACGACGGACAAAGTTCAGAATCTCCTCATCAGCGAGGAAACAAAGATTACCAACATAGCTCATGTGCTTTTGCAACATGACTCTTCTCCACACGCTTTGTACTCCAACTCCACTACAAATCGAAGAAGTCACACCTCCAACAACAAACCAACTCATATCAATCCCAACTACAAGGGAAAACTCTGAAACTACAACCCACACTATCAACCTCGCACCACCTCCTTCAACAACAACAACACATTTCGCCCCCACAGCAACTCTTCATCAGTGCTACCCATGTCCTCTTCAAAACCACTGTGCCAGATCTGCGACAAACCTGGTCACTCTGCACTCGATTGCTTTCAAAGGATGAACTATGCCTATGTCGGTCGTCATCCTCCTCAAAAATTTGCTGCCATGGTCGCTCAGTCCAACGAAGCTTCCGGGGATTGGATCGTTGACACCGGGGCAACACACTACATGACAAATGACCTCACCAACCTGTTTCTGCACTCTGGTCATTCAAGTAAAGACTTTGTGCAAATTGGCAATGGCAAAAAGCTTCCCATCTCCAACATTGGTAGCTCCATTCTCCACACACCCAACTCAAAATTTCTTCTTAACAATATTCTACATGTTCCATCACTTAAACACAATCTTTTATCTGTCCAAAAATTTGCTCATGACAATAAATGTTCTCTGACTTTCAATGACCACACTGTTTCTGTCAAGGACCAAGCATCGGGGAGAACTCTGTTGCAAGCACCAACTAGCTAGGGCCTCTACACCTTCCCACGCTCCTCATCACCACCTCTCAACCACTCCACTGCATTCACTGCAACAAGTTCCCTACTCCATCAACGTCTCGGTCATCCATCTCAAGCTGTTTTTCGTCGTATTCCTCAGCTAGATCTTTCTTTCCTTTCAATAAGAACTTTGCTCAGTTCATTGCACTGCATGTCGTCTCGACAAAAGCGTCAAACAACCATTCCCTCACTCACAATCCACCACGACTCGTCCACTTCAGCTGCTCCACTGCGACCTCTGGGGTCCCTCTCCAATCGCTTCTCATTCAGGCTACTGATACTATGCAGTGCTAGTAGATGATTTTTCCTGTTTTAGTATCAAAAATCAGACTTTTCTAACATATTTTCTGATTTTATTAATAAAATTGAACGTTCTCTCAATCTTAAACTTTGCACTTTTAGGTCGGATGGTGGTGGTGAATTCACCAACATTCGATTTGCAACTTTTCTTTCATCTCGAGGGGTGCTTCATCAATATAGCTGCCCACACACCCCGGAACAAAACGGGGTTGCAGAACGGAAACATCGTCACCTATTAGAAACTATTCGTACCTTATGGCCCACTCTGGAGCTCCTCCCAAATACTGGGTTGAAACTCTTCTCACAGCTTGCTACCTTATAAATCGAATGCCCACTACCTCTGCCAACAATCAAACACCTTATGCTCGGCTCTATAACAAAAATCCAAGTTACACACATCTCCGTGTGTTCGGATGCCTCTGTTTTCCTCATCTTAAAGCCTATGCCAAACATAAACTTGCATATCGTAGTACTCCTTGTGTTTTTCTTGGCTATGGTAGCAATTACAAAGGTTTTCGATGCCTTCATTTATCCACTGGAAGAGTCTACATGTCGAGACATGTTGTGTTCGATGAATTTCAGTTTCCCTTCTTTTCCATCACCCCAACAAACTTCACTCCTCCAATTCCAGAGAAAAGCTCTTCCATTATTGTTCCCATTATTCACACACCTCCTCTTCCTCATAATCCTCCACAAACTCCGACAAACTCAACTTTTTCTCCATCTCCAGATGTCTCCCACACTCCATCACACCACGTCTCACCACTTGATCAACATTCTCCAACCATTCCTACCCCCTCTCAATCCCCTTCTCCCACACCCAGTCCATCTCCAATTCCTACTCCACCTCCAGAACCACCAACCTCCTCTCCACAACAACCACCACTACTCATTCAACCTATCAACAAAACAAATACCCACTCTATGGTTACTCGATCGGGCAAAAGATGGAATACACAAACCTAAATGCTACCACTCCTCTCTTCATCCCCTCCCCTATGCTTTTATTGCCAATGCCTTACCACCAGTCCCTACATGTGTGACTCAAGCTCAAAAACATCCCCAATGGCGTGCAGCAATGGCCGAAGAAATCTCCGCCTTAATGGCATCCCAAACATGGACACTAGTCCCTCCACCTTCCCATCAAACAACTGTTGGTTGTAAATGGCTTTTTCGTATCAAACAGTGCTCTGATGGCTCCATAGATCGATTCAAAGCACGCCTCGTTGCCAAAGGTTTCCACCAGCAGCCAAGTGTTGATTTTGATGAAACATTCAGTCTGGTCGCCAAATCGACAACTATCAGATTAGTTCTTGCCGTTGCAACACAATTTCACTAGCCCATGAAGCAAATTAACGGGCAGAATGCATTCTTACATGGTTACTTGACTGAACCTGTCTACATGACTCAACCACCAGGATTCTATGATTTGTCCACACCTCACTATGTTTGCAAGCTTTCCAGATCCTTATATGGTTTAAAACAGGCTCCAAGGGCCTGGTATGATCGGCTCAAATCGACACTCTTCGAACTTGGCTTTCAGACATCGGCTTCCGACACTTCCCTCTTCACTCTACTCATCTCAACATCCATAACTATTGTCCTCATCTACGTCGACGATATCCTTCTCACTAGAAGCTCTACACAACAATGCGACACTTTAATCAGTACTTTGGCAAAGGCATTTCCCATCAAAGATCATGGGGTTGCTCGGTATTTCTTGGGCTTGGAATTACACCGAACACCTTCAGGGCTCTATATATCTCAATCAAAGTATATCTCTGGCCTTCTCCTTCGTTCCAAAATGGACGGTGCAAAGTCAGCGGGCTCCTCAGTTTTCTCCAGTCACAAACTCGACAAACACTCTGGCGATCCTCTTCAAGACCCCAATGAATACCGCTCACTGGTAGGTGCCCTTCAATATCTTACATGGACAAGACCAGAGATATCATTTGCTGTCAACCAAGCTTGTCAATACCTGCAATCACCCCGCAGCACTCATCTACTCGCTGTTAAGCACATTCTTCGGTATCTCAAAGGAACAGTCACTTTAAGTCTCTTCTATAAGAGAGGATCTCCCTCTCTAACTGCCTATAGTGATGCTGATTGGGCTGGTTCACTTGATGATCGCAGATCAACCACCGGCTACTGTGTATACTTGGGTCTGAATCCGATCTCTTGGAGTGCCAAGAAGCAACCAACTGTTGCAAGGAGCTCAACAGAGGCTGAATATCGCAGTCTTGCACGTACAACAGCAGAGATTTGTTGGATTACTTATTTTCTTCAAGATCTCCATGTTCAACTACCTTCTCCTCTCATTCTATATTGTAACAATCTCAGTGCTCTTGCTATCGCCACTAATCGAGTATTTCGTGCGCCCACTAAGAACATTGAAATCGACTACCACTTTATCCGGGAACTTATCACCCTCAAGAGGCTAGTGCTTCGCTATCTATGCTCTGCCGACCAAACCGCGGATATCTTCACCAAAGGCTTATCGACATCCCGTTTTCAGTTGTTGCTTTCCAAACTCAATAGCAGGACAGCCAAAGATTCTGCAAAATTCCTGCAACAAACAACCACCTGCAACAACTTTGCAACAAACTCCACAACCATCTCAACAAGTTAGCTAGTATCTCTATCCATATCCTGTCTTGTAGTCTATTTATAGACTGATTGTAAACTCAGAAAGACACAAAAGAAACTACTTGCAAATGCTCACACAATGACACAATACAAACTCGTACAAGGCTCTCACTAGTTCCTTGCTTTGCTTGCTTGCTTGCTACTTAGTTTTCAAATGGACAAGGTCATCCCTATTTACAGGGGAGGAGTGATAGCAAATAGAAATCAGTAAAAGAGTAAGACGACGGAAGAGAGGTAGAAGAATAAAAAAATTGTCTAATTTTTTTTAAATGTTTAACTTAATATGGAGAAAGTTTTAAATCAAGAATTAAAAATATGATAGAAATATCTAAGATGAAATTTGAGGTAAATAGTGAAAAAAAGTCAAAAATCGTAGAGAAACGCGTGAGTTCTTAATTTTTGGAACTCCTCAATGAAAGTCGTTTGGATTACTTACATCGTTGAGGACCTAAAAAAGTTCCTCTCGGTGCTTGAAAAATCGGACTGCACCGGACGGTCCAACCGGTTGTCTCGTGAACCGGTAGCTTTTTCGGACCGTGTCAATGTTGACCCACTGTTTTTTTCAAAATTTGGTTGTAATTAAATATTTTTGTAAAAAACAGGGTCCGAAAGGAATTGAATTTGGACCACTTAGATTAATCCAGTGGTTGGACTACTGATTGAACCAACTAGTTGAACCGGTTGACCCGATCCAGTTGCTTATACGGATTGATTTTCGGACCAATTTTTAAAACACTGATTATTTTAAAGAAAAACTAGGAGAGAAGAGGAGGAGAAAATTGATACTGATACTTCAACATGCCCTTGGGATATGACCAACATTGTGCAAACTCATTAGCTAAGCATTAATAATGCCAATTTAGAGTGGTTCTCTCGCACACAACAACATTCACATCAAAATACACTATTCCAAAGAGAGATCCTCCGCACTTCTTGGGGCACAGCCACCTCTTCCTTTCCTTTTTTAGCACATGTGCCACTCAACTGCTTCGTCAGATCACTCACATCCTTAACTGCCAACTCCTACAAATAACAAATCTCAACTAAGCCCATCTTAATTGCAACAACACGTACACAAATCCAAAAATCTCACGCTCATCATTCTTTTTTCGTCTTCCTCGAGGAGGAGGAGGAGGAGGAGGAGGAGAAAGCAAATGCTTCTGTAGCCAGGGCCGGTCCAGAAATAAGTTTGACAAAATTTCGGATTTAGACAATCTCTTCTACTTAGAACAATCTCAGGACCAGTGTGACCTGTAAGAGATCGGGATCGCAGATGATCTTCCAAGATACAAGAATCAGGATCAATGGCAACTAAAATTTGCTTCGAGTAGAACAATCCAACCTCTCAGACCGACCTTGTCTATAGCGACATATAAACGTAACAGAACACCTACATTATGGAAGGTGGTGGCGAAGGAACCAAGAGCAAGGACTCCTCCCCGGCGGCTCCTCCGACGCTGAAGAAGGGCCCGTGGACCGCCGAGGAGGACGCCATCCTCATCGAGCACGTGCGCAAGAACGGGGAGGGGAACTGGAACTCCGTGCAGCGCAGCACTGGCCTCGCCCGCTGCGGCAAGAGCTGCCGCCTCCGGTGGGCCAACCACCTCCGCCCCGACCTCAAGAAGGGGCAGCTGACCATGGAGGAGGAGGAGCTCGTGCTCCGCCTCCACGCCCAGCTCGGCAACAAGTGGGCCCGCATGGCCGCCCAGCTCCCCGGCCGCACCGACAACGAGATCAAGAACTACTGGAACACCCGCGTCAAGCGGCGCCAGCGCATCGGGATGCCGCTCTATCCTCCGACCGTCCTCCAGTGCCCCCGTCCCCCGCCTGTGTTCAATTCTACGATGACGTTTAGCCCTTTGTCGACGTCGGCGATGCAGCAGCTGGCAGAGGTGCCAAGAGGGGCGAAGAGGGCGAGGGAGGATGTCGACGGGATGATGATGACGATGTTCCGGTTCCCGGTGTCCCCGGGGCCGTCTGTCGTGCCTAGGATATGGCACACGGCGCCGTCGACACCAACGGGGAGGACAATGTTCGACTACGGCATCATGCCGCCGCCGATGACCCCGCCTATGCCTCCATCGATGGCTTATTCGAGCCACGTGCTGGACGGTGGGGGAGAGGTGGAGCTGATGGACAAGCTGCTGCGGGAGGAGGAGAGGAGGACCGGCAACATCAACAGCGGCAGCAGAGACCAGAAGAAGAAGAGTTCGGATCATCATGCATTGAATTGTGAAGGAGGAGAGGAGGCTTTCGTGGGGTTGGAGGAACTGGAGTACTGCCGCTCCAGTACTACTTTCCCTACTAATTACTACAGTCGTGAGTCTGATCATTTATGGATAGGCGACGATATGATACCGACACAGCAGCATGCGGCGGTGACGACACCGCCGGACTGGAACTACAGCGACGGAGGGCAGTCGGTCCTGACCAACGACGATCTCACAGTAGACCAGCACCAGCTCGCCTCCCCCTCGTCGCCGACCGCACCGGACTGGAACATCGCGTCCTGCCACTGGAACAGCATGCCCGAACTCGTCTAACGCGATCGATACCTACTATTATCAGTGTACCTAATTCTGACTGAGAAACTACTGTCAAACCTCAAAGTAGTAGAGGTGATCTTCATCAGTATCTACTGATGATACTTGTCGATAACTACCATGTATCTGGAAATGGTACTTTTATTTGTTACTAATTCTCCTCTCCTGCAGATCTTTTCATACAAACTCAATTTGACATGATAACAGAATTAAGCAAAAAAAAAACATACCAAGTTATAGCTATTCACATATGAACTTTAAATATGGTACTATTCACATATGAACAAATACCTAATCACGCAAAAATTCGCAGAAATATACAAAAACCCAAACAAAAAGTGTGTGCAACCAAAAACCTGCACCCTGTATAAGTAATAGCTGCTAATCCCACGTTCATACTCACTCTCTCAGCAATTTCCTAATAGCAGTTTAGTAAATATTTCTCGTTAGTGTGCTACTGCAACTCCACGGGTGAAAAGCTCCCGAGGAAAGGCCCAGCATCTCGGAGTATGAAGTAAGAAATCAAAGCACCAGTACCCATCATGCAAGCACTTAGAAAGAAGCAATTTGTAGCAGCTGACGAGCACCAACCGAGAAAGTTGGGCAATCCTTCTGTAACTCCTCGAAACCAACTCATGCCACCAGAATTTCTGAGGGGCCTGACTGGCCTCTTTCTCTGATTAGTAGTTTTTGCAGTCGTGTAGGCTGTTGTCGAAGCTTCTGAAAGCGTTTTGGGAATAATATTGTGCTGGTTCTCGTTGTAAGGATCAAGATGGACGCCTCTGTCGACAATCTCGATTGTTTTACTCAGAGACTTGCCATTCCTTGTCTCCATCTTGCTCACTTGGAGTTTGATCCTCTGTTGAGGCATTGCAGTAACAGGTTTCAATCTCCGCTGTCTCAATTGAATCTCTGCGTCCGAATTGTCGTTATTTGGAGCATATGCCGAGGCTATCTCCGTGCCATTGTTCACTTGAAAGAAACCATTATGGTGGTTTTCTGGAAGAGTACCAAAAGAATCTAAGCTTCCGATGTCCAAATCTCCGTATGCACCAAAGTTCTGATAATCAGATTGTAGCATACTAAACAGATTTTCCCCTGGAGATAGGAAGTATGAGTCTTCTGAAACTTCTGGAAGAAACGGATCCACAACCTCCTGCTTCAGAGCAGGAGAACCTCGTCCTGCCTGTGAAATCGCAAACAAAGGATGGATAACAGAGAATTAGCATCTTGTTTCAAATTTGGAGAAGATTTTTATGCATAAAGACGTCTCTTCGTCTTTCAAATTATTTTCAGTTAATATATACTGGTACATAAGTTTATCTTATGGGATAAAAGATGAAGACTACAAAATCCAAGAAATTTATATATACTGTGGAAATACAGAATGCATTGTCCACAACATGTTACATGTGAACTAGGTTGGACAGACACATAACACAATACAATACATTTTACATACAAACTAGGTTGGATAGGAACATACACGATGCACATTCAGAATGCAGCATTTGTTAAGAGAATAAGTTCACGACATGGTTATGACTATATATACACGTAAACACATATCTATATACCTATTAAGGCTATAATAATAATAATAGTGTGTGTGTGTGTGTGTGTGTATTACTCATGTTTTAAATAGTAGTGAGGTTCCAAAAAATTCTACGACCTATTCTAGAAGAAGTTTTACTTCATATCTGTTCTCTCTGGTACAAACAAGAAGAAGAGATCCCTTTGGAAACTAGTTATGGGCTGTCTCAAGGAAGTGTCATGCAGGACCCTAATATGGATCTCTTGAGGTATGTCCATGCAACATAGGCACACAAAAACCAACAAGTATCATGCACTTGGAATAGAGGCACTAGACTAGGTTGTGACTTGTGGGAGTTCCTGTTGCTAGTGATATAGAGGGGAGAACAATAAGAAATGAAACTAGAAGAAAGACATGCTTTACTGTAGAGATTCAAGCCTTCATATCTTCCTGCTTGTAGAAAGTGCCAACACCACCTGGTTAAATATTTTAGCTGAGAATATTCCGGTAACCTAGTATTTCTAACAATGTGGAAATTTTGACAAAAACTAAAGCGTGTTAAAAAATTTAATATAGTAATGAAGAAACGCCTAAAATTCACCAGCTTTTATGTGATGTAAAGAGTAATATTCGATTGCTATATATCAAACTGTAACTAAAAGTAAGCTTTATATTTGCACAATTTTCATGTTCAGTACAAAAGACAATCTAACCATAACTCAGTTATAAGTGCTTGTAACTATGCACCATACCTTGGGTTCAGTCTTGACTTCTGTAAGAGAAGAGATGGGAGGGAAGTTGGGATCGAAGAGTTCAGTAAACCATTTTTCAATGTCCTCTACATTTTCAGATGGACTTGAAGATTCCTTTGGAGCTACCACTGCAGTCATCTCTTCTGGCTGCTTTCCGCAGTTATCAACATCATCAGTCTGGGGGGAGATCTCACTCTCACCCTCAGACAGCCTCTTGGTAACACGACAGAGGACATAAGAACCCTGCAGCAAGATAGAGACAACATAGATGAATGCATGTCAAGTGCAAAAAGGTTTGGAGGAAGCGTCGTAAAACACTAAGAACATGGCCTAGTCCATTCTCTGGTGATGTTACTAAAGGGCCTAGTAACATATGGCATTGATTATCTATGATTTAAACGATACATTTAGGTTTATACTCGGTTCTCAACCCAAAAAGTCATCTAATTGAAGTGTGGGAACTACACTTGGTAAAAGAATTACCACAAAAGAACATTGGGTATACTTATTTTGCCATCTAGCTGGTTTCTAAAACAAGAAATCCATTGACTTTATATGGTGAGTGTTCAGACGGAATTTAACAATCCTAAGTCCCTTGTATCATGAAATTGGATTCACATTCAACTTTTTTAATTTGATATTTTTGAGATTCTCATATTCTGAGATCATAGTCGCAGAAAAAATGATCAATATTCAAAAACTTTCAAAGAGAACAAAAGAGCAAGACGACATCAACATGATTTGAAAATACAAACTCCTAACCCATCTCTCATAATCAGCTTTCCAATGAAAACTTTATAATTCATAGAAGGCTCAAAAGAAATTCAAACAACAAGTCATGGAGTGCTTTGTCCTGTCTATATTATCTCTTCTCGACAACTCCTTGAAGTTGATCGAAAGGGGCTATGATAAGGGAAACTGACTTCTGAAGGAATAAGGTGGGCACATTTCGTAAAGTATTTTTCATAAAGAAAGACGCTCGGCCTTGGACAAATCGTATTACTTTCTTCTATAATCTAACCAATGTAGGTCTTGCGCTAGTATGACAGGCCCATGTTACCAGAAGAAAGAATGACAATAACTGCTTCTAGATTTTCTTAGTTGATTTATACAGCACGCCAAATCCTCAATAAAGTGAAATAGATTACCTTCACATTAGGGGCAGCGTTACACTCATTCTCATTTAAATAATATTCATGCATGATCCATTCAGTACGCTTTCCCCAAGGAGGTCGACCTTCATGGAAAACCAGGGTTTTCTTTGTCCCTATGACCCGATTCTTAGACCTGATGCTTCGATCTTTACCGGTAGACTTCCAATATCCTGCTTCTGTTGCTCTATTTGCACGAGAACCATTGGGATACTTTTTGTCACGAGAAGTGAAGAAGTGCCACTTGCTATCTCTAGTGGGGACATGGCATCTCGCTGCAAAGTAGAACAAAGAAGAAAGAGTAAGATAAAAAAAAAGATTTAGGAACAGCTTCCATGAAATACAGCCTACCATTTTTTTTTACTTTAACTGAAGGTTCTAGGAACACCTTTCTAGAATACATAGTTGGCTATGATAGCCACCACCATTGTATTTAGATTTAGTGATATAAGATCCCTAAAAGATTCAAATTGTCTGACACAAGTAGTTATAGTGTGTGAACACATGCTGCAGATCAGATCACTGAGGATGTAACCCTCTTTTGAGAATGTTCAAGAAAAGAGACACCAATCTAGCCATGATATGTTTCATTGTGTTCAAGTCTTCTAGGATAAAATATAAATCCAATCGAAGGCATACAACTACTCCTTGGAATGCAAGAATTTTATCAATCTTCAGCAGTAATAGTAGTATTGATCCAAATGGAAGAAAATGATTCATGTCATCAAACCCAAAGCTTTGAAATGAAGGGTTTGTCACTAAGTTTTTCTTTCTTTATTGTGTATCATTTTTATGAGGTCACTTTAAGAGAAAAAATGATCACCAAATAGCAACTGTCATTTTGTTAAAGGCTATACCATGTATATTGTCTTAAGACGTGATTTTGATATATAAGTTATTCCTGTAAAACTCCAACAGCAACAAAGTCCTCAAATTAATTACCAGGTAAATCCCAAGGTTCATGCTTATAGATATCCACCTCTGGGATCACTTCAAAATCAATTTTCAGGCCATGAATTTTCCTCCTTAAATAATGAGAAACAAGTTCGACATCAGTTGGATGAAAACCAAATCCTGGTGGAAGAGAAAAAGCACTTAAAGTTTCCATCTCGTGAAAGATCTGTAAAATTGACAACAAACAACAACAAAAAAATAAACGGATCAGTGATAGAGAACTACTTCATATAAAGAACAACAATAACAAATAAGAATTACTTCGTACAACACAAAAAATAACTAATGTGGAAATGCCCCTTAATTGATCTTAGTTGTAGATAAATCTTCATGAAACGCATATGAGAAATTGCAGGAGATTTGTCATATATTTGATAATGTTATGGATACTTTTCCCAAGTGTGAAAAAAAAAATGTGGAATGAGAATTAAGATACCATATATAGTAATGCAACAAGGTTGTAGCAAATAACAATAGAGCAATGGTGCAATCTCCTGAAAATCAATAAACAAACTGAAGGAACAAAGCATAATTTCTAGCCAGCTGCTTTCCAAATTTTGGAGGTGGCTTCTCTTCTTCAGAAATGACAAGGTACAGGCTTCTGGCTCAACTAAGCTGGTCAAGTTGAAGAGAAGGTCCTCATATACATAACATTAAAGAAAAACAGTGAATCCTTCATGCCTTCACATACATGAACCCTATTTCTTCGTTTCTATTAACGACTATCTCCTTAGAAATTTAGCTCATTCCAAATTCATCTGCCATTTGGTCTACAACTCAGCCGAATAGCATCTTCAAATGCAATTCTATCGCTCCTAAGCGGCAGACACCAGTCTCCATTGCAGACATTCAAACCATATCCATGAGTATCCTCATCTTTCGTGAATGCACACATTTCCTATTCTATCTTCTCCCTTCTCCATCTCAGCATTATTCCAGCTAAACTCAACTTTCAGCCAGGGGAAGCGTAATGAAAAGGAAGGATAAAAATATACATAGGAAATAATTATAGAGACAATAACCAATTTAAGAGGTTCAACCACGGATGGCTCCAAATATAAAGCAAATAAAAGGAATAGGGATATAGCACACTACAAAAAAATAGTAAGCGTCTGGAAATGCTATACTCCCATGATTCTCATGATCAGTATGTTAGCGGTCAATAAAACAAATTAGCTCAGGGCATCAAATCGTTTGGGTCTTAAATTTTGCACATAAGACTTGAAGACTTTATTTCCGGGCAAAAGGGCTTAAAAAGAACAATAACCAGTCAACCAAACCCACAGCGTTGGGGTGCCGGTGGGGTAGGTTAACTGTCTATATGCATTATGCTCCCCGAATGGAACAAACTATGGTGCCCTAGATAGAAGAATGGCACTTAATTAGCTTCTAAACCTGCTTCATGATGGACGAATTGGTGCTAACCTAGTCTGGTTCAGATGTGTAGCTAAAGACATTCAACAATCTCTCTCACCACAGAACATTGTTTTAGATAGAAAAGATACCGAAAAGATCTATAACCTTATCGTTGAAGTCCCTAATTCGGCCATCTCGGGCTTACATATGCGGAAAAGCAGAGATGATAACAACAACAAAGTCCCAACAGCAGCAAACTAGGATGTGAGCAGTTATAGTAGCTTTAGTTTCCTAATTATGTAAAACTTAGTTTTTCCCCCTGGTTTAGGGTTTTACGCTACCTACATAAAAAGCTTATATTATGGAGTTGCAACCATATTTTTTATTAGCAACAAGTAGGGAGTTTTAGTCTCAAACTGATGGATTCCAATTTTCTGTGGATATTAGGGGTGCTTGTGCATTCTTAGTGTTTCTCTCTCAGCTACAATTCAAACAGTCTATTATCATCCCGTCTACAAATTCGCTCTATCATTATTTTCCATCTAATACTAAAAATTCATTACTAAAATTGGGAAAGGGTACCATCTCCCTATTGTCCATGACATGAACTAAACAACAATGTAATCTTCCAAATATCGCCAGTCTAGTTTAGTGTTCCGACATCAATTCCACTTATACATCACAATTTTCCATCGATCCATACATCGAATCCCCAAACTATCAAAAGCCCATCAATCCAACCACCAAATTAACACAAAGGTTAAGGAACCCAGTAGTACAAAAGCAAAGGAACCATCTTTCCATTGTCCGGAGCACAAAACTATACAACCCACTAAGCAAACATCAATAGACTCACAAATTCGCCACTATAATCGATTAAAGTATCGAGTGAGCATATCCAACGTCCATACCACTTCAAAAATCGCAACTTTCATTCGATCCAGCCATCGAACTGACCAACCCACCGATCAAATGGGCAAATAAACACCAATTCAATCACAAGCAAGTCGGAATCGAAGGGAGTATCGAGGAACCCTAACCTTTTTTCGGAGAGAGAGAGAGAGAGCGCCGGCGATCGGAAGAGAGAGAGAGAGAGAGTAGATGGGGCTGAGAGCAACTGCTACTTTCTTATGCAATAAGGAAAGCGCGTGGGCTCGAAGAAGACAGAGAAAGTCTCCATCTTTACGCCGGTCAATTTGGAGGGGGTGGAGTTACCGCGGAAACTTCGAAGAAGTTGAGGAATCGAGTATAAAAAACAAATAGGTCCGGTAATTGTGAAGAAGTGATACAGATAATATTTTAAATATTTCATTCATCATGCTATTACATATATATACATCAACATATTAATTTGGGACCTAAGTCATATGGTCAATTATCATAAATATAATTTAATACAATTTAATTTCAATATCCCAATCACCATATATAGCCAGCCAATCACCATATATAGCTAATCATCATAAATGTAATTTAATGATACAATTTAATCCCAATATCCCCTCCCCCTCAAGTTGGAGCATTCAAGTCACAAATGTCCAACTTACACAAAAGAAACTCAAATTTTCGTTTGTCCAAAGCTTTGGTGAAAACATCTGTCAGTTGCTCATCCGTTGGCACATGAGATGTGCGAATAACTCCAGCAAGAACACCATCCCTCAAAAAATGACAATCCACCTCAATGTGTTTGTGCTCATGGAAAACTGGATTCTGCACAAGATATAAAGCAGATTAACTATCACCAAATAAGTCCACAGCACACGAATGTTGCACCCCAAAACTGTCAAGCAACCACTTGAGCCACTTAAGCTCACACGTGGCCGCCGCCATCGCACGGTACTCTGCTTCGACCGAAGAACGGGACACCGTCACCTGTTTCTTCGTCTTCCAAGAGATGGACGAATCACCAAAAAAAATCAACCAACCAGACAAAGAACGTCGTGTGATGGGACAACTCGCCTAATCGGAATCACACCACCACCGGAGCCGCAAATCACAGTCAGAGCGAATAAGAATGCCTTGACCGGAACAACCCTTCAGATATCTAATGTAAACCCTCTGATTTTTCAAGATTTTTAAAACTGGATTTTTCGGAATTTTCTGAGATTTTTCGAAATTTTTGCTAATTAAAAATCAGGATATTTTGGTATTAAATAAAATTAAATGTTTTTAAAATATATTAAAATATTATGAAAATAATATTTTATGGTGTAAAATAAAATACTGGACTTAGGGTAATTTTCTGGAAATTTATTGGACCCCGAAAATATTTTTAAAGGCCCAAAAACTATTTTTAATAATTAATTTAAAATATCCAAAATAAACCGGGCTGAACTGGGTTCAAACCGGGATGAACCTGGTCCAACTGAACCCGACCGGCCGACCGCTCTAGCGGGTTGGGTCGGGTCCGCCCGACCGAACCCGCCACCCGCGAACCCGCCCGACCCGTTCCTCTACCCCCCCCTCCGCGCCTCGCCTGCCACGTGCCGCCCGCTCCGCACGGCCCCGCTGTAACGACCCGCTCCGCTCAACCCGGAGGGCCGATTCAAACGGCACAAGTGTAGCTATTCAACCCGCCTTGCTCAACGAAACGGCTCGTTCGATGCAAAGGCTTTCATGCTGGGATCTTCAATGGAGTCAGACTTAGGCTATCAGAGGCGCGTCCGGAGTCTCGCTCGACCGATGCGATACATCGCTAAGGTGGGTGGCCCCGGTGAACCTGTCTCTACTTAGCTGCACACTAAGAAAATGATTATCACATGCTAGTTTATGGGTGATAACCCTTGCATGCTAATAAAAGAGATGAACGCACATAGCTAAGGGGATAACCCCGCCTTATCATCGTATAGAACATGGAGATTTTACTTGCTATTTGCATAGTCGAGATTTCTGGGTTGGAATGTAGTAATTTCTTCATATATGCTGTAAAGTAGTGTGAGTTCATACTGAGGCGTTGCACCGCACGGAACATGACACAGGACAGAGTAAAATCATGTTGCATGCATAGACGAGGAAGGCTATCAAGTAGTCGTTCTGAGTCAGGAAATGGAAGGAAATGAATGTACTCGGGATATGCAGATCGCCGAGGCAGTCTCTAATCAGAGAGCTGCGTAAAGAAGAAAAGATCCGAGTGTAGTCCTCGGCAAGGATAAATCCGAGTGTAGTCCTCGGCAAGGATTGATCCGAGTGTAGTCCTCGGCTAGGATTGGAAGTTGGAGGAGTAGTTGCATGGTCACGGACAACTGGTTGCGCACCAGGTAGAGAGTCCTCGACACGATTGCTGAGGCATCCGAATCGTGTCGGCCCGGGAGGACGGAGTGCCAGTGTAGTCCTGGCGATACGCTAGCTGATGACTAGCGGGCGAGAGCGAGGCATCCAGCAAGGCTTGCTACCGACCTGGATGGGCGTCGACTCGTTAGACGGCTTGGAGGCCTAGCAAGGCTAGCAACCGAGCTGGGGAGGCGGCCGTCCATCGCAGTTATTGTCCAATATGGCTAACAGAGCCAGTGACCTTCATATAGATAAGTCATGTTTGCATAGCGGCTATCCGCACTGAGAAAAGGAGAAACGGGAAGGAGTGTGTTTGCACGACATTATGCATAATTAGAATGGATGCATGGTATCACACATAGTTCAAGTAAAATGGGTCTTATGAGGCAGAGGCACGGCATAACACTTGGGTTTTATAGTTGCTTCTGTTATTTTGTAGATAACTGTTTATATTGCTGCATATGACAGAGAAGGCCGAATGGTAAGAAATGGTAAGGTAAACTCAATTGTTCATAAATATGACACTCTTGAGCTGACACGGAGATTACTTTCTTTATATTGCCATGTAACTGATCCTAAGGCAAAAGAATAGAAAGACAACGGAATCGGTCGGTGCACATAACTAATGAACGTGCTTGTTTTGTGGCGTGGGCGAGAGGCCTCCCCACCAGTGCATTCAATGTACTGATACCCAACCAGTCTGCATGCAGGGTGCAGGGGGAACTCGTACGGATTCGGTGATCGCTATCGCAATGGGGCGCCGGACCGCACTTGGCGTCTTGGAGCGTGGCGCACGGACCTGGAGCTCGCATATATGAGACATAATGTATGGGAACATCATCATCCAGATCATTTGTGTTGGTTCTAAGCCTAAGGGCATATTCAGTGTAAGAGAGAGAGAGAGCATGAGCGATTTGTAATCTCGGCTTAGCGCCGCTTGTAATCTTTACTTCATATCAATAAAGAGCTTGATTTGGATTCAATACTTGTGTTCATTTTATGTTTCCGCTATGACGACTCTGTGAACTAGTTATCAACGGCCGTTTCGGTATTTGCCTTGCGCGGGCGCAACCCCAGGCTCGCGCGGCATCGCGTCTCGATGGAAACGTACGTCCCGCGGGAGCGCTGGCGCGGTGATTCGTGCCTAGCGGGGACGGCCGATTCCTGCGGGAGATCGGGGCGTGACACCCGCACCCCACGACCCCGACTTCGGTGCCGCCTCCCCCGGCCACCCCCGGCTCCCCTCCACCTATAAAACCCATTCTTCCCTCTCCCTCCGGCCATCCCTCCACCACCCAGACCCCGCTGTGCCGCCTGTCGCAGCTGACCTCGCCGCGCGCCGCCACCGTCCCGCTGCCCTAGCTCCGCCGACGCGCCGCCTCGCCCAGCCCCCTCCCTCCTCCTTCCTCCACCCCAGCAAGCCGCAGCAGCAGCTGCTCCGGCTAAGGCAGCCCCCGCCGTCCCCCGCCCGCTCCGACGCGCCGCCGCCGACGCCCTCGGCCACCTCCGACGACCCCGGCCCTAGCCGCAGCGCCGCCAAGCTCCGGCCAGCAGCCCGAATCCCTAACCCTAGGGCAGACACGATCAGGACACGGACACTTCGTGTCGACGCGGACACAAAAACTCAATTTTTCGGAGCTCTGTTCAGGTACCCGTTTCTCTCTGCTCGTTGACCCGATTTCGATTCCGTCTGTTGCATCGTGAACCCTGCATGACCCTCTCGGTGCCCATGCAACCCGCTCGGTGCATCGCGTCCTGTGGCGATCGCGAACCGCGATCCAAAAACAGGAAAAACAACGCCCTGTTTTACCCCGGAACTGAGTACGTCCTGCCAAACGGGACGACTTGGTCGCACACGGTCTTTACCGATACATGCGCGCCGTTGATACGGACGTACGGAATTTCGCAGAAGTTGATTTGGATGTGCGTGCACACCGGAATCAACGCGTATCCGCGGACACCGTCCCGTATCTGTCAGTTCTGGAGCGCATCGTAACTTTATGTACACATGTCGGATCGAAACGAAACTTACGCCATCGGACTCGTAGCGATACGCTGGTCCTGTGACCCAAGTTTGGTTCGATTCTGAGAACGTTGACAAAATCGGGTGTCGTAGGCCCCACAGGCTCCACTTGACGGGCGATTTTGTGACCGGCTCATCGGAATCCAATTCTGGAAGTTTCGTTGGGTTCGTATCATCGTTCTGGACCTGTTGACACTAAGTTTGACGAATTTAGAGACCTTTGTCCCTGACACATTTTTCGGTGCGAAGCGGGCCACATGTGGACCCCGCTCTGACCCAAAATTGTTATTTTTGTCCTTGTCTCCAAATTGGACTCAAGGACATACGTTTCTAGCTATTTGATATTTTTTGAATCTGATGGTAATGTTTGTTTCAGCATCCGGAGACGTTCCTGGAGATTTCACGAATACCAGAGCTACAATTGGAGCCGGAACCCCAGGCAAGTGTACCTTGCCAAACCTTGCAGCTTTGCTACTCATTTCCTTGACTTATTTATACATCAGTGGGCAAGTGTACCTTGCCAAACTTGCAGTGATTCCTGTTATAGTACTTTGCTTGAGTTCTTGTATATACATATATAATCTTGATTTAACTGTTCAACCCAGGACCGAGTGACTTTACTTAGCGTCCGATTAATAGTCGGGTGCCAACCCCGTACGCGGAGTTGGATAACGTCACATAGAGATGGATATCGAGACCTTATGTATTCTCGTGCTTGTTTTATCAAGTGCATCATAACCCAGGACACCTGACACTATTCATGAGACAGAGTCTTCCTGAGACATTCATGGTGATTCTGTATAGGATACAGGTTTCATGACATATTCTTTACATATATGCTTAGAGCTTATTATGACTTGCTGCATTAGATATGATCTTGTGTGACATGGACATGGGGCCACATGGACATGAGACGTGTGATTACATTGGGTGGGGAGAGACACACAGGCTACAGGCTGATCATATATATATATATGAAATCCCTATTATTGTGAGGCACAAGACTCTAAACCCGAGCTTGGCCCTTTACGTGTTATTACTACTACCGGCTCCCCGACACAGAGCTTGTAGCGGCTTCAGCCTGAGTTCTAGTGATGCTCTCAACTTGAATTTATCACTTCGCTGGTTACATAGTTTACCCTATTGTTTATTTATTGCTGCACTGCTTATTTATTTTGGCTTGAGTTATTTTGTACCTTGCTATGTCCCCTGAGGACCTGGATCTGGATTATGTCCCCAGGTATAGCCGAAGAGATCCATCCAGAGATATACTGTACAGGAGCACTTCCAGGAGCTGTACCAGAACCTGAGAACGAGATCGTGCCAGAGGACTTCTCCTGAGCATTGGTTTTATATAGTCAGTTATTTCTGTTTCTATTTCCAGTTCCTTTATTTCCTGTCTATTTGCTTTGATGTAACAGACTTATTCTTGGGTTGTTCCCGATACACTCTTGTTGAGATATGCTAGTTATTTTTACTTGCATTTATTCTGGCTTTTGATCTGTGTTTATATTCTGTGGATGAGATTAGAATAGACTGTGACTTGTAACATCAGACCTACTTATTGTTGTACTATAGCTTAAGTATGCCCTGATGGATCCATTAAATTGGGTTGTCCATCGGTGCGTACTGCTGGCCATTGCCACGTGTCCAGTCCCTCGGTATTTTGGGACTAGGGCGTGACATGGTTTTTGTGGTGGCCCATGCAGGTCTACGACTAAATTGTTCGGTTTTAACTTAGGGACCGAACAGGCCTGCAATAAGAATATGATAAGTTTTAGGATCTCATCCACTTGCTTGAATCATTCTTGGTCTCTATATCAACTTCAAAAATAATTTACTTGCAACCTGCCTTGATTCTTCTATACGCTTCTTATAGTTTATTTTAGATGCAGGGCAATGGATTCACAAGCGTGCGACGAGACTCCCGCAGGAACACCACAAACTACAGGTGTCACCTATGACGACAAAGTGACACCAGTCGGTGGAGTTCCATCAACTCAACAGAGCCAGCAGGCAGGTCAACCTACATCCAGATTCCGGCGTGATGACATCCCACCTCCGCCGCAGTTCGTTCCACCAATGCCCGTATTCCCACAAGGACAGTTGATTGACGGGCAACAGATATTCCAACTGATCTACGCGATGATGCAAGCCCAGCAACAAGTCCAACCGAGGCTCAGCGTCGCGAGGCTGATTACTTGAGGAACAGCATAGTAACTACACTGGAGCAGGCCAACCTACCAGCTCGACGGCCATCGACGGGCTCTATCACCGATTTCCGCCAACTGAAGCCCCACACTTTTTCTGGCAAGGAGGAGCCCACAGAAGTTCATGAATGGCTCACCAACATTCGGCATCAACTAGAAGCAGCTGAGCTTCCCCGGAAACGCTGGATGACTGCCGTCAGAATGCAATTGACGGACAATGCTCATCACTGGTGGCTATCCGAGGAGACACGGCTCGGACCAGACCGAGTTACTTGGGAGGAGTTCTCCAGACTCTTCCAGGAGATGTACATTACAGCCATCGCTCGATCAGAACTTCGGGACAATTTCAATCGCCTCACTCAGGATACTATGACGGTGGAAGAGTACAACGCTGAGTTTATTCGTCTAAGTCGCTTTGCCCCAACATTGATCCCGACAGAAGAAGAGAAGGCCGAGAAGTTCTTCGACGGATTAAACTTCGAGCTACAGAAACTAATTGGATCCGTCGCACCAACATCTTACTCGGACGTCCTTGCTGCGGCTCGACGCATGGAGCGCGTCACCAGGAGAGAAACCAGTCTGAAGAGGCCTTCCCCCTCGGCAACATCCAGAGCACCACAAGAAGAAGCTGCAAAGAGACCTCACCAACAGCAGAAAGCATCTACACCACAAGTGATAGTCCTTTCTACTTGTCACTACTGTGGCAAAGCAGGCCATCTCGCCAAGGAATGCCGACGCAGATTAGGATTGTGTTTAGCATGCGGATCCCGTCAGCATTCGGTAAGGGATTGCACTCAACGTGGAGAAGGAGCACCAAGGACAAACCAGCAAGCTCTACCAGCACCGGGAGGACATCAACCAAGGCCACCCGTGGCACCTCAAGCAGCACCCTTCCAGCAAGCCCAGCAACAGCAGAGGGCACTACCTCAAGGACGCGGACAAGCTTACGCGATGACTTTGGAGGACGCGCAGACTCTTGGAGTAGCTAATGCGCGTAAGTGATTTGTAGATACCGTTTCTAGTATTGTTTAACTCGTGCCTGTTGGTTCGTGACCTTAGCACCAACCTAGTAATTTGCAACTTGTTAATAATGACCTAGTTTTTCTAAAAAGTTGTAGTTCTCTTGCTTTAACTAGATTTTTACTCAGAAAAGTGCATAACTTTCATTCTTAGGGAAACGATATTTCCCTAAGTGTCTTGTGATGTATTTTCGAACAATACTTGCAATCGTGTCATCTTTGTTGACCGGTTATTCTTTGATTGCGAGGACGCAATCCTCTTAAGAGGAGTAGATTGTAAACCCTCTGATTTTTCAAGATTTTTAAAACTGGATTTTTCGGATTTTTCTGGGATTTTTCGGGAATTTTTGCTAATTAAAAAATTAGGGTATTTTGGCATTATATAAAATTAAATTTTTTTAAAATATATTAAAATATTATAAAAAAAATATTTTATAGTGTAAAATAAAATATTGGACTTAGGGTAATTTTCTGGGAATTTATTGGACCCCAAAAACATTTTTAAAGGCCCAAAAACTATTTTTAAATAATTAATTTAAAATACCCAAAATAAACCGGGCTGAACCGGGTTCAAATCGGGCTGAACCGGCCTGAACCCGGTCCAGCTGAACCCGACCGGCCGATCGCCCTAGCGGGTCGGGTCGGGTCGGGTCCGCCCGACCGAACCCGCCACCCGCGAACCCGCCCGACCCGTTCCTCTTCCCCCCCCCCCCCCGATCGGCTGTGCCCGCTTCCTCCGCCACCCACCGTGCCTCGCCGGCCACGCGCCGCCCGCTCCGCACGGCCCCGCACCCCACGACCACGACTTCGGCGTCGCCTCCCCCAGCTCCCCTCCACCTATAAAACCCCTTCTCCCCTCTCCCTCCGGCCATCCCTCCACCACCCAGACCCCGCTGCGCCACCTCCCGCCGCTGACCTCGCCGCGCGCCGCCCCGCTGCCCTAGCTCCGCCGACGCGCCGCCTCGCCCAGCCCCCTCTCCTCCTCCTTCCTCCTACTTCCTCCACCCCAGCAAGCCGCAGCAGCAGCTGCTACGGCGAAGGCAGCCGCCGCCGTCCCCCGCCCGCTCCGGCGGGCCGCCGCCGACGCCCTCGGCCACCTCCGACGACCCCGGCCCTAGCCGCAGCGCCGCCAAGCTCCGGCCAGCAGCCCAAATCCCTAACCCTAGGGCAGACACGGTCAGGACACGGACACTTCGTGTCGACGCGGACATGAAAACTCGGTTTTTCGTAGCTCTGTTCAGGTACCCGTTTCACTCTGCTCGTTGACCCGATTTCGATTCCGTCTGTTGCATCGCGAACCCTGCGTGACCCTCTCGATGCATCGCGTATCCGTGGCGATCGTGAACCGCGATCTAAAAAAGGAAAAACAACGCCCTGTTTCACCCCGGAACTGAGTACGCCCCGCCAAACGGGATGACTTGGTCGCACGCGGTCTTCACCGATACGTGCGCGCCATTGATACGGACGTGCAGGATTTCGCAGAAGTTGATTTGGATGTGCGTGCACACCGGAATCAACGCGTATCCGCAGACACCGTCCCGTATCCGTCAGTTCTGGAGCGCGTCGTAACTTTGTGTACACACGTCGGATCGAAACAAAACTTGCGCCATCGAACTCGTAGCGATACGCTGGTCCTGTGACCCAAGTTTGGTTCGATTCTGAAAATGTTGACAAAATTGCGTGTCGTAGGCCCCACAGGCTCCACTTGAGCAGCCGCCTCCGGCCGTCCCTCCGCTCCGACGCCGCCCTCGACCCCGATAGCAGCCGACGAGCCGCCCCAGCCCCTCTCCGGCGCGCCTCCGGCTGGCCACCCGTCACAGCGTCCAGGGAACCCTAACCCTAATTCCAAATTCCCTGTGTCGGCGTGTCGGACACGACACGGACACGAGAAATTCTAGTTTCTCGAGCCCTGTTCAGGTACGTGTAACTTTCTCCTCGCTGCCCCATTTTCAATTCCATAAATTGTAATGCGTAGCCTGTATGACCCTCTCGGTGTCCGGACAAACCGCTCGGGGCATCGCGTCCTGTGGTGATCGCACACCGCGATCCAAAAACAGGAAAAATCAGACCCTGTTTCACCCCGGAACTGAGTACGCCCCGCCAAACGGGACGACTTGGTCGCGTGCGGTCTTCACAGATACGTGCGCGCCGTCGATACGGACGTGTGGGATTTCGCGGAAGCTGATTCGGGTGTGCGTGCACACCGGAATCAACGCGTATCCGCGGACATCGCCCAGCATCCGACTTTTCTACAATTCATCCCAACTTTGCGTACACACGTCGGATCGAGACGAAACTTGCGCCATCAGACTCGTAGCGATACGCTGGTCCTGTGGGTCAAGTTTGGTTCGATTCTGAGAACGTTGACGAAATCGCGTGTCGTGGGCCCCACAGGCCCCGCTCGACGGGCGATTTCGTGATCGGCTCATCGGAATTCAATTCTGAAATTTCCGTTGGGTTCGTATCAGCGTTTCTGACCTGTGGACACTAAGTTTCTTAAATTTGGAGACCGTTGACCCTGACACGTTTTTCGGTGCAAAGCGGGCCCACATACGGACCCCGTTTTGACCCGAAATTACCGTTTTTGCCCTTGTCTCCAAATTGGACTCAAGGACAGGCGTTTCTAGCTATTTGATATCTTCTGAGCATGATGGTAATGTTTATTTCAGCATCCGGACTCATCTCTGGAAATTTCTCCGAGACATAACTGTAATTGGATCCAAACATCAGGCAAGTACCTGCACTTCAAGTTTAATCTTTATATTGTGATAATTAATTTCTTGCTCTACTAATACCATTGATGATTACACGTAGTGTTAGAATACTGGATTTCATGTCTTGAATACTGGAGTTCATGTCTTATTTTTTATGTCGGGTGGGAGAATACTAGAAGGCATGTAGTTTACCCTTTCCCTTGCCGTGACTAATAGCTGTTGGTACGCGACTGTACCCTCAGCCGGATCTCGATTATTCGTGTTTAATAGCCGTCTATGACGGCCAGATTAGCCTTATAAACCCCTACATGCCAACTATGTATTCTAAAATAAACACAAGTTCGCACACATAGATTCTTGTCTTGTTGCAGTTCCTGTTGTCTTATTGTAGTTTTATTTCCTGTCTCATATTATTCCTGTTTACTCATATTCCTGTTTATAGCATTAACTCTTAGTTATTGTTGCTTCTTTTATGCATATTCTCAATATGATACTTAGTCAGTTTCTTTTCTAATTGTCATAAATATTTAGTTTAATCTTGTTGTGCATTGTGTACTTTGCTCCTTTCCTGACTGGATCCGTTGATTTAGGCGATGATGAGGACTTTGCCCCTACCTATTATGGCCCCTATGAGGGAGCAGATGAGACATATGAGGAGCCAGTTCCCACCCAGGAGACTACTTCTGTGGATTAGTTAGCAGTAGCTATTTTTGTTCTTTATCTTAGTAATCGGGTTTGTCCCCGATTTTATTTCTGGATTCTGTATTAAACATTTGATCTATTGTCACATTTATTCATTTGAAATCTTAGCATTCCTTTTCCTGTTATTATCTTTGCCTATTTCATTAATTGTGAATGAGCTAGATTTATTTAATTGTGGATATGACCTAGACAGCGTACTACCGCCGACTCTGCGGCATAGGCTGGACGTAACCACGTACTCGTGACACGTAATATTTGTTTCAGCATCCGAAGACGTTCCTGGAGATTTCACGAATACCAGAGCTACAATTGGAGCCGGAACCCCAGGCAAGTGTACCTTGCCAAATCCTGCAGCTTTGCTACTCATTTCCTTGACTTATTTATACATCAGTGGGCAAGTGTACCTTGCCAAACTCGTAATGATTCCTGTTATAGTACTTTGCTTGAGTTCTTGTATATACATATATAATCTTGATTTAACTGTTCAACCCAGGACCGAGTGACTTTACTTAGCGTCCGATTAATAGTCGGGTGCCAACCCCGTACGCGGAGTTGGGTAACGTCACATAGAGATGGATATCGAGACCCTATGTATTCTCGTGCTTGTTTTATCAAGTGCATCATAACCCAGGACACTTGATACTATTCATGAGACAGAGTCTTCCTGAGACATTCATGGTGATTCTGTATAGGATACATGTTTCATGACATATTCTTTACATATATGCTTAGAGCTTATTATGACTTGCTGCATTAGATATGATCTTGCGTGACATGGACATGGGGCCACATGGACATGAGACGTATGATTACATTGGGTGGGGAGAGACACACAGGCTACAGGCTGATCATATATATATATGAAACCCCTATTATTGTGAGGCACAAGACTCTAAACCCGAACTTGGCCCTTTACGTGTTATTACTGCTACCGGCTCCCCGACACAGAGCTTGTAGCGGCTTCATCCTGAGTTCTAGTGATGCTCTCAACTTGCATTTATCACTTCGCTGGTTACATAGCTTACCCTATTGTTTATTTATTGCTGCACTGCTTATTTATTTTGGCTTGAGTTATTTTGTACCTTGCTATGTTCCCTGAGGACCTGGATCTGGATTATGTCCCCAAGTATAGCCGAAGAGATCCATCCAGAGATATACTGTACATGAGCACTTCCAGGAGCTGTACCAGAACCTGAGAACGAGATCGTGCCAGAGGACTTCTCCTGAGCATTGGTTTTATATAGTCAGTTATTTCTGTTTCTATTTCCAGTTCCTTTATTCCCTGTCTATTTGCTTTGATGTATCAGACTTGTTCTCGGATTGTTCACAGAGACACTTTTATTGAGATTTGTTAGTTATTTCTATTTGCATTATTCTGGCATTTAATCTGTGATTATCTGTTGTGGATGAGATTAGTATAGACTGTAACTTGTATCATTTGTTCTATTTATTGTTATACCACAGCTTAAGCATGCCCTGATGGATCCATTAAATTGGGTTGTCCATCGGTGCGTGCTGCTGGCCATTGCCACATGTCCAGTCCCTCGATATTTTGGGACTGGGGCGTGACATCTAACAACCCTCAAAGCCGCATCCCAATGATCACGCCGGAGCTCATGCATAAACTGCGACAAGATGTGAACAACATAAGCCAAATCCGGCCGACTAAACGAAAGATAAATCAGCCGTCCCACAAGCCGTTGATATGCTTCCCCATCAGACAAAAGTGGACTTGTAGAGCGTGCCAGTTGATGATGATGTTCTATGGAAAAGTTTGCGGGTTTCGTCCCCAAGAATCATGTCTCAGAGATAATGTCAAGTGTATATTTTCGTTGATAAAAAAAAAATACCTTACGCACTTCGAGCTACCTCAACACCAAGAATAAACTTCAACGCCCCAAGGTCCTTCATGTGAAAGCATGTACTCAAATAATTCTTAAATTACATTTATGGTGATTGGCTGGCTATATATGGTGATTGAGGTATTGGGATTAAATTATATTAAATTATATTTATGGTGATTTGTCATGTGACTGAGGTCCCAAGTTGATATGTGGATGTATATATATGTAATATCATGATGAATGAAATACCTATAATATTATCTCCTGTCACTTCTTCACATGGTATCAGAGCCTGACGACTAGGGCACGTTTTCTTCGAGCGGCAGCGGTGACGGTATGTTGAGCGGCGATGGCGGCGGAACTTCTACGTCGGCGGCATCGCGGATCAATCCAATATCCCCGTATTACCTTGGTTCTAATGACAATCTGGGTAATACAATTACAAAAGTGGTATTTCGTGGGGAGAATTATGAGGAATGGTCGAGATCTATTCGACTTTCTCTACGGGCTCGACAAAAATTTGGGTTTGTTCATGGGTCTATCAATAAACCTTCGGAGAAGGATCAATTGGAGGATTGGTATTGCGTCCAATCGACGCTTGTGCAGTGGATTTTGCATACTATCGACGCTTCAATATTATACTTTGAGGAGGCAAAACCACAATGGGATTCGCTCAATGTCCGATTTAGCGAACATGTAGCTGGTGGTGGACGTGGACGGGGTACGAAAGTGCGTACAGCGGTGGCAGAACGTGGCTTCGTTGCTGCACAGTCGCGGATGGCAGATGATGGTACAGGCGGCGGCGGTGTGCCGGGATTGACTCCGGACCAATTATAACAAGTTATTTCTATGCTTGGTAATTCTTCGGCCAAATCTCCGGAGGATCATATGGTGGATAAGTCTATTGCACCTTGGATTATTGATATAGGCACTTCGAATCATGTTACGAGAAATTTGAATTTATTGTCGGGGGTGACAGCAATGGAGGAGTCTCCGGTTGGACTCCCGGACGGACGGACTGTGGTTGCCTCTTGCTGCGGGCGTGTTGCTCTTGCACCAGGCATGGTTCTCACGAATGTTCTATTCTTACCTCAATTATATTACAATTTAGTTTATGTGGCCCATCTTATTGATGATATAAATTGTGTTGTACAATTCACTAAAAATTTATTCGTGATACAGGACCCCAGTTTGAGGACCCTGATTGGCGTTGGTGAACGGCGGGACGGACTACTACTTTCGTATTGTACCGAAGACTTAGGCCTTGGCAGTGACTGAGACGACTTCTCTGGACATTTGGCATCATCGACTTGGGCATCCTGTCACCACCCCATTTCTAGAGCCGGGTATTTTTGTAAACCCCCAGATTTTACAAGAATTTTAAATTGAGATTTTTCACAATTTTCTAGAATTTTTTGGGAATTTTTCTGTAATTAAAATCAGGATTTTAATTATTAAATAATTTTTAATTATTAATAAATAATATTAAAATATTATGGAAATAACATTTTTGGGTGTAAAATGAAAAACTGGACTTAAGATAATTTTTCTGGAATTTATTGGGCCCCGGACCTAATTTAAAACACCTAAAAACTATTTATTTATTTGTTAATTAATTATTATTATTAATTATTATTATTATTATTATTATTATTATTATTATTATTATTATTTGTTTAAACCAGCCCGGCCCAGCCCGTAAACCGGCCCAGCACCCTGGCCCATTGGGCCCAGCCCAGCCCCGCGGCCCAGCCTGACTTACCGGGTCGGGTCGGGTCAGCCAGACCTGATCCGCCGCCGCCCGACCCGGCTGACCCGTCTCCTCCGCACGATCCGTTCCCCCGCTCCGGCGCCGCATTTTTCGCCGCCTCCGGCGGCCGGCCCCCCCCCCCACGACCCCCTCTTCCGCCCCGCCCGGCCTCGACGACACGTCCTTCGCCTTCTCCGGCCGCCCAGACCTCCCTCTCCGCCTATAAAAGCCCCCAGGCCCCTCGACTCCGGCCATCCCTCCCCCAGAACTCTACCCGCCGCTCCGCCGCTCACCGCCACCCTCGCCAGCGCCGTGCCCAGCTCCGCTCCGCCTAGCCCCGCCGTCCTCCTCTCCTCTAGCACCTCGCCACCGCCGCAGAACCGCCTCGGCCTCCCCTCTCCTTCCTCCTCCGACTCGAGCAGCCGCCTCCGGCCGTCCCTCCGCTCCGACGCCGCCCTCGACCCCGACAGCAGCCGACGAGCCGCCCCAGCCCCTCTCCGGCGCACCTCCGGCCGGCCACCCGCCGCAGCGTCCAGGGAACCCTAACCCTAATTCCCAATTCCCTGTGTCGGCGTGTCGGACACGACACGGACACGAGAAATCCTAGTTTCTCGAGCCCTGTTTAGGTACGTGTAACTTTCTCCTCGCTGCCCCCGTTTTCAATTCTGTAAATTGCGTTGCGAAGCCTGTATGACCCTCTCGGTGTCCGGACAAACCGCTCGGGGGCATCGCGTCCTGTGGTGATCGTACACCGCGATCCAAAAACAGGAAAAACAACGACCCGATTCACCCCGGAACTGGGTACGCCCCACCAAACGGGATGACTTGGTCGCGCGCGGTCTTCACAGATACGTGCGCGTCATTGATACGGACGTGTGGAATTTCACGAAAGTCGATTCGGGTGTACGTGCACACCGGGATCAACGCGTATCCGCGGACAACGCCCCATATCCGACTCTTCTGAATCATGCCCTAACTTTTTGTTTACCCGTCGGATCGAAATGAAACTTGCGCCATCGGACTCGTAGCGATACGCTGGTCCTGTGACCCAAGTTTGGTTCGATTCTGAGAACGTTGACAAAATCGCGTGTCGTGGGCCCCACAGGCCCCGCTCGACGGGCGATTTTGTGATCGGCTCATCGGAATCTAATTCTGGAAGTTTTGTTGGGTTCGTATCGTCGTTCCTGACCTGTTGACACTAAGTTTGGTGAATTTGGAGACCTTTGACCCTGACACGTTTTTCGGTGCAAGCGGGCCCACATGTGGACCCCATTTTGACCCGAAATTATCGTTTTTGCCCTTGTCTCCAAATTGGACTCAAGGACAGGCGTTTCTAGCTATTTGATATCTTCTGATCATGATGGTAATGTTTATTTCAGCATCTGGACACATTTCTAAAAATTTCCCCTAGACACAAAACCGTAGTGGGATCCAAACATCAGGCAAGTACCTGCACTTCAAGTTTATTCTTTATATTGTGATAATTAATTCCTTGCTCTACTAGTACCATTGGATGTTTACACGTAGTGTTAGAATCTGGATTTCATGTCTTGATTATTGGATTTCATGTCTTGCTTTTCGTGTCGGGTGGGAGAATACTAGGAGGCATGTAGTTTACCCTTCCCCCTGTCGTGACTGTTAGCTGTTGGTACGCGACTGTACCATCAGCCTTATTCCTGATTATTTCTGACTGCTAGTCGTCTATGACGGCCTTATTAGCCTTATAAACCCCTACATGTCAACTATGTATTCTAAATACAGAAGTTCACACACAATAGTTTCTTGTCTTGTTGCAGTTCCTGTCGTCTTGTTACAATTACATTTTCTTGTCTCATTCTATTCCTGTTTTACTCATGTCCCTGGTTTATAGTAATTAATCATGTTTAACTTATATTCCTGATTTTTAGTGTTTAACTCTTAGTTATTGTTACTACTTATTTATGCATATTCTCAACATGATACTTAGTCAGTTTCTTTCTACTTGTCATAAATATATAGTTTAATCTTGTTGTGTATTGGTACTTTGCTCCTTTCTTGACTGGATCCGTTGATATTAGGCGATGATGAGGACTATGCCCCCACCTATTATGGTCCCTATGAGGTAGCAGGTGATACTTTTGAGGAGCCGGTTCCCACCCAGGAGACTACTTCTGAGGAGTAGTTAGCAGTTAGTTATTATTTTTTTTTCATCCTAGTAATCGGGTTTGTCCCCGATTTATCTTCTGGTTTTGTATTAACTGTAGATTTGGTTGTCACAAATTAAATATTATAAAATCTTAGCATTCTTATTTCTTGTTATTATCCTTGCCTATTTATTCTTGTGGATGAGATAGATTTAAATTACCTGTGAATATGATCTAGACAGCGTACTACCGCCGACACTGCGACGTAGGCTGGACGTACCCACGTACTCGTGCCCGAATATCCGGGTGCGGGTCGTGACAATTTTTTTATTTTTAATTTAGTTAATTGTGTATTATTTATATTTAATTGTATTTATATTTAATTAATGATTGTATTATATTTTTATTGATTGTTTTAGGATTTTGGCTAGCCTGGACCCATGTCAGACCCTAGTGGACCCATGTCCGACCCAGCCTACACCCCTGTGAGACCTATTTTTGGGTTTAGAATATTTATTATATTTTTAGTGGGTTAGTTGGAGAGATTTGGAGTTAGTTTGAGTGCTTTTGGAACCCGGAACCCAAAACCAAGTTAGGAGAGGGCATTTTGGGTATTTTGAAATTAGTGTAACCCTTTAATTAGGTGTGGCCGGCCTATTCCCAGATTTGGAACCCGACCACAGCAGCCATTCTCTTCTTCTTCTTCACTTCTTCTTCTTCTTCTTCTTCTTCTTCTTCTTCACTACTTCTTCTTCTTCCTTTCTCCTTCACAAGTAAGTTTCTCCATTTTTTTCTCCTTCCTCCTTCCATTTCTTCTACTTATGCTAACCCTAACCTTTCATTCTTCCCCAACCTAGGTGGGTAGAGCTTAGATTTGGTGTTGGAGCTAGATTTGGGAGATTGGAAGCTTGGTTTGGTGGATTTGGAGCTTTTTGGAGACTTTGGCTTGGGATTCCAACTCCCAAGAGGTAAACCCTAATTTTCCCCCTTGTAATTACTTTTATATATTGTAATTAATAGTTTAGAACCTTCCTAGACCCTTAGGCTACCCGTGGGAGAAAGATGAAACTAGTTTGGTTGAGTTTAGAGACTTTAACACTAGGTTTTGTGTCAATTTCGGGTGAAATCCGAATTTGGTCCAATTTTGGGTGATGCCCTAGGTTAGACGGACCTAGGTAGACGTTGTCGGGTGTCTTGAGGGTGAGTGCGTGTCTCCGTTCGGACACGGGAAGCCGTGTCGCGGAGAAACGGGCGTTTCGGGCGTTTTCGGGGTTTTCGTCGTCGCCGATTCTGAGTGCGTGCGCGTTTTCACCACGGGCCTAGAATCGACGGGGTAGCATTTTTTTCTAGGATCTAGACATCGTTTAGGACCCGTGGGTAAATTTTGGGCCAATTCCGAGTTGGTTTGGTGTGCGTTTCAGGAGGCTTTCCGAACCGCGCACCGCGTGTTCGTCGAAATAACTGAACGGCCATTTTTGCGTGATTTTATAGTTTCGGGCTTGTGCGCGCGTTGGGTGAGCTTCGGGGAGTGTGTGCTAGAATTCTCGGGCTATATTATATATATTTATAGGTGTTTGTGCGTGTTGGGTGTCACGACCCGCACCCGGTATAGGGGCACGAGAGCGTGGGTACGTCCAGCCTACGCCGCAGCATCGGCGGTAGAACGCTGTCTATGTCACAGTAATACCATATAGCTAAACACCTGTCAATGATATCCATCTCCATAAGGAGGTCAATATATATCTCACAATAATCTCACAAGTAACTCAATCACAACAACTATAAGGCACGATAAAAGATAAAAGAAAATGACATAGTTAAACACCATGTCTCAAACATAAAGATAACTCACAGTCTAGCTGTCCAACACAAGTCTCCAATTAAACTTAACATAAGTCTAAACATAAACTGAAATAACCTCCATAAGTCTCAAGCATAAATAAATACTATCTAGATAGTTGTAGGCAAAGCCTCATCTAGAAGCATGGTCTCCTCTAGGATCTCTGGTACATAATCAGCATCTATACCTGGTCCATAGTGCGTGGTACAGAAATCCTCAAGGTTCTCTGGAAAAAATATCCAGTCAGGATTGGAACAAAAATACACCTCTAACAGCAGTTCCACATATATTGACAAAAACTAGAACACAGTATAAAGAAATACAAGACAGATATGAACAACTGGCAATAAGAAATACTGGAATAAAAGAAATGCTGGAATAAAGTACTGGAACATCATCATCAATATGCATTTGACAAGGAATAGAAGTACAAGTATACGCAAGTACAAAGAACTGGTATGTAAGTGTGTATAAGAACAACAACTAGAACATGTGAAAATACAAGATCAATCTATCAAGATACATGTCAAGAATCATCTATCTAAGTGTGTGAAACATCAGTATATCATATGATCGGCTTGGGACTATATGACTCATTACATTGATTAGCGGTCATCCCCAACAGGTCAGGCTAACCATATGTAACAGCGATGAGGCATATAAGGGTAAGGCTGCACCGACGTGAATGTGGGTGAGCTAATGCTGCATGTAAGTTGGGTATTGTAACGCCCCGCAACCGCTCGGAGCGTTACGCTGAGTCGGACTGAATAAATCAAATGCTGGTTACATTTGAAATGTTGGATTTTGGGAAGAAGGATTAATCGAGTTGGTTTCAATGTGCAGATGGCTAGCGGGTTCGATGAAAATCGGGTGTTCGTTCAGAACAGTACTGAATAGTTGGATGGAAGCGATAATGCCGTCTTCCTTAGTCCGTTCGGTCGGATGATTTGAAGAGCACGGCCTGCTCGTACGGTCATACCAGTTGAGTAGATCGCGCTTGCATCGGACCACGGGTTCAAGGGATTGGCCGTATCGGCAGGACAGGATGCCTAACGGGATCAATCATTGTGAGTGGGCTCTTTCCCTTCTCCTCTACTCCTTCATGCCTAATAATATGGAAAACACGTAAAAGGCTTGAACACTTGGGCTGAAACATTGGGAAGTACTACAATGAGGCGTGCATAGACTGTGCGTCGTTGGCTTGATAGGATTGTGGCTTGAAATGATAGACGCGTTGGATAGTTGGATGCGATAGTCGGATTATACATTTGAGGCGGTCGGTTGGATACTTGGGATTATGCTTGGACGGTTGGAATTATACAAGTTGGAATGATACTTTGAGGCAATGGGAACGTCGGGAATTGGGGCGAGCGAACGTGCATCCGTGCGCGAGTATCACTTGGTCACTTTGTCTTGCAAAGCGAGCAGTTGTGGTTCGAAACCGAACAACTGCATCGGCGAGGGCGTTGTGTCGCTTGATGGGGCATTATGCCACGAATGGGGCATTGTGCCACTGAAACGATATTGTGCCATGGGATTTACTTCGAGCAAGGGTGTTGCACCAATTTGGACTCTGTGTTGAGAAGAGGCATCGTGCCTATGAAACACTCGATATATTGGTGCCTTGGGCTATATGTTGAGGTCGAGATTTGGATTCTTTGGAAGGACATGTTGGAAGAATGGTTATGGATATTTTGGTTGGATATCGGTTGAATGAGTCTAGGATCGCTTGGTGGGGCAAGAATGTTTCGATCCTCTCGTCATACCTACGTGTCTGCATAGTCACGGACAACCTGGGTGGCACAGGGTTTGGTCTCCTCGAACGGGTGCTCCGGGGCACCGGGACCGTTCGGCCATGGAGGAAGACAATTTGGGTAACGCGTCTTGGGCGCGGTACCAGCGGTTGGATGCGATTCAGGTGGGTTAGCTACTTAGCGCTGTTTCGAATAGAACCGCATTGATCAGTCCGATCAACGTCCATTATGGCCTATGGCCAGTGACTTCATATAGATAAGAGTTGGCTTGCTTTTCTTTTGTTGGTTTGGATTTCGTGTAGGCGCGGCCACCTTGCCTCGGCAAGAGTGTGCACTCGAGATTGGAATATAAACTTTGGTTGAGGATGGATATTGAGGCGAGACTGATGGTTCGATATGTTATCGTGCAAGCGATGACATTGAGTTAGACGGGTCGGATATATATAAATGCTTGTCGTTTGGTTTGAGATTGAATGCTTGCATGCTTAAACTGCTTTACAGCTTTCCTTAACATGTCATTCATATGCCATGAAACGAATCTAGGATTCAACTAGAAAGATCACCATTTAACTGTTTGCATTTAATATTTTACTTAGTGTCGGCTTAGACGAGTGGGTTACCCCGCTCACCAGTACGGTTGTGTACTGACCCACGTTTGTGGGCAATATTTCAGGTACACAGGCGTAGTGGCGCTGCTTGGATATACGGGACAAGATGTATGAACTGTAAGTACCTTTGTGGGCTAAAGAAAAGAGCAAGAGTATTTCATCGTCTCCGTGGCATCGCCTTTGTGGCATTGCCTTGGGGCATTTCATTTGGACCCTATCGTGAGCTTCGTTGCGTATACTCTGATTGTGTGCTTGGTACACAAATTGGCTTCCGCTGTAACTTGGTTGTTTCGATGATAACTTTGGTGTTTAACAACATCGCCTTGTACGAGTGCAACTCCAGGCTCGTACGGCATCACGTCCCGATGAGAATGATTGTCCCGCGGGAGAGCTGCAACGTGGTGATTTCACGTTCAGCGGGGACTATCGAGCTTGCGGGAGATTGGGGCGTGACAGGTATGATCACATAACTACTAATACTTCCCCATTTTCCCCAGCTAGCACGATGGATTCCAATCATGACTCCTCGTGATAGGTCTCAATGATGCTAACTCGTATAAATAACAGTGTCAGAGTCATGTACGCTATACAACAAGAATTATAGAGATAATCAACATAATGGAAACTGTCAGAGAATGTACTCGCCTGTGGTCCTTAGCTGGCAATACCAATATCCGGGTTCTAAGGTACCGTCTGAGTGATCCAGCAGTCCTATAGATATATCATAAACACAATACTGTATCAGACATTACACTAATACACAATCAAATACCATGTTCTCACAGACTATGCTAGGGGTCACGTCTGTAGTTGTTGTGCATAACAGACAGTCAATGGTACGGTCTTGCCAGTACGTCAGTGTACATATGACAGTCTACTAACATACTGCATGGTCACAGGTCAATGTAATTACGGGGTATCCGTGGTTACATTCAAGTCATCTATAATATGATCTAATCATACATAAATGTCTATTAGTTACAAAATAGTAGACATGTGTATATATATACTTTAAATAGAATTAATACTATATATATATATATATATATATATATATATATATATATATATATATATATATATATATATATATTAAACATATACTAGGGAGATGTATACAATACGTATATATATGTATTTATACTAATTGAGAGATACCATATATATATGCCAAAAATACATTTAACCCTATACTAATACATGTACCATACATATATATTAATTAGGTTTATATTCATATAGATATATAATATATACATACAATATACTAATCTACCATCATACGATACGTGTATACTATCATAGCTAATCATACGCATGCATACAAGGAAGAATACGTGTGTGCATGTACGCGTACACGTACGCGTACACGTACGCGAGAAGGGACTCGAACCTGGGCACGGGAATGAGACGTGCGTGTTGCGGCATCGTCGAGTCGGATGGGCTATTCCGGTCGGGTACCGCAAGGTCAGCGGTCTTCCGGCGTGCAGGCGAGTCGTCCGGCGTGCGCAGGCGAGTCGTCCGGTCTGGCAGCGTCGTCCGATCTGTGCAGCGTCGTCCGGTCTGGCAGCGTCGTCCGGTCTCGCAGCGTCGTCCGGTCTGTGCTGCGTTGTCCGGTCTGGCAGCGTTATCCGGTCTGTGCAGTGTCGAGCGGGGCAGTCGGGGCTTGGTCGATGGGATCCAGGCGGCTCGGGGTCAGCGGGTCTGACCGGTCTCCGGCGTGCAGTCGCGGGGGGGTCGACAGTCGAGTAGTGGTTGGCTCTGACCGCTCGGCTCCGGCGTTCAGTCCAGGGGGGGGGGGGTCGACAGTCGAGTAGGGTGAAGAGGGGATGTCGGCTGGGAGTATTAGGTTTAGGTTTAAGGGGAAAGAGTAAATAGGATGATATATATATATATATATATATATATATATATATATATATATATATATATATATATATATATATATATATATACAAGGGTGTGGGTTTGACCTAGAATATGTTGACTTTGGTCAATACTAGAAAAAGGCCTTGGCTTATTATGGAGATATTCCAATGGGCTAGGGTTCGAATGGGTTCAATGAAATTACAAAAATCGCACGAAATAGGTTTATCGTTTGCTTAATAATAATTAAAAGCAATGAGGTGTTTAACCATTTAAATAGAAGTGCAAGGCTGGATTTACGTGGGACAGAAGCATCAATGAACGGTCTGGCGTGTCTAGGACAAGGGTGCGAGTCTGATGGAAGACAAAGCTAGCGTCCTAGTTATCGAATAACGATAAAGTGCAACAATAAATTAAGGTCACCGTAAGTTAAATAAAATTGATTACCATGCAATCATTTACTCATTAATTACGAAAAGACGAAAATACCCTTAATCCAAAAAGTGGGGGTGACAAGTCTACCCTCCCTAAAGAATTTTGTCCTCAAAATTTAAAATGACTAACACAAGAACAAGCAATCAATTAATGAATTATACCTCAAGTCTCGAAGAGATATGGATACCGCTCGCGCATTTCGTCCTCTCTCTCCCAAGTTAATTCTCCTGGAGATTGATTTCTCCATGCAACACGAACCAAGAGAATAGTCTGGTTCCGTAATATCTTCTCTCTACGATCCAAGATCTCCACCGGTTGTTCAGGATAGCTGAGCGTCGGTTCAACTTCGATCTCCGAGTATCTAATACGTGACTAGGATCTGCCACGTACCGCCTCAGCTACGACACGTGGAACACGTTATGCACTCCATCTAGAGCAGGCGGCAAGTCTAGTCTATAGGCCACTGCACCGACCCTTGCAAGAACACTGAAGGGCCCGATGTATCGTGGACTAAGCTTTCCTCCTCTGCCGAAACGAATCGTGCCCCGTATCAGAGAAATCCGTAGGAACACCAAATCGCCAACCTAGAACAACGATCTTAACATGCAACCTAAACAAAGCAATCACAAACCAAACAAAACAAATCAAAACAATACCTGAAACTCTAGGGGTCTACGGTGACTATCTACCCAATGTCGCTGTCTGTCCTGCGCCACTCGCAGTCTGTCTCTGATAAGTTTTACCTTTTCTGCTGCATCCACGACCATTTCTGGTCCTAACAAGGCTCTTTCTCCAACATCATCCCAAGATAAAGGGGTACGACACCTCCGTCCATATAAAGCCTCGAATGGTGACATCTCAATGCTGGCCTGGTAGCTGTTGTTGTAAGCAAACTCTACCAAGTGTAAATGATCCTCCCAAGAACCTCCGAGATCCAATACTCAAGTGCGTAACATATCTTCAAGAGTCTGAATAGTCCTTTCAGACTGCCCGTCTGTCTGAGGGTGATATGCAGTACTGAACTTGAGCTGAGTGCCCAAGCTAAACTGCAGGCTCCTCCAGAAATGGGAAGTGAAACGACTATCCCGATCTGAGACAATACTCACAGGAACTCCATGTAATCTGACAATCTGCTGTACGTACATCTCTGCTAGCTTCTCCGTCGAAGTACCCACTTTAAAAGGTAAGAAGTGTGCTGATTTGGTCAACCTATCCACGATGATCCAAATTGCGTCCTTTCCTCCTGGAGAATGAGGAAGTCCTGAAACTGTCACGTCCCAGTCCCAAAAGTATATAGGACTAGGAACACGTAAGCATGCCAGCCGCATGGATATGGCAACTCCAATATATGGAAACCAAAATCCACACGTACGCTGTAATATGAATATCAATCCACAAGTGGTATAAAATATATCACAAGTCACAGGGTATAATCTAAATCTCATCCATGAAAATCAGATATAAATAATAACCAGCATCTATATAACTAGATCTCAACATAAATATCTAAGGATGATAGTTTGTAAGCCCCTGATTTTTCAAAATATTAAAACCTGGATTTTTCCCAATTTTCTGGAATTTCCTGTGAATTTTCTGTAATTAAAATCAAGGTTTAATTATTAAATAATCTTTATTTGTTAATAAATAATATTAAAATATTATGGAAATAATATTTTTGGGTGTAAAATGGAAAACCGACTTAGGGAAATTTTCTGAAATTTTATTGGGCCTCAGACCTATTTTTAAAAGCCTATTTTCCTAATTAAATTAATTCAAATAAATGTTTTATTATTGGATTTACTGTTTTTATTTATTTATAATTTTCGGGGGCCCGGCCCGGCCCAGTGGGCCGAGCCCATTAAGCAGCCAGTCCTCACGCCTTAGCGGGTCGGGCGGGTCCGCTCACCCGGAGCCCGCCGCCCGACCCGACCCACTACCGGTCACCCCTGTCCCCCGTCCCCCACGATCCGAGAACGCCGGCGCCGCCGCAAAATTCGGCCACCACGACCGCCTCCCCCTCCGACCTTTCCGCCACGACGCCCCGGCCAACCCAGCCCCCAGCCCCCTTTAAATAGCCCCCTCCTCCGCCTCCTTTCTCCCCTAAATCCTAGCCCTAACTCCACCCCGTCCGGCGACCCTCCGCCTCAGCCACCTAGCTGCCCCCGTTGGACCACCCGCCGTCCCTGCGCCTCCTCCCTCTTCCTTCCCTGCCGTGACCCGACCCCGACCCCGGCCTCCAGAAACCCTCCCCGCTACTTGAGCTGCCGGCCGACCCCCTCGGCGTCGCCCAGCTCCTCCAGCAGCGCCGCCCTAGCCGGCCGACGACGCCTCGACCGTCCAGCGTCCTCCCGGCCACCGCAGTTCAGCCCAGAGCCCCGGACACGCGGACACAGCTCAGCCCTAGGCCGGACACGGCCCTTCGTGTCGGACACAGTGTCAAATTGACACAAGGACACAAGCTTTTGGACTCATCACTGGAAATTCCCCGAGAATAATTAATCGGATCCAAACAACAGGCAAGTACCTGCACTTCAAGTTTAACCTTTATATTGTGATAAATAAATTCCCTGCTTTATTAGTACCATTGATGATTATATGTAGAGTTAGAACACTGGATTTCATGTCTTGAATAATGTATTTCATGTCTTGCTCTTCGTGTCGGGCGGGAGAATACTAGGAGGCATGTAGTTTACCCTTTCCCCCTGTAATCACTGTGTGCCAGCTGTTGGTACGCGATTGTACCATCAGCCTTATACTTGATTATTCCCGTAATCATTGTGTACTAGTCGTCTATGACGGCCCTATTAGCCTTATAAACCCCTACATGCCAACTAGGTATTCTAAATACACAAGTTCACGCACATAAGTTCCTGTCTTGTTACAGTTATATTTCTTGTCACATTTTATTCCTGTTTTACTCGAATTTCTGGTTTACAGCAATCAATCATATTTTACTTCTAGTCTTGTTTTATAGCATTATTTCTCAGTTAATTTCACTACTTACTTACGCATATTCTCAACATAATGCTTAGTCAGTTATTTTCTACCTGTCACAAATATTTAGTTTAAATCTTGTTGTGCATTGTGTACTTTGCTCCTTTCCTGACTGGATCCGTTGTTTAGGCGATGACGAGAACCTTGCCCCTACCTATTATGGACCCTCTGAGACAGCAGGTGATACAGTTGCAGAGCCGGTTCCCACCCAGGAGACTACTCCTGCAGAGTAGTTAGCCTTAGTTATTTATTTCCTTTCATCTTAGTAATCGGGTTTGTCCCCGATATAATCTATGGTTCTGTAATAAACTCTGGATCTGATTATCATATTCTGGTTATAAAATCTTAGCATTCTTTTCCTGCTATTTTTCCTTGCCTATTTAATTATTGTGATTGAGCTAGATTTATCACCTGTGATCATGCCCTAGACAGCGTACTACCGCCGACACTGCGGCGTAGGCTGGACGTACCCACGCACTCATGCCTGAATTTCTGGGTGCGGGTCGTGACACGTTTTTGTGGTGGCCCATGCAAGTCAAACGACTAAATTGTTCGGTTTTAACTTAGGGACCGAACAGGCCTGCAATAAGATTGAGGATTCTAGGAAAAGCTCATTCACAGTATAGGGTCCTTATTTCAATTCTTGATATCACTTCTGATCAATTTTTCTATCGTCCTTGATTTCCAAGTAATCTATTCTGATCTCCCTATCCCTTCATCTTTCAGAATGGTTCAGACAAGGAACACAGTAGGAGGCACATCAGAACCAGCTGAGCAGACTGTGCCCGAAACTCTTGCACTCCCTCCACCTCCATCTACTCCGGCAGTTACTTTAGATGGGGCACAACTACTTGGAGTGTTCCAGGGACTAGTGGAATCCCAGAAAGAACAGACTGTACTTCTGCGGACCAGCCTCTCAGAAGCTATTAAGTCCCAGGAGTCGCCACTCAAGAGGCCAGGGAGTGCCAAAGACTTCAAAAATCTCAGACCCTTGGAATTCTACGGAACTGAGGGCATTCTTTATGCCGATGAGTGGATAGAGAATGTCGAGAGACTCCTGAAGACTGCTCGGGTTCCTGACGATCTCAAAGTGGAGTCCGCAAGCCTGCAACTGTTCGACATTGCTCGAACCTGGTTCAGAGATGAACCCCAACTATCTGCTCCTGACCTCACCTGGGAGGACTTCAAGAGGCTATTCAAGAAGAAATTCTACCCCGAAGTGGCTCGGGAAGCTCTCGAAAGCCAATTCGAGAGACTGGAACAAGGTAACCTATCTGTTGATGAGTATACTGCTGAATTTAGCAGGTTAAGCCACTTTGCGGAGTACATGGTTCGTACCCCGGAGGACAGAGCCCGTAGATTCAAGAAGGGGCTATCTCCGGATATTCGCCTTGCTGTTACCACCAGCCGAGCCCGCACCTATGAGGAAATCTTGAACGTGGCACAAGGCGTTGAGAGAGACATGGGGCATAAACTAAAGCGAGAGAGAGATACCGAAAATGCGGGACCCAACAAATGCCCTTTTCAACAACAACAACAGCAGAGGTCCCCGCAGCAAACCCAGCGTCCTCTCCCTCGAGCTACAGCACCCCAACACCAAGCTCAAGGACAGAATCAACGAGTTTCCACTTGTGGCTTTTGTAAAAAACAAGGTCACACCTGGCAAGTTTGTAGGAAGAGACTAGGTGCCTGTCTGTATTGTGGATCAACAGCACATCGAGTGAGGGACTGTGCCGCTGCTCCAGGACGCGGACAAGCTTACGTGATGACCGTGGAGAACGCGCAGACCTTGGGAGCAGCTAATGCGCGTAAGTGATTCGTAGATACCTTTTCTAGTATCGTTTAGCTCGTGCCTATTGGTTCGTGACCTCAGCCCTAACCAAGTAATTTTTGAACTTGCTAAATAACCTGGTATGCTTTTAAATTTGATAGCTGTTTTAGAGGCTTTTGCTATTGTGCTTATTTTGTGTTATTCTGTGAACTTCAATAATTTGTACCTCCTTTTCATTATCATCTGGCACACTTAATTTTGCTGAACTTGACTTATGCTGCTATTTTATAGCCTAGTTTTGCAAGCCTGCCCTTTATCGGGCTTGTTCATGACACATGTATTATTGAGGCCTGATCAACCCCACTAATACAAGTGTCTACTCAGAATCAGTGTACTACGGTCTGATCAACCTTAGTGCATTTTGATTCGCACTTCGCACGACTACTTTACATGGATTGAGATATATAGTTGACTAGTATACTTGCCCCTAAATATGTCCGAGCATATCGTATCAGTTGCATAACTGTATTAATACGAGCATGCAAATAAATGATTACCAGAATGGAATCTCAATCCATAACCGCCTGACAATTCCCATTGGAATTCATTAAAATGCCTTGATCCCTATACTCCTGTCCTACCACCTCGCCCTTGAACTCTTTATTATTGATCCTCGTCTTCCCTTATTTCGGAAAGACAAATCCTGTGTTTGGTATAAGTTGAATTGTAGTGCTAGACATACCCCGCAGACCGGTCAATTTAATGATAACCCCTTTATGACTAAGGAAATACCATAAGTGGTGTATTTGTGTTGCAGACTTAAGATTCAATACAATGATTTTATTAAGTTGGGACCTAGCTTTACTAGTTGTACAACCTTAGAGGATATATGGGTAAAATTCTAAGTTGGGTAGCGACCGCAATGTTCACCTGAGAGAAAACCCGTTAGACTGTAATCAAGTGAGATTGGACAGAGCGAACCCTGCCATATTTTAAATTTCGAGGACGAAATTTTTATAAGTTGGGTAGATTGTAAGCCCCTGATTTTTTAAAATATTAAAACCTGGATTTTTCCCAATTTTCTGGAATTTCCTGTGAATTTTCTGTAATTAAAATCAAGGTTTAATTATTAAATGATCTTTATTTGTTAATAAACAATATTAAAATATTATGGAAATAATATTTTTGGGTGTAAAATGGAAAACCGGACTTAGGGAAATTTTCTGGGATTTTATTGGGCCTCAGACCTATTTTTAAAAGCCTATTTTCCTAATTAAATTAATTCAAATAAATGTTTTATTATTGGATTTACTGTTTTTATTTATTTATAATTTTCGGGGGCCGGCCCGGCCCAGTGGGCCGAGCCCATTAAGCAGCCAGCCCTCACGCCTTAGCGGGTCGGGCGGGTCCGCTCACCCGGAGCCCGCCGCCCGACCCGACCCACTACCGGTCACCCCTGTCCCCCGTCCCCCACGATCCGAGAACGCCGGCGCCGCCGCAAAATTCGGCCGCCACGACCGCCTCCCCCTCCGACCTTTCCGCCACGACGCCCCGGCCAACCCAGGCCCCAGCCCCCTTTAAATAGCCCCCTCCTCCGCCTCCTTTCTCCCCTAAACCCTAGCCCTAACTCCACCCCGTCCGGCGACCTAGCTCCGGCGACCCTCCGCCTCAGCCACCTAGCTGCCCCCGCTGGACCACCCGCCGTCCCTGCGCCTCCTCCCTCTTCCTTCCCCGCCGTGACCCGACCCCGACCCCGGCCTCCAGAAACCCTCCCCGCTACTCGAGCTGCCGGCCGATCCCCTCGGCGCCGCCCAGCTCCTCCAGCAGCGCCGCCCTAGCCGGCCGACGACGCCTCGACCGTCCAGCGTCCTCCCCGGCCACCGCAGTTCAGCCCAGAGCCCCGGACACGCGGACACAGCTCAGCCCTAGGCCGGACACGGCCCTTCGTGTCGGACACAGTGTCAAATTGACACAAGGACACAAGCTTTTGGACTCATCTCTGGAAATTCCCCGAGAACAATTAATCGGATCCAAACAACAGGCAAGTACCTGCACTTCAAGTTTAACCTTTATATTGTGATAAATAAATTCCCTGCTTTATTAGTACCATTGATGATTATATGTAGAGTTAGAACACTGGATTTCATGTCTTGAATAATGTATTTCATGTCTTGCTCTTCGTGTCGGGCGGGAGAATACTAGGAGGCATGTAGTTTACCCTTTCCCCCTGTAATCACTGTGTGCCAGCTGTTGGTACGCGATTGTACCATCAGCCTTATACTTGATTATTCCCGTAATCATTGTGTACTAGTCGTCTATGACGGCCCTATTAGCCTTATAAACCCCTACATGCCAACTAGGTATTCTAAATATACAAGTTCACGCACATAAGTTCCTGTCTTGTTACAGTTATATTTCTTGTCACATTTTATTCCTGTTTTACTCGGATTTCTGGTTTACATCAATCAATCATATTTTACTTCTAGTCTTATTTTATAGCATTATTTCTCAGTTAATTTCACTACTTACTTACGCATATTCTCAACATAATGCTTAGTCAGTTATTTTCTACCTGTCACAAATATTTAGTTTAAATCTTGTTGTGCATTGTGTACTTTGTTCCTTTTCTGACTGGATCCGTTGTTTAGGCGATGACGAGAACCTTGCCCCCACCTATTATGGACCCTCTGAGACAGCAGGTGATACAGTTGCAGAGCCGGTTCCCACCCAGGAGACTACTCCTGCAGAGTAGTTAGCCTTAGTTATTTATTTCCTTTCATCTTAGTAATCGGGTTTGTCCCCGATATAATCTATGGTTCTGTAATAAACTCTGGATCTGATTATCATATTCTGGTTATAAAATCTTAGCATTCTTTTCCTGCTATTTTTCCTTGCCTATTTAATTATTGTGAATGAGCTAGATTTATCACCTGTGATCATGCCCTAGACAGCGTACTACCGCCGACACTGCGGCGTAGGCTGGGCGTACCCACGCACTCGTGACCGAATTTCCGGGTGCGGGTCGTGACATAGTTGGATGGAAACAAATCCAATACCAACTCGAATGGAAAAGTACAACACCACAAATACAATATAGGAATACCAGCTAACGACCATGGCCTCGAAGAGAAGACATCCTCGTAACACAAGTAATCATCCAAATCTGTGCTCCTGCAATTACTCAAGAACAAATACACCTGGCAGAGGACCAGGTCCTCAGAGGGACGTAACAAGATACAGAAAATATGAGCCAATTTGAATACAGTAAATATGCATATTATTTGAAAATAAATAAGTACGCTGTACAAGACCATCTATATGAATGCAAATGAGGACAACTTTTCGATGTATGGGCAAGGGTAGGCTACTCGATCTAATCCTCACAACCTCACGCTCGTCAGTGGACATCATCAGCCGACATACCTCTGGGGTAGCGACCCTCAGACTCCATCAATCGACATACCTCTGGGGTAGCGACCATCGGACACGACCCACCATAGTGCGTGCTAGTGACTACGGTGTTACCAGAGTGGTTAAAAGTCCATACGCCTAATGATTGTCCTCTATGATACTAAGTGCCATGTGTGTGTCAACATATCTAATACATAGTAATGACTGAAAGAAAACTACACATGCAAGAATAAACAGAAATGCAATAAATATACAGAAATATACTAAGCATGCAGAATACTGTAAATAATTTGGCAAGGTATCTTGCCTGGGGTCCTGCTGCTGGTATGAATCAGAGTCCAAGTCACAGTCCAAATAGCCTATGTATTACAAATTTATCACGTCAAAAGATAATTTATTTTAATTTATTTAATTCTGAAATAATTACTCTAAAATCCTATTTTAATCTTATTATTCTGATTTTTATATTAATTCTTAAATTTTGTCCAAAGAAACTGAATTTTATCAACTCGAGACTCATGGCACGCAAATCAAGGCGATCTGTTGACCAAAAAGTCAACCAACACAAACTCAACTTTCACGCATGATTTCCTGTAGATTTCAGCGTCAAAAATATGCTGGAATTTATGGCTCATCCGAATTCAAATTCGTTTGGGAATTATGGCACATACAAATTTTGTATTGTGCACCTATGGTTAAATTCTAACCTAGAAGTTCTACAGAATTAACAGTATATAAATACTCCAAATTAAATTCTGGAAAAAACATATGTCAATGATCTCGACATTAGCTTTTCGAGACTTTAAACGGTTCATGATTCTGATTCCTGGTTCTCCCGAAATCGCAAAAATATTGAAACACGTCTATTTTCGGACATGCTGTGCTCTACGAATTTTCCAGAATTTAATACTCATAATTTCGTAAAATAAATTATATAATCAGAAAGCTAACCTCAATATATTTCTAACGCAAGAAACTAGACCTCGTTTGGAGTCCGGACCTATGCGCAATGGCTTGTGGAAGATGAAGGAACCCTAGATGGCAATTCTCCAAAATCTCTCTCTCTAAAATAATGGGATAATTAGGGTTATAATAATATATATATATATATATAGGGATGTATCTGCGGCTGAATGGATATTTATAGGCTGACACGTGTCAGAATCTGATTGGATGGTTTTTGTTATATTATTTATTTTTGATTTGCCTTTATCAAAACATTATTTAAGTCGTTTTAAATCTAAATAACTCCAAATAAATATTAAAAATAATCATAAAAATCTGGAAAAATTACATAAAATATATTTTGAACCTATAAACCCTAGAAAAATATTTGGGACAATTTTATATTCATAAGTTTACTACTATAATTAGGAGAAGCTCTAAACATTAGTTTATCCATTTAACTAAAAATAAATACTAACATTATTCCAAAAATTCTGAAATAATTCCAGAAAATATATAATAATATTATAAACCCTAGAAAATAACGTGGGTCCATTCTATGTTCCTGGGCTTGCACAATAAATTCTACAAGTCCTAAAAATTAGTTATTAGTCTAAATAACTCCCAATAAATACTAAAAGTATTCAGAAAATTCGCAGAAATTCTAGAAAATATATTTGACTATTTAGGACCTAAAATAAAATTTTAGAATATTTTTAATTAAGTTTGAACATAAAATAAATTCTTCAAAGTCCTAGAAAATTAGTGTTACTAGTTTTTAATTAACTAAAAATTATGGAAAAAATCCCAATAATCTAAAATAGCCTAAAAATAATTTTAAATAAATATTTATATAAGTAAATATACTAAAAAATTTATTTTCTAATTAAATAAGAGAATACTCTAAATAAATTCAACATCTATAATAAATATAATAATATAAAATATACACAAAATACCTATTTTGGATGAGGGAGTTTACAATCTACCCAACTTAAAACAATTTCGTCCTCGAAATTAAAATAAGGTATAATTTGTTAAATCCTTCACATTCGTACATAAGGTACGTCAATCGCAATCTCTTCCAAAAATTTGAATAACAAAATCTATTCAAATCTATCGCGATCACTTCAAAATTAAGATAATTATTGTTCAAATCAAAATTTAACCTATTATAATCTCTTCTCACTTTTCCAAATCATCAATATCCAAATTTAAATTGAATCCATATAATATCGTCAAGATTTAAATAACCCATATCAAATTTTACCTCACGATCTCCAACTATCATAATCTCCTCTAGAAGTAATTCGAGTCCAATATTATTCCTATTTTTACTTATAAATTTTTTTTTGTATTCTTTAACTTTTTAAATTCCATTCACATCCTCAATATTTCAAATAGGTAGTCCAACCATCAAATTTTAATTCTTAATTTAAATTATCAAATTGAAAAATAATTTAAATGCAGTCCACCAATGTTCAAGTCTGAAATTATATATTTATCCTTTAAATTCAAATTGATGATTTTACCTTCAATACTCAAAAATTTAAATTATGTACTTAAGGTATAAATATTGGGTCCTCAATATCAAGATTTTTAAAATTTATTAATCCTCATCATCTTAGTCATTCTTCTAAAATTCTCAAAATTAAAATGACTTAAATCTCCCAATCTAATCTTACTTGATCACAATCTAAAAAAAATTCCTCTCAAGTTGACAATGCACTGCTACCCAACTTAGAATTTATCCATCTATCACAGAAGGCTATATACTTTAAGAAAAATATTCCTTAATTTATTTACTCATGTCATTCAATTCTCAAAACTTCAACGCCGATTATATCATATGTGATATGTCCTTAATTACGAAAGAATAATCCTCAAGTATGTGATCGGACTATGGGGTATATCTAGTACTCTCTGTGTATCAAACTTATACCAAGCACGAGGTTTCGTCTTTCCGAAATAAGGGAAGACGGAGATCAATAATAAAGAGTTCAAGGGCGAGGCAATAGAATAGAAGTATCGGGATCAAGGCGTTTAAAGAATTCAAATGGGAATTGTTAAAGTAGTTATGGATTGAAATCATATTTTGATAATTCCTATTCACATGCTCGTATTAGTACAGTTATGTAGCCGATACGATACGCTCAGACATGACTAGGGCAAGTATATTCGTCTACCAATCACTACATATCTCAATCCACGTAAAGTAGTATTACGAAGGGCGAATCAAGTGCACTAAGGTTAGCTAGACCTTAATACACTGATTCTGAAATGTATTAGTAGGCGTCCCCAATAATACATATCTCATGATCAAGCTCGATAAAAGAGTAAGCTTGCAAAACTAGGCTATAATAGTAGCATAAGTCAAGGTAGTGCAGCAAATATAAGTATGCTAGATGATGAAAGGAGGTACAAATTAATTCAAGTTCATAAAATAAAACAACTAAGCAACAATAATAAAAGACTCCTTGTCTATGTCGCTAGTCGACCAAATGTGGGCAAGGACCTCTAACTTCTATTGTCTGAATAACCACTGTCGTCTTATGCTAGTATACAATTAATGTTGTTCAATCACACTTCAATAATAGGTCAAAAGACTATGTGATACTAGGTTGTGAGGTATACTACCCAACTTAAAACAATAAACTAATACTGTGACAGTCTTAAGGGTACCGAGAAGGGGTCTTGGTACTTGTTAGGGTATCCTCTTATATTACATAGGTCATGGTCATCTTAACTCTTAGTCATAGTGCAAGTGTCAATAGTAAGAATGGAACAGTTACTGGCCTCAAGGGAAAGGGAATATAACTCGTATTGAGGTGTGGTACAAGTTACGCAATTTAAAACTAAGGGATAAGCACCAGGTCTCAATCTACAAGAATAACTTAACTATCAAGTTCTAACTACTAAGCACACAATTTCAAAATTCAAGATTACAACTATAATCCTAGCAAACTATGTGTCCTTAACAAAGAAATAAATTACTTGGCCTACTATCAGAAGTGACAGGCGGCACGAGTTGAAAGATAAAGAAAAGAAGAACGTAATTTTGGTCGTCGCACAATTAGCGAACGTTAAGGTCACAGAGGAACAATATGTGAAATAGAGGGGCTCTAGGTAGCATCATGGTTTTCCAAGGGGGAGTGGTATACTAGTTGAATGTTCGAGGTATGATCAAGGGAGAAGTGTTGATTGCATTCCTCTAGGCTTCCTAGGGTGCTGTCTACTAATAACAAGACAATGATATAAGTTTATAGTTCTCCAATACTATCTAACTATGAGGGTTAGGTTCAGTCCTAATATTCACTTTTGGTTTTCTATTGGTTCCTCCATACTAGGGTCAAATATTATGGTAAGCTTCTAACTAACTCTAGTAGTATCTATACTACTCTTAAGTCTTCATAATACATCAAGGGATAATGGTAAACCAATCTATAGATAAGGAATTCTAGGTTCACTAGATATTCTAAACTTAGTGGTGTGTCTATATCCTCGTTGTAATCTTAATAGGTATGCTACTCTAATTATCATCCTAATAACAGGGGTTCCTATATTCTCAGCAGAAGGCTATACTCAAGGAACTATTAGGGAAGCACATGAATCAAGCAGGATACAATTGTTCAAATAGAACAGATAGAAGGAAGATGAATCATAGTCAATTGTGGATGAGATCCTATACTCTAGTCCTAGGTGCAGGCTTGCTCGGTACAGTAACGTAACCGAGACAATATGCTCTCGACCTGCATGGGCCATCACAAAAATATGTCACGCCCCAGTCCCAAAAGTACATAGGACTAGGAACACGTAAGCATGCCAGCCGCATGGATATGGCAACTCCAATATATGGAAACCAAAATCCACACGTACGCTGTAATATGAATATCAATCCACAAGTGGTATAAAATATATCACAAGTCACAGGGTATAATCTAAATCTCATCCACGAAAATCAGATATAAATAATAACCCGCATCTATATAACTAAATCTTAACATAAATATCTAAGGATGATAGTTGGATGGAAACAAATCCAATACCAACTCGAATGGAAAAGTACAACACCACAAATACAATATAGGAATACCAGCTAACGACCATGGCCTCGAAGAGAAGACATCCTCGTAACACAAGTAATCATCCAAATCTGCGCTCCTGCAATTACTCAAGAACAAATACACCTGGCAGAGGACCAGGTCCTCAGAGAGACGTAACAAGATACAGAAAATACGAGCCAATTTGAATACAGTAAACATGCATATTATTTGAAAATAAATAAGTACGCTATACAAGACCATCTATATGAATGTAAATGAGGACAACTTTTCGACGTATGGGCAAGGGTAGGCTACTCGATCTAATTCTCACAATCTCACGCTCGTCAGTGGACATCATCAGCCGACATACCTCTGGGGTAGCGACCCTCGGACTCCATCAATCGACATACCTCTGGGGTAGCGACCATCGGACACGACCCACCATAGTGCGTGCTAGTGACTACGGTGTTACCAGAGTGGTTAAAAGCCCAAACGCCTAATGATTGTCCTCTATGATACTAAGTGCCATGTGTGTGTCAACATATCTAATATATAGTAATGACTGAAAAAAAACTACACATGCAAGAATAAACAGAAATGCAATAAATATACAGAAATATACTAAGCATGCAGAATGCTGTAAATAATTTGGCAAGGTATCTTGCCTGGGGTCCTGCTGCTGGTATGAATCAGAGTCCAAGTCACAGTCCAAATAGCCTATGTATTACAAATTTATCACGTCAAAAGATAATTTATTTTAATTTATTTAATTCTAGAATAATTACTCTAAAATCCTATTTTAATCTTATTATTCTGATTTTTATGTTAATTCCTAAATTTTGTCCAAAGAAACTGAATTTTATCAACTCGAGACTCATGGCACGCAAATCAAGGCGATCTGTTGACCAAAAAGTCAACCGACACAAACTCAACTTTCATGCATGATTTCCTGTAGATTTCAGCGTCAAAAATATGCTGGAATTTACGGCTCGTCCGAATTCAAATTCGTTTGGGAATTATGGCACATACAAATTTTGTATTGTGCACCTATGGTTAAATTCTAACCTAGAAGTTCTACAGAATTAACAGTATATAAATACTCCGAATTAAATTCTGAGAAAAATATATGTCAATGATCTCGACATTAGTTTTCCAAAACTTTAAACGGTTCATGATTCTGATTCTTGGTTCTCCCGGAATCGCGAAAATATTGAAACACGTCTATTTTTGGACATGCTGTGCTCTACGAATTTCTAGAATTTAATACTCGTAATTTCGTAAAATAAATTATATAATCAGAAAGCTAACCTCAATATCTTTCTAACGCAAGAAACTAGGCCTCGTTTGGAGTCTGGACCTATGCGCAATGGCTTGTGGAAGATGAAGGAACCCTAGATGGCAATTCTCCAAAATCTCTCTCTCTAAAATAATGGGATAATTAGGGTTATAATATATATATATATATATTATATATATATATATATATATATATATATATATATATATATATATATATATATATATATATACTAGTATATATGCACGTGCTTTGCACGTGTATTGGAGTGAATGATGTTGATGAGTTAGTTTATTTCTACTGCTTTTAATTATATAGGTTAATGGTTCAACCCTTCGAATTCTTTGGTAACAATTTAAAAGACTTAACAAGTAGCATGAACCCTTTGATTTCCATAAATGGTTGTCATTATTGCATCTCTTAAATGGTTGTCAGTAGAATTTATTGTAGGTATTCTTTTTAATTACTAAATATGTTGAAGGGTATTTTTGGAACAAATTTTTTCACGGTGAAGCCTAGTTTTGGCATTATATAGTAGAATAGATATATATATATAGGAATGTACCTGCGGCTGAATGGATATTTATAGGCTGACACGTGTCAGAATCTGATTGGATGGTTTTTGTTATATTATTTGTTTTTGATTTGCCTTTATCAAAATATTATTTAAGTCATTTTAAATCTAAATAACTCCAAATAAATATTAAAAATAATCATAAAAATTTGGAAAAATTACATAAAATATATTTTGAACCTATAAACCCTAAAAAAATATTTGGGACAATTTTATATTCATAAGTTTACTACTATAATTAGGAGAAGCTCTAAACATTAGTTTATCCATTTAACTAAAAATAAATACTAACATTATTCCAAAAATTCTGAAATAATTCCAGAAAATATATAATAATATTATAAACCCTAGAAAATAATGTGGGTCTATTCTATATTCCTGGGCTTGCACAATAAATTCTACAAGTCCTAAAAATTAGTTATTAGTCTAAATAACTCCCAATAAATACTAAAAGTATTCAAAAAAATTCGCAGAAATTCTAGAAAATATATTTGACTATTTAGAACCTAAAATAAAATTTTGGAATATTTTTAATTAAGTTTGAACATAAAATAAATTCTTCAAAGTCCTAGAAAATTAGTGTTACTAGTTTTTAATTAACTAAAAATTATGGAAAAATCCCAATAATCTAAAATAACCTAAAAATAATTTAAATAAATATTTATATAAGTAAATATACTAAAAAATTTATTTTCTAATTAAATAAGAGAATACTCTAAATAAATTCAATATCTATAATAAATATAATAATATAAAATATACACAAAATACCTATTTTGGATGAGGGAGTTTACATAAACGAAGTCCATAGTCACGTGCTCCCACTTCCATTCTGGAATGGGTAAAGGTTGAAGCAATCCCCCTGGCCTCTGTCGATCTGCTTTCACCTGTTGGCACACTAAACATCGGAATACGAAGCGTGCTACTTCGTGCTTCATACCATACCACCATACATGCTTTCTCAAATCTCGATACATCTTGTTGGCTCCGGGATGCATCTAGTACTGAGAGCGGTGTGCCTCCTGTAAAACTTCTTCGCGCAGATCTTCACTTGGCACACACATCCTCATGCCATGTCGTAAGGATCCATCATCCGCAATAGTGAAATCGTCTATCAATCCTGCCTGAACTTGTGCCCTAATATTCCTTAGAGTCTCATCATCATACTGCGTAGCTCTAATTCTGTCTATCAGATCTGATTGAATCTGCAGTCCCCACATCTGAATCTCAGCTCCTGGAACTAATACCTTAATTTCCAAGCTCTCAAGATCAGCTAATAAGTGTCTATCCGAAGTCAAGTACATAGCCATTGGGTACCTGTTCAAGGCATCCGCGACTACGTTGGCTTTTCCTGGATGATACTGTAATGAGATATCAAAGTCTTTCATCAATTCTAACCAGCTCCTCTGTCTCATATTCAGCTCCTTCTGTGTAAACACGTACTTTAAGCTCTTGTGGTCTGTGAAGATCTCCACACGCTCTCCGTACAGATAGTGCTTCCACAGCTTTAGGGCAAAGATAACTGTCGCTAACTCCAGATCGTGAGTGGGGTAGTTCTTTTCATGAGGGCGTAATTGTCTTGAAGCATAGGCAATTACTTTTTCGTGTTGTTGAAGAACACATCCAACCCTTTTCCTGAAGCATCACTGTAGATAGTGAATCCACCTGTCCCTGATGGCAACGTCAAAACTGGTGCTGTCGTTAATCTCCTTTTCAGCTCATCGAATGCGCTTGACATTCTTCTGTCCAGACAAATTCCACATCCTTCTTGGTCAGCCTAGTCATTGGATCTGCAATCTTGGAGAAGTCTTGTACAAATCTTCTATAGTATCCTGCTAGTCGAGAAGCTCCTGATTTCAGCTACCGTACCGGGGGTAGCCCATGACTTCACTGCCTCTATCTTCTTTGGGTTAACTGAAATTCCCGTCACCCGTTACCATATGTCCAAGAAATTCAACCTTTTTAAGAAAGAACTCACACTTTGAAAGCTTCCCGTATAATTCTCTCTCCTGAGAGTTTCTAAGACTATTCTCAAGTGCTCTTCATGCTCTTCTGGGGTTTTGAATATACTAGAATGTCGTCAATAAACACCACTACGAACTTGTCAAGGTACTGGTGGAACACCTTGTTCATCAAGTTCATAAATACTGCTTGTGCATTGGTTAAACCAAACGGCATTACTGTAAATTCAAACTGGCCATATCTGGTTCGAAAGGCGGTCTTCGGTATGTCTTTTTTCTTCACTTTCACCTGGTGATAGCCTGACCTCAAGTCTATTTTGAAAATACCTTCGCTCCGTTCAATTGATCGAAAAGATCATCTATCCTCGGCAAGCGGGTATTTGTTTTTTGATAGTGAGGTTATTCAAAGCTCTATAATCGATACACATATGTACCGTGCCATCCTTCTTCGGTACAAATAATACCGGTGCTCCCCATGGCGATGAACTGGATCTAATAAAACCTTTGTCTTGCAGCTCCTCAACTTGTTTCTTTAGTTCTACCAACTCATTGTTGTTAACTTTATACACATGTTGCGAAATAGGCTCCGCTCCTGGTATCAAGTCTATAGAGAACTCAACATCTTTGTCTGGTGGCAAACCTGGCAACTCCTCTGGAAATACATCCAGGAACTCCGCTATGAGTGGATGTGGTAACTCTTCTTCTTCCACCCTGGCTCCGCAAAAAGTGCCTCTGCTCCGCTCCTATGCTCCTCTGGCAATCTCAAACTCTGGCTCCCCTGGTGGTCGAAATACTACTCTTCCTCCGTGACAATCTATAGAAGCATGGTGTTTACCTAACCAGTCCATTCCGAGTATAATATCGTATTCTGGAAGTGGCATGACGAGTAAACTCATGCTCAATTCTCGGCCTCCCAATGAGACTCTCCGATCCTTGCAACAATCACGGACTAGGATAATGCTCCTCCTGTCGTGATCTTGCAAGTCCTATCTAATGGTTCCGTTTCTAAATGATGCTTAAGGGCATAAGATACAGATACGAAACTATAGGAAGCGCCAGAATCAAATAATGCAAGTGCTGGAATAGAATCGAGTAAAACTGAACCTGAAATCACGTCTCCAGCTGGCTCGGCCTCCTCAGTGTCATGGCGTAAGCTCGTCCTTGTGGTGCTCCTCTCTGTTGCTGCTGCTGCTGCTGCTGAGCAAACCTCTCATGCTGTGATAGAAGTGGAGGTCCTCTCTACTGGCCTCCTGGTACAATAGGTGCTCTGGCTGGTCCTCTCTGAGCTGCTCCTCCTCCTGGGTGAGTCTTAATAGTTGGACAGTCCCTCAGCTGATGTGCTGCTGATCCACACGATAAGCAAGTGCCCAACCTTTTTCTGCAGATGTCTCTTGTATGTCCCATCTTTTCGCAATACGAACATGGGGCAACGAGTTGATTATGTCTTTGTGGTTGTTGTTGTTGAGCATGTCCTCGAACGGATGCCTGTTGCTGGTGTTGTTGCTGGTACGGCCTATGTTGTTATTGAAAGTGTGGGCGCTTGGCTGGTCCTGTGTTACCTCCGGTTGCTCCAGATATATCGCGTCCTTTCTTGGGCCTGAGGTCCAAATTGTCTTCGGCAATCTGGGCATCTATCAGAATACTCTCAAATGTAGCAGTACGTCGTCCCGAAGTACGAGACTTGATCTCCCTATTTAATCACTTCCTGGATTTCTGAGCTCTATCTCCTGGGTCTCGAACCATCGATGGTGCAAATTGACTCAATCGATAAAACTCTGCAGCATATTCGTCGACTGACATGCCTCCTTGGACTAAGTCATGGAACTGACTTTCTAATGCTCCCAAGGCTACGTCAGGAAAGAATTTCTCTTTGAAGAGTTCCTTAAAGTCCTTCAGCGGCGAGTCTCGGCTCTGTACGATACCACGTCAGTGCGATATCAAACATCTGGCTGCCAGCGGCCTCTATCTGAAGAATCTCTGGAATCTGTGATAAGCGCAGATTCCTCTCTATGTCTTCTAACCATTCGTCAGCATATAGTATTCCTTCTGTGCCTTTGAACTCCCGAGGCATCATCCTCTTAAAGTCCACTATGGTACCGGGCCTCTGTTGTTGTTGACCTTGATGTTGCGGTTGTCGTGCTACCCTCTCCACAGCTTGGAGAGTCACCTGATGAGCATTCTCCATGCTCTCTCTCATCAGTTCGGTCTGCGCCTGGTGTGCTTCTGCTTGCATTCTCTGCGCCTCAGCTTGAACACGTTGAGCCTCTACTGTTACTCTCTGGGCCTCTAGTATGCCCTGCATCAGTGCGAACATCTGTGCCCCATCAGCGGGCACTCCTCCGGAAATCGGTGTCGGTGGTGGTGGAAGGTTGTCTGTCATAACTGGGGCAATCCTCTGTATAGGTGGAGGAGGAATCCCGTTAGTTGCAGACACTCCCACACGAACAGGAGATGTAGAAGAATCTCCAGGTATCTGTTCGTCAGGTTGAGAGGTGGCAGTCCTCTCTGAATTGGTTGCTCCCATTCTCATGGATCTAGTATTCGACGACATCCTGAATACAGATCAAAGAATCAATTAAGGTGATAGATGTGATATTATCAAGGAAGGACACTACAGTGCTAAATGAAGCAATCCATTAGAATAGCAATAAGAAGTTCAGAATTTCCTAGTGTGATTGAGCATATTCTCATCCTAGATCATATTCCCTATATCCTAGCACAGGCTCGCAGTAGTACAACTAAGTTGTCGCACTACCACGATATCGTATAACTTGCGAAACTAGACCTACATGGGCCACCACTAAAAATGTGTCACCACCCGCACCCGGTATAGGGGCACGAGAGCGTGGGTACGTCCAGCCTACGCCGCAACATCGGCGGTAGAACGCTGTCTATGTCACAGTAATACCATATAGCTAAACACCTGTCAATGATATCCATCTCCATAAGGAGGTCAATATACATCTCACAATAATCTCACAAGTAACTCAATCACAACAACTATAGGGCACGATAAAAGATAAAAGGAAATGACATAGTTAAACACCATGTCTCAAATATAAAGATAACTCACAGTCTAGCTGTCCAACACAAGTCTCCAATTAAACTTAACATAAGTCTAAATATAAACTGAAATAACCTCCATAAGTCTCAAGCATAAATAAATAAATACTATCTAGATAGCTGTAGGCAAAGCCTCATCTAGAATCATGGTCTCCTCTAGGATCTCTGGTACATAATCTGTATCTATACCTGGTCCGTAGTGCGTGGTACAGAAATCCTCAAGGTTCTCTGGAAAAAATATCCAGTCAGGATTAGAACGAAAATACGCCTCTAACAGCAGTTCCACATATATTGACAAAAACTATAACACAGTGTAAAGAAATACAAGACAGATATGAACAACTGGCAATAAGAAATACTGGAATAAAAGAAATGCTGGAATAAAGTACTGGAACATCATCATCAATATGCATCTGACAAGGAATAGAACTACAAGTGTTCGCAAGTACAAAGAACTGGTATGTAAGTGTGTATAAGAACAACAACTAGAACATGTGGAAATACAAGATCAATCTATCAAGATACATGTCAAGAATCATCTATCTAAGTGTGTAAAACATCAGTATATCATGTGATCGGCTTGGGACTATATGACTCATTACATTGATTAGCGATCATCCCCAACAGGTCAGGCTAACCATATATAACAGCGATGAGGCATGTAAGGGTAAGGCTGCACCGACGTGAATGTGGGTGAGCTAATGCTGCATGTAAGTTGGGTATGATCACATAACTACTAATACTTTCCCATTTTCCCTAGCTAGCACGATGGATTCCAATCACGACTCCTCGTGATAGGTCTCAATGATACTAACTCGTGTAAATAACAATGTCAGAGTCATGTACGCTATACAACAAGAATTATAGAGATAATCAACATAATGGAAACTGTCAGAGAATGTACTCGCCTGTGGTCCTTAGCTGGCAATACCAATATCCGGGTTCTAAGGTACCGTCTGAGTGATCCAGCAGTCCTATAGATATATCATAAATATAATACTGTATCAGACATTACACTAATACACAATCAAATACCATGATCTCACAGACTATGCTAGGTGTCACGTCTGTAGTTGCTGTGCATAACAGACAGTCAATGGTACGGTCTTGTCAGTACGTCAGTGTACATATGGCAGTCTACTAACATACTACATAATCACAGGTCAATGTAATTACGGGGTATCCGTGGTTACATTCAAGTCATCTATAATATGATCTAATCATACATAAATGTCTATTAGTTACAAAATAGTAGACATGTGTATATATATACTTTAAATAGAATTAATACTATATATATATATATATATATATATTAAACATATACTAGGGAGATGTATACAATACGTATATATATGTATTTATACTAATTGAGAGATACCATATATATATGCCAAAAATACATTTAACCCTATACTAATACATGTACCATACATATATATTAATTAGGTTTATATTCATATAGATATATAATATGTACATACAACATACTAATCTACCATCATACGATACGTGTATACTATCATAGCTAATCATACGCATGCATACAAGAAAGAATACGTGTGTGCGTGTACGCGTACACGTACGCGAAAGGGGACTCGAACCTGGGCGCGGGAATGAGACGTGCGTGTCGCGGCATCGTCGAGTCGGAGGGGCTGTTCCGGTCGGGTACCGCGAGGTCAGCGGTCGTCCGACGTGCAGGCGAGTCATCCGACGTGCGCAAGCGAGTCGTCCGGTCTGGCAGCATTGTTCGGTCTGGCAGCGTCGTTCGGTCTGTGCAGCGTCGTCCGGTCTGGCAGCATTGTCCGGTCTGTGCAGCGTCGTCCGGTCTGTGCAGCGTCGAACGGGGCATTCGGGGCTTGGTCGATGGGATCCAGGCGGCTCGGGGTCAGCGGGTCTGACCGGTCTCTGGCGTGCAGTCGCGGGGGGGTCGACAGTCGAGTAGTGGTCGGCTCTGACCGCTCGGCTCCGGCGTTCAGTCGCGGGGGGGGGGGGGGGTCGACAGTCGAGTAGGGTGAAGAGGGGATGTCGGTTGGGAGTATTAGGT